>CM057458.1:50270000-50870000 GCA_016271365.2 Neoceratodus forsteri
GCAGGTTCGAAGGGCGAGATCCATGGACCTCTCCACCTCCTGAAGGGAGGAACACACCAGAAGCCAGTCATCGAGATAGGGGTATATTCGTACTCCCTGATGCCGAAGATGGGCTGCCACCACTGCAATGCACTTGGTGACGACCCGAGGGGTCGATGACAGGCCGAACAGCAAGGCTCGGAACTCATATAGGGTCCCTTCGACCTTGAAGCGGAGGAACCACTGGTGGGACGGACAGATTGGGACGTGAAACAACGCGTCCTGTAGATCCAGTGAACAGAACCATATGTTTCGCTCCAGGGATGGTATGATCTGGTTCAGAGTTACCATCCGGAAGGTGCGAGACCTGAGATATTGATTCAGGTCGTGGAGATCTAGGATGGGGCGCCAACCCCCTGTCCGCTTGGGAACCAGAAAGTACCTGGACACGAAGCCTGGGTCTGTAGGAGGATCCGGCACTGGAGCTACCGCCTCCTTGCGGAGGAGCTGAGCAATGTCGTCCCGAAGGGCCGACTGAGTGCGAAATGAGATCCTTTCCTCCTGAGGGGTGCGGGCTTAGCTGGGAGGGTACTGCTCGAATTCTAGAGGCAAACCCTGGCCGACCACTTCCAGAACCCACCTGTCTGAAGTGATATTGGACCAGGCGGAAAGAAAGTGACGGAGCCGGCCCCCCACGGGAGGACCCAGAACTGGCGTGACGGGTGTAGGGATGGCAACCCCTGACCCATCACTGAGCAGGCTTGGAGGAGGAGGAGGCTCCTGGACCGGCACCTCGGCCTACTTTACGGGGCTGTTGAGGACCCTGCTTGGGCCTAGGGCACCAAGCTTGAGCCTGCTGTTGCTGCTGACCTCCTTGATAGGAGAGCTGTCTAACCACAGGGGAAGAGTGCCGAAAGGGCTTCTTGCGCTTCTGCTGGTTCTTGCTCGAAGAACCCTTTGCAGAGGTAGCATCCATGTTGGCACTGGATTGCTCTATATGCTAGAGGTGACCTGCCACTCCCGGACTGAAGAGTTTGGTGCCAAGGAAGGGCAGGTCAGCTAACTTGTGCTGAGTATCCACCGGAAAGGAGGATAACCTCAGCCAGGCCCTGCGGCGAGTGGCCAATGCGGCTGCTAAGGAGCGGGCACAGGAATCTCCAATGTCCAGGGCCATCTGGAGCTGCCGTTTGGCAACAGCACAGCCCTGGTCACGGACCTGCTTCACTGTGGTCTGCATGTCCGCTTGGAGATGAGAGAGGACTTCATCTAGTGACTCCAAAAGGGCATGAGAGAAGTGTGCCATGATCACAGCCGAGCTGGCCTGACGAAGGCCAAAGGATGAGGCCGCATAAACCTTCCGGGCAGAATGGTCTATATTCTTGGACTCCTTGTCCGGAGGGCGGTCAGTGTCAGCTGAGCTACCCATGCGTCTAAACACAGAAGCAGTCACAAGGCTCTCGGCCGAGGGATGGTCTGTGAAACCCGCCAGGGACCCCATGGGTACTGTATACTTGTGGGCCATGCGGGCAGACTGAGCTGGGCAGGAGGCAGGGCGCTGCCATAATTCAAGGGCTGGGCCAACAATGGCTTTGGCCACTGGAAAGGCATCCGTCAGGGTATCCCCCCTCTTGAGGATATCCATGAGGTGGTATTCCGCCTTCTTTTGGATAGGCTCCAAGGGCATTCCAGTTGATTCAAAAATGAGGCGGAGGATGCCCTGAAAAGAGGAAGGACCTTCCTCCAAGCCTGCCACTGATGACTCGTCATCCCCTGGATGCGAGTGCAGACCAGTGGCATCCGAGTCTGAAAAGTTGGGATACAAAGGTCTCCCGCCTATGTCTCCCTCGATATGCCGAGGGCGATCGGGGACCACAGTAATGGACAGACAATGGGGGAGGCTGATGTCTGTCCTATCCTCTTTCGAGGGAGCCCTTCCCTGAGGCTGCTTAGGCGGTGGTTCCACCAAAATTGGTCGGGAGACCGAAACAGGCCGAGCTGGAATGCATGCCAGCCCTATGGGTGGAGGAACCGGGATCTTCTGTTCTGGAGGGGTCAGCGTCAGCCTAAGAGGCTGGGGCCAAGTAATGGCCGGTGTTGCTGGCTTCTGACAGGTCAGAATCAGCTGTTGCCACATGAATCCTCATAATGTCAATGAAGCTTCCGTCGAAGTCTCTCCTCGTCCGAGGAGGATGAGGATCGGTGGTGGTGCCTCTTCCAAGAGTGCTTGTGACCTTTCTTCGGTTTTTCGACCGAAGGGTTCCTGGTCCTCGATCAACACTGACGGGGTTGGCTCGTTTGATTGGGGGAAGCTGGAGTCGGGGAGAACGGAGGTTCCAGCACCTTTCCCTCAATCGGGACATCCAGGGGCTGGGTCTCCTTGTTGGGGAAGGAAAGAATAGGTGTCCTTTCCAAGTAGTCGTCAACCGGAGTCAGCGACAATGGCTCGATCGGGTCGAGAGAAATCTTGGCCGGTTCAGCCGCTTCTCAGCCTCAGTGCCCTGGCCTGATGGAAGGCCCGAGAAGCCGGCGGCCGAGGAAACGATCTCGACCAAGGTCGAGACCGCAAGGTCCTGAGAATCGGACCACTCTCGGTCTCAGGAACATCTTCTTCGGAATGAAGAAGATTTAGGGTCCTTGTCCCTTTTCTTAGGGCGGGAGGAGTACGAGCCCGAGGGCGCCTCACCCCTGGTGGGGAGAGACTGGCACAGCTCCCGAAAGGACCCAGTGAAGGTAGAACCCAGGTTACCGGCACAAAAAATCGCCGGGTCAAGCTTGAGAGCCTTCTTCAAAGCCGCCATTCAACAACTGTTCGCTGATCCTCAAAGGGTCACGAAACCTACTTCCACCTGGCCTCTTCGATTTCACTGGTAGATTGGCAAGCCCCGTCTCCCTAGTTTTAGGCACGCCTTTCAGTCGTCCAGGTCGTTGGGATGGAAGGCCAGGTAGATGGTGTAAGAGGTGGTGTCATGCACGACACCCAAGCAGTAGACACACGAGAGGTGGGGATCAGAGTGCGATGTTTTCTGTCCTCAGGGACACTGGCAAAATCCGGGGGACGACTTATCATCCATGTCCGATGTGCTCAGATCGGTATCATAAACTCTGATGAGTTTTAAAGAAAGCGATTGCTGTGAAAACAGTCATTGAGAATCAAGGGCGTTCGAACTGCAGAACGGAAAGGAAGATCTGTCGTAATGGGGCAGAACCGAGGTATTTACCACCCGGGTGGGTGGGAGGAGCCAGCTTGAAGACTTTCCGGTGAATTTAAAGGGGAAAGAGACATGCCAGAGAGTGTGGACGAACAACATATCCACGCTCCTAGAACTAAATTTCCCTGTGAAAATATTTTGGGTATCTAGGCAGCAGTCTCTGGTAGGAACAAGCAACCGAGTTAATTTTTTTTTTTTTAATTTTTAGATAAATAGCAATACTTACTTCAGTTTCAATGACCTTTAGGAAGGGGAAAATGACTTTCACATTCGTGGCGATCTTTAAAATCTGGCAGCAGTGGTCGATGAAAGTCTGCTTAGAAGGGTCCACTCTCAGCTGCAGTTTGCTCCACACAAATATCAGTTCCCTAAAATGAAAACAAACAATACACACAATGGAATCAAATGGCACTGGCAGTGGGGGAGGCATTTCTGTATAACCACTCATGCCCCTCAAGTTTAATAAGGTACCCGGAACCCCACTGCAATCCAGTCTACGATATCAAAGCCTGTAGACAGTGTGTGGGCTCCATGGATTTCATGGCCAAGCACTGTACCCTGCCACAGCACAAACTGTGCTGAGAATTACTTCTGCAGTACTTCCAGGCATAATCAGTATTTCCACATTAGGAAGGACATCCCGCATTTCTCCTGTCAGAAATGCTCTATCTCACATAGTAAAGGCACTGTTCCACACAAAGAATGTGCTGACACACACTTGCATTGGAAACTTAATTTTACAGCAGAAATTTCTAGTAATCTATAATCCTAATTTAAAATTCAACTCTGCATAAGTTCAGTCCAATCCATTTTTATTTATAAAGTGCCTGTAATTAATCCTTGAAATAATGAAGGACATTAACTAGCATATTTTTCCATACTGGTTTTTATCCCTCAAGGATACACCCAGCTATCTTTTGCACCCGGGTGTGGCTGACAAGCGGAACAAATGGTTAGCCGAGATCCAGGACTGGATGTCATTGAGCTGGTTGAGACTTTCCCTGGACAAGACTGAAGTACCGGTTGTCAAGCCGGGTCAGAAGGGACAGTGGTGGCAGCCAGGCAGGGGAAACGGGCTTTGGCTTGGTTCCACTGGTCTGGCTGCTGTCTCTAAGGTGAAGAATCTCTGCGTTATTCTGGGTTAGGGCTGACATTTGAGGCTCAGGGGTCAGAGTGGTTTCTACTATCTTCAGAACATCAGCCCGATACAATCTCTTATCAGCCCGGAGACCTTGCAATGGTAATGTATTTGTGACTTCCAGGCTCTACTACTGCAGTGCTCTGTACCTCAGGGTCAATGGGTGTATGCTACAGTGCCTGCAGCTGTCAGGTGGATGACCGGCTGTTGGAGGTTGTGTCATGTCTCCCTGGCGCTGTGTGACCTGCACTGGTGGATGGTTAAGTGACATCTCTCCTTTAAAGTCGGCTTGCTGACTTGTAAGATCCTAGATGGGTTGGGCCCAAGTTACCCGAGTGAGGGAGGCTTAACTCAGTGGAAGCCTTTATAAGGGGCCTCAAGCCATTTCTCTAAGCTTTTGTGGAATAATTTAAGAGTCAGTTATTTTACTATCCTAGCTGTGATATTTATACCACACTATTTTATATTTTTATTTATTTATAAATGATCTATAATAGGCTTTTTTTTTTCTTTGTAAGTAGCAATGTTTTATTAGTGGATTATTGTATTTCACTTACGTGTTCTGAAATGCCCTACTTTTGTTGTAATTGCATTCTGAGCCTCCAGGGAAGGGTGCCTGATATAAACTCTACTACTATGTGTAGATTAAGCAATAAACCACGACAGGGTGTGGGTTATATGCTGGGATTAACCCGTGCCTGGTGTGGTCTGGTCAGAAGGCCACTGGCCGAGCGACCAAATCCACACCAGAAATGAATAAATCCCAGCATAACTCACACCTTAGAGTAGTTTACTGTGACTATACAATGTCCCCTTTAATCTTTATGCCAAAAAAAGGAAAAGGTTTTTTTGTATTTGAAATTATTTTTATGCAATTTATTGCTGTGCCAGAAAAAACAGTTCTATGTTGCTAGAGCTCTGGTTTTCCTGCACATGCGCAGTAGTGTTTTGTCATTTCCAACCCCGATGCTTTCTCTGGGGCTGGGAAACCCTGAACACTGTTCCCAATGTCGCCAGTTCACTGTGTCCTAGCTCCATTTTTGTTTTAGAAGCCTGGACAACCTTCTGAAGTTTGTGCTCAGATTTCAACTACAGAGCACTGGCTCCGTTTTTTGTGCATTGTGCACATGCACGGCAGCATACACTGCTGCCGCGTTTCGTAAGACTCGTTCCCTGGCCCTCTTCAACTCCTGGGCCAGAGGAATGAAGTAGTCAGTGTTGTTTTCTATGCCCTCTGCCTCGGCCCCCGGATCACTGAAGAGGGTCCAAGGTTATACGGTGCCAAGTGGCAACAACCGTACATTTGAACTGTGGAGCCAGTCTGTGACTGCCCTACCAGTTTCCCACTTCGGCAGTTCTGGAACCGGAGAGTGAAGATACTGGGAGACAGGGCATGAGGAATTATCTCAAATAATCCCGAATTGGGGTGGGTGGGTGGGAGGGAGAAAGGCACACTAATTTATGGTTGTTGAGGCTAGTTTACTTTTCCCCCGTAACTTCTGTTTTACCCCTAATGCCAGCACTGTCACATGGCTAACCCTCCAGTGCCAGACCCCAGGAGGACCCCCACGGAGCCGGGCCCTACCCCAGGCGGAGGCAGAGTGGGAGAGGGGCCCCTGGCTCAACCCCATCCCCCCATGCTATACCTTACAATTTCGTCAGGGTCCTTCCTTCGTGGTGCCACCGGGCGAGAGCCATATGTCCAGCTCTCGTGCCAGTGTCACGCCAGGGCCAAGCTTTTTAACATATATGCCCCCACAGGAGCATGACGTGCACACAACACCACAGCTTACGCCAGCGTCCATCACACTCCACCCCAGTTCTGAGTGCTCTGATATTCCGAACCTCCAACTTCCGCTAGAGGTCGGTCAAGCACCGAGCCAAGGTTCCCCCCTCCCCCTAGAGGAGACCAGCTTTTCTAGAGACACTCAAGCCTCCCCGGCCAGCCCTCCAATGACCCGAGCCCGTTTCTGAACCTGGATCATTGGCGTCACAAGCGGTAGTGCTACCGCCGCGACCGCGAACTGACCATCAGTTTACTTTTTCGTAGCCAGGGCTGCGGTTCTCCGTTGTGGTTTACAGGAAATCCAACATGGCAGCTTTCATGTTTTCATTTTCAGGGTGTTAGATTGATTTTTTTGCAGATGTTGATAACAGGGTCTTTATTCATGAGTTATGCTAAGATTTACCCGTGGATAAAAGACCCAGATAGCCAAGCAGCTTTAGTTTTTGAAAAGTATCACTGTATAATCAGAAATATACCCTTGTTTAGGTAAATTTCACTATCATTAAGATGGCGGGAATTCCATCCTCCTTTGGTATCTGATGCCACCCTGCTCCCTTTGGTGCGAGCCGTTCCCTTTAACCTCAGGCATACAGTGTGCCCCTGTGGAAGAAACAAGCTCCATGATCAACCAGAAGGGGTCACTGTATGCCAAAACCTGCCGCCAGCCCTCACAGGTCAAGGTGCACTGTCCTCTGGCAACTGTCTGCAGCCTGGCCTGTCTCCTGATGTGCAAACTGAAGTCTTCTCCTCAACCCCATTTCCCTGCATGGAGGCCTGCCTCCTGCCGTGGGAACCGAAGTATGCTCCTAAACCCTAGTTATCTGAACAGGGGCCTGCCTCCCAATGTGAGAACTGAAGCCTGCTCCTAAACCCCAGTTACCTGTGGGGGGCTACCTCCCAACATGGGAACTGAAATCTGCTCCCGAACCCCACTTGCCTGCATGGGGGCCTGCCTCCCACTGCAGGAACTGAAGTTTGCTCCTGAACCCGTTACCTGTAGGGAGGCCTACCTCCCGATGCAGGAAATTAAGTCTGCTCCCAAACACCAGCTGCCTGCATGGGGGCTGCCTCCCAATGTGGAAAATGAAGTCCGCTCCTGAGCCCCCATTGCCTGCATGGGGGCCTGCCTCCCGACGTGGGAACTGAAGTCTGCTCCCAAAAGTACAGGTACGTAAGAAATTACTGTAACAGTAGATTTTCAAGAGGAGCTCTTGCAGCAGGTTACACCATGAGGACACAGTCCCAAGCAGTGAAAGGACCAACCCTCAAAGATCGGGAGGAGGAAAAGTTGTATGGAAATCCCATGAGAGCAGACCCTGAAGCACAGTGAATTTGAAGCCCCGTGATGAGAGGCAATGTCCAAACTGTAATGCCGAATGAAAGTGTAAACAGAACTCCACGTGGCAGCTTTGCAAGTATCAGCAGCAGACACATTCTTAATGGAGCCAAAGGAAGCAGCCACACCTTTGGTAGAATGGCCTTTGACCAGTCCCGGCAAAGGCTTGTCATACTTTTGGTAACAAACAGTGCAGTTAACTAGCCATCTGGACAAAAACTGCTTGGTAACCAGAGCCCCTTCAGTCCTCGCGGCGAAAAGAAACAACTCTTCTGACTTACGGATAGCACAGTACGATCTAGGTAGTAACGAAATGCCTGATGAATGTCCAGAGTATGAAGCAAAGCCTCCCTCGCCTTGACTGGAATACTCTGGATAGAAGGCTGGTAGGTGGATGTCCCGATTCAAAGTAAACTCGGATACCACTCTGGACTGTTTGGTATGCTCTATGTAGTAAAAGATGGCTCTTTTGACATCTAAGCTGTGGAGCTTTTGCTCGCCAGGAGTGGATTTCTCAGTAAAGACAGGCAGAGTAATAGACTGGTTTAAGTGCAACTCTGAAACCACCTTTGGCAGAAATGTCCTATTTGTCCTGAGCTCAACTTTATCATTGTGAGGGATGATGTAATTTGGCTCAGTGCACAGGGCCTGTAGTTCTGAAATCCTCCTGGCAGAGGTAATGGCTACCAGGAAGACTGTCTTCCAAGTTATAAACTTGATATGAACAGTGGACATAGGCTCAAAGGGTGGTTTCGTGAGCCTGTCTATGCAAAGGTTCAGGCTCCAAGGAGGAACAGGCTCCCTGACTGGAGGCTGAAGGTGCAAGAGGCCTTCGAAAAAACTGTTTAAATATGATGTGGGAAAAAACACATTTTTTCTTTCCCTCCAAAAGATAGGCCGAAATTGCCACCAGGTGTAGCTTGAGGGAAGATGATTTCAAGCCTGTAAGTGTACCAGGTAATCCAGTCACCGAAGGTCTGAAGCTGAAAGAGAGTTTACCTTTTTGCCCTTGCACCACAGGGAAAACCTTTTCCATTTGGCTGCACAAATCTTCTTAGTGTTAATTTTTTTAGCCATCCGTATCTAAAGAACCTGTTCAGAGTACTGTGAGGATGGAAACTTTAACTCCTCAAGAACCAGTCCCTGAAGCGAAGAGTGTGTATGTCTGGACTGCACTCCTGTCTGAGGAAGAGTCAGCAGGAAATGAGTTGGAGGCAGGACATTGAGAGAAGGAGAGGGTACCAGGCTTGCCTGGGCCAATCCGGACCCACCAGATCACTGATGCAGACTGTTGTCGGAGTTTCAGTAATACTCCGAGTATCAGGGGGAAGGGACGGAACGCATATAGGAACCTCTCTGACCAGTCCAGGATCAAGGCATCCAAAGGAAGCGTTCCTGGGACTGGAAGCCTGCAACAGCACTGAGGCAGCTGAAAATTGAGGGGCGAGGCAAATGGAGCCACTTGTGGTGTGCCCCACCACCTTAACACTGTGGACAGTACTTGCTTGTGCAGGGTCCATTTGCTCTGGCCTTGACTGATGCGACTCAGAGCATCTGCCAGGGTATTGTGTTTGCCTGGGAGGGGAATAGCTGAGAGGCTGACTCCTAAGGAGAAGACCAGAGCTTCCAGAGTATTCATGATCTGGCACCACCCAGCTTGTTTATGTAAAACACTGCAGTGGGGTTGTCTGTTCGAATTTGAATTGCCTGCCCCTTTATGCTGGGAGCAAATGCTTTGCGAGAGCTAGAAATATTGCTCTGAGCTCCAAGAGATTTGTGTGCAACTGTGACTCAGAGATTCCAGGTGCCGCTTACTGAGGCACTGTCCAGATGTGCTCCCCATTGTAGGTAGTGGAGCTTGGAAGGGTACCCCTGCTTGCAAATTGGCAGGGTTCTTCCACCGCAGCAGGTTTTGGAGGAACTGCTCCGTTACAGGTATCAGCTTTAAAAAGTTGTTGCTTCTCTGAGACCAGCGAGCTCTGAGGTAGGCTTGCAGGAGTCGCATCCTGTACCTGACTCCTGGGACTACTGCAGTCTTTGAAGCCGTGTGTCCCAGGTGTTTGAGAAAATGTCTGGCTGGTTTTGGCTGTCCCCGGACAAAAGAATCTGCCACTGAAATGAAACTCTGAATTCTTTCCTGTGGGAGGAAAGCATATCCTATCTCAGTGTCCAGCTGGCCCCTTATGAAGGTGAGCAGCGGGGTGGGTTCCGGGTGAGATTTCTTTAGATTTATCAGGAAACCCAGGGACTCCAGAGTGCGTTCTGTAAAGGCAAGGGACTCCTTGACCTGGCAAGGAGGCTTTGCTACTATGAGCCAGTCATCCAGATAGGGATAGAGAGCGACACCCAGTCTCCTGAGGTGTGCTGCTACCACTGCGAGGCACTTGGCAAAGACTCCTGGGGCGGAGAACAGGCCAAAGGGCACTGCGGCGAACTGACAGTGGACAGAAGGAAGTCTGAATCTGAGAAACATCCTGTGAGACCTCCTTATAGGTATGTGGAAGTAAGCATCCTTTAAGTCCAGGGAGGTTAGCCAGTCTCCCTGCTATAAGGACTGTATGACCAGTGACAGAGTGACCATTTTGAATTTGTTTGTTTTTTCATATGTTTGTTTAAATATCTGACATCTAAGATAGGACACCACTCCCCAGTTTTCTTTTGTGTCAGAAAGTACCTGGCGTAGAGGCCCTTGCCTCTCTCGTGGGTCGGGACCCTGTCTTCACTGCTCATAGAGCTGGAAGGTTTTGTCCAATTCCAACAGTGGAACCTGTGTTGGGGACAGTGGTCTTGACACCTGGGTATGCCTGAGGTCTAGCATCTGCTTGAACTGTAGTGGCAGACCCTTCTCCACTATTTCCAGCACCTACTTGTCCGATGTAATGAGGGACCAGTGCTGAAGACAGTGGAAGAGTCTGCCTCCCACCAGAGGCAGGGCGGCGACCTAGACACTCGCATCAATACTTAGACTGTGAGGCAGTCGGCTAGGTAGAGGTGTCCCTTCTGTCCCTGCCTCTGAAAGACCCCCTATACTGTTTAAAGTCACATTGGGGATAAGGACTGTAAAGCCTGGGGGGGAAAAAAAACTTCTGCCCCTACAGCCCTTGGGACGGGATCTCTTGGGGGGGGGGCTACGCTTAGGTTTAGACAAGCAACTGCCAGGAAACCTTGTACTCATCAACCTGTTTCATGTAGTCAGT
Organism: Neoceratodus forsteri; assembly: GCA_016271365.2. Taxonomy (NCBI): domain Eukaryota; kingdom Metazoa; phylum Chordata; order Ceratodontiformes; family Ceratodontidae; genus Neoceratodus; species Neoceratodus forsteri. The sequence continues at coordinate 50,280,646 of CM057458.1, forward strand.
GGTTCTGCAATCAAACATGTTTTGATCACAGGGAAAATCCATGGCCTTGGTCTGGGTGTCTGTGGTTAGACTGGTAGTTCTAAGCCAGGCGAGGTGTCTCAAGAGAGATGGCATGGGCCATCACCCTAGAGGTGGCATCATTGTTGTTGTCTGCCATGTGGAATTGATATTTGGTAGCTTCCAGGGCAGTTTTTGTCGTATCCACCAGCTCCTACACCATAGAGTCGGACCCATTGCGGTCAATGGTCAGGACAGACTTCCACAGGGCTTTCTGATATTTGGTTGTGAACGCCATGTATGAGGAAAGTTTGAGAAGCAGGGAGACTGTGGCATACATTTTCTTTGCTATAAAGTCAATTTTCATCGGAGTCCTTGTCCGGAGGTAAGGGGGACAAGGAGACGTCAACTTTCTTGTAAGCTACCTGCTGCACTATACTCTCGTGGCTAGGGTGTGCAGGCAGGAACTCTGTACCAGTTATAGACAATCTGTATTTTTTTCTCAATCCGCTTATCAACCCTTGCCACTGAAGTGGGGGTTTGAAGCACTTTCATGGTATTTCTTCTGAAAGCATTATAGATAGGGACTTGGGGATTGAAAGACCTCTCATCGCCCTATAATCTTCGTCTTCATTGACATCCTGGTTGGGCTCCTGCGTAGGGAGGCCCAAGGTGTCTAGCATATTTCTATGTAAATGTAAACATAGAGGAGGAGTCCTACTGGTCACCTGGGGGGTCCCCGAATGGAGGGTCCGGGGGAGTCATGAGGCTCAAGGCCCTCAAAATCCATGTCTGGGGCATCATAAAAATGTTCCTCGTCATCTGCATCACCCTCACAGTCTACAGTGAAGAAAACTGTGGAAGAGTGCTTGCCAGCCCCAGAAAATATAGGCCCCATCTTTTGTAGGGTCTGAAACAGTTGCCATGCTTTTGCCATGTCTTGCACAGATGGAAGAGCCTGTGTAGACTTTGGCTGTACATGTTTTGTTTTTTCTTTATGCTTTAAGCTGCCTGTTGTCTCACTGTTGGCTTTCCCAGGAGCAAAAGGAGCATTTTTCTTGACAGTGTTTCTTTTTAGCCACTTCATCAACGGCTTGATCAAGCTTCCTTTTTTCATCACTTTTATTATTTTTCAATTTGTGAGGAACTTCATCTTTGAAAGCTTTATTTTTTGGCTGGGATCTGGAGGGTTCCTCAGCACCTCTGCTTATATATTTATTGTTAGTACTTTTAGATGGCCCCTCTTCGGTAGCCTTTGATTTATCCTCAGCCATAATAATTAAAAGCTTCTTTGCTACGAGTCAGTTTAACAAAGCAAACCCAATATCGGGACCACACAAATCGAGTGCAGGTTTCTATGAAATGTCACCATCTCTGTCCATTTTAAAGTGTGTCTTTTTTTTTTTGTAGTACTGGAATCTATACCAGTGCCAATCGTAATAGAAAGCCCAGTAATACTGGTTAACTGTGCACAGGTTTCTGTTGATGCTGTGAAGCCAGTCCCACGACAGATGACACCTTAGGTCCAGTATTTTTATTTGTATAATGGTTTCTCTGTAAATGCCAACCCTCAGGGAACCCCAAGGCAACTGTCAAAAGTTTGAAATCCAAATGGGTGTCTTGCAGTAAAGTCAGTGAGGTCTGACATAAAAGACAAGGCAACTGACACCAACTGGACAGTTCCTTCAAGAATTAAGTTAAAAAAGGGATCAATCATTGAAATGAAGCACCTGCAGTAAAAATCACACAAAAACTGAGCAGATGTGATAAGTCAAAATAGTCTGGATGTGCTAAAATAGAAAAATTAATTAGCCGCTAACAAAAAATGTAAAACTTTCATTAGGCACACTACAGAAATTGATTTATAGTGCCTTCAGAAAGTATTCACCACCCCCTTGGATTTTGTCACATTTTGTGATGTTGCAAACTAAATTAAAATACATTTATATGGGGGTTTTTTGTCACGTATCTACACAAATTACTCTATAATGTCAAAGTGGAATGAAACTTCTTGAATTTTTTGTACATGTAATTTAAAATAAAAATCTGAAATGTCTTGATTTGATAAGTATTCACCCCCTTTGCTATGACACTCCAAATTGAGCTCAGGTGCATCCAATTTCCTTGTGAGATCACTCTAAAACTTGAATGGAATCCACCTGTGGTCAGTTCAAATGGTTGACATGATTTCAGAGGAAATACACCTGTCATATAAGGTCCCACTGTTGACAGTGCATGTCAGAGCAGAAACTCTACCATGAAGACCAAGGAGTTGTCCGTGAACTCCATGATAGAATTGTGAGGAGGCATAGATCTGGGAGGGGTATAAAAACATTTCTAGGGTGTTGAAAGTTCCCTGGAGCACAGTCAAGTCCATCATTAGGAAACGGAAAGATTACGGAACCACCCAGACTCTTCCTAGAGCAGGCCGTCCTCTCAAACTGAGCAGCTGGGCACGAAGGACCTTGGTCAGGGAAGTGACCAAGAACCCAATGACCACCCTGACAGAACTACAGAGTTCCATGGCTGAGATGGAAGAACCTGTCCATAGGACAACAATCTCTGCAGCACTTCATGAATGTAGCCTGTACGGGAGAGTGGCTAGACAGAAACCACTCCTGAGAAAAGGCCACATAATAGCATGCCTGGCGTTTGCAAGAAGGCATGTAGCAGACTCAGACCATGTGGCAAAAGATTCTCTGGTCTGATGAAATAAAAATTGAACTCTTTGGCCTGAATGCAAAGCGCTATGCCTGGCACCAAACAGAACACTGCTCAGCATCCGTGTAACACCATCCCTACTATGAAGCATGGTGGTGGCAGCATCATGTTATAGGGACGCTTTTCAGCGGCAGGGACTGGGGCCCTTGTCAGGATAGAGGGAACAATGAATGGAGCCAAATACAGGCACATCCTTGAGGAGAACCTGCACCAGTATGCAACAGACCTTGGACTGGGAAGATTTCCTCCAACAGGACAACGACCTCAAGCATACAGTCAAAACAACACTGGAGTGGCTTCAGAACAAGAAGGTGAATGTCCTTGAGTGGCCCAGCCAAAGCCCAGACTTGAATCCCATTGAGAATCTGTGGAAAGATTTAAAGATTGCGGTTCACTGACTCTCCCCATTCAACTTGACAGAGCTCGAGCAAATCTGCAAGGAAGAATGGGCGAAAATTCCCAAATCCAGATGTGCAAAGCTGATACAGACATACCCAAGAAGACTCAAAGCTGTAATTGCTGCCAAAGGCGCTTTTACAAAGTACTGACTCAGGGGGTGAATACTTCAGTAAACAAGATATTTCAGTTTTTAATGTTTCATACATTTTTGTTACACAAAAATATTTTTGCCCCTTTAAACTGTTGAGTATGCTGTGTGAATCAAGGGGGAAACAAATAATTTCAATGAATTAAAAATTCTGGTAGTAACACATCAAAATGTGACAAAATCCAAGGGGGTGAATACTTTCTGAAGGCACTGAAGAGAAAAACTTTACCCACATGAGCGCAAGGAGACTGTTAACAAGGCAAGCTGAGAGGCACCTCAGGACCAATGTTGCTCAGTCCAGCGGAGAAAACATTCCGAAGTCTTCATGCTGCTCTGACTCAGCTCACCCCCCACTCATGTTTTATGACTGGCTATTGCCCAAAGCTCATTTAAATAAAATTCTCTTAAAGGCATACCTCCGGGGCAGTTGCACCTAGCCAGCTAACTGCTAAAGTTACTGACGCTAAAGGACTCCTGGGATAAGGAGCTCTTAGAATCATTCCTGCCCCCTCTGACAACAATTTAAGGAGGAGACTCTGCAGTAATGGAAAGGGAGGGAACGCATACAGAAACCTCCCTGTCCAAGACAGGGACAACGCGTCTCGCCAGAAAACACCAGGCCCTGGATCTAGCGAGCAAAAACTGGGCAGTTTGGTGTTGAGAGGGGATGTGAAGAGGTCCAACTCGGGCCAACCCCCACCCGTCGAATAGCTCTTTGGCCATGGACTGAAGTAGTTCCCATTCATATACCCCAGACAGAGATCAACTTAAGCTGTTGGCCAAAGTATTCTGCACGCCTGGGACGTGCACAGCAGCGAGTTCCAGATGATGCTCAGTGGCCCAACATCAGACTCTCAAGGCCTCCTTGCAGAGGGGGTATGATTGCATCCCCCCTTGCTTGTTGATGTAAAAGACTACTGATATGTTGTCAGTCTGAATAAGAGGAGGACCGGGAAGCAGATTTGTCTTGAAAGCCTGGAGGGCATAGAGAATCACCCCATCTCCAAAATATTGATATGGAGATGTTCCTCCTCAGGAGACCAAGTGCCCTGTGTCCGATGGTCTGCCAGGTGAGCATCCAAACCCAGACTGGACGCGTCCATGGTCAGGATCTGGGATGGACACTCCTGCCGAAAGAGGACCCCTAAGGACAGTTTGCATGGGTCCAACCACCAAGCACCAAAGTATGGCACACCAGAGTGGAGACCGTCACCAGCTGCTCCAACTCATCTTAGCGTTGATCCCATTGGACTCACACGGTCCACTGGGGAACCCTCATGTGCAGGCATGCAAGAGGGACCATCGCGAAGGCTGCTGCCATGTGTCTCAACAGGAATACTGTGGCTGAGACCTGGCGAGTAGAGGAAACAAGGCAAGCTTATTCCCGGAGATGCTCCACTCTGTTTGGGGGCAGAAATGCCTTGCCCTTTGGCTGTGTCCAGAATTGCTCAGATATACTGCAGCCTTTGGCTGGGCCACGGGGAGGATTTCGGGAGGTGGATTGTTACGCCCAAGTCCTGAAACAAAGTAAAGATGTCCTCCATGGTGCTGAACAGCTGGTCCCTGGGTGGGGCTGCTAAGAGACAGTCGTCCAGGTAGGAAGAGACATAATGACCCTGTTTCCTGAGAGATGCCACCACACCTGTCAGGCACTTTGTAAAGACTCGAGGAGCAGAGGACAGGCATAATGGCAGGGCACGAAATTGATAGTGGTTGCCCTGAAAGCAGAAATGAAGGAACCTCCAATGGGGCTGAAAGACAAAAATGTGGAGGTACACATCTTGCAAATCCAGGGAGCACAGCCAATCCACTTGATGAAGGAGGGGAGGCAGGCCTGGAAGGGTAACCATACTAAACTGTTTGTACTCTATGTACTTGTTCAGGTGGCAGAGATCCAGGATAGGTCGTTATGTCCCGTCTTTTTCGGCACCAGAAAGAAGTGGGAATAAAATCCCCTTCCCCACTGAGCTGGAGGGACATGCTCTAGGGTCTGTTTCAGCAAAAGTACCCGGATCTCTCCTTGGATAAGGGAGAGGTGAGACGGAGGATAAGAAAAAATTACTCACCTTAGTAATTGCTTTTCTTCTCATGGAGTCTTGCTATATTATGACATATAGCAGTTAGCCACAGCACTTGAACTGCCCCGGAGAGGAAGGAGTTAACTCCAGGCTGACTGGAGTTCCAAGCGCGAGCGCCTTGCTGAAAGCTCTATCTGGCTAGTTTCAAATTGAAACTGTCAGATCTTTACGGAGCCAACACTAAGCAAAAGTCTGTGTGGAAAAAACTCTACACTAGCCAAATGGCTACCTACTAGTAAAAATAACAATAACAGAAACAACAACAACAACAATATCACCCTGACAAGCACTATTAGGCCCCCCCCCCTCCCCAAAAGTCTCAAGTCCAGGAGGGGGGCCAAACCTACAAGTAAAACAGAAATATCTAGTTTTCCTAATCCTAAAGAAAAGGGAAAAAAGGAAAAAAGAGCTATAATGGCATGACACAGTGCTTGCACCAATTTGCCAACCCCTTACCCAAGTAGAAGTTCTGAGAGGGGCAGGTTGGGGGGGTGGTCATAATATAGCAAGACTCCATGAGAAGAAAAGCAATTACTAAGGTGAGTAATTTTTTCTTCAAACACCATGAAGTCTTGCTATATTATGACATATAGCAGATTACACAGCAGTACCTCCATGGAGGAGGGCCAGAACCTACTTAGGAAATAGGCTCTGAAGCACGGCTGTGCCAAACCGAGCATCTCTCCTGGACTGGACATCCAGGGAGTAATGCTTGGTAAAGGTGTGAACTGTTTTCCAGGTAGCAGCTTGACAGATTTCCAGAATGGGAATATCTCTAGCAGCCGCTAGAGATGCAGCTGTACCCCTGGTGGAATGGGCCCTCAGTCCTGAGGGGGGTTCTCTACCTAGTTTTTGGTAGCAAAATTGGATACAAGAGACAATCCACCTGGCAACTGTCCTCTTAGTGGCAGGTTTCCCTTTGCCAACCTCGCCATAGGTAAGGAAGAGTTGGAGGGATTCGAACCTGTGACCCTTGGTGCGTTCCAAATAGTAGCTTAAAGCTCTTTTAACATCCAAACTGTGCAATCTCCTCTCACCCGAGGAAGAATGCTCAGTGAAAAATACTGGAAGGGAGATGGATTGGTTAAGATGGAACTCTGAAACCACTTTAGGTAAAAACTTTCTGTTAGTCCTGAGGACTACCTTATCTCTGTGAAAAGAAATAAAATGCTTTTCCACTGACAGGGCTTGTAACTCACTTATGCGTCTGGCAGAAGTGATGGCCACTAGGAAAACAGTTTTCCAAGTTAGGAACTTAAGGTCTGCTGAAGACAGAGGTTCAAAGGGAGTTGCATTAACTGAGCAATGCAAACATTAAGGTCCCAGGCAGGCTGGGTCCCTAAAAGGAGGGTTAGTGTAAGTAACCCCTTAAAAACTTGGAAAACACAGGGTGAGAAGAAAGGGAGGCAGGCTTTCCTGCTGATATAAAAGCAGAGACAGCTGCCAGATGAACCTTTAAGGTAGCTGGCCTGAGGCCTAAGGAATTAAGATGGACCAAGTAGTCCAGCAAAATGGGCAAATCAGCAGATTCTGGGACAATCTGCTTCCCAGAACACCAGATGGAGAACCTCTTCCATTTGGAATTATAAGTGGCCTAGTGGAAGGCTTCCTAGAGGCCTTTAAAATATCAAGGACACCTTGAGAAAGGTATAATTCAGCATTCTAACTCCTCAAGAGCCAAGCCTTGAGGTGGAGGGATTTGAGGTCCGGATACCAAACTCTCCCCTGGGCACAAGTCAGCAGGTTGTGGACCCTGGGAAGGCCAAGGGGAGGGTGGACTGACAGGGACAGAAGCAGTGGGTACCAGGGTTGCCTGGCCCAGTCTGGTGCAATCAGAATCACTTTGCAGGGCTGGGATCTGATTTTTACTATCACCCTGAAGAGAAGGGGGAGAAGGCATACAGGAACTTCCCTTCCCAATCCAACAAAAAGGCGTCCAGGGGGACTGAGCACATTACTGGAGGCCTGCAACAGAACAGAGGAAGTTGGTGGTTGTCTGGGGCTGCGAAAAGATCTATCTGAGGAGTGCCCCATCTGGCAAAAACTGACCCCAGCACTAGGGGATTCAAAGACCATTCGTGATTACCCTGAGAAATCCTGCTGAGGGCATCCGCTAGGACATTGTCCTTCCCTGGAAGGTGAACTGCTACTAGGGAGGTGTTCAGGGAGTAAGCCAGAGACCACAACTTCATTGCTTCGGTGCACAAGGCTGATGACCGAGTGCCCCCCTGCTTGTTGATGTACCACATTGTTGTGGTATTGTCTGTCCTGACCTGAACTACTTTGTTCTGGACAGATGCTGAGAAAACCTGAAGAGCTAAAAAGACAGCTCTGAGTTCCAACAGGTTGATGTGGAGCAGAGATTCCTGGGGGGACCACACTCCCTGAGTGGAAAGGTCGCCCAAGTGCGCTCCCCACCCCAGCAAGGAGGCATCCGTGGTGAGGGTGAGGGAATGAGAAATGGGAATGAAGGGGACCCCTAGTCTTAGATTGCTCTGATCCTGCCACCACTGAAGAGCTAGAATCAGAGTTTGGGTCACTGGGACCAATTTGGTAAGGGGGTCCCTCCTTTGGGACCAATAGGCCCTCAAATGAAACTGAATGTCTCTCATCTGGAATCTTGCTCCTTGCACTACAGCTGTGGAGGCAGCCATGTGCCCTAGAAGTTGCAGAAAGTGCCTTGCTGGTCGAGAGACCCGCAGGGTGAAAGAGGATGCCAGGGCAATCAGCTTCTCTACCCTTTCCAAGAGGAGAAATGCCCTGGCCAACTTTGTATCCAATTCCGCACCTATGAAAGTTAGTACCTGAACTGGTTCTAGAACTGACTTTGGTAAATTCAGCAGGAATCCCAGGGAAGTGAGAAGCCGCTGGGTGACTTGCAAGTGGGATTTTACCTGATCTGGGGACTGACCCACAATGAGCCAGTCGTCCAGGTAGGGAAACACAGCAACCCTTGCCTTCTTAAGTGAGCCACTACCACAGCTAGACATTTTGTGAATACCCTTGGAGCAGAGTAAGACCGAAGGGCATTGCTCTGAACTGGTAGTGACCTGAGGGCAGTTCGAACCTGAGGTATTTTGGTGAGAAGGCCTGATCAGGACATGAAAATAGGCATCCTTGAGGTCCACGGAGGCTAGCCAGTCCCTGGCCTGAGGGAGGGCAAAATCATTGCCAGAGTTAACATTTTGAACTTTGGTTTCAAAAGATGCTTGTTCAGGTACCTTAAGTCTAGAATGGGCCGCCATTCTCCTGTCTTTTTTGGGGTAAGGAAGTATCTGGAGTACAGCCCCTTGCCCTGGTGACAAGGAGGAACCCTTTCCACTGCTTTGCAGTCTAGGAGGGAAGAGACCTCTGCTTCCAAAGCAAGGGCCTCTAAAGGGCTTGCAGGTGGAAAATGTCTGGTTCTCATCTTTGGAAACTGATTGAAGCTGAGAACCAGACCCTGGCTTACTACCTCCAGAACCCATTTGTCCGAAGTTAGGGACACCCAGTTCTGACTGAAATAAGCCAACCTGCCTCCAACTGGTACAGGAGAATCGGCCCTGGGCATCCCATCAGGGTGCCTGCTTGGCAGTAGCCTTAGGCTGAGGGGTGGGGGACGGTTTACCTGCGCCCCGTCTACCTCTGCCTCTGAAAAAACCCCTCTGTGCAAAAGCAGAGGAGGCTTGGGATTGATAAAAGGCCTGTGGAAGGCCTGCCCCTACCTCTGGGGTGTGCCTCTGTGGGTGGCATGCGCTCCTTGGCCTGGGCACTTTGTAGGTAGTTCTGTATTCATCCATCTTTTTCATATAATTTTCCGTTGCTCTCCAAACAGAGAATTTCCCACCACAGGAAAATCCATAGCCTTTGGACTGAGTATCCTGTGACAGATTAGTGCACCTGAGCCATGCCAACTCACGAAAGCTACAGAAGTGGCCATGACCCTAGAGGAAACATCATTAACATCTACAGCAGTATGAAATTGAACTTTAGAGGCTTCAATGCCATCAGCAGCCACCTGTTCCAATTCACTAGCCAGCTGGCCATGGGCCTGCTTGGCTAACTGCAACACTGTATCCCATCTAGATTTCTGGATATTCAGCCACATAAGCCATATAATTTGCCTGCCTGAGTCCCAAAGAAGCTGCCATATACTGTTTTTTCGCCATGGCATCAATCTTCCTGGGATCCTTATCAGGAGGATGTGAGGCCAGGGGATATTAGCCTTGTCACAGGCTGCAGCTTGTACCACACCTACATGACTACACTGCTCAGTGAGGAAGTCTGTATCAGGGCCTGATAAAGTATACCTTCTGTCCATTTTTTTATCTACAGGAGGGACAGAATGAGGATTTTTTAAAATTTTTGTTGTTTGCTTCCTAAATGACTTATGCAAAGGAATAGACAACCTCCTAGACTCTGGGATATCCATCATCTCAACATAATCAGGCTCCTCTTGCTCATCCACAGCCTCTTCCAAGGGAAGCTGGAGGGTTTCTGCAACCTTTTTGTACAACATAAAATGAGAAGGGGACTCAGACAGCATAGGGGAGATTCTAATGGTCTGTCTGCAGAAATGTCCGGTTCAATGACACGTCAGACCCTCCCAGCCACATACATAATGATCAAAATCTTCCTCCCCTCCTGTGGTTCATAAAATTCCTCAACATCATACTCTTGAACCACTGGAACCGAGCGAACCAACTTTTGCCAGCTGTTGGTGGTTCGGCGGATCCCCAGACAGTGACTGGACAATCTGTATGGCTTTAGCTATCTCTGCAGCAGTTGGAGAGGCAATCTTGCACTCAGACCTGCTGATTTCTTAGATTTTTACTGGGACGGTTCCTCAGAACCAGCCTTCCTTTGCCGAGGAAGTCTCAGCCCTGGTCAGAGGGCACTCCTCTGGTCCAGTGGGTGCTGGACCGGGCACAGCCATCGGGTCAGCGGACTTTTTGGCCTCTCGTTCGTGAGCCGGCCCAATCTTTTCTCCAGGGTGGCTGCAGGAAATTCTTACACACCTGGCAGTCTGACAGGAGGTGGTCAGCCCCAGACAATAAACACATGTGGTGTGTGGGTCAGCCTTGGCAAAGGCTTCCCCCACCAAACATCACAGTGTTGAAACCAATGTTGATTTTTTCTTTGGTTTCTCAGACATAATGCCAGCCTATCCAAAACTTGCCCTTTTATGGCAGTGCCAGGTAAGACACCTTATCGGTTCCTAACCGTGTCACGGGTATTTGAAAAACCAATTTAAAAGTTAGGTTTTTAGAACCGATAAGAACCGGGAACCCACTCTAAAAGCCCAAATTATTGTTTAAAATTAGTATTTTGCAAACCGATCGGTTCAAAACCGAACCGATAATGAATTTCCACAGAACTTTAAAATCCTGTACTTACGGTTTACCAGATAGAGCTTTGAACGAAATGCGGTAAAATAATTACTTTTGCGGTTAAAATGAACCGAGAAACACTCGTTTGAACAGAGAAATGAACCGAGCTGAAGGAGAGATCTCGGGAGCGACTGTTCAGTGAAGCGGAGTAAAGAATCTGACAGTTTCAATTTGAAACTAGCCAGATAGAGCTTTCAGCAAGGCGCTCGCGCTTGGAACTCCAGTCAGCCTGGAGTTAACTCCTTCCTCTCCGGGGCAGTTCAAGTGCTGTGGCTAACTGCTATATGTCATAATATAGCAAGACTTCATGGTGTTTGAATGGGAGTTTACGGAAGGATTGTTACGGGGTATCTCCGTAAACTCCAGGACATGTACTTTATCAAATGAAGAACCCACTAATCCGTCATGATTCTTTGCCATCCCTCTAGACGCAGAGAAAATCAACCCCCTACCACCTCCCCCAAGGATCCTGCTTGGGGGGGGGGGTCGGGTAAGGAGTCAGGCCAAGGAAGCAGGGACAGGAAGGGAGGACTGGGAGGGTTTAGGGGCTTTGAGACCTGAACCTCCGGAGGCCTGGGTAGCGGCCTTATGATTAAATGCCCCTCTATTCAGTTAGCCTCGAGACTGTTGTCCAGACAACCTTCGAAATGGCTGGTGAAGATTCTGCTTAGGATTATATCTGCACATGGTGTGTACAGATCTGACAGCCTTGCCTGATTAGTGATCTTCTCAGAGTTCTCTCCAAAAAGGACGGAGCCCCTGAAGGCGTGTCCATCATTTTTGCTTGGACGTCCGGAGTAAATCTTGAGATACGAAGCCAAGAATAGAGGTGAAGGTAAATCCCTGAGGCTGCTGCTCTAGCCAATGAATCTGCCGTGTCATAGGACGAGCGTAAAACATGTGTACCAACGTCAGAGCCGAATTTTAAAATGTGAAGCAGCTCAGCCTTCTGGGGGCCATCCTGCTGAGTCTGGACTAGTTCCTTGGCCTTTTCCCACAGGGCGTTCTGGTACTGAACCATGTGGACCAAAAATTAAAAGAAGAGATGGCACATGTAACCAAGGCATACACCTTCCTGCCAAGTTGGTCTACCTGCTTGGAGTCCTTGTCCGGAGGCTGGGTACTTAAGTGAAATGACCTCTTGAACCGATCGTGAGCTGCCGTGATAACCAGAGAGTCCATAGCTGGCTGCTCCCCAAAATAGTGTTCATCCCTGGCAGTGTTATAAAGGTGGTCAGCTTTTTTGTAAATAACAGTGGTAGAAGATAGGTGTTTCCATGCCAACTTGGTGATGTCCCTAAAAGTGTCCACCAGAGGAGGAACCACCATGGGCTTCAGCTCCTTCTGGCGGAGAGAGACAGCCAAACGGTGTCTTTCAGTGTCCAAATCTGCAGTATCCCAGTCCTTGTTTGACTGGATGCCGCATGAGCTCCATAAAGGTCGGGTCATCCAGGGGGTAACCTAGGGGTGTCCTTCGGGTCCGAGGGGAGGGAGAAACTCTGACTCGGATGATGTCAAGGAGGAGGAGCTACGGCCTGACTCCCAAGACCTTGAGGTCGAAAGCTGGTGTCTATGGCCATGAGACCACTGTCTGTGCCTCTCGGAGGTTCTGGAGGATGAGTGGCTATGCTTCCTTCCATGATACCTGGAGCGACCCCTGCCCGTGTCATCCAGTTGCAGGGTGGGTTCCTTAGGCTGTGGAGAAGGGTTTTTAAGATAAGCCAGAGTCAGGACCACGAAGGAGAAGGAGTCTTAGGAGGAGGTGCCCGTTGCGGAAGCAGGTCGCCCTTAACCACATTCCACCAGCAGGTGAAAAAGGCCATCAATCCGGTAGAGGATTCTGTGGATTAAGAAGGTTATCCAGCATTGGATGAGGGATGCTAGATGGTCCTGGCTTTGGTCCCTGTGGAGGCGGCAACCCAGGCGTTGGATTCTGTGGAGCTGGGCTGACTGGCGTCGATCCAATGGGCGTCGCGTTATCAGCAGTAGTCAGATCTCCAACGATGACAGGATAGGAATCGCCGAGTACGATACCGGGGTGGCTAGCATCGACCTTACAGGCATGGACTGATGTCGGTCAGGGGATGCCGCCAGCGTAGTTCTGGAGGAAGACTGTTTAGGGGAACTAACTCCTGAAAGGGGGAGAGGCGTCCCTCTACCAGAGGCTGCCACATGCCCCTGGCACCGCTGGGTGGTCCATTTACAATGAGGAGACTAGGAACAGGGCCCACAGCTCTGCACCATGGACACAGCAGGGAGGGAGGTGTGCACTAGTCCCTTCACAAAAGAAAGGGTCCTACAAGAGCTCGATAAGCTCAGGGTGGACAAGGCAATGGGACCCGATGGTATACATCCCAGGGTACTACAGGAGCTTAGAGTGGAACTAGCACAGCCATTAGCAGAACTGTTTAGTGAGTCTCTGAACACAGAAGAGGTCCCAAAAGACTGGAGAAAGGACTCATGTGATCCCACTCCACAAGAGTGGTAGCAGGGAACTACAGACCAGTCAGTCTTACCTCAGTAGTGGGTAAGATTATGGAGACACTCCTTAAGAAAAGGACAGTGCAACACCTGGAATCCACAGAAGCACAGGATCCAAGACAGCATGGGTTTACAAAAGGAATGTCCTGTCAAACTAATCTCGGAGTTATTTGACTGGGTAACCAGAGTGGTGGACCAAGGGGGAGCAGTTGATGTTGCCTACTTTGACTTCAGCAAAGCTTTCAATACTGTTCCACATAGAAGATTGATTAATAAGCTGGGTAGGCTCAGGGTGGGTCTGACATTGGTCAACTGGCTGGCAAACTGGTTGATGGGCAGAAAACAGAGTGGTGGTAAATGGTGTACATTCAGAAGAGATGCAAGTCACAAGTGGGGTACCTCGGGGATCAGTCCTTGGGGCCAGTCCTCTTCAATATATTCATCAGTGACATTGCAGATGGACTGGAGGGTAAGGTTTGTCTGTTTGCAGATGACACCAAGATCTACAGCAGAGTAGATGATCCAGATGGTGTGGGCAGAATAAGAGAAGATCTGGAAAACTAGCAAAATGGTCGGAAGAGTGGCAACTGGGGTTTAACGCAAAGAAGTGCAAGATCATGCACACAGGGAGGAGAAACCCTAAGCTAACTATAGGCTGGGAGGGAAGATGTTGGCAGGTACGAGGGAAGAGAGAGACTTGGGCGTCATCACCACTGATGACCTGAAATCATCCACGCAGACCTCTAAAGCAGTACGTAAGGCTAGAGGGATGGTGGGGTGTATTAGTAGGGGTATCAAGTCAGAAGAGGGAGGTAATAAATACAGGTTACTCACCTGTAACAGGAGTTCTAGGAATGGTATATGTTGTTCATCCACACTCATTGGCAGGTATCCTTGCCGCTTTAAATCTTGCCGGAAGGTCTTCAAGCTTGCTCCTCCCACCCACCCGGGTGGTATAACTCTCGGCTCCGCCCCATGACGCCAGATCTGGCCCGCTGGAAGCTCAGGGTTGTGCGTCAAGCCGAGGTCGAGAATCAGGTGGATGAACACATATACCATTCCTAGAACTCCTGTTACAGGTGAGTAACCCATTTCTAGGGACATGGATATGTTGTTCATCCACACTCATTGGCAGACTCCTAGCAGTTCTCCGGGAGGAGGGAGGCAAGACGCACACCCCAATACTTACTTGGGAAAGAGAGACTGAGAACCGAGGCCCCTAAAACCAGCATCCCGGGCGTGACTCAAGGCTCGATGTGGTAGTGGGTAATGAAGGTGGCTTATGACTTCAGGTAGCAGCCCTGCAGATTTCCTGGATAGGGACGCCCCTGAAGCAGCCACCGCTGCAGCAGTATGGGGTAGAATGAGCTCTTATCTCTGGGAGGCTCCATGCCTGCCAACTTATATAGAGATTTATGCAGGAGGTTACCCACCTGCTTATCGTCCGCTTGGCTGCAGGTCTGCCAGATGCGGCTTCAGCGTAGACAAACAGCTGGCGTAACCTCTTCCGACTTCAGCCGCTGCCTCCTTATAATAAGCGAGCCTATAGGGTCCAGAGTATGGAGCCTATATTCGGGCCTCCGAGGTGTGACTGGGGTAGAACACCGGCAGAGTCAACACCTGGTTAAGGTGAAACTCCGACACCACCTTCGGAAGGAATTTCGGTGGGGCGCAGGAGACAACCTTGTCCCTGTGGAAGACCAGGTAAGGAGACTCGATGGAAAGCGCCTGGAGCTCTCCCATCCTTCTGGTCTGACGGATAGCCACCAAGAAGAAGGCGGTCTCTCCACGACAGGTGAGAGAGAGCACACTGTGCATAGGTTCGAATGGTTGCCCATGAAGCTTTGCCAGTACCAGCAGTAGATCCCACGGAGGTGGGGGTTCCTGCACTGGAGGAATATGATCAAGGCCTTGAAAGCGCCCAGACCACCTTCTCCTGCGCCATCGACTGCTTCCCGGCCCGCGCCCGGTAAGCAGAGATGGCTGCAGGTGCACCCTTTAGGGTCGTCCGACCCTAAGCCCTTGACTAGAAAGGGACCATAAATAGTCCAAGATGCACCCAAGGAACAGGAGGAAGGGTCCAAGCCTCTTGCCCTGACACCAAATGGAAAACCTTTTCCATTTGAAGGCATAGCACATTCTGCAGTCGACTCCTCACGGACGCCTCAACTACATTGAGGACCTGTCGGAAAGACCCAGGCCTGGAACTCTAGCAGCTCAGGAACCAGGCCGTCAGGTGCAGGGATTGAAGGTCCGGATGAACTGCCCTGATTGACTGAGACCAGAGTCCGGGCGGGTGGAAGCTGCCAGCGAGTCCTGGAGCTGAGACTGAGGAGATCTGGGTACCAGAACCTGGCGAGGCCAGTCTGGGCTATCAGAATCACCTCGCCTTGTCCCTCCCTCGCCTTGAGAAGCACCTTGTGGGATCAAGGGGAAATGGAGGAAAGGCGTAAAGAGGCCCGGGGTCCATTTCACAGAAGGCATCCCCCGCAGCGAGCCCCTGCTGAGGGGGCGGGCATGGAACAGACTCAGCCAGCCTCCCTGGAGGCAAACAGGTCCACCTGAGGTGTGTGCCCCAAAGGAGAACAGTAACTGTCCACCTCCGGCAGGAGAGACCACGTGGGATGCAGCCCCTATCCGCTCAGGGCATCGGCCAGGGTGTTGGAGGCTCTGCCACGTGAATAGCTAGGAGATCCGCCTCCAGGCTGCGCGAGTGACCAAATCGCGGAGAGCTTCCTTGCATAGAAGCATGGAGCGCGCTCCCCGCCCTGGCGGTTTAGATAGTACATGGTCGTGGTATTGTCCGTCTGGACTCGGACCACTTGACCCGGAGGAACGGAGCAAAGGCGGTGAGAGCTAGGCAGACCGCCGAGCTCCAGCAGGTTGATGTGGCATCGACTCAAGGGGACCAGAGGCCAAGAGCCCGTGTTCCCCAGACGGGCACCCCAACCCATCAGAGAGGCATCAGTCGACAGAGAGACCCCGTCGGCTCGAGGCGGAGCGAACAGGATGCCCTCCTGGCAAATGATCTGAAACGGTCCACCACTGGAGGCGTTCCCACATCCCCTGTGTCACCCGACTACAAGCTGGTCAAGGGATCGCAGGCGTTGTGACCACTGGCTGGCCAGTCCCACTCAAGAGACGATCAGGTTCACAGCGAGCCCCAACGGACCACAGCTGGTGCAGGCCATGAGACCCAGGAGGCGCAGGAAGTCCCGGCAGGCGCAATTGCCCAACCAGAATGATCGGGCAAGGAGGAAAAGAACCTCGGCCCTGTCCGGGAGCCGCCAGCCTGGCTCGGGTAGAGTCGAGCTACGCCCGGATGAATAGAATCACCTGCTTCGCCTCGAAAGTTCCACTTGGCCTGCTGGATAAGGAGGCCCAGTTGAGCAGACCTGGAGAGGCCAGATCTCTGGACCTCCACGCCTCCTTCCCTGGAGGGAGCTGCTATCAGCCAGTCGTCCAGGTAGGGGTACACCGGACCCCAAGGCGCAAGAGGAATGCTGTCACCACAGCTATGCATTTGGTGAAGTCTCTGGGAGCTGGAGATGTCATGTATGGCTTGAACTCGAAGAGGGATCCTTCCTTGCGGAAGCCGAAGGAATCTCTGGTGAGGCCGACGGATAGGGACGTGGACAGTCCTGCAAGGGTCAGAGAACAGAACCACACGCCCGGCGTTCAAGGATGGTATTATCCCTGAGCCAGAGTAGACCATCCCAGCAGAGTACGCTGTAGGAACTGTTTAGGTCATATGGAAGTGAAATGGGCGCCAGCCCCGTCAGACCCGGAACCCAGGAAGTACCTGGACACAAACCCTGGGTCTGAAGGAGGGTCCACCACCCTCTTACCACCTCCTTCTGGAGGAGGAGGCGATAATAGGCTCGTGAGCCGCCAGTGAGACTGGGGATCCGAAGCCCCGAGGCGGCGGCTCTGAAGGAGTGGTGCCTGCCGAATTCCAGAAGACAGGCCTCTTCCCACCACCTCCAAGACCCACCGTCCCAGGTGGTAACAGCCCGGACCGGCCCGAACGGAAGTGCGGAGCCGTCCCCCCACGGGGGGACCCAGGGATAAGGTGACGGGAATGGGGGCGACACCCCTCAGCCCGTCACTGGGCAGGCTTGGAGGAGGGAC
This sequence comes from Neoceratodus forsteri, assembly GCA_016271365.2. Taxonomy (NCBI): domain Eukaryota; kingdom Metazoa; phylum Chordata; order Ceratodontiformes; family Ceratodontidae; genus Neoceratodus; species Neoceratodus forsteri. The sequence goes on from CM057458.1 coordinate 50,297,970, forward strand.
CGGCCGAGGTACCTCCTGGGCCCTTTCCTCCCTGCCTCCTGTTAGAGGAAGCCGGCTGCTTGGGTTTGGGATGCCAAGGCCGAGGCCTGCTGGCCCCTGGCGTTCACTGGGCGAGGCGGCATGAGGCACAGAAGGGGCGAAAGGGCTTAGGCTGTGGTTTGGGCCTTTGTCCTGCTGGGGAAGAGCCGAGGTCCAAGGTGGCATTGGACTACTCGATCCTCTGCAGGTGACCTTCCACCCCAGGGCCAAGAGATCAGTCCCCAAAAGGGGAACATCCGCCAACTATGCTGGGTATCCAGTAAGGTGGATATCCTCAACCAAGCCACGACCGACGCATAGCCACTACGGCAGCTACCCGATCTGGCACATGAGTCCCATATCCAAAGCAGTCTGGAGCTGCTGTTTGGCCACTGCCCTGCCCTGGTCCCGCACCTGCTTAACCGTAGTCTGCAGATCGTGGGAAGATGAGGATTGACCTCATCCAGGAGCCAACAGAGCATGAGAAAAATGTGCCATGAGGGCGGCCGAACTGGCCTGGCGAAGGCTTGAGAGGGGACTTGGCGTGATTTGCCCGACATAGTCCAATTTCTTGGACTCCTTGTCAGGAGGTTTGTCCATCCTGGCGTTGCCCGTGCGCTGAAAGCGCTGTCGGTAACAACCCCTCAGCAGAGGGGTGTTCAACGGACAAGGAACGGTAGGGACCGCATACTTCCTGGCCATCCTGGCGAGCGCGGGGCAGGAAGAGGCGCTGCCAAGCTCCAGTGCGGACCCACTATGGCCTCGGCCACGGAAAGGCCTCCGTCGGAGAATCCCCTCGGTCCAGAATCTCCGTGAGGATACCTGGCCCGTTTGAAGCAGGTTCGAGCTCCATCCGGTAGACTCGAGATGAGCCGAGAAGCAGTCCTAGGAAAGAGACGGCCAGACTATAAGTCCATTGACTGACCTCCTAGAGACTCAAGTCCAGTCGCTTGGGAAAAAGGAGAATCATCTTCGGACTCGGGAAGGAGTCTCCTCGAAGAGCTGCCTCTGGCCTGAGCCACCCCTCACCTGCCGAGGTCGGGTCGGGAGAGAGGTAACATGACAACCGATCAGACTACACCCTTGGCAGACCAAAATCCTTGGTCGAGACCCCAGATGGTGGCTGTGGAGGCGGAGGTTCACGAATCGATTGGGCAGCTGGTTTGGCGAGCTTGACCCGGCCTGGGTGTAGGCTCCTCGGATAGGTCGGTTGTGTGACCCGTTCGGTGACAACCATAATGGCGGGGAAGGCGGCGGGGTCAGCAGACTTTCGACCAGGAGAAACTGTTGCAACGCAAGGTCCTCGTACCGTCGGCGGCGTAATTTCTGCCAAGCCTCCCATCCGAGGGAGGCGAGGGCCTGACGGCTCTTGTCGCTTACCATGATGCCGAGACGAGACCGCCCTATGACGGTGGGATCGGCTGGACCCCATGAAGAGATCCAGACCGAGACCGAGTCCCGGAATTTCCGAGGTCGGTGCGGGAGGTGTCGGCCGGAACCGCACTCCCTTCGGCTCGGATGGTCCATCCGAGGTCTCCGGAACCGGAGGCACAGGCGAGCCCACGGGATCCTCAACTCCTCCGGGGAAACTGGAGAGGGGAATTCGCTCGCTAAAGGCGACAGCCCGTCTAATGGGTCGAGAAAATCTCGACTTCATCGGTGGGAGTCTCGTCAACTGACCTGACGGGACAATTGCGTGAGGCCAGTGGTCAAGCCGCCGAGCGGTCGACTCAAGCCGACGGTCGACGCCCGGGAGAGGGACCTTTCCCGCTCCCCAAGAGCGCCGACGGAGGGATTCTACCCCTGTCCCTCTTTTGGACCGAGAATAAGGTCCAGCAGACGCAGGCCCTTCTCCTTAGTGGAGAGGGACAGACAAAGCCCTTAAAAGAAGCCGGTAGGAAGAACCCAGAGAGAGCGGATAAATGCCGCGCGAGGAAGATACGTCCCGCGCCTCCTTCGAGGGCGACCATCCGCCGAGCTGATCCGCCGAAAGCGCCAGCCGCGACACCGCCAACCGGGCCTCCTTGACTTCACCGAGGGAACAGCTTCGGACGGCCCAGTTGCAATCGGCAGCACGGCCTCGAGGACGAGGGCTGAAAGATGAGCACAGGTCGCAAGCTCATGGGTCGTGCTCAAGGCCTACAGTAGTAGACACACGTGGAGTGTGGATCCGTCCGAGACATCTTCTGCCCGCATGGGCATCTCCGAAATCCGGGAGTCGATTTGTCCATCGCAGCCGCGAGGGATAGAAGACTGAAGTCTTTTTTGCAAAATTTATTTTTAAATCCGCAAACGGAGAAATAGGAACCAGTCACAAACGCAGAGCGTTAAGGAGGGAACCTGAGCTTCCAAGCGGTAAGGAAGATCTGGCGTCATGGGGCGGAGCCGAGAGTTATACCACCCGGGTGGGTGGGAGGAGCAAGCTTGAAGACCTTCCGGCAAGATTTAAAGCGGCAAGGATACCTGCCACTGAGTGTGGATGAACAACATATCCATGTCCCTAGAATTCCTCTTTACAAGACACTGGTCAGGCCACATCTGGAATACTGCGTGCAGTACTGGAGGCCACACCTTCACAAGGACATTAACCAAATTGAGGCAGTCCAGAGAAGGGCAACCAAAATAGTGCAGGGACTGCATCAGAAAACCTATGAAGACAGATTAACTGAACTTAATATGTATACCATAGAGCAAAGGAGGGAGACAGGTGATATGATCGAAACATTCAAACACCTTAAGGGCATTAACAAGGTGAAAGAGTAACATGTTTCAATATAAAAAAAATTGCAGGACAAGAGGACACAGCATGAGATTAGAGGGAGGCCAATTAAGGAGTAATATGAAGAAGTTCTTTTTCACAGAAAGGGTGGTTGATGCATGGAACGGCCTTCCTCAGGAAGTGGTGGATATGAATACAGTGCAGGGCTTCAAACAGGCATAGGATAGGCATAAGGGAGCAATACAGATGAGTATGAATAGATAGGCTATTGACAGAGCAAAGGCCTATGGCACATTCATAAGGTAGAAAAAGACATGGGCAAACTGAATGGGCCTTGCAGTCCTTATCTGCAGTCAACTTCTATGGGAGGAAGACATCCTTATGCTTCTACCTGTGTTTATGTTTTCCATCTGACTTTCTCCCAGTGTGAGGAGGAAGAGGTGGAGGCCGCAGAAATCAGAGAGGAGGAGGAACTTTTACCCTGGATTTGTTTCTCCATGACTGCAACCTTCTTTTGTAGCAAGAAGTTTTAAGGGCCTTTCAGCGGAGAATCCTGGTCCTCCGGTTGAACTTCAAGCAGTGTTCGCAGGCCTCAGTGTTGTGCTCTGGGCCTAGGCAGAAGAGGCATACAGAGTGGCCGTCCTTCGATGGGATCAGCTTGCCGTAGGGACACTTAGACTGCCGCAGTTCCACTAAAGTGGGTGGAGATGAAGACATGCAGAGCAAGAGAGAATTTTTGTATTTTGCAGAAAAATAAAAAAGCGCGGGTAATCGTGAAAAAATGGCAGTCGACAGGAGCAGAAGTCCATGGAGCTGATGTGCGTGGGTCAACGGTGGGGCAAGAATGGAGGTAGGGCAATGGGATGACCCTTATATATCACTGACCAACGTCGGGGCTGGGCCGACGTTAGGGGGTGGTCCCCAGCTGTATACTGCTAGCTAGAAGTTTTCTGTGGGGTCCTGGCACCTGCGGGCTTTAGTCCTTATGGTGTAACCTGCTGCAAGAGCTCCTCCTCGAAGCGAGATCCCCAGTTACCTGCATGGCTGCCTGCCTCCCAATGTGGGAACTGTAGTTTGCTACTGAACCTCCATTTCCTGCATGGTGGTCTACCTCCTGATGTGGGAATTAAAGTCTGCTCCTGAACCCTAGTTTCCTGCATGGGGGCCTGCATCCCAACGTGGAAAAGGAAGTCTACTCCATAACTCTGTTACCTGCATGGGGGGCAGTTTCCTGATGTGGGAAATGCTTGCATGGTGGCCTATCTGTGACAGGGAGCTCCTGCCACTCTTGAGGACTGACCTTTTCTTACATCTGTTGCAACAGTTCTTCTATTTTTAGTCTAATCTAGTCTTTACAATTTCTAGTCCATAAGTTTGGCCACCTATGGGCACTCTCTTCCCTTTCTCGACTATGCTATAGTGATCTCTTTAATTTTTCTTTTCCCACTCAGGTCCTCGTACAGGGAGGTTACTGTTGCAACCTCCGAGCTGATATAAAACAGGATGTGTTCCTTATTGTTGGATTTAGTATGCAATGGCACTATGTCATAAAATACTTTAATGTATATTTATACATCTATATATAATGTACAGTGGTAGTCATACACAAGTTGCTCAGTACTGAGGTATACCTGGGTATACTGAGGCTAATCTGCATTGACTGTAATGTGATTCTGTCTCAGTATACCTCAGTACTGAGCAACTTTTGTATGACTACCACTGTATATAAGGCATAATATATACCTTGTGTATAAAACCTGTAAATGTTAAAAATACCATGGCACTAGGTGTTTTTGATAAGGGTAAAAAATTACTAGGGGACTGTATGATAAAAATAAAGTTAATTGTGCTACTAAAATGCATGTAAATTGCTGTACATTGAACAAGTCTGAAATTTCATGGTGATTTGCATATATCCCATGATGCTTTGCATTATGGAAGTATGTGTGGTGGTGTGTTTCTTTGAAACTTGGCTTATTGTCAATGCTCTTTGGGGTAACCCTTGTTTCAGTGCTTCTGCACTGACGTTCTTTGTCTTTAATTTTTTTTTTTTTAATTTGAGCCCCCACCACACAAGCAAACAAGGCCCGCACAGGGGAGGCTAAATCTCAACAGATAAGTTACATCAGAGATCAGTGCGTCAGTAGGTGCTGGCTAAGTGTAGAGGAAAGACTTGCATAGTTTATTGCTACAAACTGACGTACTGAAGAAGGGATGCGCCATTGCTGAAGGTTATCCTCTGCATTTTGAATAAACGTCACACAGAGATTGTGTGTTGAACTTGAAGTTCGGTGTCTGATCCATCCATTATCCCCCAACCCCGCCACACTACCTTACTGACATGGGAACTGAAGTCTACTCCCGAGCCCTAATTACATGCACAGGGGACTGCTGACAGATGAGCAGCAGTTATGCATTGAGTGGGGACACAAAATGGTCCAACTCTGGACGATTTTACCAATCTAACAGGTCTCCTACGACTGAGGTCAGCGGCTCCCATTCGTGCATCCTAGACTGCGACCTGCTTGGCTCGTCTACCAGGAGGGTCGGGATGCCTGAAACACAGACGTACGACAGTTCCAGACCTTGTGCTAGAGCAAATTACCAGACCACCATCGCCTCTCGACACACAGGATATGAGCGAGTCCCCCTTGTTTGTTATGTAATGTACAACACTTATGTTGTCCATCTGCAACCTCAGACGGCCTGGGGACAGGTGCATCTGGAAGGCATACAAAACTGCCTGCATCTCCAGAACACAGATGTGGAGGGCAGTCTCCCACAGAAACCCCGTGCCTTGAGTGTGATGGGGTCCATATGGGCAACCCCCCCCCAGTCCAACACCGAAGCATCTGTGGTGAGAATCTCCTGAGGGAAAGGAAAAGGTGAGGGAACTTTCACCAATTTGCTGGGTTCCCTCCACCACCTTCTTGATGAGAGAAGAGACTAGAAAAGTACAATTATGTAAGAACGTACTATAACAGTAGATCTTTGAGAGGATCTCTTGCAGCAGGCCTTCACTGATAGGACTATAGCGGCCAGGTACTAGGACCACACGGAAACTTTCTAGCTAGCAGTCTACCAGAGGGGGCTGCCTACATCTGATGTCAGCCAGTCCTATAAAGTCCAGGTGGTAGGTAAAAAATAATGGCCTATGACAGGAAGCCTTGAAATACAGTTAGGTCGAAGTTGGGCCAAAGCCTAGAGGCGATGTCCAACCTGTAATATTTGGTAAAGTTGTGGACAGTGCTCCAGGTACCAGCAGCACAAATGTCAGCAGCTGACATTTCTGAAACAAGCTACTGAGGTGGCCATATCCCTAGTAGAATGGCCCTTAACCCCTCCTAGAAGTTCTCTGCAGTACTTCTGGTAACAAAAGACTATGCAACTGGCTAACCATTTAGACAAACACAGTTTGGGCACTGGATCGCACTCTTTCCCAGGGCAAAAAACAAATAACCGATTAGAGGAGTCTTTAGTCCAGTGTGTATAGTATCTCAAAATTCTATGCGCTTCCAAGGTATGGAGCAATGCCTCCCCCTAACTGGAATGTTCAGAATAATTAAACAGGCAGGTGGATGGACTTATTCAAAGTAAACTCCGACACCACCTTAGGAAGGAATTTAGGACTGGTATGCAAAAACGCTCCGTCTTTGTGAAAAATCAAGTAAGGCTCCTTACACGAGGGCCTGAAGCTCGAAAATTCTTCGAGCAGAAATAATAGCAACTAAAAATAACGCTTTTCATGACAGAAGTACAGCTCGCAACTCATGGCAGGTTCAAACAGAGGCAGGATGAGCTTTTCCAAAACAAAATCAAGTTCCAAAGCCAGGACGGGATCATGGATTGGAGGCTTCAGATGCAAAAGAATGCCCCACATGAATGTACCAGGTGAATCAAGCTGAGCCACTGAACAACCCTCTATAGGTACATGGTATGAAGAGATGGCAGAAAGATGTGCCTTAATAGAGTACCACAAACCTGAGTCTGAAAGGGGGAGGAGGTACTCCAGCATCTGATCCTCTGGACAGGTGAAGGGATCTAAATGGTGCAATACATCCCAAAGAACAAAGCACTTCCATTTCATAGAGTAGTGGCCCTGGTGGATGGCTTCCTGGCTGCCACCAAGACATCCGCCACCCTTTGAGACATCCCAAATCTGGCGATGGCTATGTCCTCGGGAGCCACGCAATGGAGATGGAGAAATCCGAGGTCTGGGTGGACCAGACTGCCCTGTTCCTGGGAGAGCAAACCTGTGCACAGGGGTAGGGCACTGTTGGTTCCACTACAGGTCGCTGCAGCAATGGGAACCAGATCTGACAAAGCCAGAAATGGGCTATGAAGATCATTGTAGCCCTGTCCAGCTGGAACTTGATCAGAACTCCCTGAAGGGGTGGGGAGGGAGACTGGGTCCCTGACATTGATGAAGTGGTCCAAGTAGGTGACGGGGGAGGCAGAAAGCCAATGTCGATGGGCCAGTGCCTGCCGAGGTAGGCCCAGCGAAACTCCCTGACTGATGCCCCTGACCAAGAAGGGGTCTGACTTGCAGGGGTTCCCCGAGGCAGACAGGCCAGGCTGGATCCCCCATGTCAATGAGATGGCCAAAGGTGTCAATGGGAAAGACAGAGATCCCAATGTCGATGGGTTAGCGACAGCCAATGCAAGTCTAGCGGAGCACCCTGCCTTTTGCCCCCAAGCCAGAAGTCGTCTAAATGACAGGGGTTGGAGCATTGGCAGGGTCACCAGGAGGCCAGACAATGAGACACTGCAGGATAAGGAAGAACTGGCAAGAAGCACTGCCAAACCTGAGGAAGACAGGGTGTGGGCAGCAGTGGGGGTTGCCCGAGGCGGTTAATGACCCAGCTATGGTCAGGGTTGGAAGCGGTGACAGAGCGCACTAGAGAGGATTTCTCCTTACTCTGCTCCCTTTTCCAGTGCTTGTGTTTGCCAGATGACTTGTCCCAGGGCTTGGAGGAGTGGGAGCCCATGGACGGAGCTGGTGAGGAGGAGGAACTTCTTGCCTGGAGCTCCGACTCCATTTAGGCAACCTTCTGTTCAGGAGAAAGGAATGTAAGGCCTTCTGACGGCGCTGCCAAGCAGCCCAGTTGAATTTGCTGCAAACCTCACAGGCCTTAACGTCATGGTTGGCATCAAGATAGCTGACACAGGAGTCGTGTTTGTGCTTAATGTAGATCTCACCACACCCACAGTATCTGAAGAGTTTCTAGGATCAGCTGACGAAACCGGTGACAGAAATCACTACAAAATAAAGTGAGTTACAAACTAGGGTGAGAACTAAAAGATAAAGTAGAAATAAAAGATCTAGCGGTTGACTGAAATGGGGCTGTCTCTATGGAGTCCGTGTGACAGTCTACAGCAGGAAAAGAACTGAGAAGGGAGGGGGCCACCCACGTTTATAAATGGAGGACGTCGGCTTCCGAGGTCATGGACGTCCCCAATTAAACTGCTAGCTACAATATTTTTGCGTGGAATTAATGACTGGTGGCTATTGTTCCACATGTGTGGCCTGATGAAAGAGAGATCACCAACACTCAATATTATGTCATCAGGGGGCACTAGGAAACAGCGGCAGTAATATGCCTAGCACAGTGGGTAATACCACTACAAGTCACGGCTGGATACCACAGGAATGCAGCAAGGAGACGTTTGTGAGCGGTACATCTGCAGGATCAACCACATTACGGAGGATACAGTGTGGGGAGGGGAGATCGGTACAACAGAGTGAACTACAACCACCCACAGCAGTGGGGCAAACAGCACCAGGGAATGCCTTACAAAGGCAAGAATCAACCACCACAACAACATCCACAGAAATGCTAAACATGAGAAAGCTTAATGTGGTAAATATCAGGTCCTGTAATTTCAATTATGTCGAGACCTCTATAATGCAGGAAGGGCTTACATTTGTGCCAACTAACTCCATTATGAAAGTCAATATTAGCATAGAATTGCATAAATTATACAAACATACCCGAAATTTGCCAGCAGATAAAGGCCTAGAGGTCTATCAAGTCTGCTCAAATGTGCAGCTAGCACCCCTCATTCTGCAGCTGCCCCTCCCTTCCACCCTTCCCTTTCATTAACCCTCCCCCTTGTCCTGTCCCATCCCATCCCCTTTTGAAGCAGTCCACTGTTCTACTGCATACCACTTCAGCAGGTACTGCATTTCACCCAGCAACCACCCTCTCTGTAAAAAAGTGTCTCCTCATCTCCCTCCTGAACCTTCCTCCCTCCAGTCTCGTATCATGGCCCCTGGTGTCCCTCCCCTCCCTTACTTTGAACAGCCCCTCTGTACCTGTCTTGTTTATTCTTTTCATGTATTTAAAGGTTTCAATCATGTCCCTCCGTCCCTCCTGTCCTCCAGTGAGTACATGTTCAACTCCCTCAACCTCCTCTTGTATGATAAGTCCCCCAGCCCCTTGATCATCTTTGTCGCCCTGCGCTGCACCGCCTCCAGTAACTTAATGTCCCTCTTCAGATACAGGCGCCAGTACTGCACGCAGTATTCCAGGTGCGGTCTAACTAATGACCTATGCAGTGGCAGAATCACCTCCTCCCTCCTCGAGGATATACCCCTTGCAATACAACCCAGCATTTTGTTGGCCTTTGCAGCTGCCTTCCTACATTGTGCCGAGTTGTTCATTGACCCTGTAACAAGCACCCCCAGATCCTTCTCCTCCTCTGTCTGGGCTAGCTGCACTCCCCCCAGCTGGTAACTCCTTCTTGGGTTTTTCATCCCAAAATGCAGCACCTTGCACTTTTTGGCATTAAACCCCAGTTGCCAGGTGTCTGACCAGGTTTCAAGCTTTGCCAGATCATCCTGCAACCCCTACCATCCCCCTAAGTCATCCACCACCGCTCCTACCTTGGTATCATCAGCAAACAGACTGATCTTGCTCTTGATGTCCCATGATATGTCTGCAATGAATATCCCAAACAACACTGGTCCCAACAGCAAGCCCTGTGGAACACCGCTCGTCACTACCCTTGGGTGTGAGAGCTCCCCACCCACCACCACCCTCTGTTGCCTTCCCTGCAGCCAGTTTCCTACCCATCTCACCAGCTTTGCACCTGCCCCTGTGCCTACTAACTTACTTCCCAGCCTTCCATGCGGCACCGAGTCGAATGCCTTACTGAAGTCCAGATACAGGACATTCACTGCATGGCCCCTGTCCAGCTGCCTAGTTACCCAGTCATAGAACTCGACCAGGTTAGTTTGGCAGGATCTGCCCCATATGAAGTCATGCTGTCTGCTGTCCTGTAGTCCTCTGGCCTCTAGGAGGGCCACCAGCCTCTCCTTCAGGATAGTCTCCATTAGCTTGCCCACTATGGATGTGAGGCTCACTGGTCTGTAGTCTCCCGGTTCATCCTTGGGGCCACTCTTGTGGAGGGGCACCACATGAGCCATCCTCCAGTTCTGAGGTACACACCCCAAATGTAGTGAGGCATTAAATAGGTCTGTCAAATGTCCTGCAAGGACCTCTGCCAGCTCCTTCAGTACCCTGGCGTGGATGCCATCTGGGCCTGGCGCCTTGTCCACCCTCAGTGCCTTCAAACCCTCCCGAACTCTGCTCTCCATGATTTCCCCATCTGTCACCCCCCCCCCGCAGAAATACTCATTTAGTGCTTCTGCCTTATCGCACCCTGCTTCCACCCAACGCCCCCCTTCCTAATCCTTACTGTGTGGCCCTTACAGCTCCTTTTCTCCCTGATATACCTAAAGAAGTCCTTCTCCCCCTTCTTAATGCCTTGTGCCAGCCTGAGTTCCGTAGATACTTTGGCTACCATTACTGCTCTTGTCACCTCCTTCGATTCTGTCAAGTACTCCTCCCCTTCCCTGTTTTCTTGTACTTCCTAAAGGCAGCTATTTTTTTTTCTCCTTACCTCTTCCATGACCTCCTTGCTCAACCAGCTCAATTTCTTAGCCCTAGCCTTCTTGCTCTGGGCCTTGCAGCAGGTTTTGGTTGCCTCCACTATCCCCAGATTTATGAGCTCCCACCTCTGGTTAGTGTTCATACTAGACCGAATTCTGGCCAGGTACCCTTTTACCACTTCCCCCATCCTCCCAAAGTCGGCCCTCCTGAAGTCCAGCACTAATGTGCCGGATTCCACTCCTTCCTTGCCCATATCCAATGTGAGCCATACTGAGTGGTGGTCACTCCCTGACAGCGGTTCCTCCACTGTAAGTTCTCTAACAAAGTCCCCATTTGCCAGCACAACGTCAAGGGTATTTCCTAACCCGGTTGGTTCACTGACCATTTGCAGCAGGAAGCTGTCCTGGAAGGCATGCAGCAGTACCTGCTCCCTTCTGTTCCTGGTTGTTGGGGTACTCCAGTCCACTCCTGGCATGCTGAAGTCCCCCACAATCACCACACTACCCTTCTCGCAGGTCCTCCTGATCTGTTCTGCTAGTTCCCTCTCTAACTCCTCCATCTGAGATGGTGGCTTGTACACCACTCCCATTCTAAGAATCCTATTCTTGGAATCCTGGATTTGCATCCAAAGTGACTCTCTACTACCCTCCTCCCCTTCCTCTCTTACACACTTCAGTCCTTCCTTCATATATAGTGCCACACCCCCTCCTTTCCCAATCACCCTGTCCCTACGAAATAACCTGTACCCTGGTACAGACAGGTCCCAGTCATTGTACTGGGTGGCCCATGTTTCTGTGATGGCTGCAATGTCCACCTCTCCCTCTGCCATGAGCACCTGTAACTCTGCAGTTTTCCTCCCAAGGCTCCTAGCATTAAGGGTAACCACCTTCCACCTCCTCCCACCTCCTGCCCTCCTTTCCTAGCATCACCAACAGTACTTGCCATTTGTCCTTTGTCACTGTTTGGAGGTAAGCTCATATGGTTTCCCAACCTGTGGTCTCTGCATATCTCTTGCACAACTGCCACCCCCACTCCTAGTTTAAATTCCCAACTTCCTCTCGCACTCCTCCATCCTCTGTTTCAACACTTTCTTTCCCTCCTCACTCAAGTGTAGTCTGTCCTTGGCATAGAGACTACTGTCCTCCCAGGTGCCCCCCCCCTCCAACAGCCCATACCCTTTAGCACAACACCAGGTTCTTAGCCATCCGTTAAATTCTTCTATTCTCAGCTTTCTTGTGCTTGCCTTGGGCACTGGAAGTATCTCTGAAAAAGTTACTGATCTTCCTGCCCCCTAACATAAATGTGCTAGTTCCTCAAACCTCCTCTGGACTATATCTACTGCCTTGTCAGCCAGGTCATTTGTCCCAAGATGTATAATTAAATGAGGCTTGACCCTACCCCTTCTAGCATATTTCAGAATAGACTGTCCCACCCTTTCCCGCTGTCATTCCTGGCATGGCCTCCACCCAAATGCGACTATGCCTCTCCCCCTTGCTACCCCACCTGACTCCTCTTAGAACTGAGTCCCCCCAGCACTAAGATTCCACCACTCTTACTCTCTGCTTGCTTCCATTCCTCCCCCTCTCTCATTTCCAGCTCCTCTTCTTCCTCCGGCACATTATTTCCCCCTTTTGCCCCGTTGCAATTCTCCCAGCAAAACTTTCACCCGCTCCAGTCTGGTCCAGGGATTTATCAATTACTCCTCTAATTTCATCATTTCCCCTCCTCCACCTTCTTCCTCTCTAGCAGTGCAAAACTATTTTCGGAAGACCCTTCACAAATGCCCGCTCCCTCTCTCTTCATAGTAACCTGTTCTCTCCTTTCCACTCCATGACTTTTGCCACTTCTTCGCCTCCCCTCACAAGTCCCTATCTCCTCCTTCCATTTGTCTTTTGTCTCCTGACCTGGTCTCCCCGGCAATCATTCTTCCTGGCCTGGGGCCCCTTGTCTCTGCTTCCCTTCTTCTGACCCTCTCCTCACCACTGTTGGCTTAAATCGCCCTCCCTCATCTCCCCTTCTTCCTCCCTCCAGTATTGGGCTAAACCCACCCCCAATCTGCCTTGCATGTCTTAGTTCTTCCTGCAGACCCTCAATCTCCTTTCTAAGTTTCTCTATGCGGTTGCACACTAAACATCCTCCCACACTCCAGGCAATTTTTAGAAAGACTGGTGCACCACAGTTGTTGCAGCGTACCACCCTGCCCATTGCTGCTGTTGCCCACCAGCGACCCCCTCACCCTTCCAGATGCAGGATACCAAACACTCCCCCAAGTCTCCCCTCTCCTTCCCCCATCAGTGCAAAACATGTTCTTTATTTCCCTTACCTCCTTTGTTGTACACATTTAGATAGATTAACTGCTTTTTATATTCCTATCCTTCCTACCCACACTAAAAAAGAGACTAAGTAGCTATTGCACCACCTTCTTCAAACTCCTACTCCTCCTTTCCCCAATGCAATAGTAATGTGAAGAAGTAACAATGAAAGCTCCTAGATTTGCAGTTACTTCCCTTCCACTGAGATAGCAGTCACCTCTTCACTTGCTGCTGTTCCTTTCCTGGATGTCTGCTTCTGCTATAACAGGTGCATATCCTTTGCCCGTTTGAGGATGATGTCAGAACCCTGGTATAAAGGAAATAATGGACCAGGAGTGGGTGGGGTGAGGGGTTTGGGGGAGACCAACCAAGTCTTCCAGAAACAATCAGGTACCTGAGGCCCCTGGTCAGACCATTAGCACGCTCCCCCCACTCTGCACTAAGTTTTGCAGCTAGTGAAGCCAGCAATAATGAATCACAATTCTACTCAAAGCCCCCAAAATAGGTTTGCTACTCAAAGAAGCAGGACTCCACACAGCTTCACCAACAACACATCAAAATAGGCTTGAAATTGGAAGATATAGGTCTCCAATTCAAAGAAACAGACCCAGTTAAATCACACCACTTAAGTTTTTAAATCAGAAGCACTGCCTATACAAATGCAGCCTGCCACACAGTGAAACATCAAACAAATGAGCCCACTTATAGCTACCAAAACAGGTTTCAAAATTCCAACAGCCCCAAACAATACCCTGCTAGCCCCTTAGAAGTAGTAAGAAAGAAAAGGAAATAACCTTCTACCAAGTAGAATTCACAAGAAACGATGTAAAAACAAGAAGCTACTGTACTGTACAGATCTGATTATGTCCCCATTCTAGTTTCTTTATGCACTTTAAAATCTATTTTCAGAGATTCTAAACAACAGAAAGAGGAGACAGGGAACCCTATGATGAATAACACTAGTGGTACCTTAGCCACTGATAGCTCCAGTACAGACTTAAACGAGATAGGTAGACCTTTTAAGAAAAGATCTACATTTGTGCCGTTAAATTGTCCAGCAGTCACAGTCTTGGAAAGGCTTTGCGAAAAAGATATACAAGATTTGTATGCACAAAGAAATCATCCAGGTACTTTAACTGCACACAACAGGAAAAAACTGGCTACTGAAACACTTCAGAATAAGAACATAACATAATCATCAAGCCAGCTCATAAAGGGGATCCATTGTTGTGATAGAACGTGGTAAATATTATTATTTAGTTTTTGTTGACCGGTTAAGTGCACTAGACAAATCCTGCCTATTTTCCGGCACGACCCGGGGGAGGGGGATACAAATGAATGCCAATTGACCTTAAATCAGATTAAGCTGTTTTTTTGGGGGGCGCGGAAGAGTACTGGGACAGCTGGCTATTACAGACTTTTACACATAAGTTTCTTCCAATCCCACCATTGAGTATAAACTGGACATTGACTGTTTTCTGTATGAAATGTTAATGTATAGTACGATTTCTTGAAATGTGTATGAATTCTACAAGTTGAATTCTCAGTGAGACCCACCATGTACTGTCTGCCAGAAATACACAAAAATATGTTTGACCCACCAGACAGGCCAACTGCGTCCGGTGTACTTTCCCTACACTGAACCCCTGGCACAATTTGTGGACTCGCATATGACAAGTGGCTAGCTCTCTCCCTTCTTATGCTAAAGGTACATCATGTGTTGGAAATTTTGGGTGATGTATGGATGGAACCAGGGCGGATGCTTGTAACTCTAGATGTTTAAGCACTTTATACCAATATCTCGCATGATATCCATTCTATACACTCCAAAAACTTACACACCTAATGGGGTGAGCTTTAGGGTTGACAACCCCTAGGAAGACTGCACCCCCTGATCTGCTTTAGGGATGGAAACCCTGAAGTCAGATTTCACTACTTTTGTCGGTTTATCCTCAACCCTAAATGTTGCATTAATGCAGTTTTTTGCAAAGAATATAGAATATGCTCAGCATTAATAATCAGATTACTGGTTCTGTCACAATCCATTTATATGATTGTTGTGCTGTGATTCTTAAATACGTATAGTATCTCCACATGAAATGTTCCCTTTACAGTAACATTAGAGATCATGATGTAAACTAGGATATAATTCCATCAAGGCATATAATTAATGTTTTGCACAGTTTTGTAAGTATTCTTCTATTACAGATGTATGGCAGCAAAAGGGGGTGAAGCTGGATGTCATTGTCCATCTGGGAATAAATGACCTGGCTAGGGACGAGAAAGGGATAGGAAGAGTGCAGAGGAGTGTAGGGAGTTGGGGAGGGGCTTTGAGCAGGTAGCAAGCTCCATGACCTTCTCAGAGGTGCTGCCCGTCTACGGCAAGTGGGAGGCTAGGAATCTCCACACCAGGGACTTCAACACATGGTTGAGGAGCTGGTGCAGAGAGGAAGGTTTCGTCTTCATTGGGGACTGGGGCCACAACTGGAGGGATGAGGGCCTGTACAAGGGTGACTGCCTACATCCATCCAGGGAGGAAACAAAAGTGCTTAATGAACCGTTTAGATACTTCATTGGCAAGTATTTAAACTAGCCAAAAGGGGAGGTGGAAGGAGACAGTGGGACAAAAACTGCCCTCCACCCCATAGGTTCATAAGGACAATAACGAGAATGATAAGGGAGTAAAGCCAATAAAGGAAGTAAACAAAAATGAAATCCAGGCGGGGAAGGAGAAGAAACAGGTTACTCACCTGTACCTGTAACAGCAGTTCTAGGAGTGGTATATGATGTTCATCCACACTTCTGGCAATATTCCATTTTAAGGCTGTACAGAAAGTCTCAGCGCTGGGCCTCCACACACCAGTGACAACTCTCCCAACACCCCTCCTGTGATGTGGATCTTGCCTGCTGGAAGCAAAATCAGTGTGCCATTTGCCAGGGGAGGTCAGGTGGGTCAGTGTGGATGAACACTGTACCCCACTCCTAAAAAGTAGTTACACAAGAACTTAACGTAACAGTAGATCTTCGAGAGAGGCTCTTGCTGTAGGTAATAACCTTGAGGACTGCGCCCCCTGGTGTCAGGACCAAACGGAAAACATTAGCTAGCAGTGTCTAAGGGGACCGCCCGCCCAACATCATGAGACTGACGTCAGCGTAACACTATATAGTGGGCGGGTCCCCATGCCTGCCTTCCAGTTCTCCAGCCGGAGACCTCAGAGGAGGTAAAACAGGAGAACTAAAAGAGGCGCCTGGCGCCAAAATAACTCACAGAAGAACAGTAGCAGAAGTAGCGGGAAGGAGGAAGGGAAAAAGGTTACCTACTGCAAGAGCCTCTCTCGAAGATCTACTCTTACGGTAAGTTCTTACGTAACTGTACTATCTTACTTCAAGAGGACTCTTGCAATAGGTAATAACCTTGAGGACTGAGTCCCAAGCAGTGTGAATCAGAGGTAACAAGCACGGGAGGCAGGAAAGGTCTGCAGAGAGGCAGAGAAAGTAGGAAAGAAGGCCTTGGACAATGGCTAGTCCAAAGCCATCCCTGCGCCTACAAGCAATGTCCAGACTGTAAGGCATGGTGAAAGTGTGGCTAAGTGGCAGCCGCACAGATGTCTGCGGCAGACACATCCCTGAAACAGGCAACAGAAACAGCCATGCCTCTGGCAGAATGCCCCTTAATTTCCCCCAGAAGGGTTTAACCATCCTTCTGGTAACAGAACACAATACAGTGTGTCCATCACATGGATAAACACTGTTTAGAAACTGCTGCACCCTCTCTTTTAGGGTGCAAAGGAAACAAAAGGCTGATCCGATTTTTGGACAGACTTAGAACGGTTAGTGTAGTAACGCAAGATTCTGAGACCATCCCAGGTATGCAGAATCACCTTCCCCTTATTGGAATACTTAGGATAGTGCACCGGCAGTTTAATGGACTGATTCCACGTGAACTCAGAAACCACTTTAGTAAAAATGAGGACTGGAAAGCAGAGCCACCCAGGCTCTGTAAAAAATCAAATACAACTCCCTACACCACGGGGCCTGAAGACTGGAAATCCTTTGAGTGGAAGGAACTGCCACGAAAGACAGCGCTTTCCATGATGAAAGGCTACCATCTCAACTGCCAGCCGTTACAAAGGAGGCAAACTAAATTACTCTAAAATAAAAAATTTAGACCCCAAGGTGGCGCTGAACTGCACACCAAGGGTTTCAAGTAGAGGATCCCTTTGAGAAAGCATTTGGAGACCTCCAGCCTGAGCCACAGGTCGGCCCTCCACCCAGGTGTAGAAGGCCTAGATGGCACACAGGTGACTCTTTAGCGAAGAGCAACTCAGGCCCCGGTCAGAGAGATGCTCTAGTACTCCATGACCTGAGGAAAGGGAATCAAGAAAGGGTCCCACCCTTCTTAGTGGCCCAAATGAAAAACGCTGCCATTTCATAGCAAAGGTCGTCCTCATGGTGGGCATTCTAGCCTCCCACAAAGACTCTATCCACTCTAGAAGAAAATCCCAAAGCGTGAAGCTGCTACGACAGAAGGTGCAAACGCGTAAAGGGGCTTCAGCCCTGGACGGACCAACGCAGGAGATAGTGGCCGAGGGGCAGGGAAACCGAAGGCTCCACTGCAAGCTGCTACAGAAGGAGAAATCATATTTTGGCAAGGCCAGTATGGGGCGATCAGAATCATGCGAGCCCCATCTGCCTGAAGCTGGAGCAGCACCCTCTGCAGAACTGGTAAGGGAGGGAAGACGCAGAAACCTCCTTGTCCAGCATAGAGATAGCGCATCTCACCAGAAAGCACCATGCCTGGGAACGAGAGAGCAAAATCTGGGTAGTTTTGTGTTTGATCTGGAGGACAACATATTTATTTATTGCAATTGTTTCACCAGGAAAGGTACACTGAGCTTGCGACCGGGGAGGGGTACACATGGATATGATAACACGCAGGTTTATCAAGTGAACAGTTAACAGAAGCAAATAAAAAGCAGCATAAGGATACACGATTGCATGAATATACAAGAAGCACACATTGAATGTTTAGGATATTATAGTATCAAATAATTTTGTGACAAGAAGCAGCAGACAAGGGAGATTAGCACAGTAGTAACAGCTGTAAACAACACAGAACGTATATCACAGTTATACACAGTACGCAGCGCAAAATAGGCCCAGGACATAAGTGCAAGGTTGGGGTTTTATGCCAGCTTCTGTAGCAAGGCTAGGACTAGATGGCCCCACAGGTCGAAAATGTGGTCGACCGCCTCTTGCTTGGGCTCCCGTTCGTAGTTTCTTACTCTGGTGCGGCTGAGACTGTCCATTAGGACACTTCTCGCGCCCAGAACGTGAACGGCTATGATGAGAATCCGATGCAGAACTGCCCAATCCTGCATCCGCATTGCCCCTCCTACAGAGGGAGTGTAAGCGTGTGCCCCTTGCTTGTTGAGGTACCAGACTCCCCACCTAATGTCCGACTGGACTAATAGTGGGCCTGAGCAAAGTGAATACCGGAATGCTAGAAGAGCACACAGCACTGCCCTCATCTCCAACACAACTATCTGCAGAGAGAGAGAGCTGACCGAGACTGCAGTTTTTGAGTACTGCAGCCCTCAAGGGGAGCACCCCAACCCATCCCTTTTTGCATCCACTGTCAGGGTCTGGGTTAGAGTAGGGGACTGGAAGGGGAACCCTTTTGGCGAGGTTGTTGAGACCTTGCCACCGCAAGAGATCCCTCAGCAATGAACTGGAGACCATGTGATCCCAGTCATCCGACCTCTGGTCCTCTTGTGCTCAGAGTGTCCACTGCGAAATATGCATGTGGAGAGCCATAGGAACAGCAGGGATGGCAGCTGACATAAAGCCAAGAAGACGGGGAACCGATCTGGCTGTGACCCGCCTGCTCGAGGCTACAAAACGAGCCTGCTTCTACACAGCTTACGCCTTGTCCAGAGGGAGGAAGGCCATACCCTGGGCCGTGTCCAACACCACTCCAAAGAACTGGAGATGATAGAAAGGGTCAAGTTGGAACATGGTAAAATAGCAAGAACCGCTTACGCACAAAGGTCCAGGGTAGCAGACAAGAAAATTTCCAGCTGTCCACTTGATGGGGCTGACAGGAGCCGGTCGTCAAGGCAGGGGAACGTATAGTGTTCCTGGCGCCTCAAAGTCGCCACCACCACCACCTTAAGGCACTTGGTAAAAACCCTGGGTGCCGAGGACTGGCCAAAGGGGAGGACTTCGAACAGATAATGATCCCCTGAGGTAGCAACAATGGCTCAAAGAGACTGGTATATGCAGAGAAGCATCCTGCATATCCAGGGCACAGAGCCACTGCCTCTATAACAGAAGAGGCAGGAGACCTGGGAGGGTCCACCTTCCAAACCGGTTGTATACTATGTACCGGTTCAGCCTATGGATAAAAAGACACCCCTGGAGGACTGCATGGGGGTGTCTAGAGAGAGATTCCAGAGTGTGGCCCTGTCTGATCAACCGAAGGACCTACGAGCCTGAGGTAACTGCCTCTCACCCCAGCAAGGGACTAGAGAACCTTCGGCCTACTGGTTCCCCAGACGGAAAGAGGGGGGGCCCACAAGTCAAGAGATGGAGGGGGTTGGTGAGAGCCGCCGCTGACACTCATTGAGAATTGGCTGGAGGGGTGGAGGCAGCTGAATGTGTCCGACGCTTGAACTGGCGTCTGGCTGTCCGCTGCAGTTTCGTCTGCCGTTAAGTCTGGCGAAAAAATGGCTGTTAGGCCATGTATCTAGGGCAGAACAACATATGGACTGACTGTAGGACTCTGCCCCTTGTTTTGGAAATGGGTAAAAAATATCCTATGTATCCTCCATGGACAGGACAGAACCTCTGAAGGGGGTATGCCAGATAGCCGACTGGAGGTCGGGTGCCAGGCCTGATGCCCTGAGCCAGGAAAATTTCCTGAGACAGACAGCAGGAGCGTTGTCTCTGGCTGAGAAGTCCACCACATCATAGGTGTCCCTCAGAGAGTGGCTACATGTGATTTTGGCCCAGCTGAGAGTGTCAGCCAGAGCAGTCTTGGATTTCATAGAAACATAGCAACACAGATTTTGACGGCAGATAAGGACCGCTTGGCCCATCCAGTCTGCCCATTTCCCTACCTAATGGATAAGCTGCAGATCCTACTTAACCAGCAGCCTACTTCTTCCTACCGCCACCCCCTAGAATTGCCTTATGACTGTCCCATGCATGCTTGAATTCCACCACTGTTTTTGACTCCACAACCTCCTCCGGAAGGCCGTTCCATGCATCCACAACCCTCTTTATGAAAAAATACTTCCTTAAATTACCTCTGAGCCGCCTCCCTTCTATCTTCAAATTGTGCCCCCTTGTTCTTGCACACCTCTTTTTTTGAAAGATGCTACCCTCTTGGACTTTGTTGATTCCCTTGAGGTACTTGAAAGTTTCTATCATGTCTCCCCTCTCCCTCCTTTCCTCGAGGCTATACATATTCAGCTCAAGTCTCTCTTCATGTGTCTTCCGGTGCAGACCCTGCACTATTTTAGTTGCCCTCCTCTGGACAGCCTCCATCCTGTCTATGTCTTTGCGGAGACTGGGTCTCCAGAACTGCACGCAGTACTCCAGATGGGGTCTCACCAACTGTCTGTACAGAGGGATAATAATTTCCTGTTTTTCTACTGGTGATGCCTCTCCCTATGCAACCCAGTATCCCCCAGCCCTCCTTGCTGCCTCTCACATTGCTTGCCCACCTTAGGTCATCTGATATGACTACCCCAGGTCCCTTTCCATTTTGTTGTTGTTAGTATCTCACCCCCATTGTGTACTCTTCCCCTGGGTTTTTGTTTCCCAGGTGCATTACCTTGCACTTCTTAGCATTGAATCTAAGCTGCCATACATTTGACCATTCCTCTAACCTTGCCAAGTCCCTTCTCATCCTTTCCACCCCACCCTGTGCAACAACTCTGTTGCAGATCTTTGTGTCATCTGCAAAGAGACATACTTTTCCTTCCAGTCCCTCTGCAATGTCACTTATAAAGACATTGAAGAGGACCGGTCCTAATACTGAACCCTGCGGTACCCCACTAGTAACCCTCCTTTCTTCTGAGTGGACTCCATTTACTGTTACTCTCTGTGTCCTATTCTCCAGCCAATTCTTTACGCAGGCTGTCATCTTGGGACCCACTCCCAGGCTGGCTAACTTGTATATTAATCTTTTGTGTGGGACTGTGTCAAATGCCTTGCTAAAGTCTAGGTAGGCCATGTCCACAGCCCTCCTGATCTACTACTTTGGTCACCCAGTCAAAGAAATCTATCAGATTTGTCTGGCATGACCTTCCGCTGTGAATCCATGCTGCCTTGGGTCCCTGCCCTCTGGCCTCTAGATACTCAACAATTCTTTCCTTCAGAAGTGATTCCATCATTTTGCCTACCACTGAGGTTAAACTAACAGGTCTGTAGTTTTCTGCTTCTGTCTTGCTCCCACTTTTGTGAAGGGAATCACATCTGCCCTTCTCCAGTCCCCGGTACCACCCCATCCTCCCATGATTTGTTAAAGAGGGTAGTCAGTGGTGTCACTAGTTCTACCCTTAGTTCTTTTAGAATTCTGGGATGAACCCATCAGGCCCCACTGCTTTGTCCACCTTCAGTTTTAAGAGTTCTTTCAGAACCCTTTCTTCTGTAAATGGGCTGGTATCAACTTCTGTATCCAGAGTGTTTCTACTGTTTGTTTTAGGTACCTCCCACTTCCTTTGTAAATACTGAGCAAAAATATTTGTTTAGTATCTCTGCCTTTTCACAGTCACCCTCTGCCCACCCTCCCTCCTCTTTATTAAGCCTCACTAACCCTCCCTTGGTCTTCCTTCGCTCCCTGATGTACCTATAAAAGGTTTTATCCCCCTTAACTGAGTTGGCTATCTTTTCCTCGGTTTGGGCCTTTGCTGTTGACTGCCTTCCCAGCTTCCTTTTGCTTTAACTGATACAGTTCTCTCTCCTGCTCCTTCTGTGATTCCTTGTACTTCCTGAATGCTTTCTTTTTCTCTTGAACCTTCACTGCCACTTCCTTTGAGAACCATAGTGGTTTCTTGCATCATTTCGTTTTGTTTATTTGCTTCACACAAAGGCTTGTTACCTCTGTGATGGCAGTTTTTATTTTTCCCCATTGTTCTTCCACCCCTCCTTCCTGCCCATTTGCTAGTGCATTCCTTAGGCACTCACCCATTTAGCAAAGTCAGCCCTCCTAAAGTCCAGTACTTTTCCTTTGTGAGCTTGACTCTATTGCTGTGTTTATTGTGAACCACACTGTTCGATGGTCGCTAGTTCCCAGATGGCTACCCACTTCTACATCTGTGATCCTCTCTTCATCTCCATTTGAGAGAACCAGGTCTAAGATTGCTCCCTCTCGAGTGGGCTCCAATACTAGTTGTCTAAGGCCTGCCCCCTGTAGGGCATCTAGAATAACCCCACTCTTTGAAGTGGCTGCTGCAACTGCACTCCAGTTAACATCTGGCATATTCAGATCACCCATGAGCAATATCTCCCCTTTTTCTGCCATTCTAAGTATTCTTTCTGTCATTTCCTTGTCCATTTCCTCCCCCTGAGAAGGGGTCTGTATACAACCCCTGTATGGATTGTGGTGCCATTTCCAGTCTCCAAATTTACCCACAGTGCTTCTTCTCCTTCCTGTTTTCCCTTTTGTTCTGTTGCTTTGATTCCTTCCCTTATGTAAAGAGCTGCTACTCCTCCTCTTTTACTCTCCCTGTCCCTCCTGTAGATAGTGTATCCTGGTATGTTTATGTCCCAGTCATGGTTTTGTGTGTACCATGTTTCTGTGACTGCCACGATATCCAGATGTTCCTCCTCCATCAACACCACTAATTCAGGAAGCTTGTTACTCAGACTACGGGCATTGGTACTCATTGCTCTCCATTTTTTGATGGCTTTACCTTCTTTTGCAGCATCCCACTGACCTGTCTACCTCGGTCTTTTTCTCATTTAGTACCCATTTCATGTCCAGCAAGGGCTCAACGACAGGTGCCAACCAGCGGAGCAGCGATTACTGATACACCAGTATAAGTGCCCTCTAGTTAAGAGCACGCATGGTGAGAATGGAGGAAAAGAAAAAAAATTACTCACCATAGTAATCCTGTTTCTTCAAAGGAATCACTCATTATGATTTAACTTAATGCAGTCAGCCTCCTGTGTTGAACTGCCTGGAGAGATGGAATTTTATGCAAATTATGGAACTCTCAGTTGGCTCATGCCACTTTCAAACTGCTTCCCTAGCAACTGTTGCGCTCTGAGTGCTTCAGATTCTTACGGAGCCTAACTGGGAAAAGACCCACTAGCTAAAATTAACCTTAAAAAATAATATTTTTCCCCTTTCAGGTCAAAACATCCTTAACCAACAAACCCAAGACACTTCAGACCACCTGGACACTAACTGGTTAAACAACGTGAGTTTCTATCTTAACCTATATAGGAGAAAAGAAAAAACCCTAATGCAAGGATGCAGAGCAACTTCTACAGGTTCTAGTAGGGGAGGCAGGGAGAGTCTGTAATCATAATAAGTGATCCCTTTGAAGAAACAAGATTACTATGGTGAGTAATTTTCTTCTAACCCCAGGAAATCACTCATTATGATTAAACAATGCAGACGGGTACCAAGCAGTACCTTTGGAGGTTGGGCAGAGAACCTATTTCGGAAACAGGCTCTGCAGTACTGCTGTACCAAACCTAGTATCACCTCTGGATTGCAAGTCCAGGCTGTAATGCTTTGTGAAGGTGTGTACTGTTTTCCGTGTAGCTGCTTTATAGATTTCCAGTAGCGGAATTTCTCTTGAAGCTGCCACTGAAGCAGCTGTGCCCCTAGTGGAGTGTGCTCTCAGGCCCAGAGGTACCAGTTTACCCACCTTACTATAACAAAACTGTATACATGCCACTATCCAGCGAGCAATCATACGTTTTGTTGCAGCTCTGCTCTTACCAGCTTCACCATATGTGAGAAAGAGCTGTGATTGACTTGTCCTGTAAGACTTGGTTCTGTCAATGTAGTGGCTAAGAGCCCTTTTGACATCAAGGGAGTGAAGTCTCCTTTCTGGAGAACTGGAGTTGTCTGTAAAGAAGACAGGTAGAGTGATAGACTGATTCAAGTGAAAATCAGATACCACCTTGGGAAGGAGTTTTCTATTAGTCCTAAGGACCACCTTGTCCCTGTGGAATGAGATGTAGTCCACATCTGTGCACAGGGCTTGTAATTCACTGATCCTTCTGGCTGAAGTAATGGCAGCCAGGCAAACAGTTTTCCAAGTGACATACTTCAAATCTGCGGTTGCCATAGGTTCGAATGGTGCATCCATGAGTTTAGCAATGCAAATATTTAGATTCCAGGCCGGAATCGGTTCCCTTAGGGAAGGGTGCAGAAGATTAAGGCCTTTAAAATATTTTCTAAATACTGGATGAGAAGCCATACAACTCTCCTTACCAACTGATAGGTAAGCAGAGACTGAAGCTAAGTGAACCTTGAGGGTGGAAGACCTCAGGCCCAAGGAATATAAATGTGAAGGTAATCTAGAAGAATAGCCAAATCAGCCCAGAAAGAGCTCAAGCCTTTACCTGTACACCATAGTGTAAATCTTTTCCACTTAAGAGGCATATGACTTCTTAGTAGAAGGCTTCCTGGAACTCCTAAGCACTGTCTGCACCTGTTCTGATGGATTTAGGTTAGCAAACTAAGTCCTCAAGAGCAATGCCTTGAGCCTCAGTGATTTGAGATTGGGGTACAGGATCCTGCCCTGAGAGGAGGTTAACAGGTTGTGCCTCCTGGGCAGATGGATTGGGGAAACCACTGACAGAGACAGCAGAAGAGAGTACCAGTGCTGTCTCGCCCAGTCTGGAGCCACCAGTATCATTTTTGCTGGTTGGGACCTTAATTTCAGTAGGGTCCTGAATATCATATGAAAAGGAGGGAATGCATACAGAAATTTCCCTGTTCAATCCAGGGCCAAGGCATCCAGGGGGATTGTGCCCCTTAGAAGAGGCCTGCAACAGTACACTGGAAAGCTGGTGGTTTTCTGGGGAGGCGAAGAGAGCCACCTCTAGAGTGCCCCATTTTCTGAAAATTGTATTGAGTACCTGAGTATTCAGGCACCACTCATGGTGTTCCTGACTTATCCTGCTTAGAGAGTCTGCCAACATATTGTCCTTCCCTGGAAGGTGTATGGCTGACAGGGATACTCCCGTGGAGTATACCAGGGACCACAGTCTCATTGCACAGTAGATGTGACCTGGTACCTCCTTGCTTGTTGATGTAATACATGGCTGTGGTGTTGTCTGTTCTGACCTGCACCACCTTGTTTTGCTGGTAAGGAGCAAATTTTTTCAAAGCCAGGTAAACAGCCCTGAGCTCCAAGAGATTTACTGCAACAGAGACTCTTGGGGTGGGGGTTGGGGACCACGCACTTGCTGTGTGCTCTAACATGTGTGCTCCCCAGCTGAGAAGAGAGGAATCTGTTGTGAGGATTACTGAAGGTTGTTCCTTTATAAAAGGCACGCCCACCGTGAGGTTGTGCTCGTCCAGTCACCCTTGTAAGGCCTGGACTAAACTTTGTGACTGGAACCAGTTTGGACATAGGATCCGTCCTTTGAGACCAATACTGTCTGAGATGGAACTGAATATCTCTCATTTAAACCTGGAGCCCATTACCACTGCCATGGCAGATGCCATGTGGCCCAGTAGCTTGAGAAATTCTCTGGCTGTTCTGGGTCTCCCAGACACAAAGGATTTTGCAATCTGCAGAATGCTTGTCGCCCTGTCCTGTGGCAGGAGAGCTCTGCCCTGTCTGGTGTTTAGTTCTGCTCCAATAAACTCCAGCACGTGGAGTGGTACCTGATGAGATTTTTCTTCGTTTATCAGAAATCCCAGGGACTCTAGTATGGATTTTGTGAGCGCCAGTGACTGTACTGCATGCTGCAGAGACTGTCCTACTATTAACCAGTCATCCAGGTAGGGGAAGACTGATATACCTTGTTTTCTCAAAAAAACTACCACCACTGATAGGCACTTTGTAAAAACCCTTGGTGCCAAAGTTAGCCCAAAAGGGAGAGCTGCAAACTGATAATTGCCTAAAGCCAGCCTGAATCTCAAAAATTTTCTGTGAGATGGTCTGATGGGAATATGGAAATAAGCATCCCTTAGATCTAGAGAGGCTAGCCAGTCTCCCTTTTGCAATGAAGGAATAATTATGGCAAGAGTGACCATTTTAAACTTTGGTTTCAAAATGTGCTTGTTCAGAGGTCTTAGATGCAAAATAGGCCGCCAATCCCAGTTTTTTCCTCCTTACGAGGAAGTACCTGGAATAAAAACCTTTTCCCCTGCTTATTAGAGGCACTACCTCTACTGCTTTGATTGCCAGCAGATGTTTTACCTCTGCTTCCAACAGAATCCTGTGTGTAGCTGTTACTGGAGCAAAGGTTCTTGTTCTCAGCTTTGGGAATGATTTGAAACCGAGTGCCAGGCCCTGGCTCACTACCTCCAACACCCACCTGTCTGTGGTGATGGAATGCCAAGCGTGAAGGTAATGAGCCAGTCTGCCACCTACTGGTGGACCTGTAATAGGGGATGCGACCTGCACTAGCCCGTCAGGGATTCTGTGCGGGCTGTGCCTGAACCTGTGGTGCAGGAGCCGCTCTTCTCATGGCTCTCCTGCCCCGTCCTCTAAAATAACCTCGAGCTTGCTGCTGAGGCTGGAAGGCTTCTGCCTGAAAGAAAGGTCTGGGGTAAAAAACCCTACCCCTACCTCCCCTACTCTGGGATCTATAAGAGGTGAAGGGGCCTATCCTTGGAATTGCTCCGACAGGTGGATTTATATTCCTCCACCTTCTTCATGTATGCCTCAGTTTTATCCCCAAACAAGGAGTTGTTCTCCAGGGGGAAATCCATTGCTTTGGCCTGGGTGTCTAAAGTTAGGTTGGTGGCTCTAAGCCATGCAAACCTCCTGAGCGAAACTGACAAAGCCATTAACCTGGATGCAGTATCATTGGCATCCACTGCCATATGAAATTGGTACCTGGTAGCATCAAGTGCAGCCCTTGCTGTATCTTGCAAGTCTACAGCCACTTCCTCTGGGACCCTATCAGCCAAAGCTAGAACAGTGTTCCATAGAGCTTTGTGGTACTGCACTGAATATGCCATGTAATTGGCCTGCCTAACTAATAAGGAGGCAGCCATGTACCCTTTCTTTCCTACAACATCCATTTTTCTTGAATCTTTGTCTGGTGGATAGGTAGCCAATGGGATCCTGGCCTTGTCACAGGCAGCAGCTTGGACTACTCCCTCAGGATCAGGATGTGTAAATAGAAAATCAGCTGTAGTTCTGTCCAGCTGGTATTTCTTGTCGGCTTTCTTATCCACACCAGGGATAGAGGCTGGAGTTTTAAAAATCTGCACTGCAGCCTTCTTTAAAGATTTATGCATGGGCAGAAGTAAACGTTTTGTGGGGGTTAACCCCATCATTTCTAGAAAGTCTGCCTCCTCCATATCTTCCTCTGTTTCCTGAAGAGGAAGGTTCAGGGTTTACACCATGTTCTTAAGAAAAGCATAGTGGGAGGAGTATTCCTCAGGACCCCTAGGAGAGATCCAAACTCTTGCTCAGGAGAGACCTATGGATCTATAGGTTCCCCTTCAAAGTCATCCTCCTCACCAAACACTTCCAGTACTTCTTGCCTTGCTGGGGGTGTAGGAGGAACCGGGGCAGTCGGTGTAGGAACCAGGACTGCACCCTGTAGGGCTTATAACACTTGCAGTGCCTTAGCAATGTCCTCAGCCAAGGGCATAATATGCTTGACTGCTGGGAACTCCTTAGCCTTCTCAGCCGGAGGCACAGCGACATGTTTTTCTTTACACTTTTTCTTTAATGGAACAGGTTCAGTGCCTGTTTCCACAGCCCTTTTTGTTTTACCTTGTTCAGATTTATCTAAACTCCTGTCAGGATCCTTGGCTTTAGCTCCATCCCTTTTGTGGGAGGAGGAAGAAGCAGAATTATCCCCAGAAGCCATCTCTTCCAAAATTTTAGACCTTTTCTTTAATGTTTTTGGGTAAAAGGGCTTACAAATATCACAACTAGCAAATATGTAACTTATACCCAAACAAGAAATACAGAGAGAATGTCTATCTGCTTTTGCTATAAGTTGCCCACAAGACTCGCAACATTTAAAACCTGTGGGTCCTGTGCATTTTTTAGGTTTATCCAAATGGACTTCTGACATTTAAGCTATGCAAAAAAGACTACTTCAAAAAAACATTAAAGTAACTCTGAACCAGAGATTACTTTAAAATAACTACAGCTAGCGGTTCCTGGAACCGAGCGCTATTCGGTTCCTGAAGAAAAAGGAACCGAGAAAATTACTAAATTTAGACAAAACTAAAGCAATTCAAGGAACCGACCACTAAATCTCTCTAAATAATAAACTGAGATAAAAACCTTTAAAATAGACGCAGAACCCTCAGTTCCAAGGAACCGTGAGGGAACTGCGAATATAAATGAAAAACTACTAAAACACTAATTTACTATACTAAACAATGTTTCTAAGGCAGCAATTTAAAATTAAACTGAAAATGAGTACTTATCTACAGACAAACTTTAGTCAGAGACAGTTCAAGGAGAGCTCTCCAGGACGTCCTTACTAGGCAGGCGGAGTAAAGAATCTGAAGCACTCACAGTGCAGCAGTTGCTAGGGCAGCAGTTTGAAAGTGGCATGAGCCAACTGAGACTTCCATAATTTGCATAAAATTCCATCTCTCCGGGCAGTTCAACACAGGAGGCTGACTGCATTAAGTTTAATCATAATGAGTGATTCCTGGGGTTAAAAAGAAACTCTCTCTAAAACCGATCCAGCTGCCTCAACTCCCTGTCAAGAGGAAAGGCGCTGATGCGCTTGGTGGACCTGTCGTGGGCAACCGTGAAGACTATGGAGCCAGCCTTAAGGTGGACACTGAGATGACCCATATCCCCTAGAGTCCCAAAAGTCCTATCAGCCTACTTCACCACAGCAGGAATGGAGGAGGGAGGAAGGCATCATCCATATGGTGGAGGCCAAACCCTCGTGAGGCGCCAACCACGGGGGAGTGAGGACAGGAGCAGTTTCCTGGATATCCAAATGCTCCGTAAGCCTCTTGACACTTGGGGTCCGGAGCATCAGGTTTCCACCCGTAGACATCTGCAATCTGTTTCCCAAAGGTCTGAGAAATAAGGGTCCTCTGATGTTGACTTGGGGGACTCCTGCAATGTAGGTTCCTCCAGAAGGGAAGTATCAAACCCCGAAACCAAGGAGTTTTGAGTTCTGAGTTCGAAGAGTCTGGAGGTCTGACGGCAGGTCAAGAGGTCTCCTGAGACCTAGGAGAAATGTCGTCCGAAGTCAGGGTCAACGTAGGGCTGTTCGTCAGACCCGACGTAGACTGGCACGGTTCCAGTGTGGAAACAGACCTGTGAGCCTGATCCAGATTTGGGGGGGGGGTGGCTCGCCTGGAGCCAGCTGTCCATCTTGGAGATCAACTGGAATTTGATCTCAGACCACAAAGACTGAAGGATGGCCCCAAAAATCTCCCTGAGATGGAGGCGGAGGCGGCTGGTAGACCGGCTGGAACCCCACAGGATACCATGTCGTCGGGAATCCAACTGTGTGAAATACGAATGCCAGGTATGTAGAAGTATACCCAGATGTCAAAGCCTTATGTCTGGTAGCCTGGTGTAGGGTACCCGGAAACCTGATGATAGGACAGGTAACCAGGCGGAGGGTGGCCAGACGGAGGTCCCGACAGAGATCGTGGGGCCCGATGTGAGACCCTGAGACCTGAAAATTGGCCCGGAAGGGCCCAAAGGAACAGTCTCAAACCCGGGACCAGTGGGAGGCAAGGCCGGCGGCGGTGCTAATGGCCCAACCGATGCATAGGCTCCAGGGTCAACCGGGAACAGCGGCACCCGGTCCCTATCCTACAGCTCCCGCGGATCTGGGGAGGGCGGAGGAGGCTCCACTGAGGGATGAGAGGGGTATCTCAGTGGGCAGAACCCACCTGAGAAGGCAATCCATGGACTGGCTACAGGTGTTTGACTGGCTGAACGCAGTCAGGACTCGCGCCGAAGTCTGACGAAAGAGTAACGGTCGGCGGTCATCAGAGGAGCCAAAACCTAGCTTATCAACCTTGGCCATGCGGGCCCTGGAGTGTCCGAAGCCCGACTTACCGACCCGGGCAGGGCGTTCGTCAGAGGATCCAACGAACGACGTATCGTCCCTATCATTATGGCTTACACTGAGGCAGAAGTGGATCTAAGGGAGGTGCCCGCGGCCACCGTAACCAGTGGCGGCAGGGAACCAAGGGCTGCTCCTGGAAAGGTGGGGCAGACTTAGTTGCAGTGGCGGTTTTCCCAGAGGAAGAGGAATGCTGCCCACCCACGGGGCCCGAAGGTGGACACGGGTGTGAGGGGGACCATACCTGGTCCCAGTGCTTCTCTTCTTGCCAGTCGTCTTTGACGATGGAGTCAGTCGATGAGGAAGCGGCGCTCCTCAATTTTTGTAGCACTTTCTCCACAGATACCATCTTCTTTTTGAGGAGCTAGGCTTCGAAGGCCTGTTGGCGCCTTTTCTGTGCGGCCTGGCTGGAGCTGGAACAGGCCTCACAATCCTCAGCATTACGCTATGAATGTAGACAGAAGAGACCAAGGAAGCGAGAGTCTTAGTGCGACAATCACAGGCCGCCAGAATCGCCATTATTTTTTATGTGACGACGGAAGACAGTGAAAACATACCAAAATAAAGGTTTTTACTGAAAAGCAAGAAAAAACAGAAACTTATCTGAAAATAAGCAGTCGAACTGCAGCAATGATCTAGGTCCAATGTGCACAGGTTGACGGCGGGAAAGAACTGGAAGGCAGGCATGGGGACCTCCCACTATATAGCATCATGCTGACGTTAAGTCACGTGACATCGGGTGGTCGGTCCCCCATTAGACACTGCTAGCTAATCTTTTCTGTGTGGTCCTGGTGCCAGGGGGTGCAGTTCTCAAGGTTATTACCTACAGCAAGAGCCCTCTTGAAGCAAGATCTACTGTTACAAGCGAGTAACCTGTTTTTCTAGGGACGTGGATATGGTGTTCAATCCACACTTCTGGCAGTTTCCTAGCAGTTCTCCTGGGAGGAGTGGGCAAGGCACACATCCCCTACTTGGGAAACAGATTGGAGAACTAAAACCCTAAAACCAGCATCCCAGCATGACTCGAGGTCGATGTGATAATGGGAAATGAAGGTGTGTGCTGACTTCCAGGTGGCAGCCTGAGATTTCTTGGATAGGGACATCCCTGAAAGCAGCCACCGTGGAAGCGGTATGACGGGTGGAATGAGCTCTTAGCCCTACGGGAGGCTCCCTACCCGCCAACCTATGGCAGAGGTCAATGCAGGATACAAACTACCTGCCAATCATCCGCTTTGCTGATAGCCTGCCAGGTGTGGCTTCAGCACAGGTGACACACAGCTGGCAAACCTCTCCCCGAACTCTAGCCATGCACACCTTAAAACAGGCTAGCACTTGACCAGGTCCAAAGTATACAGCCTGTGCTCTGCCTCCGAGATGTGGTTGGTGAAGTACACCAGGAGATTAATCACCTGGTTAAGGTGGAAATCCAAATCAATCTTCTTGAGGAACGTCGGGTTGGGGTGAAGGACAACCTTGTCCCTGTGGAAGACCAGGTAAGGAGACCCCTCCAAAAGCACCTGGAGCTCACTGATCCTTCTGGCTAATGTGATAGGCCACCGTAGTTCCACTGCCCCTGGGTGGAGGTCCAAGGGCAGTGCAGGCGGGCGGCAAGCAAAGGGAGGGCGCCTCAGAACTGCGGTGTGTGCATGCGTCCACATGCGTGCACGACAGACACGGGGAAGAGAGAAAAACCAAGGGGAAAAAAACAGGGTATAAAATGTAAATTAAGAGAGGACTGCCAGCTGTACCTTAAGGGTCGTCAACCGAAGGCCCAACAGAGAGGAACCAAAGGTAATTGAGAATGCTAGCCACCAGATAAGATAAGGGGTAGAGTTCCTTTCCCTGGCACCAAATGGAGAGCCTCTTCCATTTGTAGGCGTAGCATTTCCGGGTCAACTCCTTCAGAGATACCTCGACCACAGTGAGGACATCTTTGGAGAGACCCAAAGCCTGGAACTCTAGCCGTTCAAAAACCAGGCTGTCAGGTACAGGGATTGAAGGTCCGGATGGAGTACCTTCCCCTGACTGATGGGGAGCAGGTCCGGGCAGAAGACGCCTCGGCAGCCTGCTGCTGAAGCTGAGGTGATCGGGGTACCAGAACTGGAGTGGCCAGTTCGGAGACACCAGGCTCACCCATGTCTTGTCCCTCCTCGCCTTGAGCAACACCTTGTGGATCAAGGGAAACGGCATGAAGGCACAGAGAAGACCCGGGGTCCAGGGCCTCAAGAAGGCATCCCCCTGCAGCGTTCTCTGCTGAGGGGGGCAGACACAGTACAGCCTCAGCTTTGTGTTCTCCCTGTAGGTAAACAGGTCCACCAGAGGGGTGCCCCACTGGGAGAACAGGTGGCGTACTACCTCTGTGTGGAGACCAGTCGTGAGATACCTTGCCCACATAGCTGAGAGTGTCAGCCAGCTGGTTGGAGACACCGACCACATGAATGACCAGATCATCAGCCTCCAGGCTGCACACAATGGTCCACACGTGGAGAGCCTCTCTACACAGAGAAAGGGAGTACATCTCGCCCTGCTTTTTGAGGTAGTACATGGTCATGGTGCTGTCTGTCTGGACCAGAACCACCTGACTCCAAATGTGTGGAGCAAAAGCAGTCAGCGCCAGCCGAACTGCCCTGAGCTCCATCAGGTTCATGTGGCACCAGGACTCCTCGGGGGTTCAGAGCCCATGGACTCTAGTTCCCCCCAGGTGGGCAGCCCAGTCCACGAGACAAGCACTGGTCGTCAGGATGACCGTCGGCTCTGGGCAGACAAACAGGATATCTTCCTGCAGATGTTTCTTGACAAGGACCACTGGAGGGCATCCCACATCCGCTGGGTCACAATGACCAGCAGATCGAAGTGACCCCTGCACTGAGACCACTGGCTGGCCAGCTCCCACTGCAGAAAGCGCATTCTCCAGCAGGCCCAATGAACCTTGCTGGTGCAGGCCGCCATGTATCCCAGAAGGCACAGGAAGTCCCAAGCAGGATGCAACGCCTAACCTAAAATGATCGGGCAAAGGAAGAGAGAATCTTCACCCTGTCAGCCGGGAGCAGAGCCCTGCTCTGAGAGTCGACCTCTGGCCCGAAGAAAGAGATCACCTGCGAGGGCATGAGATTTGATTTGGCCTGACTGGCCAGAAGGCCAAGATGGACGCAGGTCTGGAGGGCCAGGTCCTTGGACCGCTCCACCTCCTGCATGTAGGGACCCATGATGACCCAGTCGTCCAAGTAGGGGTACACTTGGACTCCCCAGTGCCTCAGGTGGGCTGCCACCACTGCAATGTACTTGAAGACCCTGGGGGCCAAGGACAAGCCAAATGGAATGGCCTGGAATTCGTAGAGGGTACCCTCCACTCAGAAGAGGAGAAACCGCCAGTGTGATGGATGAATCAGGACATGAAAGAATGCGTCCTGTAGATCCAGTGAGCAGAACCATATGTTTTGCTCGAGAGATGGTTTGATATGAGACAGAGTGACCATCCTGAAGGTATGTGACCGAAGGAATTTGTTCAGGTTGTGCACATCTAAGATGGGGCACTAGCCCCCCGGTCCATTCTGGTGCCTTGAAGCACCTGAAGACAAACCCTGGATGAGGTTGTGGGTGCGGAATGAGAGCCACTACCTCCTTGCGAAGGAGCTGGGCATTGTCGTCCCGAAGAGCCGACCAAACATCGCAGACACCATGTCCTCCCATGGAGCACGGGCACAACTGGAGTGGGTACACTTCAAACTCCAGAGGTAGACCTAGGCCAACCACTTCGAGGACCCACCTGTCCATGGTAACAGCGGACCATGTGGAAAGGAAGTGGCAGAGCTGGACCCCCACAGGAAGACCCAGGGTGGTCAGGACAGGTATGGGGAGGCGCCCCCCCAATCCCATCACTGGGCAGGCTTGAAAGCAGAGGAGGATCTGGCGGAGGGGCCTCTTGGACCGCGCCCTGCTGGCTTCCTGATGACCAAGGCCACTGATTTAGGCCAGGGGCGCCAAGCCTGCTTATGTCCAGCCTGGGACTGGGCAGGTTTTGCCACAGGGGCCAAATTGGGCTGAAAGGGCTTCTTTTGGGGCTTTGAGCCCTTGGGGTCCTTCTGGACAGAAGTCACAGAGTCCAAGGTGGCGCTGGACTTCTGCATTCTGGTGCAGTGACCTTCTGCTCTGGGCCCGAACAAGTCGGTTCCTAAGTAGGGAACATCTGCCAACTTATGCAGAGTGTCACTCGGGAACATGGAGATGCGTAGTCAAGCCCTACGGCGCACTGCAACTGCTGCAGCCACTGACCAGGCGCAACAATTGCCAAGGTCCATGGCCATTTGGAACTGCTGTTCTGCAACAGCTCGGCTTTGGTCCCTGACCTGCTTGAACGTAGTCTGCAGGCAGGGGAGGAAGCACCTCATCCAGGGAACCCAGGAGGGTGTGCGAAAAGAGGGCCATGGAAAGGGCTAAGCTCACTTGCCAAAGGCCGAGTGAGAAGGCAGCACAGACCTTATTAGCCACGTGGTCCAACTTTTTGGACTCCTTATTGGGGGGTTTGTCAACATCCACAATGTTGCCAGTCCGCCGGAAAAATGAGTCAGCCACAAGTTCCTCAGCTGAGGGATACTCCATAAATCCAGACAGGGAGCCAAAAGGGATCGCATACTTGTGGGCCATCCGGGTCAATGGCACAAGGCAGAAAGCTGGGTGCTTCCACAGTTCTAGAGTAGGACTGAGGATGGCATCCTGAACGGGGAAGGCTTCCATGCGAGACTCACCCCAGTTGAGGATCTCGGTCAACAGGTACCCTTCCCGTTTCTGAACAGGCTCCAGCAGGAGGCCCATGGATTCCAAAATCAGGCAGAGCATGCCCATGAAAGACATAGGCCTACAATCCATTGACAGGTCCCCCACTGACTCCACGTCCAGCGGTCGGGAGTGAAGGGAGGACCCTTCTGATTCCGAGGAATTGTGAAAAAGTGGCCAACCGCTTGAGTCCTCACTCTCGAATCGAGGGCTGTCTGGGTGTGACGGTGACAGACAGCTGATGGGGTAAACTCTTGCCCGACCGAGCATCCTTGGTCGGAGCACTGGTCACCCGGCTCTTGCCAAGGTGAGGTTGGCTGTGGCTCTTGAGGCAAAGGCCATGTAATGGCCAGGCTGGGTGCCGGAACTGGCTTCACCCGGGTAAACCAAAGCTGTTGCCACATAAGTTCCTCACAGTGCCGACGCAACTTGCGCCGGTGCCTCTCGTCACCCAAGGAGGATGAGGACGACGAGGAATAGTGGCGGCGAAGCTTGCTTGAGTGCCTGGAGCACAAGCATAGAGAATGACGTGGGCTGCCCAAATCAGGGTTTCTATAGAGTGGGATCTCGACCACTGGGAGAAATCGACTGCATGCCTCAGAGGGGCCAACAGCTTGAGGCTCTCTTGGTTTGAATGCTGCTGGTCGGGCAGGGCGGAACAGCAGATTGCCCCCCGAGAAAGTGGCAGGACCAGAGTCCTGGAGAGAGAAGTATCGACTTTCTCATCAGACAATAGGTCAATTGGTTCGAGAAAGATTTCAACGGCGTCGACCGGAGGGTCGGATATCTGATCCGATAGGGAGACTGTGGGGTCAGTGGGCAGAATCAAAGCACTGACCGTAGTCAGCAACTCTGGCGAAACGCAGTAATCGGAGGCCCGAGAGCGCTCCCAATCCCACGACCAACGACGAGACC
The DNA here is from genome assembly GCA_016271365.2 of Neoceratodus forsteri. NCBI lineage: Eukaryota > Metazoa > Chordata > Ceratodontiformes > Ceratodontidae > Neoceratodus > Neoceratodus forsteri. Next base: position 50,333,825 of record CM057458.1, read on the forward strand.
GCTTCTTGATCTCTCTTTTTCCTTGTCCTCCTTGGATTTTTTGGGTTTCATGCCCAAGGGACCCTGCCCATGGGTGGGAAGGGTTTGGTACAATTCTTTAAACACTCTGGTAAACAAAGCACCTAAAGGGAGCAGCAAAAAGGCCAAAGCTGATGAGGATTGCCCGGCGGCCTAAGCCACTGCCTCCTCAAATGCTGCAAGTTGTTAATCGGACCCTGCGGCCGCGGAGACCACTCGACGAGTGTCTTTGGAACGAACAGGCAGATCCCGATCGTCCGGACGGCCAAGGAGTAAGCAGGCAAGGCGATTCTCCAAAGTGGAGGGAAGGAAGGAGCAGCACAGGCCGTAAGCCTGGGTACCGTGCTCGTGGCCCAGGCAGTATATGCATGAGGAGTGCGGATCTGATCAGTACATAAGTTGCCCACAACTGCACTTCTGGAACCCCCGAGCAGACTTTGCGTTGTTCGTGTCAGTGGGCGAGAAGCAAAGTTTGAAGATGAAATTATTTCACTAGAAATAGCGAAAAAGTAAAGCAAAGGGTCTCTTCAGCATGAGAGCAGTTAGAAGGAAACCTTCTTCCAGCGGAAAGGAAAATCTAGAATCACGGGGTGGTGCTGGGAGAGTTACCACCCGGGTGGGAGAAGTCAACTTGAAGACTTTCCGGCGAGCCTTAAAGGGGAAAGCACACAGGCAGAAGCGTGGATTGAACAGCATATCCACGCCCCTAGAAAAATTATTAGATAACTAAAAAAATATAGTGGGCAAAATAAGGGTAAGGAAAAGGAAGGGGGTGACAACACAACCTGGAGAGTCATGTGTGCAAATGCTCAAGCAGTAGTAGTAGTATAAAATGTTATTCATCGTACATGAAGTTGGATAGATGTTACAACTCCGTTGAGCAAATGCTCATTTCAGGGAAGGACCATTATTACAACAGAGAATTACACATACATATTTCATACAAGAAAGTGTAACATTCCAATTATTGAAAATGTAACAAACACATTCAACACTTTCACAAGTTTCATCTGAATAAGGGCACAGACATCCATACATACACATAATCTCCAATTTAAGATGATTATATATATATATATATAAATATACACACACACACACACACACATATATATATATATATAGATATGGATAACAGTATTAAAATTAGTTTTCATATAGAGCTTCCAATACAGCAAACAGATAAGGCATCCAACTTAGTTTTTTTTTCCATTGTTTAATACTACCCAGCTTAATTGGCAGATTCATTGGGTGCAAGGTGACCGGTAACAAATACCACAGTAAGGGACCCCTGTGCCAAATAGCAAATTTACCCATTTTTGAATTACATCTGGGAACGACATATTCCAAACCAGATGCTGCTCGCAAATTGGTTCTTATTTCCCTAATAAAAAATAAATCTAATAGGTACTGTCGCAATTTTTGTCTGTGTATTTTATGCATGAAATTAAGAAGATGTCAATCTCTCCTATCATTTAATTTAACCACGGTATCGATCTATAAAGCAAACAGTGGTGAGTTCCTCTAGATAAGTCAAGTATAAATCGCACCATCCTACTGTAAACTTCTAAACCAGCAAGATTACCCCTTGTTGCCCCTACATCAAAAATATCCCCATAATACAAAACTGGAAGTAACATACAAATGACCACCCTTAATCTAATCTCTTGTGATAGATACCGCCTAAATTTATATAACGAGCCTAATCTATTACACCCATTTTTTATTAACATCTCAATATGGGGTCTTCAATTTAATTTTTCATCTAACAATAACCCCAAATATTTGTACCTGTGAACTTGCTGAATAGTGGTACCACCAAGGGATTTTATTTCAAAACTACTTAACTCATTTACAATTCTTGTAAATAAAATTCAATTTGTCTTTTTTTACATTTAAACACAGTTTGTGTTCCAAAAGAAAACCTGCAAATCACTGACAGCTGATTGAAGTTTAACTTGAATAATTTATGGGTCCTTCCCTTCAAAATATATAACTATCATCTGCATATATATGATACTATACTCCTTGATCAATAAATTCTAAATTGTTAATATAAATGTTGAAAAGTAGAGGGCCCAATATTGACCCTTGGGGGAACATCCGTTTTAATTTCTACCTGTTCTGATCTAAAGGGGCCAACCTCTACTAATTGTTTCCTGTCTAACAAATATGAATTAAACCAAGTCAACTAATTTTCCCACAGCCCAGTATCATGGAGTCTGGACAGGAGAATGTCGTGGTGCAAAGTATCAAACGCCTTAGATAGGTCTACAAATATTGCTCCCACCGACATTCTCCTGTCCATACTACACTGAATATCACCCACCACTCTTGCCAAAGCGGTCTGTGTACTATGGAGAGATCGAAACCCTGATTAATAGGGATTTGTAATCTTGTTTTCATCCAAAAAATGTTTTAACTGAGTGGCTACCAAACTCTCAAAGATCTTAGAAATTACAGGCAGTAAAGAAATGGGACGATAGTTAATATCTTGCCATGATCCGCCCTTATAGATGGGCAATATTTTAGCTGTCTTCTAATCCAAAGGATTCACCAGTAATTAAAGAAAAATTAAAGTCAGGGGGTAAATAATAAAGGGGCAGCATACTTCAGTAATCTGGTTTCTATATTAACTAAACCTTCTTTACATCTAAATTTAGGAGAGCTTTTCTTGTTTCATGTACCTCAATATTTTAAAATTTAAAAACCTGTACTGCAGTCTTTTTAGAGTGAATGCTCATTTTTTGATACTGAGGGCCAGATATTCAAAACTTTGCCCCAGGGCTAAATTAGCACTGCCCGACAGGCAAACTTAGCCCGGAACACAAAGCAAGCTATATTGAAAAGGAAATAGCCTGGTGCTAATCCTGCTGAATATAGCAGTCTAAGGAAGCCGGGCAAACTGGGCTGGGAGTGCTGGGCAAAAATAGCCCCAGAATAAGACAGCACTGAATATAGCAACAGGGAAGTGCAAACTGCAGCTCATTAGACGCTGAAGCAAGCCAGTGTTGCAGGTGGAGAACATTGTGTGTGATTGCACTGAGATGTCTCACATCTACTACAAAACACATCTCTAGACTGCCTGCCTCAAATCAGGGACAAGGCTTAAAATAGTCAGGGACAAAGGTTTAAAAGCAGGGACACATTTTACAAATTGGTGCTATCCGCAGAATAAGTGGTTTAGTGTAACATGCATTTTCTAAGGAAGAACACGTCTGTAGTAACACTAATGTTTGACATTAATTTATGCTTACAACCCCCACTGTTTGGTCATGGAAACACAATGTTTAGGAGGGACAGAGTAAACCTTTGAGGTCAGGGACATCCCTGAAAATCAAGGACAGTTGAGAGGTATGACTACAAACAACAATGTAGGCCACACACTGCAGAACTGTGCTATGCTGAAGTGAGGTTTGCCCAGGGCTAACCTGATTGCACAGTGCTAACTGGTTAGCCCGGGGCAAACGGGAGCTATATTCAAAGCTCCCATGCAAATGAGCCTACTTGGGTAATCCGTGTGCAAACAGGCACATTTGCATCTCATATGCTGCTTAGCATACATTACTATGCAGTTTGCCCAGTGCTACTGCATGGTGCACACAGCTCCACCTGTTGGTTGGAATGGCAGTACAGGCTGGACGCTGCAGGCCAAGGCATGCCCACAGCGTCCTCTGTTGGTCAGAATGGAATCACAGGCACTAAGCAGCAGGAACTGTGTGCTAGCAGGTACTAGCAGTGCATACAACATATCTATGCAGCACTGCAAGCAGTACATAATGATAGATAGAGCCGGCCCACAGCAGGTGTGGGTGGAACACAGTGGTGGGACACAAGTATGCATGGGGCAGGCATAAGGCAAACCTGCTGGGGGTGGGGGGATGTCAGCTGTAGGGTCACTGGGCTGTGCAGCGCAGCCATCCAATACATAGGGACCTGGGCAGACAGGCTGGGCCAGGCAGTCCGTCTCAGCCGTCATGGTCCCTGTTCCCACTTGTGTTGGTTCCACTCCCCGGTAGTTCAGTGATCCCCACACCACCACCCCCCCCAAACATGAATCCCGATCCCCGGTCCACGTAAAACACCTATTTGTCCCTGGTGTTCTAGTGGTCCCCCCAAGCACGATCTCCGACCCAGTAGCTGTGGTATTTAGTGAATTTCCCATGTGTTCTAGTGGCCCCCTCACCCTCCCCCAGCACGATCACTGAAGCCGTGGTATATACAGAATTTCCCTGGTGTTCTAGTGGTCCCCCCACCCCAAGCATGATCCCTGACCCAGTAGCTGCAGTATTTAGTAACTTTTCCTGGTGTTCTAGTGGACCCTTACCCCCAAAGCACGATCCCCGAAGCCACGGTAATTAGAGATATTCCCTGGTGTTCTAGTGGTCCCCACCCCCAACCACGATCCCGATGCCGGTGGTCCGAAAAGAGCAACACCTGGTGGTCTAGTGGTGGCCCCAAGTGTGCGCTGTTCTCCCGGACTCAGCCTAGATATGGCGCCGGCTACCAGCTCAGCCCTCCTCTCACCACAGTCGGCCCGACCGCTGACTGCAGTATACATGGCGCTACTAAAGAGTGAGCTCACGCAGTCCAGTCCGCCGGCGATAGTGGGAGAGAAGAGCTGAGCCGATCGCTAGGCGCCGTGTTTAGACTGTGTCCAGGAGGAACGACAGCGCACTTCTTGTGGGGGAACACTGAGACCACCGGACATTGCTCTCTTTTAGAGACTACGGGCATCGAGGACTAAGTGTTGAAAGTAACTAGAATACCGGGAATATCTCTAAGCTCTCATGCTGACTAGGTCTGGATCCGAGCTGGGAGTTCAGAGAGACCACTAGAACACCAGGGAATATCACTAAATACGCAGCTACTGGGTCCAGGGATCGTGGCTGGTGAGTGGGGACCACCAGAACACCAGGAAATTCTGCATATACCGGCTTCAGTGATCGTGTTGGGGTGAGGGGGCCACTAGAACATGGGAAATTCACTAATACCACGCTACTGGGTCAGAGATGCAGGCTTGGGGGGTGGAGGGACCACAGAACACCAGGGATATTCTATAAATACCACAGCTGGGATCGTGCTGGGGGTGGGGACCAATAGAACACCAGAGATATTATATAAATATTGCAGCTTTGGCGATCATGCTTGGGGGGGCCACTAGAACACCAGGGAAATTCTCTACATACCCTGGCTATGGGGCTCAGGGATCATGCTGGGGGGCACCGCTGCATTACCGCCAGCTTTTTGTCAGCGGTATTTAATGCCACGCTACAGGTTGCACTAATGCCTGTAGCGTGGCATTATACATTTGAATATGCCGCGCAGCCGGCATTCATGGCCACTCCCCTCACTCCCGCCCCAGCATACATTTACTTTTAGCATCAGCATTATCACACAGCACCGGCGCTATTAGGGCTTCTGAATACTGCAGCCTTGTGCTATTCCAGCACTATGGTTTTGCGCTGGGCGCAAGTGTGTGAATATCTGGCTCACAGACAGTAATTCAAGGTCAGCCAAATCGCTGTCTAAGATCTTTACTCCTACCTCAGAAAAAAAAAGTATTACATTAATTTAGTACCAAATTACTTAATGGAACCAAATCACCCTTTATAACTATTTTATCTCCTTACTTGATTTACTAATTAATTTAGTCATCACGCTCCAAAAAAGTCTGGGATTCTAAAACGATCCATAGAAAGTTTTTTGGTCTCCCTAATTAGCTTGAGATATTTATTTCTCATGTGCCTGCAGAGACCACAATCAGATTCAACTCCAGAAAAGTTGGCATTATGCCAACTAGCATCCCTCTCTCTAACTTGTGTAAAGTAGCATTATACCACCTGCCATTATTAGCCTTTACTTTCTTTGTTTGTAATGGAGCATGTTTGTTGCATATTTTTGTGAATTCCTTGTGAAAATATCCCCATGCATCTGAGACTGTTGCTATCAGTTCCAGTTTGTCCCAATCCGCTGTCTCAATGTCTGTCATAAAGTGCATATAATTACATTTCTTAAAGTTTTTCCATTGTACTATCTGGGCTTGTCAGACTGATTTTTAAATGTCTGCATAAGGCAAGTGTGACCCGATCTGAAAAGGCATCAGGCAAGACACCGCTGTGTGAATACTCAAATGGTCGGTTTGCAAAAATAAGATCTAGGAGCAAAGAATTTTGTACAGTTTTACTATTAATTCTAGACAGATCAGAAAGCAGTTGGGACAACTGAAGACATTCCTGAAGCTCAATTAAACTGTTAGGTTCCATCTGAAACCAATTGACATTAAAGTCACCTGTAATAATCAACTTATGAGTTTGCTTAAATTTCCCCATAATGTCTCGTAGACGTAAGGTGCTATTCTCTAATTTGGGGGGTTTGTATACCCCAGTAATTAGTAAGGGTTTAATATACGGTATCCATACCTCAGAAAATATTGCCTCTAATTCACTGTCCAGTGAATCACAGTCAAGGTCCCCAGCATACAAAAGTAAATTGATATACATTAACAACCCTCCACCTTTTTTATTTCTATCCTTCCTATAGAATTGGTACCCTTCTGTTTGCAAACTTGCATCCAAAGTTCTCTTATTAAGCTAGGTTTCTGAAATTTATGGTAATATCAGGTTTGTATTTCTCTTGCCAATCCTTAATTAGGTCCAATTTGTAACAAATACTACAAGCATTAAAATGAACAATACTTATTGCATTTTCCCCTAATATTTCTGCATTGAACTCACCAACATTAACTGGACCAGGATTATCCCCACTTTGCAAAAGTGTCAAAAACAATATGAATTTGAATATATAATACATTTTCTTTTTCATCCTAAATTGAGGCAACGTAATGCAAAATTAATAAATTGCAGGTTTGTCATATTCCAGAGACCTCCCTTGAAATACAGACATTTAACTAAATCCTTGAATAAGAAGGAATGGATTAAATCTTCCTGACAAATTCCAAATGTAGGTAAAAACATCTTTAGCTTAAAAATGCTTGTGTTCCCTGAAGGTGATTCAAACATTCCCTAACCCTCTGTTGCAACACTGCCCTTCTGATAATCTAAGTGAACAGATAAAACATAAAGCATTGCAATTACCAAATAATACTTCATGTTAAAGAATTAAAAATAGAAAACTTTCTACATATTAAATACAAAGCTACAGTTTACGTAACCTAATATTACAAATGGGCCTAGTTAAAAACCAAATCACAGTTATACCTTAAGACCAAACAAAACAAACGCTACTGTACCTTCAATAATCAAACAAGGCAGGAGACTGCTCAAAGTCTGGGAAACAAGACTGATGATCTAGGCAGGGCTACCATGGCGGAGGCAGACCTGGACTTGGTCACCATCACAGAGACCTGGTGCAATAAAAAACAGGACTGGGAAGTGGCCATTCCAGGATTTACTCTGTTCAGGAGGGACAGGGTAGGCAGAAAAGGGGAGGAGTCTTTTTTTTTTTTTTTGGGACAAAAAAAAAAGCCACAGAAATACAGGGGGAGGAGGAGAGGAGGTACTGTGGGCCACTCTGGAGAGAAGAAATGGGCAGCTATCCACACAGAATTGATCTATAGACCTCCAGGTGGAAGAGGTGGATACAAAAATGATGCTAGCAATCCAAAGAATGGCTCGCAGGGGAGAGGTACTGCTAGTAGAAGACTTCAATCTACCAGACATGGACTAGAGCCTCCCCTCTGTGGCATCGACCAAGAGTAGGAACATCCTGGACTCCTTGCAGGGTGCATTCCTCAGGCAACTGGTTAAGGAACCCACTCGGGAGGGGGCATTACTGGACCTAACAAATGGAGACAGTGTCAGAAACATCACAGTGGGGGACTAGCGATCACCGTACGGTGTGGTTTGACATAAAAACTGGGTCAGAATTGAATCACACAAGGACAAGGGTCCCGGATGTCAGGAGAGAAGATTTCAAGAAAATGGGACTATACCTGAGGGACAGCTTAGCAAGGGTAGAGAAACTCAGGGAAGTAGAGGAACAGTGGGCAAAAATAAAAGAGGGCATTGAAAAGGCTACAAATCTTTGTGTCAGGCAGGTTAGCAAGGGCAAAAGGAAGAAGAGACCACTGTGGTTCTCTAAGGAGGTAGTTGAAAAAGTAAGAGCAAAACAAAAAATGCCATTTAGAAGATGCAAAATAACAGAAGCAGTGGGATTGGGAGAGATACCAGGAGAAGTAATGGGAGGCAGGGAAGGCAGTAAGGAGAGCAAAGGCACAACCAGACAAAAAGATTGCCAAATCAGTGGAAAAAAGGGGATAAAACATTTTATAGATATACAAGTGAGAATAGAAAGACAAAGGGAGGGATATTATGACTAAAAGATGAAGGAGGGGGTAGCATAGAGGAGGACCACCAAAAAGCGGACTAATTGAACAAATACTTCTGTTCAGTATTCACAGAGGAGAGGGCAGGTAACAGGCCAATGATAAAGGATAAGGACATTACAGGCTGGGAGGTGGACACAAATCCTTTTACAGTGGAAAGGGTCCTTAGGGAACTAACGGCGCTAAAAGTGGACAAGGCAATGGGATTCGACGGGGTGCACCCAGGATACTGAGGGAACTCAAGAAGTTGGCAGCACCTCTGACAGCTCTGCTCAACCTGTCACTGGAAACGGGGGAGGTACTGGGGAACTGGAAGAGGGCAGATGTGGTCCCTCTCTACAAGAGTGGAAATAGGGAAGAGGCAGGTAACCACAGGCCTGTCAGCCTGACGTCCGTGGTGGGTAATCACACTACTGAAGGAAAGGATTGGTGAATACCTGGTTACCAGTAGTCTACAAGATCCGAGGCAATGTGGTTTACAGGGGGTAGGACTTGATAGACAAACCTAAGTTCTTCAACTGGGTAACCAGAAGTGGTTCAGGGAGGGGCAGCGGACGTTGTCTACTTGGATTTCAGCAAGACCTTTGACACCATTCCTCACAGAAGACTGATAAGCTGAGGAGACTAGTAGTGGGTACTAAGGTTGTAAGATGGGTAGAGAGTTGTCTGAGCAACAGGATTTAGAGGGTGGTGGTGAATCACATCCACTTGGGAGTAGGCAGGGTGACCAGTGAAGTACCACAGGGATCAGTACTGGGCCCGGACCTCTTCAGTGTTTTTATAAGTGACATCACAGAAGAACTGGAAGGAAAAGTATGCGTGTCCACGAACAACACAAAACTCTGCAACACAGGCCGACCCAGAGGGCTGAGGCATCCATGCCTTACCTCCTGCCATGCCAGTGACCCATGTTCATAGTGCAAGTGGATCGTCGGGGGTCTGCCAGGGAGGGAGAGGACTGAGTGTCTGCAAGACTGCTCTCCTCTCCCGGGGGAGGGTGACTGGCAGTCCCACTGCATGACTGCCCCCAGGTGGAGACCTGATGGTAGGACAGATCAGGACGCCAAAGAAGGGAGGGTGCTGCGGGCTTCTGCAGCGTGCACACATTTCCATGCACGCTTGTGTGTGCCTCAGCAATGGGGAGGGAAGGGAGAAAAAAATGGCGGAAAACCTCTCCGATGGCTAGATGGATACCAACCCCGGCAGGCTCTGTATCTGGTGGCCAGGCACAACTTCAGCCCTGCGGCAACAGGGCACTGGTTAAGTCCAGGGGAGCTGGGGTGGGATTGGTCAGAAGAGGGCAGCTGCAGATCAGGAAGTAAAGAATAAAAAAAAAAACTCTGCAACAGAGTGGACACATCGGGGCAGGTGTGGGGTAGACAGAATGAGGGGAGATCTGAGAAAGTTGGAGGAATGATCAAGGGATTGGCAGCTGAAGTTCAACATTAAAAAGTGAAAAATAATGCACATGAGGCGCAAAAAAACCCAGGAGGGGGCAATATATCAACTTGGGGCCACTAACAGACTTGAGGCAGGAAAGGGACCAGGGTGTAATCATTATAGATGGCCTAAAGGTTGCAAGACAGTGTGACAAGGCAGTGGGGAAGGCTAGCAGGATGCTGGAAAGCATAGGCAGAGGCATCACCAGTGAAAGGAGGAAGATAATAACACCACAGTATAGATCACTGGTGAGACCACACCTCGAATACTGTGTCCAGTTCTGGAGGTCCCATCTTCAAAAAGACACTGATAGGGTGGAGGCAGTCCAGAGGAGGGCAACCAAAATGGTGCATGGCATGCAGCAGAAAACCTACGAGGAAATGCTTGAGGAATTAAATATGTACTCCCTGGAGGATAGGAATAGTGGGGGGTATGACAGAAACATTCAAATACCTCACAAGGAAGAACAAGGTGCAGGAAGGTAGCATTTTCCAAAGGAAAAGATGCTCAAGAATGAGGGGTCACACTGTGAAGTGAAGGGGTGGGTGGGAGGTTTAGAGGAAATGTGAGGAAACACTTCTTCATGGAAAGGGTGGTAGACATGTGGAAAAGCCTTCAAGCAGAGGTGGGGGGGGGGGCTTAAACAGTAACGGGATTCAAGAATGCATGGGATAGACACAAAGGGATCTTAGCATTAAAGGGGGTGGGGAGAGACCGGAGACAGAGTAGGGTCTGTGGTATACTGTAGATAGGGAAAATAAAGCAAACTAGATGGGCCAGGCGGCCCTTATCTGCTGACAACTTCTATGTTTCCATGTGGTTTTAATTTTTTTTTTTTTTTTTTAAATGTAAAATGCATGGCTACTGATACACTGTCATGTCTTTTATCCTTTTCTTCCCTTTCCCCTTTTTGTCTCACATATCCTTCCCTCCGTTCACCCCAACTCTCTACATACCCCCCTTTTTCTGACTTAGTAGCACTTCTCATTTCACTTTCCCCCCACTGGCTGAGCCATTATATGTGGGCTTTTTGCTGTTTTGTGCTGCTTTATAGGGTATTAGCACAGTTTTCACAGCCTATATTTATTATATTCTTTAAACACAGGCTGCACTCATTTGCACTGTCACTTTAATTGTACTGCTGTGTTTCACTCAGGCTTCTATAAACACCTTGCTCAATAGATGGCTCTACTCCTTGACAAAGAGCCAGGGCAGCTTGAAACTGAACAGGAGTACGTGGGTGCACACGTGGGGGTTTTCTTTTCAATTTATTATTTAATAAAGGATTGTAAACTTGAAACAACAGTAGAGCTCCTCTACTTTGTCACTGAGTGGCATTATGTGACCAGTTTTTGTCTTTGTGAGTACCTGCCTTTAAATGCTGAGGAACATTCTTATACGGCTTCTGAGTGGCCTCTCCACTGTCCCCATTTTGTCATCAAATAATGAATTCCCCTCAAAGGAGAAATCCATGGTCTTGTTTCGAGTATCCCAAGAAAGGATGGTAGTCTTCAGTCAGGAAAGTGTGCATGAGGACACTTTAGCAGCAGTGTCATTAGTGCCCACTGCAGTGTGGAAAATATATTTTGTGGCATTCGGGGCTGATCTTACTATACCAGTCGGGTCCTGTGCCAATTCACCATTCGCTCTTTCTGCCAGTATCAGAATTCTGTTCCAAAGTACTTTCTGGTACTGTGTTATAGTTATTTATTTTGTTTTTGTTTACCAGGCAGGTGCACTAGCCATAGCAATGACTATTTTCAGGCACGGCCCGGGAAGGTACAATACAGCAATACAACAATACAATAATACAGGGAAACATTTCGATACAAGTACAGAAAACGGCTGACAATAGTGTATAGAGCAATTAGCAATTGTTTCCACAGAAACAAGGAGGCTGCAATACCAGTGCAGTGCAGAAAGTAAAATAACACAGAAGCAGTACAAAGAACAAAAACTACACCACAATTTGCTACAAGGAAAGTGAACATGTTGAACATTTTAGTGCTAATAAGGGAATGGATATAGCACTAGGGGTGGGGTACTAGTAAGTGATGGAAGTGAGAGTCAAGAGAAGAGGGATGAGAGTGAAGTAAGGTGGGAGGAGGGACAGATAAGCAGGGCCCCTGGTGTTCTGCGGCAGAATTTTCTGATTTCTGTGGCAGGGCTCCTTGACTTCTGAGGCAGCATTTTCTGATTTATGCGGCATGATTTATTCATTTCTCTGGCAGAATGCTGTCCTGTCATTGGCTAAATATGATGTGATGTCATTGATGACATCATATGCTGAGCATAGAGGAGGGGCTTCAGGATAAACAAGGTGGGAAAGAAAGTCTGACACTATGGAAAAACAGTATATTTATATGAAAATTCACCAAAAACAATGAATTCTGTGGCACTATATATATTCTGCGGCATGATGCAAATTCTGCGGCAAATTCCTCAACCGCAGAATTCCAGGGGCCTAGCAGATAAGTAAGGAGAACTGCATAGTGTATTGGAGGGTAGATCAGTAAGTGTCATGGAGAGAGGAGGCTAGAAGTAATAATACTCGACAGGGTGGGCGTTTTTGGGATAGCCCCTGGAAGGTCCGTTGTATCCCATAATGACCACCCTGGAGGGTATTATTACACTTAGAATATGGGCTGGATATGACGTTTTAAGTATAAATTTGAAAGATTAAGAAAATAACCCAGAATAAAATAGATACAATTTAGTAAATAATGTTTATTTTAAAGTAGTCCCTGAAGTGTCTGAATTGCTAAGAACTGCCAGTAGAGGGCACCAGTGTTTTATTGTGGTGATCATGTAGAGAACGTTCTTTCCCCATAATAGGCATTCTTTTGTAGAATAATTTGTGGCAGAGTGGTTTGAAATGTTGCCTGCTCTCGGCGTTTGGTGTACTGTACGTTCCGGGTTGTGTGTGTATGGGTAGCGAGTGGAGCGCAACACTGTGCAGGTGGTCAGCAGCAACTGAAATTTAGGAGAAGTCGGAGTTGACGCGAGCTGGGGAAAAAATATGAAAGGTAAGGTGGCTAGAGCAGTGGGGGAGCAGTGTTCGTCATGTTGTGTTTTGCAGTTTCAAGCTGAGTCGCAGCTGGTTCTGGTGGCTCTTAGTAGTGTTGCCCGAGTAAGAAAAAGAAAAAGATTTCTTTTGGAAATGTTTGTACCAGGTAGGACGGCCACAGCGAAGTGGGTGTAAGGAAGTTGGTAGCAGCTAGTTTACCACTGCTTATGGCGAGGAAAAATGGTGGTAGTGAGCTTTGGATGTTGGGGTAGCCCCAGGATACAGCAAGTAATGAGGCAGTAGAAAGTGGCACTTATTTTGCAGGCGGCGTTGAAAAATAACAGCCCGGGTGCCTGACTGTTTCAGCCAATCAGGATAAGACTTTGATCTTAGCCATATTCTAAATGTGCTTAGTAAGCTGCAGTTTGATAAGGTTAATTGAATGTAATCAAATTTATATCTATATTGTACCAAATCTCTGTATACTATCCTCATGTTCCGTAACCCCCAGGAGACGAGCAACTTGTTGCTCAGCGTGCCTTCCTGGTGAAACATTTCAATAAATAAAAAAATAAATAAAAATAAGCAGGGAAGCTGTAGCATAAACCTTTTTGGCCACAGTATATAATTTTTTAGAGTCCATTTCAGCGGGCTACACAGATAGTGTTTTTTGCCTGCTCACAAACAGCAGCCTGCACCACTCTATAATGATCAGGATGGACATACAGGTATTCCACTCCCTGCTTGTCCACCTGGTATTTTCTTATCTATGGCTCCAGACAAGATTTTTGATACAGTCTTCTTGATAGGTTTATGTAAAGGAGTAGCTACTCTGAATAGGTCGATAAAATCAGCATCCTCTTCATTCTCCCGTCTCTGGTGGGGAATGTTGAGGCTAGCGACCATTTGTCTGACAAATGAGGAAAAACAGGAGTCCTCTTTATGCCTTGTTGGAGGTTCGAAATCTTGCTCCGGTGCACCCTCTAATTCCATGGGGTCACCTTTCTCCATTTGTACATAATATTCTTATTTCTCCTCCTTCGCAGACAGACAGGTTGGAGCCTGAGCCATTTGGGGGGGCAGGGGTCAGCAGCCAGCAAGCATCTTATTAAACCTTCCCATGGCCTGGATAGCCTGGAAAAGTTGCCACATTTTTGATATATCCTTTGATGAGAGCATTTTATCTGTACCATCTGCCTGCTCCTTTCTCCGTTCAAGAAAGTGGCAGTGACATTCTTTTCTTTAAATGTCTTTTTGCCAGTCACCATTTCCAGTGTCTGCTCTGAGGCTTTTATTTCTATTTTTGCCATCACTGGAGTCAGGGTTCCCCTTTCGGACAGCCTGATGTCAGAACCATCTTTACCAAGCCTATCTGACGGGCATGCAGCTTTACCTTTTTTCCTTGTCACCTTTAACTTTACCTGCTGCTGAATGTGAGAAGATACATGGACTCTTCAGATGTGTGCTTTCCACCATCACTGGGGACTCCTCAGAGCCCTTTTCATTACTTTTATGTGGTACAGAGGTAGACTGAGAAGGCACGCATCTTTTTAAAATTTTTACCCTTTTATATGAGGCTTTTGGGAAAAAAATATGACAGGACTTGTAATTTAACTTGCAGTGCTGTGGACCTAGATATTTTAAACAAATCCTGTGGCAGTCTGCCCTTGCTAGGAGCAGGAAACAATTCTTTCTTTTTTTTCTGAAGGTCCATAAGGTCTCTCTGATATACAAATACAAGAACTTTAAAAAAAATAAAAAATTGGTCCAAAAAACAGTGCAGTACAAGAATCGGGTAGCAAATACAGCTCTTGTACTAAGAAAAACTGTGCCAAAGGTCGTTCCTGTAACAGGAACCAATCAATTAAGGTAAAAGGGCACAGACAGAAACAGAAAGTTGAAAAGCGCTTGGTCTGTGAACTGTATGAGAGTAGTTAACATAGGTCAACAGGTCTTTGTCTACGCAGTACGCAGTACGGTATGAAAAAGGTAAACCACTGCTAATTTTGGTAGAACGTGGTTTAAATGGCAGCCAGCTAGATTAGTCTCGATTCCTGGTAATCGATCAGGAACTGGAGGTACAATAAATTAATAAATAATTCCTAGCTAACGCAAAGTAATCAAGTAGCCAACTAAATCAGCAAGACATTACATTTAAATAAGATAAACCAACTGGAGACCAGCCATTACCAGAGTTCACTACGGGGGGGACTTCTCTCTTCAGGTGGAAAAACAGATCCGAGCAACAGCCAGACTGGAGCACAGATGCAGAATATGAACCTCCGTTCCAAATTCAACCCGCTGCATAGGTTCTAATCTCCAGGATTCAACCTGTTGCATAGATTCTAATCTCCAGGATGTCACTCTCAACCAAGATGACTGCTAAGTGTAAACACTTAAGTGACTAATTTCTAGTGTTACAAACTCTGAGTTATTCAATAGGGAGTTATTTAGGTGCCTGATCGAATACTTACTTGTGGGTGGGGTGGGCAAACATTTAAGCCCATCAACAATGAGACACGGTCAGATAATGCAATTCCCTACATTTCTGCCTCGTCCACTGCACACAGCCATTCCAAGGCCAAGAACGACATGTCTATTCTGGAATAAGAATTCTATGGCGCACAACAGAGAAGTACAATTTACTGTTAGGTTAAGTTCTTGCGTAACTGTACTATCTTACTTCCAGAGGGCTCTTGCAGTAGGTAACTACATACAGGACTGAGTCCCAAGCAGTCAAACAAGAAGAAGCAAACGGGAGGAGGAAAGCTACTCAAAGTAGATCCTCTAGCTGTGAAGGCCTTAGGAAAGGAGGCCTTGCAGAACAGCAAGTGCGAAGCCTGCTCTACGGCGAGAGGTAATATCCAAACTGTAATATTTTGTAAAGGTATGGACGGAAGTCCAAGTGGCAGCAGCACAGATGTTCGCTGCTGTCACATTCTTGAAACAAGCCGCTGAGGCAGCGACTCCTCTGGTGGAGTGGCCTCTCACTTCACCGGAAGGGTCTTGTTGTACTTGTCATAACAGAAAGTAATGCAATGAAACAACCATTTGGACAGGCATTGCTTAAAAAACAGCACTGCCTTCTATTTTGTGGGCAAAAGAGACAAACAGTTGATCAGTCTTTCTGAGATTTTTTGTTCTGTTAGTGTGGTATCTCAGAATTTGGTGAACATCCGGAGTGTGTAAGAGATACTCCCCTTGACTGGAGTGTAGCGTAAAGAAAGCAGGTAACTATGGACTGGTTCAATGTAGATTCCGCTACCACCTTGGGGAGAAACTTAGGGTTGGTGCACAGAGCCACACGTTCCTTGTGAAAAATCAAATACAGGATTTTACACATCAGGGCCTGGAGCTCGGAAATCCTCCGAGCAGAAGTAATGGCCACTAGGAAGAGAGTCTTCCATGAGAGGAAATTCATGTCTGCTGAGGCTGCCAGTTCGAAAGGAGGCAGAGTAAGCTTCTCGAGGATGAAATTCAAATCCCAAGGAGGGGCAGGAACCCGGATAGGGGGTCTCAAGTGGAGAACCCCTCTAAGGAAAGTCTTAGAGACCTCCAGCTGAGCAAACGTCCTGTATGCAAAAGGGACATGGTAGGCTGAAAAGGCCACCATGTGTACCTTCAAGGATGCGTGACTGAGACCCAGATCAAAGAGGTGGCACAGGTAATCCAGCAGCCACCCAACAGAGCACGAGAAAGGCTTGAAATCTTTAGAAGTGGCACAGATTTTGAAACTTTTCCATTTCATGGCATAGGCAGACCTAGTGAACGGTTTTCTAGCCTCCAACAGAATCTCAGCCACTCGGGGTGAAACCCCAAATCAAGCTTGAGCTACGTCTGCAGGAGCCATGCGTGCAGCTGAAGGGACTTGAGACCTGGATGGACCAGGGTCCCTTGATCCTGGGTCAGTAAAAGTCACGACAGAGGAAGTTCCTCTGAGTATTATTGCAGAAGAGAGAACCAAACTTGCCTGGGCCATAAAGGAGCAATCAGTATCATTCGAGCTCCTTCTGAACAGTGTTTCTGTAAGACTCTCGGAATCAAAGGGATCGGGGGAAAGCATAGACAATTTTTTTTTTCCAATTGTTTAACCAGGTGAGATGCACTAAGCTGAAAGCTTGTTTACAGGTGCAACCTGGGAGCACAGGGAAGTTATGTGACTTGCTCAGGGTCACACAGTATGCAAGTGGAGGCTGTGGGATCCAAACCCAGTTCTCCAGATTTGCAGCTCAGAGCCTTAAACCACTGCGCTATACTGCCTCCCGAATCTGTCCTTCAAATCTAGAGATAGAGCATCTCTACAAAAAATGCCGCACTCTGGAGCGAGTGAGCAGAAGTCAGGAAGCTTTACGTTTAGAGGTGAGGTGAACAGATCCACCTGTGGTGTTCCCCAACGTAGGAAGATATCGTGTAAGACCCCCTGATCCAGTTCCCACTCGTGAGCTTGAGCAGACGAGTGACAGTTTGTCTGCCAAGGTGTTCTCGACCCCCGGGACGTGAATTGCAGTGAGGTGGAGGTTGTGCTGAACTGCCCAATCCCAAACTCGCATTGCTTCCCTGCAAAGAGGGTAGGAATGAGTCCTTCCCTGTTTGTTGATGTACCATAGCACACACATGTTGTCCATCTGTATGGCTAAGTGGCCGGGAAGGAGGTGCAAATGCAGAGCTTGAAGAGCATAAAACACTGCCCAAAGCTCGAGCACATTGATGTGAAGAGTTTTCTCGAGCTTGGACCAGGAGCCCTGGATCCTGTGAGGGCTGAGATGGGCTCTCCAACCTTCGCCCAAGGCATCTGTGGTCGGAGTCTGGGAGGGGGGAGAAAGACAGAAGGGAACTCCCCAATAAAGATTCTCTTGAACCATCCACCACTGCAAGTCCTGAACCATGGGAGAGGAGACTAGGACAAGCTGGTCCAGGTCGTCTACCAACTGATCCCACTGAGACCGAAGCGTCCACTGAGAGATCCTCACGTGGAGCCGAGCATGACAGACTGTTGGGATTGCAGCTGCCATAAGCCCGAGGAGGTAAAGGACTGACCTGGCACTGACCCGCCTGCGCCGGACAACAGGCTGACCTGAGCCTGGAGTATGGCCACCCTGTCCGGTGGCAGGAAGGCCCTGCCAGAGGTCGTGTCCAGGATCGTCCCGATAAACTGGAGCCCCTGGGACGGGATCAAGTGGGACTTGGAGTGGTTGATGGTGATGCCCAGAGAGAAAAACACCCCCTGCGTAAGGGAAAGGAAGCGCAGGAGATCCTCCCTGGACGGGGCTGTCTGGAGCAGACTGTCCAGGTATGGGAAAACCTGCACCCCTTGGGTATGCAGGTAGGCCGCTACCTCCAAAAGGCATTTGGTGAACACCCGGGGTGCCGAGGAAAGACCAAATGGGAGAGCCTTGAACTGGCAGCGGTCCCCCTGGAAAGCAAAATGGAGGTATTTGCGGTGAGAAGTGCAGACAGAAATGTGCAGGTAAGCATCCTGCATATCCAGAGCGCACAGCCACTGTCCCGGTAGAAGGGGGGGCAGGAGGTCCTGTAGGGAGAGCATCCTGAACCTCTTGTACTCCATGAACAAGTTCCAGGAACTGAGATCGAGAATCGGCCTTACATTTCCTATATTCTTCGGGACCAGGAAGAAGTGGGAATAGTAACCCGTTCCCTGAAGAGGAAGGGGGACGGGCTCTATCGCCTCCTTCAGCAAAAGTGCTGAAATCTCTACCTGGACCAGAAGGTGTTCCCGAGAGTACGACAACCTCAGGGAAGGGTGATGAGGTGGTTTCTGGAGAAACTCTATTGAGTGTCCCTCTGCGATCAGCTGGAGCGCTCAGGAATCAGAAGTTATCCTCTCCCAACCTGGGAGGTGGAGAGAAAACCTCCCTCCTACCGGTTCCTCCAGAAGGCCCAGAGGCTGTAGGAGAGGAAAGGAGTTAGGTGGTGTGGGGCAGCGTCGTAGTTGAAGCACCCGCTGCTTTTTTGGGTGGAGGGGGCTTGGCAGCCGGAGGGGCCCAGCGTTTAGCAGCCCGCTTTCCCTGGGGTTTCGCCTTTTGCCGATTCCGTCTGCGAAAGGGACGGCGCTGAGTTTGATGGGGATGATACGTGGAGTCCACAGACTTCAGTGCAGTCCCCTTCTCCTGCAGATTGGTGATAATGTCCTTGACATCACCACTGAGCAGCACCGAACCCCGGAAGGGCGCTTCCTGAATAGCAGACTGCACTTCCAGGACCAACCCTGACACACGGAGCCAGGCATGACGCCGTAAGCCTACAGCAAAAGCAGAGCTCCTACCAGCAGTGTCCACTGCATCGTAAGTAGCACGAAGCATGTGCCGACTGGCCGAACGTGCAGCGGACGAGGTCAGCCACTTCCCATTTGACTTGAGAGTCCGGAAAGGAGTCTAATTTGGATTCCACCTCACTAAGAATTGCCTTCTGGTAATCCCCCATGTGACAGACATAATTTAGGGCCCCAATACCCAGAGTGGAAGAAGCATAGATCTTCCCGTACTGGTCTGGCCTCAGCCCACCAGGAGGTCAGAGTCTCCTTCAAGTCCACCAGCGGCTGAGGGGGCGGTGGAGGACGAGGGGGATACAGGTATGGATTATACCCACAAGGAGCATATCCATAACCAGACGGCGGGAAGCCTGGCATTGGGTATTGAGGCACCGGGGCGTCTGATATTGTGGAGCCGGGTAAGACGGCGTCAGATACGATGGGGTCGGATACCCGGGAACCGAGGGGTCTGCCAGAGCAAACGGCCCAGCCGGAGGGCCCAAGGGCGGGTCTGGGGCAGAGGACCCAGCGTTGGAGCGGCATCCGGGAGTGGGATGTCGCCCGGGGTCGGCAAGACCGATGTAGGGACGAGCGTCCGGGAGCTGCTCAGGTCGGTCGGCCCAGCAGGCGGACGGGTCTGACGGGCGCAGGACCCTCCGCATCGCCCAGGATGGAGGGAAAAACTCCCCGGGGTCAGGCTGAGGAGACCCAGGGTCCACGGAGGGCAGTGAAGGCTGCAGGGAGCCGGGAACTGCGGACGTGGGAGGGTCCGGCATTGGCTCAGCTGCCGTGCGGACACCGGGCAAGCCAACGTCTGACTTATCACCGGAGGTCCGGGCGGATGCCGGAGGAGCCGATGTCCGACTTATCGGGCCCGTTGCCAGAGGCAGGTCGCGAAGGAGGGGCGGCCTGGTCGAGCGGAAGAAGGGCCGTGCGACCATCTCCGTGCGGGCGTCGGAGAAGCCAACGTCCGGCTTACCAGAGCCGCTCGAACCAGTAGGCCGCACAGTGGCGACTTTACCGGGAGCGGAGGCCTACACAGCTCGGAGGTGCCCAAGGGCCCGAGCGCGAGCCATACGTGGGCCACCGCCCCTTGATACCCAAGGCGGCTGTCGGATCGTTCTCGAGGGGCGCATTCAAGCATGGAGACTCCGGAAGAAGACGGTGGATGAAGAGCCCTTGTCCCGTGTCTCTCCTTGTCTTTTTTCTTGTGATGGCCTTTGGGGGAAGTGGACGCCTGCCGGAGCCTTTTTAACTCCTCTTCCATGGAGGACATTTTCTTGTTTAAAATACGGGCTTGCAGGGACTGCTGCCGCCATCTGCGGGTGGCCGTGCTGAATTTAAGGCAGTGCTGGCACTTCCCCACCTGATGATCTGGGCCTAGGCAGAAGAGGTACTGGGAATGGCCATCCTTGTGCGGAAGTTGGGCGCCGCATGAGTCGCACTTGTTCTTGTGCTCAGAGGGTGTAGGGAACGACATACACAGACGAATACCTGACAAAAATCGAAAATAACTAGGTAAAACTACACGGATGACTGAGGCTGACGAGTGTTGAACTTTACCGCAAAGGCTTGACATGAGCTAACGGCAGGAAAGAACTGGAAAGTGGGGACACAGCCCTTCATACAGACGTCTTATGACGCCAGTCACCTGACGGGGCGGTCCCTGCTAGAGACTGCTAGCTAGAAACTTTCTGTGGGTCCTGACGCCTGCCGGCCTCAATTCTATAGTGATACCTGCAAGAGCCCTCTCGAAGTAAGATGTACAGTTCACAAGAACTTACTGTAACAGTAGATCTTGAGAGAGGCTCTGCTGTCGTATTCACCTATAGGACTGACCCTCCAGGCGTTAGGACCCCACGGAAAATGTTTTAGCTAGCAGACTCTGGCGGGGGACCACCCCCACCTCAGGTAACCAACATCATAAGATGTCGGTATAAAAGGGCAGTCCCCCACGCTCACCTTCCAGTTCTTTCCCGCCAAAGGCCAAAAGAGGCAAGACGAGAGAGAAGAGGATATTTCTCCCCATGGAAATGGAGCAAAAAAGCTTAGGGGGACAGAGGGAGGGAAGGCAATACCTACATAACTGTACTCCCTCCTTTCTCGAGGCTATACATATTAAGCTCCTTAAGTCTCTCCTCATATGTCTTCCGGTGCAGACCCTGCACCATTTTAGTTGCCCTCCTCTGGACAACTTCCATCCTGTCTATGTCTTTGCGGAGATTGGGTCTCCAGAACTGCACACAGT
Organism: Neoceratodus forsteri; assembly: GCA_016271365.2. Taxonomy (NCBI): domain Eukaryota; kingdom Metazoa; phylum Chordata; order Ceratodontiformes; family Ceratodontidae; genus Neoceratodus; species Neoceratodus forsteri. The sequence continues at coordinate 50,355,153 of CM057458.1, forward strand.
ACTCCAGATAGGATCTCACCAGCTGTCTGTACAGAGGGATAACAACTTCCTGTTTTCTACTGGTGATGCCTCTCCCTATGCATCCCAGTACCCCCAGCCCTCCTTGTTGCCCTCTCACATTGCTTGCTCACCTTTAGGTCATCTGATATGACTACCCCCAGGTCCCTTTCCATTTTTGTTGTTGTTAGTATCTCACCCCCATTGTGTACTCTTCCCTGGGTTTCTGTTTCCCAGGTGCATTACCTTGCACTTCTTAGCATTGAATCTAAGCTGCCATACATTTGACCATTCCTCTAACCTTGCCAAATCCTTCTCATCCTTTCCACCCACCCTGTGCATCAACTCTGTTGCAGATCTTTGTGTCATCTGCAAGAGACATACTTTCCTTCAGTCCTTCTGCAATGTAAGCATAAAGACACTGAAGAGGACGCGTCCTAATACTGAACCTCACGGGTCCCCACTAGTAACCCTCCTTTCTTCTGAGTGGACTCCATTTACTATTACCTCTGTGTCCTATTCTCCAGCCAATCCTTTACCCAGGCTGTCATCTTGGGACCCACTCCCAGGCTGGCTAACTTGTATATTAATCTTTGTGTGGGACTGTGTCAAATGCCTTGCTAAAAGTCTAGGTAGCCATGTCCACAGCCCTCCCTGATCTACTACTTTGGTCACCCAGTCAAAGAAATCTATCAGATTAGTCTGGCATGACCTTCCCGCTGTGAATCCATGCTGCCTTGGGTCCTGTGCCCTCTGGCCTCTAGATACTCAACAATTCTTTCCTTCAGAAGTGATTCCATCATTTTCCCTATCACTCTTGGTTAAACTAACAGGTCTATAGTTTCCTGCTTCTGCCTTGCTCCCACTTTTGTGAAGGGGAATCACATCTGCCCTCCTCCAGTCCTCTGGTACCACCCATCCTCCCATGATTTGTTAAAAGGGTGGTCAGTGGTGTCACTAGGTCTACCCTTAGTTCTTTAGAATTCTGGGATGAATCCCATCAGGCCCCATTGCTTTATCCACCTTCAGTTTTAAGAGTTCTTTCAGAACCCTTTCTTCTGTAAATGGGCTGGTATCAACTTCTGTATCCAGAGTGTTTCTATTGTTTGTTTTATGTACCTCCCCTCTTCATTTGTAAATACTGAGCAAAAATATTTGTTTAGTATCTCTGCCTTTCACAGTCTCCCTCTGCCCACCCCTCCCTCCCTTTTTAAGCCTCACTATCCTCCCTTGGTCTTCCTTCGCTCCTGATGTACCTATAAAAGGTTTTATCCTTCTTAACTGAGTTGGCTATATTAACATACTAAAATGCCAGCAGAATAGGCTAACAGTCTTTCGTGTCTGCTCGTTTGGTCAGCCCCCACCCTGGGTGCTGACCTTGCTGCCCCCCTCGCCTTCTCTGGCTTCTCCCTTCCCAGTTCCGGATATTCTTGCTGCATTGGATTTTGCTTCCAGAACCCTTCCCCTGTACCTGTCCCAGCCCCCTCTTGAACCCCTCCACCAGCCCCCTAGGCAGTGCATTCCATGGCTCCACCACCCTCTCAGTGAAGTAGCACCTCCTCCTTTCTCCCCTGAATCTTCCCCCCTCCAGCTTCCACCCATGCCCTCTAGTGGCCCCTCCTTCCTTAAGCACCTGACTGTTCCTCCCTATTTACCCTCTTCATGTACCTGAAGACCTCTATCATGTCCCCCGGTCCCTTCTCTCTCCAATGTGTACATATTTAGCTCTTGAGCCTCTCCTCATAGGTCCTGTCCCCAAGCCCCAAATCATTTTGGTTGCCTCCTCTGGACCCTCTCCAGGAGGTTAATGTCCCTCTTAAGTGTGGCCTCCAAACTGCACGCAGTACTCAAGGTGGCCTCACCAGAAGTTATACAGAGGGAGTATCACTTCCTCCTTCTGGAGGTGATCCCCTAGCGATGCATCCCAGCATCCTGTTGGCCTTGGCTGCTGCCCTCCTACAAGTCTCAGAGTTGTTCATCTTGACATCCACCACCTCCCCAGGTCCCTCTCAGCCATCGAGACTTGCAGCATTTTCCCCAAAGTTGTCCACTTGGCCCAGGTTTCCAGCCCCAGGTGAGTACCTTGCATTTCCCTGCATTGAACCTCAGCTTCCACTTTCTAGAACCATCTTCCAGAGCCTCCAGGTCCCCTGTGGGGCCACCCTCCCTCCTCCCCATCCACCACGCCCCAGTTTGAGTCATCCGCAAAGAGACTCATCCTCTGATTCCTGTCCTTATGTCCAGAGGCGTGGGCGTTGAACAGAAAGGGCCCAAGGACTGATCCTCGTGGGACCCCACTAATGACCCTCCTTGGGGATGAGACTATCCACTCAACTATGACCCTCTGGGTCCCGTCCTGGAGCCAACTGCCTATCCATCTGATCACCTGGTTCCCACCCCCATTTCTCCCAGCTTATCCAACAGGCCACGTGAGGAACAGAGTCAAATGCCTTGCTGAAGTCTAGAAAGAGGGCGTCCACTGGTCTACCCAGGTCCAAGGCACTCGTCACCCAGTCACAGAACTCCACCAGGTTTGTCTGACATGATTTCCCGGATGAATCCATGCTGTTTATCATCCAGGCACCCTGACTTATCCAGGTCCCCCAGCCTCTCCTTGACAATGCCCTCCATCACCTTGCCCACCACCGATGTCAGGTGAGCCTGTGGTTCCTGCCACCTCCCTGATCCCCCTTGTGGATAGGCACTATATCGCCACCTTCCAGTCCTGGGGCACCCACCCTGTCCTCAGAGATGGTGAAAGCTCCAGGGTTTCACAGGACATCCACAAGTTCCTTCAGCACTCTGGGATGTAATTTATCCGGCCCCGGTGTCTTCTCCGGCTTAAGGAGCTGAGGGCTTCCTCAGCTCCTCTCTCTCTCTGCTATGATTTCCACTTCGGTACCTCTTCTCCCTGCTTAGGTGATGCCTCCCTCTCCCCAGACCCACCGATCGGTAAGGGTCCCCCTCCTCAGTATCTCTGTCTCCTTCCATGTATGATGCAGCACCCCAAGGCTATCTTTTCCTTGGTTTGGGCCTTGCTGTTCTGACTGCCTTCCCAGCCTCCTTTTGCTTTAACTGATACAGTTCTCTGTCCTGCTCCTTCTGCGATTCCTTGTACTTCCTGAATGCTTTCTTTTCTCTTGAACCTTCACTGCCACTTCCTTTGAGAACCATAGTGGTTTCTTACATCGTTTTGTTTTGTTTATTTGCTTCACACAAGGCTTCGTTACCTCTGTGATGGCAGTTTATTATTCCCCATTGTTCTTCCACCCATCCTTCCTGCCCATTTGTTAGTGCATTCCTTAGGCACTCACCCATTTTGTAAAGTCAGCCCTCCTAAAGTCCAGTACTTTTGTCTTTGTATGGCTTGACTCTATTGCTGTGTTTATTGTGAACCATACTGTTCGATGGTCGCTAGTTCCCAGATGGCTACCCACTTACATCTGTGATCCTCTCTCCATCTCCATTTGAGAGAATCAAGTCTAATATTGCTCCCTCTCGAGTGGGCTCCAGTACTAGTTGTCTAAGGCATGCCCCCTGTAGGGCACCTAGAATAACTGCACTCTTCGAAGTGGCAGCTGCAACTGCACTCCAGTTAACATCTGGCATATTCAGATCACCCATCAGCAATATCTCCCCTTTTTCTGCCATTCTAAGTATACTTTCTATCATTTCCTTGTCCATTTCCTCCCCCTGAGAAGGGGGTCTGCATACAACCCCTATGCGGATTGTGGTGCCATTGCTGTCTCCAAATTTACCCACAGTCTTCTTCTCCTCCCTGTTTACCCTTTTGTTCTGTTGCTTTTATTCCTTCCCTTATGTAAGAACTAGTCCTCCTCCTCTTTTACCCTCCCTGTCCCTCCTGTAGATAGTGTATCCTGGTATGTTTATGTCCCAGTCATGGTTTTGTGTACCATGTTTCTGTGACTGCCACGATATCCAGTTGTTCCTCCTCCATCAAGGCCACTAATTCAGGAAGCTTGTTACCCAGACTACGAGCATTGGTACTCATTGTTCTCCATTTTTTGATGGCTTTACCTTCTGTTGCAGCATCCCCCACTGACCGTTCTACCTATCTTGTGCTTGTTGTAATAGAAAGTGATACAATGAGCCAACCATTTTGACAGGCATTGCTTAGAAACAGCATTGCCTTCTCTTTTGTAAGCAAAGGAGACAAAAAGCTGATCAGTTTTCCTGAGATCTCTAGTCAGAGTGGTGTAGTATCTCAGTATTCTGTGAACATCCAAAGTATGCAAGAGGTACTCTCCTTGATTGGAGTGTTACATACAGAAAGTGGGTAGCTCAATGGATTGATTCAGTGTAGATTCAGCCACCACCTTAATGAGAAACTTAGGATTGGTGCGTAGAGCCACACGTTCCTTGTGAAAAATCAAGTACAGGTTTTGCACATCAAGGCAGAAGCTCGGGAAATGCATCTAGCAGATGCGATAGCCACTAGAAAGAGTGCCTTCCAAGAAAGGAATTTTAAATTAGCTGTAGCTGCCGGTTTGAAGGAGCAGGGTAAATTTCTCCAGAACAAAATTCAGGTCCCAAGAAGGGCAGGAATGCGGATGGGGATTCTCAAATGGAGAACCCCACTAAGGAAGGTCTTGGAGACTTCCAACTGAGCAAAAGCCCTGTCTCCAAAGGGAACATGGCAGGCTGAAATAGCGACCATATGGACTTTTTAACGGGAATGGCGAGACCCAGATTGAACAGGTGCAGGACTTTATTGGCTGGGCATGAGAAAGGTTCAAAGTCCTTTGAATTGGCCCAAATAGAAAATCTTTTCTACTCCATGGCGTAGGTGGACCTGGTGGAAGGCTTTCTGGTCTCTACCAAGAAGTCTGCTATGAGAGGAGAAACTCCTAAGCAGGCTTTAGCTACGTCTACAGGAGCCATGCATGTAAATGAAGGAATTTAAGACCTGGATGAACAAGGGTCCCCTGATCCTGGGTCAACAACTGACGCGACAGAGGAAGAGGAAGTGGAGGTTCCTCTGAAAACTACTGCAGAAGAAGAACCAAACTTGCCTGGGCCAGAAGGAAGCAATCTGAATCATTCGAGCTCCTGCCGATCTGAGTTTGTTCAGGACCTCAAATTACAGGAATGGAGGAAGGCATAAACTAATCTATTCCTCCAAGCCAGAGAGAGCGCCCATAAAAATGTCTTGCCCGGGAGCGAGCAAGCAGAAGGCGGGAAGTTTTGCGTTGTGGGGAAAGGTGAAGAGGTCTATCTGAGGTGTCCCCTCATCGCTGAAAGATGCTGTTTAAGACTTGTTTAACTCCCATTCGTGGGACCTGGCTGAGAACAGACTGAGTTGGTCTACCAGTGTGTTTTCCACTCCCAGAACATGAACCACAGTCAAGTGAAGGAGATGTTGGGTTGCCCAATGCCATACTCTCATTGCTTCCCAGCGCAGAGGGTAGGAACGTGTTTCTCCCTGCTTATTGAGATACCAGACTACGCACATGTCTGATCGTATGAGGAGATGACCGGGGAGGATGAAGGAAAGTAGAGCTTGAAGGGCATAAAGTACTGCTCTCAGTTTGAACACATTTATGCAGATTTTGTTCGAACTTGGACCAGCTGCCCTGAGTCCTGTGAGACCTAGACGGGCACCCCAGCCTTCTCCTGGACGCATCTGTCATCAATGTCTTTGGGGGGGTTCGTTGCAGAAGTGAACTCCCAGGCTTAGTTCTACTGAACCATCCACCATTGCAAGTCCCTGATCATGGGATCAGAAACTAGTACCTCTTGGTCTAGATTGTCCATGGTCTGGTCCCATTGTAACCAAAGCGTCCACTGAGAGATCCTCATATGGAGCAGAGCGAGTGGGACTGTCGGAATGGCAGCCACCATTAGCCCGAGGAGGCAGAGGACTGACCTGGCTCCGACCCTCCTGCGACTGGACAGAAGACAGGCCTGAGTCTGAAGGGTGTCTACCCGGTCCGGAGGCAAGTCGGCTTTGCTGGTGGTCGTGTCCAGAATCGCCCCTATAAATTGGAGGCATTGGCAAGGGACCAAATGGGACTAGGCTTGGTTTATGGTGATACCCAAGATGATGAAAACCTGCAGGGAAAGGGAGTGCAGGAGTTCCTCCTGGATGGGGCTGCCAGAAGCCAGTCGTCCAGGTATGGGAATACCTGTACTCCCTGGGTTCACAGGTGGGCTGCTACCACAGACAGGCATTTAGTAAACACTCGGGGCCCGAGGAAAGACCAAATGGGAGGGCCTTGAATTGGTAGTGGTCCCCCTGAAAGCAAAAATGAAGGAATTTGTGGTGGGAAGGGCATATGGAGATATGCAGGTAGGCATCCTGCATGTCCAGAGTGCATAGCCACTGTCCCTGCCAAAGAAGTGGTAGAAGGCTCTGCAAAGAGAGCATTCTGAACCATTTGTACTCCACGAACATGTTCAGGGAGCTGATGTCTAGGATAGGCCTCAGATCTCCAGTCTTCTTTGGAACTAGGATGGGAATAGTAACCGATTCCCCAAAGATGGGTGGGAACTGGCTCTATTGTTGCCTTTGAGAGAAGGGAGATTTCCTCTAGGATCAGAGGAAGATGTTGCAGGGATTAAGACGACTGGGGGGTGGTCTTCGGGGTGGTTTCTGCAGAAACTCTATTGAGTGTCCTGCTGATATCAACTGGAGCACCTAAGCGCCTGAAGTTATCCTCTCCCAACCCGGCAGATGGGAGGAGAATCTTCCCCCTACCAGTTCCTCTGAAACCTCCAGAGGCAGTGGTAGAGACAGGGAGTCAGGAAGTGAGGGGCAGCGCAGCAGCCGAGGCTCCCCCGGCTTTTATGCTTGGGGATCTTGGTTGCTGGAGGAGCCAGACGTTTGTTGGCCCGTTTGCCCTGTGTTTTTTGTCTGTCAGTTTTTTGAGTTGACAGACTTGAGTGCAGTGCCCTTCTCCTGCAGTTCATTAATGATGTCCTTGACATCACCCCCCGAACCCGAAGGGAGCATCCTGGATGGCGGATTGTACTTGAGGGACCAAACCTGACACGCGGAGCCAGGCATGACGCCGTAAGCTCACGGCAAAGGCCGAGCTCCTTCCAGCTGTGTCCACTGCATCATAAGTGGCACGAAGCATGTGCCAACTGGCTGAACGAGCAGAACGGACAAGACCCGCCACTTCCTGCTTAGTCTGTGACTCGGGAAGGGGAGTCCAATTTAGATTCCACCTGACTAAGGATGGTCTTCTGGAAATTCCCCATATGTGCCACACAGTGAAGGGCCCTAATACCAAGAGTAGAAGAGGAATAGATCTTCCCGTATTGGTCCAGTAGCCGTGATTCCTTATCAGGCGGAGACAAGCTACGGTGTTTGGGATTGGCGGAGCGGCCGTGAGCGGCGCTGATGACAACCAAGTGCACCTTGGGGTGGAGGCTAAGAAAGTCCCCTCAGGAGCCTGATATAGCCTGTCTGCCTTCCTCGGAAGGGGGGCTAACGGAGAAGGTTGTTTCCAAATGGTGGAAACAAGATCTGTGTGAGGCTCTATTCAGGGTGCATTTGCGTAGGAGCGTCTCTGGCAGATCCAGAAGGGTAGCGAGTTTCTTACACTGTGGGTCTGGCTCCACTAACTGCCACTGATGTACCTCCTGGATTTTCCTCAATAACACCAGAAAGGAGGGATCCTCCAGAGGACACTTCGGAGGAGTCCTCGGCCTGGAGCGTTCTGGAGTACGGGGCTCATTTTTGGGGGTCAGAGTGGCCAGACTGAGTCTGAGTCAGAAGTATCTGATGAAGAGGAGGAAGACTCCTCCCTTCGAGGGGGAGGGACGGCCCCTCTGGGGAGTTCCCTGGGGCACGTATCCTCCCCTCCTCGAGCGCCAAAGGGCTCTCCTCTGGTGTTGGAAAGGGGGGAGGGAGTCTCCCGTCTCAGACGCAGGGGATCCTGTATAGAGTCCAGCATCAGCAGACTACTCTCGACCTCCCTAGTGAGCCAAGCCATGGCCTCAGCCCACCAGGAGGCCAAGGTCTCTTCAAATCCCCGCGGCTGGGGAGTCAAGTGCAGAGATGGAGGAGGGGATTCAGATATTGAGGGTATCCGTAAAAGGAGTATCCGTAACCCGACAGCAGCAGGTACTGAGGCACCAGATACTGAGGAACCAGGTATTGCGGGGTGTCGAGTGCCAGGGCTCTGACTGAGCAGAGGGACCTCGGCAAGGCCCTGCTGGCGGCCAGAGTGGTGGTAACGCTGGCCCCACAGGTGTCGGACCCAGCGTGGGTATACCTTCAAGGACCTGATGGAAGGATAGGCCTATCGCCAGGTAGGGGGATGCCAGATGGCGCTGGGTAGGCCAGCGTTGGAACCAGCATCTGAGGGTCCAGACCAGAAGGAGGGTTCCCTGATGGTAGAGTCCCAGTATCCTCGGTGACGACCGGGGAAGGAGGATTATAATCCCCGGGTGTCAGTCGAGGAGACGCGTTGACTTTAGAGGGCAACGTGGTGAGATGTTGCGGAGACTTCTATGGGGTCTGGCGCAGGCTTCTTGGACAGGCGGGCATCGGTGGAGCCGGCATCAGACTCTATCAGCCAACCGGGCGGACGCCGAGGAGCCAGCCAGAGCACGGACTCCCTGCCCGAGGAAGGCCGGCAGGACATGGGCCCTGTTGGGAGGAGTTTTGGCTGGGCTACCCCAAAGGGTAAGTGACTTAACAGCCTTGTCCAGGCGTCAGTGGGACAGATGTCGGACTTACGGACCGCTCTGACCTGAAGGGCGGCGTGGAAGAAGCGCCTTCCGCGGAAGCAGGCACTCCTTTGCCACGAAGGCTCGAAGGGCCCAAGCGCAAGCCAGATGGGAGGCATAACGCCTTCTAGGTAACCACCAAGACGGCCGTCATGGAGCGATCCCTCGAAGGGGACGTTATTTTAAGTGCTGCAACTGCTGCTGTGGAAGACGGTTCCCGCTCCTGGTGCTTCTTCTTGTCACGCTTTGTCTTGTGACCTTCGGGGGAAGTAGAAACCTGCCTAAGTTTCTTTAGCTCTTTTTCCATGGAGGCCATTTTCTTCTTTAGGATATGGGATTCCAGGGACTGCTGCCTTCTTTTGTGGGTAGCATAGTTGAACTTCTTGCAGTGCTAGCACTTCTCCATGGGGTGCTCTGGGCCCAGACAGAAGAGGCACAAGGAATGGCTGTCCTTGTATGGAAGTTGGGGAACACACGAGTCGACTTGTTCTTATGCGATTCGGGCGTGCGTGGACAACATACACAGTGAACCGTTGAAAAAAAAAAAAGCAATACAAAGAAAAAGGTTGAAATGTTTGAAACTTAGGGACAAACGAATGACTGACGAAGCACTGTTCTACGAGGAACTTTCACAAGCAGCGACGGCAGGAAAGAACTGGAAGACGGGTGTGGGGGACTGCCCTTTTATACAGATGTCGTATGACACTGGTCACCTGACATGGGAGCGGTCCCGTGCCAGAGACTGCTAGCTAGAAATTTTTCTATGGGGTCCTGACGCCTGACGGGTCAGTACTATATGTGAATACCTACTGCAAGAGCCCTCTCGAAGTAAGATCGTAAAATCTTTATCTCTCAGGTGATGGGCTCTCCAGGCATCCTCCTATCTAAGCTCCGAGCAATTTCCTAAGGGTTGGGCTACCTCTGTCAATTCCCTATTCTGCTCCTCCTTGCCCCTACCTAGCCACAGCTGCATTCAGAGCCATGTTGCAGTCACCCTGCAGGATACATAATTGCAAAGTACCGGGGGGGAGGGAGAACCTCAGCACGACTTTTAAGGGGGAAGAGGAAATTGTTTAACCAGGACAAGCATACTAAGCCGTACCTGGGAGCACAAGGAAGTTAAGTGACTTGCTCAGGATCACACACTATGCAAGTGGGGGCTATAGGATTCAAACCCAGGTCTCCAGGTTTGCAGCTTAGTGCCCTTAACCACTACGCTATACTGCCTCCTAAATTTTAACAGAATGCAACTCTTTCCTGATCAGAGTTGGGAGCATACACATTAAGCAAGGCGAAGGGGTAATCTCTTTAAGATCCCTCCAGGCAAATGAATTGGTCATCATCACCCTTCTCTGCTTTCCTACTTGCAGTGTTAAACCTCTTGTAATCAGTAGTGTTACCCTCCTATGGTGGTGTTGCTGAAAGGATGTCGAACAAGCATTCTGTCACCCAAGATTATCTTCTTGTGCTCCTCCTGTGAGGTGGGTTTCCTGTAATAATCCTACTGACCAACCCTTCCTTTGAAGCTATTTTAACACCCTAGCACTTTTTACCATGTTGGCCAACCCTTTTACATTACACGTCTGTGTATTTAAATCCATGTTAGCCATAGTATGAAGGACCTACCGGGTCTTCTACCTGATAACCCCCAGAGGTGATAAAATCCAACCGAAATTACATTTTTTTCAACCAGTAACCCATACCAATACACAGGTATAAACAACCCAACCAAGCACTTAAACTGATAACTCGAAGCTTCAAGGTGAAAAGGCCAAGGCTGTGCCAAGGTGAATTTTGCACTTGCCTCATAGCCTGGGGTAATAACCCGACTGTGCCATCTAGCAGCACCTCCTGAACTTAGCTCACCTCCTTCGCAGCTTGCAGCCAGTTCTGCAACCACATCATCAGCTGGCACACTGAAATCATTACATTCTGGCCTCCACCCCCCAAATATCAATGACCATTTACAGGGGTCCCTGTGTGGCGAAGAGAGGAGACCAGGCTCCCCCGCTAGCTCACTGCACTGGATCCAACTAAATTTGACAGAGCCATACTTATACAAGTCAGGTCCCCATGTACATGTTCTACCCTTCGGATGTATCCTCGTGTGGCTGGGACCCTGTGGTAACATCAGTGATTCTACATAGCCAAAATCTCGTAGTGTACAGCTCAGCATTAAGATGGTTGGAGGGGACCTACGTCTCGCAGAACACCAGGGGCAGACAAGTAGACAGATAGTGATTAGTCATATAACCAAGTGGGCCCATTAACCAGGAGTCAATTGAATTATGTTCAGAACCCAAGTAACTCCCGGTGAGCTGCAGCTAGGCATGTACCACATGATAAGCCACTCGATCTGCTCAGCTTTACACTCGACTGCTGAAATTCCACGTCAGACCCCAAGGTCTTGGGGTTGGAGTGGTCTAAAATTCGAGAGGTGCAGGAACAGATGCCTGCTCACCGCAAGAGATACTGGGCCTCGTGATATGAGGGAAATGAAGGACAGTTAGCCAGAGGCTGGTGGACTTACTAACCCACTCTGCAGAGTTCACTATGGAACTCTACAGGTTATCATCACCACTTAAGGCTCTGACCATCTCCCTTCTGTTATGACATTCAATTTGGCCTAGATCAGGTCAGTAGGCCCCCCCCAACAAGGGCCCCTTCCTTCCATTTCCCTTTATCAAGTTTTTAAAACAACACTGCATTAAAAATGAAATACATTCTATGATTAACTGCTGTAGCATCCAGGATGCAGTGGAGCCTGCCGCCACTGCTCTCCTCCAACATTTGTTAAACACAGCCTTAAAATACCAAGCCACATAAGCATGTAAAACAAACTGGCAAACAACTGTGATGCCAACTGTTTCCCAGGGGTTACTGTGTTTATCTGTGATGCCAACTATTTCTCAGGGGTTAGCGAACAGCTGTAATGCCAACCGTTTCCCAGGGTTACTAACACCTGTGATGCCGGGTTACTAATACCTGTAATGCCAACCATTTCTCCGGGGTTACTGTCGACCACCTGTGATACTAACTCCTGTGATGATGCCAACTGTTTCTCAGGGGATTACAGTCTAACCCCTATGATGCCACGTTTCTCAGGAACTACAGTCTAACCTCAGTGATGCCACCTGTATTTCAGAGGGTTACAGTCTCATGCCTGTGATGTCATTTGTTCTCAGGGGCTACAGTCTAACCCCTTTGATGCTCCCTGTTTCTCAGGGGCTACAGTCTAACCTCAGTGATGCCACCTGTTTCTCAGGGGATTACAGTCTAACCCTATGATGCCACATGTTTCTCAGGAGCTACAGTCTAACCTCAGTGATGCCACCTGTATTTCAGGGGGTTACAGTCTAATGCCTGTGATGTCATTTGTTCTCAGGGCTACAGTCTAACCCCTTTGATGCTCCCTGTTTCTCAGGGGCTACAGTCTAACCCCTTTGATGCTCCCTGTTTCTCAGGGCTACAGTCCTAACCCTTTGATGCTCCCCGTTTCTCAGGGCTACAGTCTAACCCGTGATGCCACCTGTTTCTCAGGGGCTACTGTCTAACCCCTGTGATGCCACCTGTTTCTCAGGGCTACTGTCCAACACCCATGATTCCCAGCTTTCAGGGGTTACAGTTCAACAGCTATGATGCCAACTGTTCCACGGGCTTTACAATCTTACTCTTGTGATGCCCACTGTGTCTAAGGGGTTACAAACAATTGTGATACCAACTGTTTCTCGGGTTTACTAACACCTGTGATGCTGTGACAGGGTTGGGGATAAGAACCTGTCCCATTTGTTATGCAGAGAGTTAAAGCAAAGTTCTATTCTGTGCTCTCCTATTCTGTCACTTGTCTATCTTTTGCCTGTCTGATTCTGCAATCAAATTTTCCTTGTGGCACCTAGAAACTGGCCACAGAGACGGCCCCACAATTTCCCCCGGTGTCTCCCTTCCTTCACTTGCTGGTTCTAGTCTTTCTTTCTCCCAGTGCTTCGCTGTGGTTAAAAATACGTGTGTATCTTCATCTAATACTGAGATCTCTTGCTTTGCAAATGTATATAATTATAATGTTGAAATTAATGCAGAACGCTATTTGGGTTTTTCTGGAACCCAGAGGGTTAATTTTGAGCGGCATTTTAACCTCCACAAGCTTATTTCTAGTGCTGTCAGCAGGAAAACCAGCTCTGGCCAGAATGTCTTAATTGGCTGCACCTGTTGTTCTGAAGCCTGAATGCAATGGCCACAGGAAAGAAATTGATAAAGTTTGGTACACTGTGTGGAAAACAGGAGATATAGCTTAAAGCAGCAGTACTACTAACCAGGAAGTGATCCGTCTATGACCACTGTAGCATGACAGAAAACATGGCAGCTGCCATCTAGTATTATTGCTGTCAATGCAGCAGGCGGCAGAAATGTAAAACACAAAGGATAACTGAGCAAATTACAGGATGATAGTACATAGCTGGCAGGAAGAATACCAGGTACACGCTCAGCAGAGCACCAAGAATAAACTATCGAAAGAGCACAGATTTTTTTTTACATAGTATGCTGCTTTAATGAGAACAGGATGCAGAATTTAATTACCAGGTGAAAGCGTCTTACAAAAAGAGCAATGTTTGTTTAGAGAGTTAGAAAGAGTAAGGTGTAGAGATACCCTCAGAGGAAGGACTTTGTTTGCTTGAACTGCCTGTATAACAGCTATCCTGCACAATATCTTTTTATTGTTATTGATAATACAATGCTACTTGCGAATTTTATAACTTATTTATTGTGTTAATCGGATGAAAGATGTTTGAGCCAGGGACTCATTTCCACAGGCTCCTCGTCAATGCAACAATTAGACATACATAGACAAAAGGAAAAAGGCAACATAGTACATACAATACATAGGACTGGTGCAGAGCTAACACAGGGATATATTATATACATGAAATCGTGTTCCGAGTCCGAATATGATACTATACAGAGTGGTAGCTAAGAACAGTGCAGGTACAGATATGTGTGTCTCACCCCTATGGAAACTACCACAGATGAGAGACATACTAGGCGAAACTCCGAGTGCAGTGGGGCAGAATAGGGCTTACAGAGCAGAAAGGGTAAGCCAAGTGGGGAAAAATAGGTGGTCCGGGGCACAGAGGATTGTAGAGCCATCTGAGGAGATCTTGTCAACGTGGGTGAGCTTGGCTGAAATGTACAAAGCCAAGTAAAGGAATGGGTTGGGACCTATGGAGGCCACCATGGACAAGTGATGTGAGCCTATATTGGCCAGGTGCAGATGCAGGCGGCAAGGAGGTGAGTTTAGGGCCGCTTTGAAGGGTCCAAGTGTAGCATGTCCACTGACTTCTCCTGGTTTGCCTATGCCTCCTGACCTATACCTCGACAACAGATGCCAACGGCTTCTCAGGCTTCACTGTCCAACACCTGTCATGCCAACTATTTCTCAGAGGTTAGACTCCAACCCGAGACTGAAACTGTTTCTCAGGAGTTACTGTCCAACACCTGTGATGCCAACTGTTTCTCAAGGGTTACTAACACCTGCAATGCCAACTGCTTCTCACGGGTCACTGTGTAACATCCGTGATGCCAACTGTTTCTCAGGAGCTACAGTTTAACACCTGTGATACAAAGTGTTTCTCAGGGTTACAAACACCTGTGATATCAACTGGTTTCAGGGGTTACAAACACCTGTGATGTCAATGTCTCTCAGTGAATAATGTGAACACCTGCAATGCCAACTGTTTCTCAGAAGTTATGTTAATCACCCTCCTGAGCTGTAATATGGCACGAATCATAGCAGAGTACTACCTGCCCGAGAGGGTGATTTACACAAACATAGAATATATTGGCAGAAAAGGACCCATAGACCCATCTAATCTGCTCCATTTTCCTGCCTTTAACTACACCCTGGACCCCATTAGGTCACAGGTGCCTTTCTCCTCCCTTTCCTCTACCTATTATGCCCATGTGCCTATGCCATGCATTCTTGAAGTTCCCAACTGTCTTCACCCCCACCACCCCTTCTGGCAGGCTGCTCCAGGCATCCACCACCCTTTCTGTGAAGAAGTATTTCCTCACATCCCTATTAAACATTCCCCCACCCAAGCTTCATAGCAGGCCCCTGCGTTCTAGTGCTCCTCCCCCTCCTACACCCTGTTCACCACCGTGAGGTACTTATAAGTCATAATCACGTCTCCTCTCCTCCAGGGAGTACATAATCAGCTCCTGCAGCCTTCCCTTGTACGGCTTCTCATGCAACTCCTGCACCATTTTGGTAGCCCTCTTCTAGGCCGCTTCCACCCTGCCAGTGTCCCTGCAGTGATTCAGGCTCCAGAACTGGACGCAGTACTCCAGGTAGGGTCTCAATAATGAGCAATACAGTGGCAGCTACACCAGGCTTTTCCTGCTATAAATCCCCCCTCTATGCACCCCGGCATCTGGCTAGATTTGCCTGCTGCCTTGTCCCACTACCTTGAGATCGTAAGATGTGATTACCCAAGGTTCCTCTCTTGCTTAGTGTCTGTAAGTACCTCCCCCGTATTATACACAGCCCCCAGACTCCCCCAACCCCAGTGCATGACTTTCCACTTTTTTTGGCACTGAAACCCAGCTGTCACACCCTTGACCACGCCTCAAGTTTCCCCAGATCCCTCTGCCTCCTCTCCACCCCGTTACAGATTTGTGTCATCTACAAAGAGAGACACTTTCCCTTCCAGTTCCTCAGCAATGTCATTTATGAAGACACTGAAGAAGACTGGACCCAGCACCGATTCCTGTGGTACTAAACGGGACACTCTCCCGTCCCCGAGTGAGTGCCATCTACCACCATCCTCTGCCTTGCATCTTTCAAACAGTTTGGTACCCAACATACCATATTCTCCCCACCCCCAGTTGCTAAATTTATTAATTAGCCTCCTGTGTGGTACTGTGTCAAAGACCTTATTGAAGTGCAGATAAGCCACATCCACTGCCTTCCCAATCCACCTCCCTAGTCCCTCAGTCAAAGAAATCAGATTTTTTTTTTTTTTATACATGACCTTTCTCCTGTGAAGCTGTGCTGCTGGAGGTCCTGCAGCTCTTCTGCCTCTGGGTACTCCATCAGTCTCTCCTTATGCAGGATTTCCATTAATTTCCCCACCACGAGTGAGACCGACTAGTCTAGCTGTTAACCTCCTCCTGCTGCAGCTCTTCTGCTGAGAGACAATATTGGCCTCCTCCAGTCCTCTGGAACTATCCAGTCTCCGCTGAGGTACTCAACAGTGCTGCCAGAGGGACAGCTACCACTGTGCTCAGTTGTTTCAGTACCATTGGGTGGATCTCGTCTGGCCTCATCGCCATGTTTTTCCTTTAGGGCTTCCAATCCCCCAGCAGCGTCTTCCTTCCAAAAACTGACTTGTGTACACACACACCCCCCATCCCCTTCTCCCTCCACTGTGAAGACTGAGCATGTTTGATGTCTGCTGTTTTGATACTGGGATTTCATTGTAGATGAGTTCTGCTCAATTGAATGTTTCCCTTATTCATATGAATTAAAAGATTTACTACTAAAATGTTAGCTTTTTCTTGATCTTCCTCTGCACAGTTCCTTCTGATTCTCAATATTCCTCCTTTGCCTTCCTCTTTTCGCTCATGCACCTGAAGGAAAGTCTTGGCCTCTTTTTGACCTCCTGAGTGATGCTCTCCTCTGTTTGAGCCTTTGCTGCCCTTACCCTCCTTCCTGCCCACCTTGGTTTATTTAGACATAACTCCCCGTCTCCCTCTGTTTGGGTCTCCTTGTACTTCATAAAAGCTATTTTTCCCCCCTTTACAGTCTCCCATAATCACTACTTCCCCTTTGCTTGCCATTCTGCCAAATGGCCTCTCCAAAAACTCTGCCTAACTCCTCCCCATGTTAGAGGTCCGTATACCACCCACATATGGATCAACGCCAAGACTCTGTCTCTAAGTCAACCCTAGAAACCCCAGTCTCTCCTTATCCCTTTGTGTCCTTGTATCTCCATGGCTTTGATGCCTTCAATCCCATAGAAACCCTCCCTTTCCTCCCATTCCAAAACATAGTGCAATCTGGAATGGCCACATCCCAGCCATGTTTGACAGTGCACTACCATTCTATTATGGCCACCAGATCCAGGTCCACTTGAGCAATAGTTGTCTGAAGGTCAGGAATTTTATTTCCTAGGCTCCTTGTGTTGACACAGAGGGCTCTTCACCCCTCCTGTCCCTCCCTACCCCTACTCTGCCTTCCCTTTCTGAGACTGTCCTTCACCTTTCCTCTGTCCCCAGTACTTTTCATCCCCTTTCATAATTTTCATCTGTCCGCCCTGTTTAATTCTTCTATCAGCCTTAGAACCACCTCCCAATCTGCCCGTCCCATTAAATAACTAAATATTAAAATTACCCCTGGGGACGCCTTGCTGCTTTTATAAAACAGTATTTTAAAATAGTGTTGCAACTTGTTTAGAATTTACTGTAATCAGATTCAGTAAATATTTTACAGAAGATTAACACAGGCCTAGCAGAATGTGTACGGCCTATCAGTACGCTCCATTTCACTAACCCTTTATACAATATAAGACAGAAGCTGGAGTGAGCAGAAGAGGAACTGATCGAACACTACTTCAAAGCATGCACTGTAGAACAATGTTTTTGGGAAGGGGCAAATACGCCAATTTTTGTACAGTTTCCAATCTCAGCAAGGGAACAGCAAGCAAAATCTTACCATATACAGTACATCTCTCCATTATAGAGCTGCTGGGCGAGAAAGGCTTTACACAGCTCCAGAGCAACCCCAATCTTCCTTCTTTCTCAACATTGCAGATGATTTCAACCCATCCTTGCAGTTAATCTTGGATGTTTGCTGTGCAATCAAGAGAGAAACTTTAGAGAAAAGGATACCTGCACCACCTGCTATACATGTGTAATAAAATCAAATTTAAATAACTAGAAGCTAACATAACAGGGTTTTATTTAACTCTAAAAATTGATTAGCGTTTTGCTCATAAAAGTTCTAAAACATTGTGAAAATGCATTGCACTTGTCTCACTGTGATTAACAAATATAACACTTCTAGAAAACCTATATAAATGCTTTCTGTACAGTTAGTATTGTCCCAAGGAAAAAACTGCTAATCAATTATTTAAAACCCTGCATAAGACTCCACAGACAAAGACGTGCCAGCATGCGAGCTGGAGCCGTGGGGAAGCAGTGTAGCCCAGTGATTACAACACAACACTAGGAACAAGGGGGTCTTAAGTTCCAATCCCACCACAACCACTGGCTCCCTGTGTGACCTTCAGCAAGACACAACCTCCCTGCACTTCCATCCATCTCAGCTACAAACTGGTTAGAACCAGAAGGGGTGGTGGCTGGGAAAGTCAATGGCCTTCACAGCTATTTCAGTAACCCAACTGGTGTACTTACTGAAAAATTACCTCCAATAAAAGCCAGCTTGGCTCATTAAGGGAATTTCATTTCAATTTAATTCTATGCTATTCAAAACCTCCTTTTACCATCTGAGGAATATCACCTGGATTAAGCACCTTATTCCATGAGGCGACCTTCCATCTTTGGTCCATGCTTTTGTAACCTCCTGCCTTGATTACTGTAACTCTCTGTACCGAAGTCTGCTGGAGGTGGATATCCGTCACTTGCAGCTGGTGCAGAACGAAGTAGCCAGGTTGCTGACTGGGTTGTCTCGATCCAGCCATGTTACACCTGTGCTGCACAGACTGCATTGGCTGCCAGTTCAGGGGCGGATCACCTTCGAGGTCGGCTTGCTGACCTATAAAGCCTTACATGGACAGGGTCTGAATTACCTGCAAGAGCGCCTTCATCCTTACTGCCACATCCGACCACTTCGCTGACGAGGAATTGCTAGAGGTTCCCAGGGGTTCGGCTGAAGATATCTGGGGCTTGTGCTTTTCAGTGCACAACCCCTACCCTGTGGAACTCTCTACCTCATCAAATACAGGAGTGCATGACTGTGGAAGGCTTTAAAACTGCGTTAAAAACTTATTTGTTTTAACTTCCCTTCCTTGATTGTAATTACTAAAATGAATCTATGTTCTGCTGATTTTATGATTGAATATTTATTTATTGAATTTTAGTGTACAGGCGATATGATCATCTGGAATAGCGCATTTTTAAAAATAAAGTGAATTGAAACATTAAGGGAAGATTTTACTGGCCAAACAAAAAATCTAACATTTTTTTTTTTTTTGGGAGTGCTAATTTTAAACCCTTAAAAGGTTATGGAATTTAAATAACCTTGGATTACTTTTGGACCCAAATTTAACCTTCAGACAAACAAATCAAAAATTGGGTGCTTTGTTTAAATTACATAATTGCTTAACTTTTGAGGCCAGACATGCTACTGCAAACAGTACACTGTTACCTGCTTTAAATTGTAATTCGTATATCTTTTCAAACTTAGCTGTTGCTGATTTATCATTGCTAACCACATTTCATGGGATTTGTAGATCTGCATTAAAGATGCCTTTCAGAACTCATCATTGCGTATTATACACAGTCTGGTTGGTTACCTCCAAAACTTAGCAGCTTGTATATAATTTGTGTTGTATTGCAGACAATACTTTAAGGCTACAAACTGAGTCTCCTCTTTACGCTTTGTTTGATTTCAAAACTGAAAGTAGACAATTGAGATCCACTGGAAAATACAGGTTACTCACCTGTAACAGGAGTTCTAGGAATGGTATATGTTGTTCATCCACACTTATTGGCAGGTTCCTTGCGCTTTAATTGTTGCCAGAAGGTCTTCAAGCTGGCTCCTCCCACCACCCAGGTGGTAAAACTCTTGGCTCCACCCCATGACGCCAGATCTAGCCTGCTGGAAGCCAGGTTGTGCGAAGCCGGGGAGGTCGGGTGGGTCGTGTGGATGAACATATACCATTCCTAGAACTCCTGTTACAGGTGAGTAACCTGTATTTCTAGGAACATGGATATGCTGTTCAATCCACACTTATTAGCAGACTCCTAGCAGTTCTCCGGGATGAGGGAAGCAAGGCACACACCCCCTACTTAGGGAATAGAGACTTGAGAACCGAGGCCCCAAAAGCAGCATCCCGGCGTGACTCAAGGTCGATGTGGTAGTGGGTAATAAAGGTATGTGCCGACTTCCGGGTAGCAGCCCTGCAGATATCCTGGATAGGGACATTCCCTGGAGGCAGCCACCGATGCAGCAGTATGGCGGGTAGAATGAGCTCTTATCCCTCTGGGAGGCTCCATGCCCGCCAACCTATAGCAGAGCTCTATGCAGGAGGTGACCCACCTGCTTATCGTCCGCTTGGCTGCAGGTCTGCCAGGTGCGGCTTCAGCATAGGTGACAAACAGCTGATGAACCTCTCCCTGAACTTCAGCCATCCGCTCCCTTATAATAGCGGCTTCGTCTAGGAGTCCAAAGTATGGAGCCTAGAGAGGTTAGTGAGGTACCACAGGGCTCGGTCCTCGGTCCGATCCTGTTTAATGCATACATATCGGACATCAGGGAGGGTATAGGGTGTGAAATGAGTCTCTTCGCGGATGACTCCAAGATAGGAGCAGTAGTTGAGGGAGAAGAGGGGAGGGTGGCCCTGCAAGGGGACCTGGACACCCTGGAAAGCTGGGCTCACACATGGAAATTAAATTTCAATATCACCAAGTGCAAGGTGTTGCATCTTGGTCGGGAAACCCTAAACACAGGTACACCCTGGGAGGGGAGGCGCTGGAGGCCTCAATAGGGGAAAAAGACCTAGGGGTCATGGTGGATGCATGTATGAATAACTCTGAGCAGTGCAGGAGAGCAGCTAGCAAGGCAAACAGGATGTTGGGACGCATCGTAAGGGGGATCACCTCTAGGAGCAAGGAAGTGATTCTGCAGCTGTACAATGGACTGGTTAGACCACACCTTGAGTACTGTGTACAGTACTGGAGACCACACTTGAAGAGGGACATACAGCTCCTGGAGAGGGTACAGAGGAGGGCAACAAAGATGATCACGAGGGCTAGGAGTTTGACTTATGAGGACAGACTTGAGGAGCTCTGCCTGTTTTCATTGGAGGAGAGAGGAGACAGGGGACATGATTGGGGTCTTCAAGTACCTCAAGGGAATAAATAGGGTAAACATGGAGGATCTTTAGACTAAAGCAGGAGGTATCACGGAAGGGCATGGTTTGAAGTTGGAAGGTGGAAGGTGAGGGGGAAAAAGGAGGAGGTTTTTCACCGAGAGGGTGGTGGACCCTTGGAATGCATTGCCTGGTGAGCTGGTTCAGAGTTCCACAGTGGAGGGCTTCAAGAGACGGTGGGACAGACACAGAAAGTGGATGTATCGGATGATGGCCTGTCCGGGGTGGGGTGGGGATGGATGATAGGGGTTTCTGGAGATCAAGGGATGGGAGGGTCTCGGCATCCAACTAAGGATCTAGGTTCGAGCAGACTCGATAGACCATAAGGCCTAATCTGCTGGCAAATAGTATGTTAGTATGTTAGTATATTCAGCCTCCGAGGTGTGATTGGGGTAGAACACTGGCAGAGTCAACACCTGGTTAAGGTGAAACTCCGACACCACCTTTGGAAGGAATTTCGAGTGGGGGCGCAGGACAACCTTGTCCCTGTGGAAGACCAGATAAGGAGACTATGGAAAGTGCCTGGAGCTCTCCCATCCTTCTGGGTGACATGATAGCCACCAAGAAGGTGGTCTTCCACGACAGGTGGGAAATATCGCACCTGTGCATCGGGTTCGAATGAAGCTTGCCCATGAGCTGTGCTCTACAGCAGTAGATCACGGTGGAGGTTCTCTTTTGAGGAAATGTGATCAAGGCCTTTGAAAAAGCGCCCGATCACCTTCTCCTGCACCACTGACTGCTTCCGGCCCACACCGGTGAAGCAGAGATGGCTGCCAGGTGCACCTAAGCGCCGTCGACCGAAGCCCTTGCTGAGAAAGGGACCACTGACAGTCCAGAATGCTTGCCAAGGGACAGGCGGAAGGGTCCAAGCCCTTCCCCTGACACCAAATGGAGAATCTTTTCCATTTGAAGGCATAGCATTTCCTGGTCGACTCTTTTCGGGATGCCTCAACGACGCTGAGGACCTCGTCGGAAAGACCCAAGGCCTGGAACTCTAGCCGCTCAGGAACCAGGCCGTCAGGTGCATGGATTGAAGGTCCAGATGGAATACCTTCCCCTGGTTGACTCAGATCAGGTCCAGGCGGGCTGGAAGCCGCCTCGGGAGCCTGGAGCTGAGGCTGAGGAGATCTGGATACCAGAACTGGCGGGCCAGTCTGGAGCTACCAGAATCACCTCGCCTTGTCCCTCCTCGCCTTGAAGCACCTTGTGGATCAAGGGAAATGGGGAAAGGCGTAGAAACCCGGGTCCACAGCCTCGAGAAGGCATCCCCCTGCAGCGAGCCCTGCTGAGGGGGGCGGGCATGGAACAGACTCAGCTTCGCATTCTCCCTGGAGGCAAACAGGTCCACCTGAGGCATGCCCCAGTGGGAGAAGAGATCTTGTACAACCTCCGGCAGGAGAGACCACTCGTGAGACGCAGCCCCTATCCGGCTGAGGGCATCGGCCAGGGTGTTGGAGGCCCCTGCCATGTGAATGGCTAGGAGATCTGTCTCCAGGCTGCGTACGAGGGACCATATTCGAAGAGCTTCCTTGCATAACAGCATGGAGCGTGTCCCGCCCTGGCGGTTCAGACAGTACATGGTCGTGGTATTGTCCATCTGGACCTGAACCACTTGACCCCATAGAAACGGAGCGAAGGCGGTGAGGGCTAGGCGGACCGCTCTGAGCTCCAGCAGGTTGATATGGCATCGGGACTCCTGAGGGGACCAGAGGCCATGCGCTCTGTGCTCCCCCAGATGGGCACCCCAACCCATCAGAGATGCATCGGTCGATACAGAGACCGGCAGCTCGGGGCGGACAAACGGGATGCACTCCTGCAGATGTGCCGGAACGGTCCACCACTGGAGAGCACTCCACATCTCCTGGGTCACTGTCACAGGCTAGTCCAGCGGATCGGCTGCTGACCACTGGCTGGCTAGTCCCCACTGAAGGGGACGCAGCACCAATGGGGCCCAACGGACCACACTGGTGCAGGCCGCCATGAGGCCCAGGAGGCGAGGAAGTCCCAGGCAGGGGCGCGATTGCCCAACCAGAAATGATTGGACAAAGGAAGAAAGAACTCGGCCCTGTCCGCCGGAGCCGAGCTCTGCCTCAAGACAGCCAAGCTCTGCCCGATGAAGAGATCACCTGCTTCTGCAGGGAGTCTGACTTGGCCTTAGTTGGTGAGGAGGCCAATCTGAGAGCAAACCTGGAGGGCCAGATCTCTGGACTGCTCCACCTCCGCTCTGGAGGGGGCTGCAATCAGCCAGTCGTCCAGGTAGGGGTACACCCGGACCCTTCCGCGCCACAGGAATGCTGTCACCACTGCCATGCATTGGGTGAAGACCCTGGGAGCTAGAGAGAAGCCGAAGGGCATGGCCCGGAACTCGTAAAGGGACCCCTCCGCTCTGAAGCGGAGGAATCTCGGATGAGACAGACTGATCGGGACGTGAAAGAACACGTCCTGGAGGTCCAGGGAACAGAACCACACGCCTCGTTCCAAGGATGGTATTATCTCAGCCAGAGTGACCATCCTGAAGGTCCGAGACCTTAGGAACCTGTTCAGGTCATGCAGGTCGAGAATAGGGCGCCAGCCCCCCGTCCGTTTTGGGACCAGGAAATACCTGGACACAAACCCTAGGTCTGGAGGGGGATACGCCACCTTCCTGATCACCTCTTTTTCGAGGAGCAGGGCAATATCGGCTCAGCGGGCCGACAGCAAGGCTGTGGACCCCGTGGCCCCCCCGAGGGGCGACGGCTCGAAAGGGTGGAGCCTGCTCGAACTCCAGAGGCAGGCCTTTTCCTACCACCTCCAACACCCAGCGGTCCATGGTGATAGCGGACCAGGCGGAAAGGAAGTGGCGGAGCCGTCCCCCCACGGGGGGAACCCAAGGGGAAGTGACGAGGCTGGGGCCGGCACCCTTCAACCCGTCACTGGGCAGGCTTGGAGGAGGAACCGGCCGAGGGACTTCCTGGGCCTTTACCTCCTTGCTTCCTGTTGGAAGAAGCCACCGGCTTGGGTTTGGGACGCCAAGCACGAGCCTGCTGGTGCTGTTGGGCCGGTTGAGCTGCAGGGGCCAAAGGATGAAAGGACTTATGCTGTTGCTGATGGCGGCCTTTGTCCCTCTGGGCGGAGGTGACAGAGTCCAGAGTGGCACTGGACTTTTCTATTCGCTGGAGGTGTCCCTCCACTCCAGGGCCGAAGAGGTCAGTCCCCAAGAAGGGGACATCCGCCAACTTGTGCTGGGTATCTGCCGTGAAGGTGGATTTCCTCAGCCACGCCCTGCAGTGCTTGGCCACCGTGGCCACTACTGACCTGGCACAGGAATGACCTATGTCCAGAGCAGTCTGAAGCTGCTGCTTAGCCACCGCCCTACCCTGGTCCCGCACCTGATGGACCGTGGTCTGCAGGTCGGTTGGGAGATGAGGGACAACCTCATCCAGGGAGCCCAAGAGGGCATGGGAGAAGTGTGCCATCAGCATGGCTGAGCTGGCCTGTCGGAGGCCAAGGGAGGACACAGCGTACACCTTGCGCCCGGCAAACTCCAGCTTTTTGGACTCTTTGTTGGGGGCTTATCCACATCTCGGCGTTACGGAGCGCCAGAAGGCGCTGTCAGTGACTAACTCCTCGGCAGAGGGTGCTCAGAAACCGGGCAAAGAGCGTGGGGACCGCCATACTTCCTGGCCATCCTGGCCGAGGCGCAGGACAGGAAGCAGGCCACTGCCAGAGCTCAAGGCTGGGCAGACAATGGCCTCAGCCACGGAAGGGCCTCATTGAAGATCCTCAGTCCAGAATCTCCGTCGGGGATACTTAGCCCGTTTGGACGGGCTGAGGCTGCATCGGTGGACTCAGAGATGAGTCAAAGCAGACCCAAGAAGGACGATGGGCTATCGTCCAATGACTGGCCCCCAGAGGACTCCAGGTCAACCTGCCTGGAGAACAGGGAGGAGTCGTCGTCGGATTCCGAAGAGTCTGCGAAGAGCTGCCTCGGCCCTGAGCCACCCTCTACCTGCCGAGGACAGTTGGGAGTGAGGGTGACCGACAACCTGTGGGGCAGTCCGTGACCCGACCGAGAATCCTTGGTTGGTGCCCCAGACTTCGGTTGTGGAGGCGGAGGTTCCACCACAATCGGTGGAGCAGCCGGTTTTGGCCGAGCAACTGGCCCTGGAACAGGCAACTCGACTGGGGCGAGCAGTTGCTTCGGTCGTTCGGGCGACAGCCACTTGATGGCCGGGGTCTGAACCTGAGTCAGTTTAGACCGGACAGCAGTAACTGCTGCCACATAAGCTCCTCGTGGCGCCAACATAATTTACACGAGCCTCCCTCATCCGAGAAGAGGGCGAGGAGGAGCGATGTCGCAGCTTGCCCGGTAGCCGAGACGCCCGATGTCGGGCGGAACGGCTTGACTGAAGAGAAGTCAGAGACCGAACCCTCGGGGACCGAGGACGGGTCTGGGAAGGGCGGGGATACCCGTTCTTCCCTCGGCTCGGGCACTTTAACCGGGGACTGCAGCCCCGAAGGCACAAGCAGATCCTCGGTCTCCTCCGGGGGAACCGGTGAAGGTGGGTTGTCAGCTTCACCAGTTGACAGCCCGTCCGACGGATCGAGAAAAATCTCGACTGCGTCGACAGCAGTCTCAGCAGGCTGGCCCTGACAGGGACACCGTGAAGCCAGCGGCCTGAGCTAACAACCGACCGAAGTAGGCGGTCGGCTGTCTGGGAAGGAGACCTCCCGCTTCCGACGCACGAGACGTGGGACTTACCCTTCGACTCCTTCTTCTTGGGCCAAAAGAATGTCCGATGGCCCCTCTCCCTTCGTGGAAAGGGACTGACAAAGCTCCTTGAATGAAGCCATGTATGAGGAACTCAGAGAGTGGGATAAATGCCGTGGCCGAGGAGGAGGAAGATGCGGCCTGGGCCGCCTCCTCCTTGAGGGGTGATCACCTGCTCGAACTGCTCAGCTGAGCCAGCCGCCACGGACACCGCCCAACGAGCCTCTTTTGATTTTACCAGTGGAAAACGCTTCTCGGGGCGCCCGAGCTGCAATTGGGCAGCGCAATCAACCAGGACGTTGGCCAAGAAAGAACGACAACTCGCAAGCCTGCGGGTTGTGATCTAGGCCTAGGCAGTAGACACACGTGGAGTGCGGATCCATTCTGGACATTTTCTGCCCGCAAGGGTACTTCCGAAAGCCAGGAATAGATTTGTCCATCGCAGCCACGAGGGAAGATGAAGACCGAAGTTTAGAAAACTTCAAAACCAATTTTGGACAAACCGAAGAGTTAGGATCCAGTCTAAAACGCAGAGCGCTAAGGAGGGAACCTGAGCTTCCAAGCAGTAAGGAAGATCTGGCATTATGGGGTGGAGCAGAGGTTTTACCACCTGGGTGGGTGGGAGGTTCAACCGAAGACCTTCCAGCAACAATTAAAGCGACAAGGAACCTGCCAATAAGTGTGGATTGAACAACATATCCATGTCCCTAGAAATATATGTTATCCATTCCAGCTATATTCACTGCTATGGGTGAACGTGCCTTCTGTTTGCACTGCTAAGGCTTGGAATAACTTACCAGAATAGTTACATGGAGTTTAATTTGGATAAAATACTCTTAATAATTATTTATCTATTGCATAAAGGGACTGCCTCCTCAATTAGATATGACAACAAAGGTAATCTCAGAGTATTTCTCAATTAATCGGGGGATAAAACAAGGATGTCTACTAGCCCCATTTCTTTTTAACATTTAACAAATATAAACAACCTGGATTCTCCTAAAATTAATGGCTCCCCACTGCACGCTCTTGTTTATGCAGATGACATGGAATTATTTGCTGATTCAACAAAGGGACTTCAAAATAAAATCGACATTTTCCATCAGAAATGCTTGAACTCTGAACTATCCATAAACTTGAAGAAATCAAAAGTAATAATTTCCGATTAGTTTGGGAGAAGAAATAAGTCCAAATTTCTCATTAACAGATAAAATTGAAATTGTAGTCAATTATCAGTATCTAGGGATTAATTTTACAAATACGTGTAACTGGGCCATACACCAAAAAGAACAGTATTTAAAAGCTAAAGCTATTGCTAAAGGCCTTCTAAAATTTAATTTAACCTATGGTGGTAATACAGTTCTTCCTGCCCTTATAGCAGCTGATGCAAAATCAACTCAGCTATAACCTATGGCTGAAGCTTGAAGTGCGAATATCACCACAGACATTGACAAAGCCTCTTCATTTTATTATAAAGTTCTCTTACGGGTTCCTTTTGCACCTCTAATGTTTTAGTAAGGTCAAAATTAAGGAAAATTCCATCCAGTACTATAGCCACCCTAAAACTATTGAATTACTGGTTAACAGTATTTAATAATAAACATAATATACTACCCTATGAATACCTGAAAGAGAAGAGAGTTGGTTAAGGGTGGGCCATACCTCATGCTGGATTAAACTTTAGAGAAGAATTTGGTGCAACTGAATTTGACACATGTGTTAAATGACCACAAAACATATATAAATATTGCCATGACATACAGAAAATTGATAAAAAGTAAACTGATTATACAAAACAGCAAGCAATGATAAAAATAAGAGGGCTTAGGCTCAATATATGGTTCAGAGATAATAAAATTGACTATTCCCTAGAAGACTATCTCTTCCAATATCATTCCTAGATAGAAAATTAATTACTTGGGCAAGATTTGGCTTTGTCAACTCTATATATGCATTTTTCAATAAGGGTCTCCCATTTTGAGGGGATCTGTAAAAACAATTAATTTAAGCAGATGCATTTTAAACCAGAATGAAACATTAGAACATATAATTAGATTCTGTCCTTTATACTCCGGACCATGAAATATTCTGCTTGGAAATATCTGAGATGTTATGATAAACTCAATTATGATCCAGTATTTATACTTTTGCACCCTAGAAATGTTCCTGATGCATTAATGATATCAAAATGTTCTGCATCGGTAATCAGGATAAAAAAAAATATGTCAGAGCTAATGGCAGTCTGAATTAATAGTTAGGAATACTGTTGATGTCTTGAGTTCCACATGTCCAGCATTTGTAAATGTGTAAAAGTGTTTATGTCAATGTGAGCTGTTTTTAAATTTTAATTTATATCATGAACCAGGATAAATGCACTTTATGGAAACTATATGTCTTGTCTAGTTTTCTCTCTTTTTGTACTGTGATTTTATGATTGATAAATGTATTTGTTGTATTTTACATTTTTATAAAACTTTATTAAAGTTGATCAATAAACTATAACTAATAGAGAGTAAAAGTCAGTTTTCAATCAGCAATTTCAAAATGTATTTTTAAGTTATCAATTGCAATGTAATTGTTTGTAATCATGTATGTTTATTGTGATAAAAATTATCCTGCATATTGCATATATGTACTTTGTGCTTTATTAACATCTTGGCTGTCTGTAAGCAGGCCAGAGGTCATTCATGAAAAGGGCTTTGGCTCACTGTACTTATCTGGTGAACAGAGTTTAAATTAAAATTTTAAACCCTGCCCAGTAAACATAATGTTGCATCTCAGCTGGGCTGTGCCAAGCCAATAACCAGAGACCAGCACAAGTAGGATAGCATTCCAGCTGTTAAAGAAACAGTATTTGTTAGTCTGCAAAAAAGTCTTTTTTTTTTTAGCAAACATGCATTTGTGACACTGTTAGTCATCCTCCCTGTATGTTCATTTTTCTCAGACAATTTTTAGAAATGGCTTATAAAGCTAATGTTGTAATTACTGACAAGACATTAAAAATGACTGCCCTTCGCAATACTTCTCCATTGAGACTCCCTGCTGAATGTACATACTAGAGCCATACTCTGGATGTTCTTGTCAAGGTGGTGTTTACATGTTTCTGATGGTAAACAGCACACAACTGTACAGAGATATTTTTTCATGGCAGGCGTGGCCCAGGAATGGGAACTATTTAAATCCTACCTTTTTGTTCAGCAATAAAAGAAACCAAAAAGAAAATAGGTATATTGAGTTTTCTGCCAAAAAAACTTGACTGAAAAAAAAAAAAAAAAACATGACATGACATGGTGACTACCCAGTACTGCTGCTTTAAGCTTGGATGTGTGTTCACACTGAAAATGGGCATAGTCACTGCCTTGTAGCCGGAATACGGAAGATGGCCCCCCTCAGTCCCTTCAGTCTCCCCAACATTATGCTACTATTACAAATGAAAGAATATTTTTCGATAAAGTACATCTTGAGAGAACCTCATCCACTGAGTCACATCATGGAACTGTACACCTAAGTCAGGACCACCCAGAAACGTTTTGCAGGTTGGCACTGCCGTCGATGCGTCTCGTCAGCACCTATAGAATGTGGGCATCCACAACATGCCTCAGCTCCCCACCAGAAATAAGTTCAGAGGGTTATCAGAATGGCAGGGACTGAAGCTACCAGAACCATACCAGGCACACAGGAGAGGATATGAAACCTCAGTTATAGATGTTACAGCGGGCCTCAGAGGAGAAACAGCTTGCAAGAGCAGGCAGTATGGTCACCCACGAAGAGATGTGGCACAATGGAAGAGATTCTCTTGAAGATCTACCGTTAAATTAGGTAACTATCCTATCTTTTGAGGATATCTCCCTCCACTGAGCTACATCATGGAATGATTCCCAAGCAGTACCAAGGACAGAGGGAGGATGACAGACCCCAATGATCCTGAGGAAGGAGGCATACATAACACCAAGGCCAAAGCCAGCATATCTACCAGAAACAATGTCCAGACTTTAGTGTTTCGATAATGTAGAACAACAATCCAAGTGGTGCAGCACAGATATCAGTAGTGGACACATTCTGAAAACAAACCATTCAGGTAGCCACCCCGTGGGCAGGATAGAAACGAACAGAACCAGGAAGCTGCTTATCACGCTTCTGGTAACAACACGTAACACAACTGGCCAGTCATTTGGACAGGCCCTATTTACTAATCGTTGAGCCCACCATTCATGGGGCAAAAGCAATAAACAGCCAAGAACAGCAGAGAAGATTTTCTACAATCCTTTGTATAATCCAGGTACCTATGCAGCATCCTGCGAATGTCCAATGTATATAAATGATGCTCCCCACTATCTGGGAAATGAAAAGTAAATTACAGTCTGATTAACTGATCTTTTAGACACAAACTTTGAAGGAAAATGAGGACTGGTACCTAACATAACGTAAACCTATCACAGAAACATAACATAGAAATTGTCGGCAGAACTTGTGAAAAATAATAAACCGAGAATCCGCAACCAGAGTCTGCAACTCAGAGGTGCGTCTTGCAGACGTCATCACCACTAGAATCAGTGTCAAGGTCCTGTCAAACTAATCTCATAGATTTCTTTGACTGGGTAACCAGAGTGGTGGACCAAGGGGAGTAGTTGATGTCACCTACTTGACTTCAGCAAAGCTTTCAATACTGTTTTCACACAAAGATTGACTAACAAGCTGGGTAAGCTCGGGCTGGGTCAGAAGTTGGCAAACTGGTTGACAGGCAAAAACAGAGTGGTGGTAAGCGGTATTCAGTCAGAAGAGATGCATGTCACAAGTGGGTACCTCAGGGATCAGTCCTGGGGCCAGTCCTTTCAATATCTTTATCAGTGACATTGCAAATGACACCAAGATCTACAACAAAGTAGATGATCCAGATGGGTGGGCAGAATGAGAGAGATCTGGATAAGCTGGCAAAATGGTCAGAAGAGTGGCAACTGGGGTTTAATGCAAAGAAGTGCAAGATCATGCACATAGGGAAGAGAAACCCTGAAACCACCTATAGGTTGGGAGGGGAGTTGCTGGCAGTCACAAGGGAAGAAAGAGACTTGGGCACCACCATCACAGATGACCTGAAATCATCCAAGCAGACCACTAAAGCAGTAGGTAAGGCTAGGGGGATGTTGGGGTGTATTAGTAGGGGTATCACAAGTCATAAGAGGGAGGTAATAATCCCTCTTTACAAGACACTGGTTAGGCCCCATCTGGAGTACCGCGTGCAGTACTGGAGGACACACCTTCACAAGGACATTTACAAAATGGAGGCAGTCCAGAGAAGGGCAACCAAAATGGTGCAGGGACTGCATCAGAAAACATACGAGGACAGATTAACGGAGCTCAATATGTATACCCTAGAGCAAAGGAGGGAGAGAGGTGATATGATCGAAACATTCAAACATCTTAAGGGCATTACCAAGGTGAAAGTCTCTAACATGTTTCAATATAAGAAAAATAGCAGGACAAGGGGACACAGTACGAGATTAGAGGGAGGCCGATTAAGGGGTAATGTAAGGAAAGTACAGTTCCGTAAGCACTTACCGTAACAGTAGATCTTCGAGAGAGGCTCTTGCAGTAGGTAATTACATACAAGACTGATGCCGGCCGGCGTCAGGTCCCAACGGAAAAATTTCTAGCTAGCAGTCTCTGGCAGGGGACCACCCCTACGTCAGGTGACTGACATCATGCGGCGTCAGTATAAAGGGACGGGTCCCCCACGCCCGCCTTCCAGTTCTTTCCTGTCAAAAGCCAAAAGGCAAGACGAGAGAAAAGCAGCTATTTCCTCTCAGAAAAGAAGCTGAAAAAGCTTAGGGGGGATGATATGGATAGATACGACGCAAGAGCCTCTCTCGAAGAACCTACTGTTACGGTAAGTTCACATAACTGACTATCTTACCCCGAGAGGGCTCTTGCAGTAGGTAATACATATAGGACTGAGTACCAAGCAGTTTGGAACAAGGAGAAGCAAGCGGGAGGAGGAAAGCTACTCAGAAGTAGACCCTCTGATTATAGAGGCCTTGCAAAACAGCCAGCCGAAGCCTGCTCTACGGCGACAGGCAATGTCCAAACTGTAATGTTTCAGTAAAGGTATGGACAGGAGTCCAAGTGGCAGCTGCACAAATGTCAGCCGCTGACACATTCTTGAAACAAGCCGCAGAGGCAGCGACCCCTCTGGTGGAGTGGCCTCTAATTTGACCCGGCAGGGTCTTGTTGTACTTGTCATAACAGAAAGTGATACAATAAGCCAACCATTTCGATAGGCATTGCTTAGAAACAGCATTGCCTTCTCTTTTATGAGCAAAACAGATGAACAGTTGATCAGTCTTTCTGAGATCCTTTGTTCTGTTGGTGTAGTATCTCAGAATTCGGTGAACATCCAAAGTATACAGGAGATGCTCTCCATCATTAGAGTGCGGCATAAAAAAGGCAGGCAGCTATATGCACCGTCGATTCCGCTTCCACCTTAGGGAGAAACTTAGGGTTGGTACGCAGAGCCAAACATTCCTTTGTGAAAAATCAAATACGGGATTTTACAAATCAGGGCCTGGAGCTCGGAAATCCGTTGAGCAGAAGTAATGGCCACTAGGAAGAGAGTCTTCCAAGAAAGGAACTTTAGGTCCGCTGAGGCTGCCGGCTCGAAAGGAGGCAGAGTAAGCTTCTCTAAAATGAAATTCAAATCCCAAGGAGGGGCAGGAACCTGGATAGGGGGTAGCAAGTGAAGGACCCCTCTCAAAAAGGTCTTAGAGACCCCCAGCTGAGCAAATGTTCTGTCTGCAAAGGGGTCAAGATAGGCCGAAATGGCGCCATGTAAACCTTTAAGGATGAATGGCTGAGACCCAGATCAAGAGGTGTCGAGATAATCCAGAAGTCGGCCGACAGAGCACGAGAAGGCTCGACATCATTAGAGGCAGCCCAAATAGAGAACCGCTTCTATTTCATGGCATAAGCAGACCTGGTTGAGGGTTTCCTGGCCTCCACCAGAATCTCAGCTACTTGGGGTGGGGGGGGGACCCCGAATTGGGCTTGAGCTACGTCTGCAGGAGCCATGCGTGCAACTGAAGGGACCCGAGCCCTGGATGGACCAGGGTCCCCTGATCCTGGGTCAGCAAAAATAGCAACAGAGGGAGAGGAGGTTCCTCCGAGTACTGTTGCAGAAGAGAGAACCAAACTTGCCTGGGCCAGAAAGGAGCGATCAGAATCATTCGAGCTCCTTTTAAACAGAGTTTCTGCAATACCCTCGTAATCAGTGAAATCAGGGGGAAGGCATAGACGAATCTGCCCTTCCAGTCTAGAGACAGAGTCTCTCTCCAAAAAATGCTGCGCCCTGGAGCGAGCGAGCAGAAGACGGGAAGTTTTGTGTTTTGAGGGGATGCAAACAGGTCTACCTGTGGCGTTCCCCAGCACAGGAAGATGTCATCTCGACCCCTGATCCAGTTCCCATTCATGAGCTAGAGCAGATGAATGGCTGAGCCTGTCTGCCAGCGTGTTCTCGACCCCCGGGACGTGAAATACCGTGAGGTGAAGGTTGTGCTGCACTGCCCAATCCCAGACTCGAATCGCCTCTCTGCAAAGGGGGTAGGAACAAGTTCCTCCCCGTCTGTTGATGTACGAGACCACACACATATTGTCCGTCTGTACAGCTAGGTGACCGGGAGACAGATACAGATGCAGAGCCTGAAGAGCATACAGTACTGCCCTTAGTTCGGGCACACTGATGTGAAGGGACTTCTCGAGCTTGGACCAGGAGCCCTGGGTCCTGTGAGTACCGAGATGGGTGCCCCAACCCTCGCCGGAGGCGTCCGTAGTCAACGTCTGTGAGGGGGGATGAAGACCGAAGGGAACTCCCTGGCAGAGGTTCTCCTGAACAATCCACCACTGCAGGTCCCGAGCCATGGGAGTGGAGACCAGGACAAGTTGATCTAGGTCGTCCACTAGCTGATCCCATTGAGACCGAAGCATCCACTGAGAGATTCTCATGTGGAGCAGAGCGCAAGGGAATGCTGGAATCGCAGCCGCCATTAACCCAAGGAGGCAAAGGACTGACCTGGCGCTGACATGTCTGCGGCTGGATAACAGGCTGACCTGGGCCTGGAGAGTGGCCACCCTGTCCAGTGGCAGGAAGGCCATGCCAGAGGTCGTGTCCAGGATCGCCCCCGATAAACTGCAGCCAATGGGACGGGATCAGATGGGACTTGGCCCGGTTGATGGTAATACCCAGGCAGGCAAAGACCTGCTGGGTAAGGGAAAGGAAGCGCAGGAGTTCCTCCCTGGATGGGGCCACCAGGAGCCAATCGTCCAGCTACGGCGAAAACCTGCACCCCCTGGGTAGACCGCTACCACCGAAAGGCATTTGGTGAACACCCAGGGAGCCGAGGAAAGACCAAATGGGAGATCCTTGAACTGGTAGTGGTCCCCCTGGAGCACAAAACGTAGGTATTTGCGGTGGGAAGGGCGGAGAGGGATATGCAGGTAGGCATCCTGCATATTCAAAGTGCACAGCCACTGTCCCGCCAGAGAGAAGGGTAGGAGGCTCTGCAGCGAGAGCATCCTGAACGCCTTGTACTCCACGAACAAGTTCAGGGAGCTGAGGGTCGAGAATCGGCCTCACGTCCCCGTTTTCTTGAACCAGGAAGAAATGGGAATAGTACCCCATTCCTGAAGAGGAATGGGGACGGGTTCTATCGACTCCTTCAAGAGAAGGGAAGAAATTTCTTCCTGGACCAGAAGATGCTCCTAAATACAGACGACCTTGGGGAGGGTGTGAGGGTTTCTGAAGAAACTCAATAATACTGAGTGTCCTCTGCGATGAGCTGGAGCACCCAGGAATCTGACATTATCCTCTCCCAACCCGGGAGGTGGAGAGAAAACCTCCTTCCTACCGGTTCCTCTGGAAAACGCCAGAGGCTGTGGGAGAGGAAAGGAGTCAGGTGGTGTGGGGCAGCATCGCAGCTGAAGCTCCCGCTGCTTTTTTGGGTGGTTGGTGCTTGGCAGCCGGAGGGGTCCGACATTTATTGGCCCGCTATCCCTGTGGTTTCACCCTTTGCCGGTTCCGCCTGCGAAAGGGACGACGCTGCGCTGGAGGGGGATTGTACATGGGAGTCCACAGACTTCAGTGCAGTCCCCTTCTCCTGCAGATCGGTGATAACGTCCTTGACATCACCCCCGAACAGCACCAAACCCCGGAAGGGCGCTTCCTGAATAGCGGACTGCACTTCCGGGACCAACCCTGACACGGAGCCAGGCATGACGCCATAAGCCTACCGTGAAAGCCGAGCTCCTACCAGCAGTGTCCACTGCATCGCACGGCACGGCACGAAGCATGTGCCAACGGGTCAACGAGCAGAACGGACACGGTCAGCCACTTCCTGTTTAACCTGAGAGTCAGCAAGGGAGTCCAGCTTGGATTCCACTTCACTAAGAACGCTTGTGGTAATTTCCTCATGTGACCGACATAGTTCAGGGCCCTAATACCCAGAGTGAAAGAAGCATGCTGTACTGGTCCAGAAGACGGGATTCTTTGTCAAGTGGAAACGAGCTCAAATGCTTCAGATTAGCTGACCGTCCGTGAGCGGCACTAATCACAACCAAGTCAGATCGAGGGTGAGAATCAAGGAAGTCAACACCCTAGGGAGCCTGGTATAGCCTATTAGACTTCCGAGGAAGAGGGGCTAATGCCGACGGTTGCTTCCAAATGGTAGAAACAAGGTTGGCATGAGGTTCAATCCAGGGTGGCACCAAGGTCAGAGTGGTCTCGGGCAGATCCAGGTGCTCTGCGAGTTTCTTACGCTGTGGGTCCAGCTCCAAAGAGCGCCACTTATGAACTTCCTGGATTTTGCGCAGCAACTCCAAGAAAGAAGGATCCTCCGGAGGAGTCCTAGGCCTGGGTTTGGTCGAGAGCCGCCGCTTCATCAGTCCGGTCGGAACAATCATCGGAGTCATCAGAGGTGTCCAGAAGGAAGAGGAAGAAGAAGACTCCTGTCCCGGTATGGGGAGGAATGGATCCCTTAGGAAGCCCTCGGGAAGCATGTCCTGCCCCGCCCTGGAATCAGAAGGCTCTGCCCGGTTATCCGGAGGTGGGGAGGGAGTCTGTCATCTGGGCGACGGGAGCCGGAACAGGCACTGTCGCTGGAGACGACTCTCCACCTCTCTGGTGAGCTGAGCCTTGGCCTCAGCCCACCAGGAGGACAGAGTCTTCTTCAAGTCCACCGGCGCTGAGGAGGCGTGGAGGAGGAGGGGATACGGATACCGAGTGTACCTGTAGGGTGCATATCCAACTCCTGACAGCGGTACCCGGCGCCAGGTAGTGAGGCACTGAGTACTGCAGCATCGGGTGGGCTGGTGTCAGTTACCGGGGCGGATATTGCGCAGCCGGCAAAGACGGCGCCGGATAAGACTGAGTCAGATACCCAGGGGCTGGGGGGGTCTGACTGAGCAGACAGCCCGGCCGGAAGCCCAGTGAGCAGGCCTGGAGCAGAAGGCCCGGTGTTGGAGTAGCATCCGGGAGAAGGATGTCGCCTGGCGTCGGTATGACCAGCATCTGAGCTGGCGTCCGGGGAACAGACGTCAGGTCGTCCAGCCCAGCAAGAGGGAGGCCTGACGGGGGCATAGCAGGAACCTTGGCATCGCCCAGGGATGGTGAGGAAAAATCCCCGGGGTCAGGCTGAGGAGACTCAGGGTCCCCGGAGGGCAGCGAAGGCTGTGGGAGCCGGAACGGCAGATGTAAGAGGGTCCAACGCCTGCTCAGCTGCCGCCGGACGCCGGGTGCCGGCCGACGTTCAACTTAGCGGGGTCTGGGAGGATGTCGGAGGAGCCAGCGTCCGACTTAGCGGACCCATCATCCGAGGCAAGTCGTGAAGGAGGGGCTGCCTGGTCGGGCGGGAAAGTGGCCGTGCGCCACCCACCGCCCCGAAGGTTCGAGTGACTTATCGCCCATCTCCATGCGGGCGTCAGAGGAGCTGACGTCTGGCTTACCGCAGCCGCCCGAACCAGTACACGGCACAGTGATGGCTTTACCGGGAGCGGAGGCCTCCAACAGCCCGGAGGTGCCCGAAGGGCCCAAACGCGAGCCAGACGGGCAGGCCAACGCCACCTTGGAAACTTCCAAGACGGCTGTCACAGAGCGGTCCCGAGGGGACGTTACCTGTAGAACAGCGACTCCAGCCGGAGTCGTGGTGGAAGAGGAGCCCCTGTCCCGATGCTTCTCCTTGTCCTTCTTACGATGGCCTTCGGGGGAAGTGGACGCTTGCCGGAGCTTTTTCAACTCCTTCTCCATGGAGGACATCTTCTTCTTGAGGATATGGGCCTCCAGGGACTGCTGCCTCCGTCTGCGGGTGGCGGCATTAAATTTAAGGCAGTGCTGGCACTTCACCTGATTGTCCGGCCCAGTCAGAAGAGATACTGGGAATGGCCGCCCTGTGTGGGAGTTACGCCACACGAAGTCGCGACTTATTTTTTGTGCTTGAGTGGTGTAGGGACAACATACACCAATGAAAGGGTGACGATTAAGTCGAATTATTCAAAAAAAAAACGACGGTAAATACTACCGGCGACAGAGTTGAGTGTTGAACTTTATCGCGAGGTGCTGACACGAGCTAACGGCGGGCGTGTGGGACTGCCCCTTTATACTGATGCCGCATGACGTGGGGGCAGTCCCCCGCCAAAGAATGCTAGCTAGAAATTTTTCCGTTGGGTCCTGACGCCAGCCGGCATCAGTGCTATATGTAATTACCTGCTGCAAGAGCCCTCTCAAAGTTTTTCACAGAAAGGGTGGTGGATGCATGGAACAGCCTACCTCAGGAAGTGGTGGATATGAATACAGTGCAGGGCTTCAAACAGGCATGGGATAGGCATAAGGGAGCAATACAGATGAGTATGACTAGATAGACCATTGACAATAAAGGCCTATGGCACATTCATAAGGTAGAAAAAGAAATGGGCAGACTAGATAGGCCTTACGGTCCTTATTTACCGGCAACTTCTATGTTTCTATGTCTTCCAAGACAAGAAGCGCAGCTCACAAGTAGCCACAGGCTCAAAGGGAGGAGCAGTGAGGGTATCTAGAACCAAATTAAAGTCTCACATGGAACCGGATCTCAGACCGGGGGATGCAGGAGGATGCCCCTTAAGAATCTACTGGAAACCTCTAGCAGGGCCACAGTCTTGCCCTCTGTCAGGGCATGAAAAGCCAGCACAGTGGCCATGTGGACCTTTATAGAGGAATACCCAAGTCTTGAGACCTCAAGTGATTACAGGTAGTCCAATACTTTAGGATATGTAAAGGGATCTAGGGCATGCAGAATACACCACACAATAAACTGTGTCTATTTTTGTAAGTGTACCTGATAGATGGCTTTTTAGCTGCTAGGTGATCACCAGACACAGCAGGGGAAAACCCCAAAGTGAAACCGCTCTATGTCCTCAGGAGCCATGTGTGTAGATGCATTGATCAAAGATCTGGGTGCACCTGAGCACCCTGCTCCTGCGTCAAAAGTCGTGCTCTTAGGGTGAGCAGGATGGGAGGTTCCACTGACAATTGCTGGAGAAGTGGAAACTGAATTTGTCTTGCCCACAGAGTAGCCACCAGAATCAGGGTGGTATGCCTGGGCTGAAGCTTGACCAGACCCCTCTGTATGAGACAGAACAGGGGAAAAGCATACAGAAACCTCCCTTTCCAAGACAGCGACAACACGTCTTGCCAAAAACAGCAGGTTCTGAAGCGCACAGAAATGTGAGTTTCGCGACTGTATGGAGACGTAAACATGTCTGTCTGAATGACCCCATTTTTCAAACGACTGAGTCTGAGGGTTCCATTTGCAGCAGAGCACCTGGGAATGACTGAGGGTGATCTGTCAGTGCATTCAGGTACCTGGGAGGAAAACTGATGGAAATGTGTCATGTTCCACTGCCCAGAGCCAAACTCTCATTGCTACTCTGCATAGAATCAATGAATGAAGTTACTTCACCAACACTGCCTGTGTGAATCAACAGCTGATTCCCGGCAGGAGGCAGGCAAAGTTTGTAAGCCACACAGAGCAGCCCTCATCTCCAGAGTGCTGTTGTGAAGCACTGTATCCAGAGGGCCCCAAAGGCCTGGGTTCTGAAGGGTCCCAGATGGCACCTCAGCCCAAACCTGAGGCATCTGTGATCATGGCTAACAGGGGGAAGGGATTCCAGAACAGGGACCCCATTTCCAGACTGAAGCATTCCAATTATCAGAGCAGGGAATGACAGAGAGAAGGAGTGACTGATATTAGGTGCTCCATACTGTCCAAATGCCAAGTCCATTGTGTTCCGAGGAACCACTGAGGGATCCTCATACAGAGGTGGGACAGTCAGGATTGCAGAAATCTGGCCAGCACATAATTGCTGGAGGAAACCAGCTATGCCTGAGCCACCAGTGCCATGGTATGGTCAGAGGGTAGAAGGACCCGACCTAGACTTGGGTCCAGAACAGCTATTGGGTACTAAAGCCCCTGGCAAGTGGTGAGGACTGACTCTGGCTCACGGACCAGTATTTCTAGTTGGTCAAACAACTAGCTTGTCCAAAATGTGTGTATATAATGGCTTGCCGAGATGGGGCCTTTAAAGGCCAATCACCTATGCAACAGAAGACATACAGATCCTCCCTGCGAAGGGCAGCAACCACTGCAGCAAATACTTTGGTAAATACAGGCGGTGCAGAACACAAACCAGAGGACAATGCACGAAATTGGTAGAGAGCGCCCTGAAGCATGAAAATGCAGATAAAGTCTGTGTGACTTCTGGATCCTGACATGAAGGTATGCACATTTCATGTACAGGTCAACCATCTAGTCCCTTGTAACAGAAGGGGAAGCAAAAATTCCAGGAAGGCCATTCTGGAGTTCCTGTATTCTACTTAAAGGCTTAGACCCTGAAGGTCTAGTACAGATCTTAAATCCCCTAGAGTTAAAGCCTTGATTTAGCTCTGAAACGGGACAGGTTCCACAGTCCTTTTGTGGAGTATGGTGTGAACCTCCTCCAGCAGAAGGGTAAGATGTACCTGAGGGTAACGGTCTGGCAAGGGAAGGGGGTAACTGATGGAACCGTAAGGAGCTCTAAATCATGTCCATGCTGAACCACTTCCAGTACCCAAACATCTGTAGTGACCTTTTGATAAAAAGAGTGAGATGTGGCCTCCCACCATAACTTCTCGAGGCAGTGAGGCCGGAAGAAGCGAGGGCAGTCAGATGACATCAGGAGCGGCAGGGGTGCTGGTAATGGTCTGGCTTTTTACAAGTCTGGCATGGGCACCTGGATTCAAGTTTGTGACTTGCGAAGCTGAAGAATGAGCTCTTTGTACAAAGCAATCAGGACCTCTGGAGTAACCATAGCTCAGACAGGTATAGGGCCTTCTGAGTTAGTATAGTGCAGTGGTTTAAGGCTCTGAGATGCAAACCGGGAGACCTGGCTTTGAATCCCACAGCCCCATTGCATATTGTGTGACCCTGAGCAAGTCACTTAACTTCCCTGTTCTCCCAGGTCACACCTGCAGACAAGTTTTCAGCTTAGTGTCTCTCTCCTGGTTTAAAAAAAAAAAAAAAAAAAGTAGTCGGCCTGGTGGCGCAGAGACCCAGGTTCTGGACGGACTCGGGATGCCGGGGGCTGGCAGGGGAAGGAGGGGATTGAGTGTCCGTGGGACTGCTCTCCTCTCCTTGGGTGGGGCAGAGGATGACGTCGCTCTGCAGTAGCCTACGGTGGAGACCGAGCACTGCAGATGCAATGTAGGGAATCACCAGAAAAGCGGAAATACCTGCTCCACGATCAGCCGGATGACAGCTGCCTGGCTATCCAAGGCCATCGAAAGTCCCGCAGAGCCATCCGTCTCAGTAGCATCCCGGGGCCAAGCATTTGCGCTGGTTTGCCCCCTCGGAGGAGAGGGACCCACACTGCGAAGGGTTACGTCAGGGTTACCCTGGGACTGGCGGCTATCTGAGACAGTTGTTTGGGAAGCTCGATGGGTCGGATTCCAGCCTTGGCATAGAGCCTGAAAGAGTGGCTGGAGTGGAGCACATAGGAGGGATAGAGATGAGGCAAAAAAAAAAAAAAAAAAAAAGGACCATGATCCCTTCCCCGAGGTTTCGGTTTCCAAGTATAAAGGGATCTGAGAGTCATTTAAGCAGCTTGTAATTCTGACATCAATGCCAAACTATTTTTCCCGCTGTAAGAAGCATTCATCAGACTGTTGTACATCAGATTAAAGCTAGCCACCCTTAGCAAGAGTGGCAGTGGAAGCAAATCCCAGAGGAAGCAGCACTGGTTGCAGCATCAGAGGCTGATCCAAGTAGAAGCTACCATCCTTCTAGCCGTTAGCCATTGCTTGCTGAGCTTGTATTTTATCCTGGTCGCCTGTCAGCTTTTCTGCCAGGGTGACCATAGTCTTCCATTGGCAAATCTGATATTTGATCATGTATGTCTGATGCTTAGCAATTCATAAGCCCAGGGAAGCAGAAACAAAAGTCCTCTTCCCCAACACAAAGTCGTCTCAACTCCTCATCAGGATGAAGAAAGTGCATGTGCTTAAGAGCCTTACATCTATCATGTGTGGCCATAATCACTACAAACTCTGCATCAGGCTGTGAAGAGTAATATCGTTTGGCAGAAGGGGCTGGATATTGTTTACCTTCTTTTCTTGGAACTGCGGGCAGCTGAGCAGGCCTGTGCCAGGCTGCCAACGTAGCATCCTCTAGGGCTGAATGCACAGGAAGAA
The DNA here is from genome assembly GCA_016271365.2 of Neoceratodus forsteri. NCBI lineage: Eukaryota > Metazoa > Chordata > Ceratodontiformes > Ceratodontidae > Neoceratodus > Neoceratodus forsteri. The sequence goes on from CM057458.1 coordinate 50,396,449, forward strand.
TAATTACAGTTGTAGAGGCCGAGACTTCCAAAATGCAAAGATTTTTTTTAGAGGAATCTTCCTCTTCAGCTTGGAACCCCAGTTTAGGCTAAAGGAAGGCCTGGAAAGAGGCATCTCTCAGGGGAAGATCTAGGTGAGTTTTTCATACTCTCCTCTGAGCAAGAGGAAAGGGTGGAGCCTGAGGCAGCCCCATCTATAGCCTCTTCTTTCTTATCCATGGCCACCACTAACTCCTCTTCCTCCTCCTCCTCCATGTATTCCAGATGGTATTCCAATTCACTGTTGACATTCAGCCAGCAGCTCAGTGTTGCCAGGACAGGAAGACAATGAAGGAGGTGCCAACAATGGGTATACAGTCAACGATGGCTGTTCAGGACCCAGCACTGTGACAGGGACTAAAACCTAAAATGACGACTATGGGCCAGCCGGTGACAGCTGCAGCAGGCACTGAAACAGTTCTGACATTGTTTAGTACAATGCCTGCGCATCGACGGAGCCTGAAGGGGTTATTGATGGGATAGTGCCTGATGGCAGAATAGGCTGCAAATCCCCAGTCAGGAAAGACAAGTCGATGCCAGACCCTAGCTTTGGTGTCTGGGAGACAGCTGGGGAGGGCAGCAGGCCCCAAGGCCGAAGCCTGGAACCCATCTTTATCAGTAGACTTAACCAGTCATATGCATAAATGGGAGTGGCCCAGAGAAGTGTCCTTTTCTACTCTTGTCAGAACAGCAGTGTTTATCCATCAATTTCAAGCATTTATCCTTTTTCTTTAATAATTCAGACAGCCACCGTGGACCACAGACATTGATGGGCCGACAGAAAACTGGGAACAGAAAGGGTTAATGACAGTGAAGCTGCCTTTGTCGCAGCCTGTTTCTCCATTTCTTGAAGCAACAGATAATTTTGTAATGCCTTCATGCAACAGCTCCTGCTTTTCTGGTTAAAGCTCTAGCAAAAAGCGCAGGCATTAACTGTGTGGTCTGTACCAACTCAACGTATACAAAGTGGTAATCTTTATATATCTTCACACATCGCCGCAACAGCAATAACAGAAAGAACATTGGCATACTTACCGTAACAGTAGATCTTTGAGAGAACCTCCTACATTAGGCCACACCTTTGGAACTACAGCTGCCAGGCATTAGGACCACACGGAAACTTGTTAGTCGACCAGTGCCCACGTTTCACTGTCAAATGGCCATTATAAAATTACAAAAATGATTGTAAAATTGTCCCCCATAGATTACAATGCCATGCGTCCCTGTGCTACCCCTGTGATCACGTCAGAAATTTCCTGAGCATGGGGCGGCGCAGGGGGTGGATCTTAGAATGGAGAGGTGCCTGTGTATAGGTAAACAAGATTTTACGAGAGTTATAACTAAAATACAAGTGCATATTTTTGGGTCAGATATACGTAGAAAGCATTTCTGGGAGGCAATGCACTGAACTACATCGTGCGCAGCTACATATATTTAGCTTGGTGAGTCTTTTTAAGGGAAGGTTCCGCAGGCTGCATGGTGGTATTCTCTCTATCTGAGGCCTCAGAGTTAGATCCTAAGGCATTCTCTTGCATTTCAGTAGTTTGTTTTTTGGAGTTAGTGGTCCATGCACTTTATTACCCCTTACTCATCTTTTTGTCTGGTTTTTGGACAAATCTGCTGCCAAAAAGAGGGTTTTGCTTCAGGAGGGAGTCAAGAGTTGATGGCTTAAGCTGCCATTACCCGTGAGGCAGACTGGAAGTCATTTCCAGGGTCTTCTGATGGTACTGCCTGGTAGCCTGGTTGAAGTCACGGCACAGCTCACAGGCCTAAGTGTTGTGGCCGGGGCCTAGGCAGCAGAAGCAAGCTTCGTGGTTGTCCTTCTCGGGCAGCTTCCCAGAGACAAGTTCTGAAGAGTTTATCAGAGACGGAGCTTGGCATACAAAACGGAAGAAATCAATGTACAGTGATGCTACACTAGGATGAGAAAAGAAAATCATAGGAAATGGCAGTCGACTGAAGCTGGTGGGATGTCCGTGAAGTCAGATGGTGATGGTCGACGGTGGGAAAAGAACTAAGAAGGGCATGGGGATGCCCACCTATAGAACAGGGTGACATCAGCATGCGAGTCAGAGTGGGCGGCTCCCTGGCAGACTGCTAGCTAGAAAGGTTTCTGTGTGGTCCTGGCACCTGGTGGCTACAGTTCCATAGGTGTAGCCTGCTGCAAGAGATACCCCTCGAAGTAAGATCTTAACTGTTATATTGCTATAATTCTATGTATTGATTTAAGGCAATAGCCAAAATATCTCACAATCGATAGGAAAAAAAAACAAACATATGAATACTACTTTTGAAACCAAAAAATATGCATCTGTAGACGTCGTTTAGCAACACACATCAATATGTATAGACCTGTACTGACCCAAGAAAATTATATTAATCAGACTTATTAATATCAACCCGACTAGATGTTTTCATAAAAAAAACAATGAAATGCGGTTTTTAGCCTGAAGAATTCAAAAGCTAGACCTTTTTTAAAGATAATTTAACATGGGCTAACTTTGTAATCATTATGGCTAGCAACTTTATTTTTTAAATGAAAGCTTGGAGTCTGCTTTATTGTTTTACTGATGTACCTTGTAGTTTCAACTTCTATATATGGAATATTCTATAGGGTAGCACAAAATAGGAATGTTATTCAGTACAGAATATGAGCAGGAACCCTATGGACTTTGGGTCCTGAATTTACAAGTAAATGGTTCAAAATATTACAGATGATTGCAGAACTTCATGATGAACACTGGCTTTAATACAGGTGATTTATAGTTTTACAGTTTGTATACAAAGCTACAGAGAGAACAGAAACCTAATGATCTATTTAAATGTCTATCTTTACCTATGTAATTATAACAGGTACTATACCTCAAAGAGCAGATGAAGATTTAAAGGTGACCTGCAGATACAGGTTAAATAAGCTTGATGAAAGTATAGATGTTTGCCGGTAACTGGATGATTCACACAGCATCTGATGAGAGCTAATGCTTCAGGCATCCGCTCACAGACAAGCAGGTATCTGGCACGAAATTCGAAGAAAAGTGGGCTTTCAGAGCTCAAATATGCATCAACTGTGGAGAAAACAAACACAGACTTCCTTAGGGCTTACTTCCTGTTGCACAATAACTATATAATTTTGTTTACTGATGCAAATGGGTTCGGACCAAACATGCTAATCATTAGTGTATGATCATACTCAACTCACTTTACGATATCTGGAAGGATTTACTGGGGAAGCAGGTCGGTCCCTCATATACCTCCCAACAATCCCAAAGGAAGGAAGGAAGGAAACTCCTCATTTACCACCCAACAGTCCAACATTAGGAAAGATGTTCCTCACATCTTTCAACTGCCCACATTAGGAAGGATGTCCCTCACAAACCTATCAACAGTCCCACATTAGAAAGGACATCCTGTTCATATACCTCCCAATAGTCCTTCATTAGGAAGGACATTCTCCCCAGTAAGTTTTTCGGCTTTTGTTCCCCGACCCTGTGCATCCCGGTGCCATGCACTATGGGACGCCCCATCCTACCTGCCGTGACCACCTGCGCCTGTCACCGGACCACCATGCAGTGACGGTGCGACTACGGGCGGGCAACCTCCTTCCTCCCTGGAGAGGAGAGCCAGTGCTCAATCCTGCTCCCACCCCCGTGCCGGCACCCCGATGACCCGAAGTTGTTCCCGAACCCAGGTCGCCAGAGTGGCGCAAGGTAAGGCGGCCAGCGCCACCGGGCCAGCTCTAGGAAGGACATTCTTCTAATCTCTCTCAACTGTCCCACATTAGAAAGGATGTTCCCCACGTACCTTTCAAATGACCCTCGTTAGGAAGAACATTCCTCATCCATCTCTCAACTGTCCCAAATTAGGAAGGCTGCCCCTAACATATCTCCAAACAGTCACACATCAGGAACAACATTCCTTGTATACTCAATTGTCTCACATCAGGAAAGATTTTTATTTTTTATTTTATTTCAGTCTTCGGTAACCGGGTAAGGCCCACTAGGCACAAGTGCCTGTTTTCAGGGGCGATCTGGGAGCACTGGGTGGTTAAGTGACTTGCTCAGAGTCACACAGTATGCAAGCGGAGGCTGGAGAATCAAACTCAGGTCTGGTCTGCTGGTTGTATCAAGCTCGTTCACACTTCATTTCTCTAACCTCTAGGCTATACTGCCAGATGCTCCTCGTATACCTCCCAAGAGTCCCTCACTAGGAAGGACATCCCTCACACAACTTCAAAAAGACCCACATTAGGAAGGATGTTCCTCATATACCTCACAACTGTCCCACATTAGAGAAGATGCTCCCCGCATACCTCCCCCAAGCAGTCCCACATTAGGAAGGATGAAAAAATTACTCACCATAGTAATGTTGTTTCTTCTAATGGAGTCTTGCTGTATTCGGACATAATGCAGTTAGCCCCAGTACTTGAACTGCCCCGGAGAGGAAAGAGTTAACTCTATGCAGAAGCATAGAACGTTGAGCTCGAGCTCGGTTTTTAAACCTCTGTCTGTGGTACTTCCCAGTGTAACTGTCAGATTCTTACGAGCAAACTAACCAATATACTATAGTATGGAAATTGTTCAAACATATAGCCAAAGGGCAAAAGATTCTTTTTGGGCCAAAAAGACTCAAGTCGAGAATCCAAGAAGGAAAGGTAGTGACAATATTTAAGTGTAAAACACCAGAAAAAACAACATCTATCCCACCCAAAAGGGAGGGTACAAGGTACACCCCCTGAGGTGCAACACTACCTGCCAGCCCACTTCCCAAAAACCAGGTTCTGAGAGGGAAGGCGGGGGGGGGTCTGAATACAACAAGATTCCATTAGAAGAAACAACATTACTATGGTGAGTATTTTTTTCTTCATAAAACATGAAGTCTTGCTGTATTCAGACATAATGCAGACTACCAAGCAGTTCCCTATGAAGGAGGGAATGCAGAACCTACTTTGGGAAGAGGCTCTGCAGTACTGCTGTGCCAAACCTAGCATCACTCCTAGCCTGGATGTCCAGGGAGTAATGCTTGGTGAAAGTATGTACTGTTTTCCAGGTGGCTGCTTTACAGATCTCTAACAAAGGTTATCTCTCTGGCTGCAGCTAGAGAAGCAGCTGTACCCCTAGTCAAGTGAGCCCTCAGGCCTGAAGGGGGCGTTCTACTCAACTTCTCATAACAGAATTGTATACAAGAAACAATCCACCTGGCAATAGTTCTTTTAGTGGCAGGCTTACCTTCCCCCACTTCACCATAAGTGAGAAACAACTGAAGACAGTCATTTCTATGTGCCTTAGTATGCTCACTTTAGTAGCTAAGGGCCCTCTTAACATCCAGACTGTGTAACCTTCTTTCACCTGAAGAAGAATTATCAGTGAAAAACGCAGAAACAGATATAGACTGGTTCAAATGAAAATCTGATACCACTTTGGGCAAGAACCTCCTACTGGTTTTTAGGACCACTTTGCCCTATGGAAGGAGATGAAGTCAGGTTCAACTGACAAGAGCCTGCAACTCACTAATCCGCCTGGCAGAAGTAATAGCTACCAAGAACACAGTTTTCCAGGTCAAGTACTTCAATTCGGCTGAAGCCAGAGGTTCAAAGGGTGACTGCATAAGCTGAGCTATGCAGACATTAAGATCCCAAGGCGAGTTGGCTCCATAAAGGGAGGGTTAATGGAACCAGACCTTGAAAACTTTCTGAAAACAGGATGAGATACCAGGAAGAGCCCTTCCCTGCTGAGAGGAATGCAGAGACAGCTGCTAGATGAACCTTCAGAGTGGCAGGCCTAAGGCCTAGACCATTCAGATGAACTAGATAGTCTAAGGTTGTGGAAATGTCTGTAGAATCAGGTAGGATGCCTTTCTGAGAGCACCAAATACTGAACCTTTTCCATTTGGGTTGTAAGTTTTCTAGTGGAAGGTTCCCTGGAGACCTTCAGAATATCCAGAACTCCGAGAGAGATGTAGTGCTGCACATTCTAACTCTTCAAGAGCCAGGCCTTGAGATTAAGAGACTGGAGATTGGGGTACCAGATCCGCCCCTGGGAGGGACGACAGGAGATTGTATGTTCTGGGCAGAGACAGGGAGCGTGACACTGGACACTGACAAGGACAGCAGTAGAGGATACCAAGGCTGTCTGGACCAACCTGGAGCCACCAGTATCACTGTGCAGGGTTGAGTCCTGATCTTGATCAGAACCAGCAGAGGGAAGGGGGGGTATAGAAAACCTACCCTTCCAGTCCAAAATGAGAGCATCCTGGGGAACCGTCCCCAGGACTGGAGGTCTGCAACAAAACAGAGGAAGTTGATGATTGTCCGGTGCTGCAAAGAGCTCTATCTCTGGAGTGCTCCACCTGGAGAAGATGACTTTCAGGATGTGAGGATCCAGGGACCATTCGTGATGTCCCTGTGAAATTCTGCTCAGAGCATCTGCTAGTGCGTTGTCCTTCCCTGGAAGGTGAACTGCTACCAGAGAAGTCTGAAGAGAATAGGCCAGAGACCAGAGCTTCATGGCTTCTGTGTACAAGGCAGAGGACAGAGTGCCTCCCTGCTTGTTGATGTACCACATTGTGGTGGTGTTGTCCATTCTGACTTGGACCACCTTGCCCTTGACTGAATCTGAGAAGCTGTGCAGGGCTAGTAAAACTGCCCTGAGTTCCAGGAGATTGATATGAAGGAGAGACTCCTGTGGAGACCATACCCCTTGAGCTGTCAGGGCTCCCAGGTGGGCTCCCCACCCTAGGAGAGAAGCATCCGTAGTTAGAATTACTGATGAGACTTGAGGAAGAAATGGAACCCCTTGTCTGAAGTTGTCCTGGTCCAGCCACCACTGGAGAGCTTGGGCCAGAGTCCGAGTCACTGGAATCAGTTTGGTAAGTGAATCCTTTTGAGACCAAAAAGACCTTAGACGAAACTGAATGTCCCTCATCTGGAACCTTGCTCCCTGCACCACTGCCGTGGAAGCTGCCATGTGCCCCAGGAGCTGGAGGAACTGTATTGCTGGGTGGGAGACCTCAGGTCGAAAGGAGGAAGCGAGATCTACTAGGGCCTTCACCCTTGCCAGGGGAAGGAAAGTTTTTGCTTGTACTGTGTCCAACTCTATGCTTATAGAGGTGAGAAGTTGAACTGGTTCGAGGATAGACTTTGGAAGATTGAGAAGAAATCCCAGGAAAGTGAGGAAGTCCTGGGTAGTTTGAAGAGCTGACTTGACCTGTAAAGATGACTGACCAACTAAGAGCCAGTCATCCAGATACGGGAATATGGTGATACCCTGTCTTCTGAGGTAAGCCACCACTACCGCAAGGCACTTTGTGAACATCCTTGGAGCTGATGTTAGGCCGAATGGCATGGCTCTTAATTGGTAATGGCCTGAAGACAACTCGAACCTGAGGCATTTTCCGTGGGAGCACCTGATAGGAATATGGAAGTAGGCATCTTGAGGTCCAGAGACGCTAGCCAATCCCCTGGCCTTAGAGAGGGAAGGATTATTCCCAGAGTTACTATTTTGAATTTTGGCTTTACAATGTGTTTGTTCAAATACCTTAAGTCTAGGATGGGTTGCCACTCCCCTGTTTTCTTTGTTGATGAGGGAGTACCTGGAGTACAGTCCTTTCCTTGTGCTGAGGCAGGAACCTATCTACAGCTCTGATAGCTAGAAGAGAGGAAACCTCTGCCTCTAGGGCAATGGTTTCTGAAGCTGATGCAGGTGGAAATGACTTGGACCTCTTTTTTGGGAACTTTTTGAAGCTGAGGGCCAGTCCCTGGCTTACTACCTCCAGGACCCACCTGTCTGAAGTCACAGACTTTCCAGGCATGGAAGTAGTAAGCCAGCCTGCCTCCTACTGGAAATGGGGAGTCAACCTGGGTTGACACACCAGGGTGTCTGCTTGGCAGGAGCCTTAGACTGAGAGGAGGAGGGAGCTGCCCTGCTCATCCCCCTCCTGCCCCTCCCTCTGAAGACCCCCTCTTTGTGAGAAGGGAGAAGAGGCCTGGGCTTGGTAAAAGGCCTTTGAAAGGCCTGCCCTAGACTGCTACTTGTGCAGAGTGGCTCCATTTCTTGGCCTGTGCACTCCTGTACGTGGTCCTGTATTCATCCATTTTCTTCATGTAAGCCTCTGTCTGCTCCCCAAACAGAGTTACCCACTACAGGGAAAATCCATAGCCTTAGTCTGGGTATCCCGTGAAAGGCATTACATCTGAGCCAAGCATGTCTTCTGAGAGACACAGATGTAGCCATGACTGTAGATGTCACATCACTGGAGTCCACAGCAGCATGAAATTGCATTTTGGATGCCTCAATTCCATCAGCAACCACCTCCTCCAGCTCCTTGGCTAGCTGGAGAGAGGCCTGTTTAGCCAGTTCCAGAACCGTATCCCATCTGGATTTCTGGTACCTGGCTGTGTAGGCCATATAAGTGGCCTGCCTGAGTCCCAAAGAGGATGCCAAATACTGTTTTTTGGCCATAGCATCCACTTTCTTGGAGTCCTTATCCAGGGTGTGTGAAGCCAAAGGAATGTTAGCCCTGTCACAGGCTGCAGCCTGCACTACCCCAACATGGATGCAATGACTATAAAGGAACTCCGCAGCTGAGCCTGATAAAAAATACCTCCTGTCAATTCTCTTATCCACAGGAGGTACTGAATTAGGAGTTTGTAAAATTTTGTGTGTCTGTTTCCCCAAGGATTTATGAAGAGGGATAGACAGCCTTTTGGACTCTGAGATGTCCATCATTCCCACAAAATCAGGCTCTTCACCCTCCTCTGCAGCTTCAACCAAGGGAAGCTGCAGGGTTTCTGCCACCTTTTTGTATAACAAAAAATGTGAAGGGGACTCAGAGAACCTGGGAGGAGACACCCCTGAGGGCCTGTCTGGGGAGATGTCCAGTTCAATGGGCACATCCAGACCCCCATCATCATCATCATCATCATCATCTTATTTATTTAGTTTTTGTTGACCGGGTAAGTGCACTAGACAAATCCTGCCTATTTTCAGGCACGACCCCGGGGAAGGGGGATACAGATGAATGCCAACTGACCTTAAACCAGATTAAGCTGTTGGTAGTATTTTTAGTGAATGAAGGAAGTTTGGCCAGGACACCGGGGAAAGTCCCCTACTCTTTTCGAGAAGTGCCATGGGATCTTTAACATCCACCTGAACTACCACCAATCCATGCAGATGGGACCTTGGTTTAACGTCTCATCCGAAAGACGGCACCTCAGAAGTGCAGCACCCCTCTCATGCTGCACTACAGTGTCAGTACTGGGATATTAACCCAAGTGCCAGATGTGGGAACCGAACCCACAGCCCTCTGATCTCCCGGCCTCAGAGGCGAGTGTGCTACCTACTGAGCCACTGACACTGTGACGACATCATCATCATCACCATCACCACCACCACCGGGATAGTCTTCTTCTCCCTCCTACTCCTCATAATAAGCATCTGGATCATAATCCAGAGGAGACAGATCCGACCAAACAGACCGCCGAACCGGCAGTACCGGTTCGGACGGAACCGGTCTAAGCAACTGAACAATGCTAATCGCTTTGGCTATTTTGTCCGCGGTTGGAGAGTGTGATACAAGATCCGCACCGGCAGACCTGCGCTTCTTTTTTGATGGAACCGACCCCTCATGGTCAGCTCTCCTTCTGGCCCGAGGAGGTACTGCTTAGGTCAGTAGGCACCTCCTCAGGTTCGGCCGCAACCGAACCGGGCTGGCCATCCGGATCTACAGACTTCTCGGCCTCCCTTTCCTTCAGCCTACTCTGTCTTTTGTCTAGAGTGGATTTAGGGAAGTTTTTACAGATTTGGCAGTCTGACTTGAGGTGGTCAAACCCCAGACAAACGCAGATGAGGTGTGCCTCCCCACACTCAGTACAGTGTTGAAACCCAGTGGGACGGTTTTTTTCCTTGGGTTTCTCAGACATGGCCAACCTAACAAATGACCCTATTGCAACTTTCAAGCCAGGTAATACAATAACCGATCGGTTACAAACCATGTCACAGGCTTTTTAAAAGAACCAGCAAAAGGTCCGGTTCTTTTGAAACCGATCGGTACCGGAGCACCCCTCTAATCCCAGAAATAAAATTAAACAGAATGAACAAGGACAGTTCCAAAACAGACCTACCGGAAAGAAACCGAGGAAAAGAACAATTTCCAACTTTTTCACAAAATAAAACACAGTCACTACCTATCTACACACTACCTGTACCGTAGACAGAGGCTGGAAATCTGAAAATAACAAAAAAAAAATATGGTTTAAAACGAAAGCTTTTACTTTTACCAAACCAAGCAGAGGAAATCTCTGGAGCGACTTCACTGTTAGGCGGAGTAAAGAATCTGACTGTTACACTGGGAAGTACCACAGACAGAGGTTTGAAAACCGAGCTCGAGCTCAACGTTCTATGCTTCTGCACAGAGTTAACTCTTTCCTCTCGGGACAGTTCAATGCTGGGGCTAACTGCATTATGTCTGAATACAGCAAGACTTCATGTTGTTTGAAATCCCTCACATACATCCCAACAGTCTTACATTAGGAATGATGTTCCTGCATACATATGCCCAACAATCCCACATTAGGAAGGCCATTCCTCATACACCTAACAACTGTCCCACATTAGTGGGATGTTTCTCACATACTGTACCTCCCCAACTGTCCCACATTAGGAGGGGTGTTTTCTTACATATCTCCCAAAGTCCCATATTAGGAAAGATGCCCTCACATACCTCCCAATAGTCCAACAGTACTCTAAAGATCTAAACATACTTACTACTGAACTGCATATGTAGCTACAGGTGGTGGTGGGGTACTCTGTAATTGAAGGAGAAAAAGCAGGAAGATGACAGCTACAGGTGGAAGTACAGGAGGCACGGCATCTGGGGTAGAGTATATTAGATGTCCAAGAAGGACAACAGGAAAAAGTTAGCGAAAGACAGGAGGGTAAAGGGAAACCTTTACCTTGAAATACCAACCGCCTAAAGGGAAACCAGCTAACATCCTACCTAGGGTAAGGATTTGAAGTACTGTAGATCCTGATAAGAGCACAGCTGGAAAAGGAGCAAGTAAATGGAAGGGAAATTGGGGCAAGCTATATTTGGAATAGATGGAAGTGACTGATACTTGCACACATGGGAGTGGTGCAGTACAATAGTTGTGAAGCTACAGTTTTCCGGGAGACATTCTGGAGACTTGAGGTGCTGCCCCATCAGCACACATCTCGCCGAATTGAGGGCAGAGGTTTCTGTTCTCTGTGCCAAGCTGGCTAGGATCCAGAGGACCTTATGCCCACCCAGGGACTACTGAGTCTTGCCGCCACTGCCCTAGAGGTTCCCTAGACAGAGCAGGGCCAGCTGGACCTTGGTGGGCTCTGGGAGGGTGGGTGTGGCAGGTCAGGGGCACATTCCTCTGCTTCGGACACTAAAGAATTCCTTCGCTGTTCTGGCGGGACAGAATGAGGCACCCACAGTGGTTGTAAGGGAGGATGTGGAGGTCCTCCAAAGAGGAGGTCCCAAGATAGGAGGCAGAGGACCCCAGCAGAGGAGAAAGCGGCTTCTGGTGGGGGACTCTATTCTCAGGGGAAACAGATCTGAGAGCAGGAAGGGGTGGAGAGAGGGAGGTTAGGTGCCTACCTGGTGCATTGGCTCAGAACGATAGACAACGGATCCCAAGGATTTTTAGGGCGGCTGGGCAGGTGTGGGAACTGGGTGTCACTGTCCACTTGGGGACAAATGACCTAGCCAGTGATAGGACTGGGAGAGGCCTAAGGCAAGTAGCATGAATGGTGGCAATCTCCAAGGTGTTACCTGTCTACAGTTAAGGGCAGGATAGGGTACTCCGTACCAGAAGCTTCAACACTCCCCCCCCTTTAGCCTGGTGCTCCCCCGTTGCCCTTCCTGCCTTACGGCAACAGGGGAGACATGGTATTTATATTTTTTCTCCCCCCCCTGTTCTCGGGACCCTGGTACATAGGTGCGCATGCTCCCACGACTCCAGTGACTGCCCCATCCTCCCATCCGGCCTTGCATCTAGGGTCCCCCGGCCTGGCACTGCCACCTAGCCTCCACTGGTTGGCAGCCAAGTGTCAGGGAAACCTCTTGTCCCTCCCCCAGAGAGGAGAGCTGCCTGGCTCCCTGCCACCCCCCCAACCCCTGGTGGCCCGAGCTCGCTCCCAAACCTGGGTCACTGGTGTGGTGTCCGGCACCTCAACCCTCTGCGCCACCGGTCCGGCTAGGAGCTTCAACACTTGATTGACATAATGGTGCAGAAAGGAGGGATTCAGCTACCCTGGGACTGGAGACTGACCCGGAAGGATATGGGCCTATATAGAGCTGATGGTCTGCAATCATCTGGGAAGGGACCACAGTCCTCAGTGGGAAATTTAGATGTTACTTTGATGAACATGACCTAGCCGAGGGTGTGGTGGGGGGGGAGAGTAATACAACAGGAGGTATAAACTGCCCCCACCCCCCCAGAGTGAAGCAACAGAAAGAGAGGGCCAGAGGGGAAGAAACTCCACCAGGGCACAAGTTAAAGGAAGCAGAAGCATAGTAATGGAAAGGGAGGTGCTGAGGAGGTAGGGCACAGAGAGAGTGGTGGGGGGTAGGGAAGTTTCAAGTGGCAACAAAGGCAGTAAGGTGAGAAAAGGAGGGGGTTGCAGGCAGAGTGCAAGCACGGTGCAGAAGACCATGTGTTCCAAACGCAAGGAGTCTTGGAAATACAACTCCAGACCTGGAGGTTATCATGGCGGAGACAGACCTTCATCTTGTGGCCATTACGGAGTCGTGGTGCACAGGAAGCCATGAGTTGGACATGAACATACCAGGCTATACTCTGTTCAGGAAGGATAAGGAAGGGAGGAAGCATGGAGGGTTGTGCTGTATGTGAAGGAGGGCATCAGAGTGATGGAAATGCAAGGAACCTAGGAGTAAAGGTGGGTTGGAGGTGCTGTGGGTCACCCTGGAGATAGCAGTTGGAGACACTATTCAAACTGGGGTGATATATAAACCAACACAGGGGGAAGAAATGGATACCGCACTGGCAGAAACTTATCAGCCCAATGGCAGAAAACACAGAGGTACTGCTGGTGGAGACTTCAATCTGCAGGATGTACACTGGTGCCTTCAGTCCCAGTCCTGGCCCCGGCTAGAAGTACGGCTATCCAAGACTCCCTGCAGGGGGCATTTCTCAGGCAACTAGTCAGAAAGCCCACTCAAGATGGGGCAATACTGTACCTGGTGCTCATAAATGGATAATGTTGCAGACATCAACATGAGATGCTACCTGGAGACCAGTGATTACCATACAGTGGGGTTTAACATAAGGACTGCGGCAGGGACAAACCACACAAGGATGAGTCCTGGGCTTCAAAAGGGCATATTTAAAAATTGGATGAATGCCTCAGATTACCTAACAGAGGAATGCCTGGGATGGAGGAAAAGTAGCCCAAATTAAACACTGTTAGTGGGACTGGACACATACTGGACTGTATGTGTTTGTGAGACTTAGGAACTTTATTAGTGGGGTTGAAATTGGGTTCGTAAATAACTGCAGTCAGTATAGAGAGAGAGAGAGACTGTATTCCAGGGGGAAGGGACTGACAAAATGGGTGTGTGCCACTATGAACAGAGAGGGACAAACAGGGTGGCCACATTCCACCATGGCAGGCATCTTCGGAAGGGTTATAGGCTGCACAGGCTGTGGGATGGCAATAAGTCAACTGGGCCTAGAGAGAGGGAGGCTGCCCACTCTGTAGACAGCTATCTTGTATCAGGAGTAAAGTATAAAGGTTAAGGAGTAAGCTGGGGGAGTTGGGGTGTCCAAGGATAAGGGATGTGGATATGGGTGGCAGAAGGGTGGGGCTGAGGGGAGGTTGGGGCAACGCTCAGAAATTACAGGATGTTATGTTACAGCAAGCAGTAGGGGGGATATTAGGGGCAGAGGACCCTTAGATAGGGATGTTGACGCTAAGGGGAAAACGTACGGGGTAAGCATTCCGAATACAAAAGAGTGGAGGGGGAACAGTCAGGAGGGGCTGTTGTGGGGAAGCCTAAAAGAGCAGACTGTGGGAAGGGAGCTCCTAAGGAGAACAGGGCAAGAGGGGAGGAAGAGGGGCAGTTCAGAAGGGCAGTTAGGGGAAACTCAGGTTACTTGATGGAGGCTGGCATAGAATGTTGCAATAAATTTGAGCTACTAAGCAACCTAGAGGGGAAGGAAGGGGTTGGTGGAATGAAGAAACTGATACAGAGACCGGGGGAGGGAGTCTGATATCCATAGGGCATCACAGACCGGCAATGGAAAGGATACAAACAGTCCCAGAGGAAGAAGGGGAAACATAAATGTTAAGCAGATGGGGGGGATGCAACGTGTTGCAGACATGAGGGAGGAGAGCATGACTGGAGAGAAACTGGGAGACAAGGAGGCGGGGGAGGGGCTCCCCTTCAGCAGGGGGTTCTGTACCAAGGATGGGGCCCTAGGTAAAGGGGACCCACAGAGGGCCTCTGAAGGTAGCGGTACTATTACAAGGGGAAGGATGGCGGTGTGGGGAAAGGAAACCATCACGGCCAGGATAAATAGTTGAATAAGAGAGGGTTAAGGGACACCTATTAGGAGACTAAGTGGGCAAAATAACAAGGGAGGCAGAAAGGGGAGGGTGACAAGGGGTCTCTAACAGGGCAGGAAGACTCCCATGGAATTGAGATCATGAATAAAGGGGGGGGATGAGGGGTTGAGAGCGCACAGTGGAAGTAACCATAAGGATGATGGCGGTGTTAAGGTTCTGTTATTGGGAGGCTCGATGATTAGGGGTATCCAGTGGGAGGGACAGGGGGGTGGATGCCGTAGCCAGGTGAAGGTAGTGAGTATCTCTGGGCTGACAGTGCACGGAGGAACGTTCATGGTGTACGAACTGATTAGGGATTGTGGAGGGAAACAAGATTTCCTGGTGCATTTGGGAACTAACGATCTAGAGGGAAATAGCCTTTTGGAAATCCAAGCAAGGTTCCACGAACTTGCCAGAGTCTGTCGGGATAATGGATACAACATTTCCTTTTCGGAGATATTGCCAGCATCAAAGGCCTCAGTGGAGAAAAAAATGAAGATCACAGAGGTTAATGACTGGCTCAGGAAGTGGGGTGAAGAGAGTGGGTTGGGGGTGTTAGGGAACTGGAAAGGAGTTTGGGAGGATAAGGGACTGTATGCCAAGGACAGGCTTCCTCTTGCCCCATGAGGGAAGGAAGTCCTTAAACAGGGGATGGCTGACTACATTCAAGAAAGGTGGGGTTTAAACTTGTGAGCGGGGGAGGGATAAGGGAGGGGCTGACCAGAAGCCCTCTCCTCCAGATGAGGGGAGTAGCCTTCAAACCCAAGGGAGGGGAAACAGATTGGGGAGGAGGTTTCAGGAGTAGCAGAGGGAGTATGGAAGTATAAGGAACCTGGGTGGGGTTTAACAAAGGGAATCGAGGATAAGAGTTGGGGTGGTGTTAGTAAATGCCGGAGCTTGGGAAACAGGTTGCCAGAGTTCCATGCCATGCTGTTCGGGGGGTGGCGGGTCACGAAGCGTGGGCCAACAAAACCATGACTGGGACCTAAATGTGCGGGGTACACTATGCTTAGGAAGGACAGAAAAGAGGCAGAGGGTGAAGTGGCTATGTTCATTACAGATGACATAGAAATTGCTAGGATAGAAGAGGCAGAGGGAAACGTGTAGGGCCTTACAGGTCACCTTATGAACCTCAGCAGGAGGTAAGGTCAAGCTGGGTGTAGTATATAGGCCCCCAGGATGGGTGATGTACTGGAGGATGGTTTGCTGGACAACATCATTGCCCAGTGTGGATCAAAGGGAAGGAGTGGTGTTGAGGGGACCTTAATATGGCAGGTACAAACTGGGAGACCATGTCCTCTAAGGTGGCCAAGGAGCAGAGGCTGCTGGACGGCTGCCAGGATGTATTCTTAACACAGAATGTGATGGAGCCCACAAGGGAGGGGCATGTCCTGGGCGTGGTTCTGCAGATGGGGATCTGTAAGGGACCTGGTTGTAGAGGATCCTGACTGGGGCGACCACAATACTAGTCTGGTTTCAAATAAGCATGGGGGAAGGGGGGTCTAGGACACTGGCAGTGGACTTCAGGGGAGCAGACTTTGTGGGCATGTGAAACATTCTCAAGGATCACTTGAGAGGATTACATCAATGACAAATGTGAAAAGAGATGGGAGGTCATAAACGGGACTTCCATGAGGCAGTCAGGACCTGCCATCGGGTGAAACTAAGAGACAAAGGTCACAAACCATGCTGGTGGTCCAGTGAGGTTCAGGTAGCGGTCAGAGAAAAGAAGGCAGCCTACAAAAAATATAAAACAACAAGAAGGGATAGGGAAAAGGAAATGTACCATCTTGCATCTAGAAAAGTCACCTGGATGGTAAGGGGGGCAAAGTCCGGTAAAGAGCAGCGACTGGCACAGGGGATACATGGAGGGGAAAAGGGGTTCTTCCGGTACATTGGGGAGCAGAGAAAAACAAAGTGCCAACTCGGCAGATTGAGATCAGAAGGAGGGTGGGTGGAAGAGGCGAGGGACCAGGCAGAGGTATTAAATGAGTACTTCGCCTCTGTGTTCACCAGGGAGCGGGGATGGGGTATCTACAAAGCAAGGCACGATGGTGATAGAAGCTGTAGTGAGCGGGATCAGGGGAGCAACAGAAATGGAGCAAGAGGGAGGGAGAGGTACCCCAGGGGTGTCACATCAGGATCAGGATAAGGATAAAAAGGCCAGTAAGGTGGAGGGAACTGATGATGCTATCTCTACCAAAAGGGTGTGGTTAGCCCTCAAGGCCCTA
Organism: Neoceratodus forsteri; assembly: GCA_016271365.2. NCBI lineage: Eukaryota > Metazoa > Chordata > Ceratodontiformes > Ceratodontidae > Neoceratodus > Neoceratodus forsteri. The sequence continues at coordinate 50,413,306 of CM057458.1, forward strand.
AAGAAAGAAAAATCTCCTGGGCCGGATGGCATTCATCCGAGAGTACTATGGGAATTGGCGTACATACTGGCTGCACCCCTGGCGCAGCTCTTCAACAGGTCGCTTGAGACAGGGAGGGTACCTAGGGATTGGCGAGAGGCACATGTGGTGCCAATCCAAAAAGGGGGGGGTTGAGGGGAAGTACCAGGTAACTACAGACCCATCAGTTTGACCTCAGTGGTGGGAAAATTAAAGGAGAGTATACTAAAGGAACGATTGGGGGTGTACTTGGAGGAGGTGGGAGGTCTGGATAGTCGGCAACATAGGTTTGTGCCAGGTAGATCATGTCAAACCAATCTTGTGGAGTTCTATGAATGGGTAACATCAGAACTGGACAGGGGAAAGCATGTGGATGTATTATTCTTGGACTTTGGCAAGGAGTTTGACTCTGTTCCCCACAATGGTCTGGTGGAGAAACTGATGGGGTTGGGAGTAGGCCCTCTGATGGTCAGATGGATTAAAAACTGGCTAGCTGGATGTACCAAGAGAGTAGTGGTCGGTGGGGAGCTCTCGAACCCTAGAGAGGTCGGTAGTGGGGTACCACAGGGCTCGGTCCTGGGTCGATCTGTTTAATGCATACATATCGGACATCAGGGAGGGTACAGGGTGGAAATGAGTCTCTTGCTGATGACTCCAAGGTGGGAGCAGTAGTTGAGGGAAGAGGGGAGGTTGGCCCGCAAGGAACCTGGACACTCTGGAAGCTGGACTCACACATGGAAATTAAATTTCAATATCACCAAGTGCAAGGTGTTACATCTTGGGATGGGAAACCCTAAACACAGGTATACCCTGGGAGGGGAGGCACTAAAGGCCTCAACAGGGGAAAAAGACCTAGGGGTCATGGTGGATGCATGTATGAATAACTCTGAGCAGTGCAGGAGAGTGGCTAGCGAGGCAAACAGGATGATGGGATGCATCGTAAGGGGGATCACCTCTAGGAGCAAGGAAGTGATTCTGCCGCTGTACAATGGACTGGTTAGACCACACCTCGAGTACTGTGTACAGTACTGGAGACCACACTTGAAGAGGGACATACAGCTCCTGGAGAGGGTACAGAGGAGGGCAACTAAGATGATATGAGGACTAGGGCATCTGACATATGAGGACAGACTTGAGGAGCTCTGCCTGTTTTCATTGGAGGAGAGGAGAGACGGGGGGGACGGGACATGATTGAGGTCTTCAAGTACCTCAAGGGAATAAATAGGGTAAACATGGAGGGGATCTTAGGACTAAAGCAGGGAGGTATCACCAGAGGGCATGGTTTGAAGTTGGAAAGTGGAAGGGTGGTGGGGGGAGAGAGGTTTTCCACTGAGAGGGTGGTGGACCCTTAGAATGCGCTGCCTGGTGAGCTGGTTCAGAGTTCCACAGTGGAAGGCTTCAAGAGAGGTATGACAGACACAGAAAGCAGATGTATCAGATGATGGCCTGGCCGGGGGAGGATGGACGATAGGGGTTTCTGGAACACAATGGGGGGGTCCTCGGCACCAACTAGGGATCGAGGTTCGAGCAGACTCGATAGACCGTAAGACCTAATCTGCTGGCAATGGTATGTTAGTATGCATCATGAAGACAAAAAAAAAAAAATTGTGCGAAAGAAGTGAACAAAACAGAAGGAAGGAGACCACTATGGTTCCGGAGGAAGTAGCGGCGAAGGAGGGATAAAAAGGTGGCATTCAAGAAGTACAAGAAGACAGAGAGGAAGCGGATTGGGAGGTGTACCAGGAGAAGCACAGAGAAACAGGGAAAGCAGTGAGTGGCACAAAGGTACTACAGAGTAAAGGACAGTCAAAGGGACAACTAAAGGGAACAAGACCTTTTTCAGATACACAAGTGAAAAAGAGGAAGACAACTAGAAGGATTTTGAGGTTAAGAAGGGCAGAGGGAGACACTATAGAGAAGTATCAGGAAAAAGCAGATATCCTGAACAGATACTATTGCTCAGTCTTCACAGTGGAGGGAGAGGGGCGTGGACCACACAGAAGCATCAGGAACACTGAGGGGCAGGAGGCAGATGAAAGTCCAATCACAAAAGGAAAGTGTCATGAGGGGATCTGCGAATCTGAAAGTGTATAAGGCTATGGGGCCGGAAGTACATCCAAGGGTGCTAAGGGAGCTCAGGGCGGCACTGGATGCACCTCTGACAGCCCTATTCAACAGCTCACTGGAAACAGGAGTGGCTGCAGAGGACTGGAGGAGGGCAGATGTAGCCCTGCTTCATAAAAGCGGCAGCAGGGAGGCCTCCACCCCCCCCCAGGTATCGCTACTCAGTACCCCTAGGGATACCATAGTATTACACGTATCTTAGTTTAACTAGATTAGTTTAATTGAAGCCTCTGTACACCACCAAGTGAAGCTGTGTACTCCACTCTGTACACCGCTGTATCACTGGAAGTGCTTTGTGTATCCTTTTGCTTTGTATGTTCTTTTTATTCTATCTCACCTGTAATGTTCTCCATCGTTGAACTCCACCAACTGTTGTCTACCCTCCCTGTGACAAGGTGCCTTTGTAAATGAGTCTGACTCAAAGGTTGTAAATCCAAATTGTGAATAAATAAAATAAAATAAAGCAGGGAGGACGCTGACAACTACAGGTCAGTCAGTCTAACGTCAATTGGTGGGGACGTTAATGGAAACACTTTTAAAAGAAAGGCTAGTGGAGTATCCTGAATCCAGATGGTTACAAGACCGGATGCAGTACACATTTTTTTTTTTTGGGGCGATCTCAACAAACCTTATTGATTTCTTTGACTGGTTGATCAGGAAATAGATTCAGGTGGAGCAGTGGACTTGGCATACTGGACTTAAACAAGACTTTCAACACTGTACCACAAAGGCTCATTTGGAAACTGGACAATTTGGGAGTAGGACCCAAGGTGGTAAATGGAGTACATAACTAGTTGATGGATAGGTGACAGAGAGGGGTGGTAAACAGCATTCACTCTAATGAGGGGAGAGTGACCAGCAGGGTGCCTCAGGGCTCAGCATTGGGACTAGTCCTCTTCAATGTCTTTATAAGAGACACTGCACAAGATCTAAAGAGAAGGTCTCTCTGCAGATAACACCAAATCTGCAACAGGGCAGATACTCCGCAGGGGCTGGAAAGTGAGTAGAAACCAGAGAAAGCTTGAGGAGAGGTTGAGGGTATGGCAGCTGGGTTTCAATGCGAAAAAGTGCAAAATCATGCACCTAGGAAACAAAATCACAGGGGTGGTATATAATATGGGAGAAAAGTTATTTATGGTGTCTAATAGGGAAAGGGACCTTGGGGTTATATCGGATGACCTCAAGATGGCGATGCAGTGCGACAAGGCAGCAGGCAGGGCCAGCAGGAGGCTGGGGTGTATAGGGAGGGGAATCACCAGCAGAAGGTGAGTGGTGATGTTACCACTATATCGATCACTGGTGAGACCCCACCTGGAGTAGTGTATCCGGCTCTGAAGACCACCTCTCAAGAAGGTGACAGACATGGTACAGCCTGTTCAAAGGAGGGCAACTAAAATAGTACAGGCCAGAGGCTACCTCATAAGTCCTATGAGGAGAGACTGAGGATCTCAATATGTACACCCTGGAAGGTGTGAAAGACATAATAAAGATCTGTAAGCATCTCATGGGGTGAACAAAAGGAGCAGAAGGGGTTATTTTTGAAAGAGGTGCATGAGAAAAAGGGCACACAAAGCTGGAAGGGTGGAAATTTAGGAGGAATATAAGGAAGTACTTCTCGCAAATTCTACTGTTCTACAGTAAGAAGAATGTTCCTCTCTTACCACTCAGCTATCCCACATTAGATCTTCCTCGTATACCTCTCCACAGTACCACGTTACAAAGGATGTCCCTCACATACCTCTCAACCATGTTACAATACATACATACATAGATAAACAGACAGTGTCGGCAGATAAGGGCCTATGGCCCACCCAGTCTGCCCATTTGAGCTTGTAAGTTCAGTTTATGTTTTCCAAGAAGTCTGTTGCCCCTTACCCCTGACCTCCAGAATTCCTTCATGTCTATCCCATGCATTCTTAAATCTCGTGATTGTTTCAGCCCCCACCACTTCCTCTGCCAGGGTGTTCACTTGTCCACCACCCGTTCTGTGAAGAAATTCTTCCTCACATACCCAGCGCAACTGTCCCACAGTATGGCGGTTGGGTGGTGATCCACTATTTTATAACCTTCAGGTGCCAGTCAATTTTATGTTTTGACAGGGCTACCTACCACCAACCTCTAACATACTACCAGGATGGCTAATTTACATTCATCTCCCATTCAGAATAACTCTGCTTCAGGCTTTTTATATCCCACTCCCTGAGATCCTCTGAAAACACTGAGCTTCAGGGGTTCAACCAGTGACATACAGAAGTCTGTGCAGTTAGGCACTAAATAATTAAGCAATAATGATAGAGAAGCCAGTCGTGAATCCAGGAAATGCCCAGCTTCAAGGTTGTTAATGCTAGTATAAGTCTAATCACAATTACAACTTCAGTTTTGCCAGTTTTATTTAGGTTTAACTGTGTGGTCGTGATACGTACATACCACACAGCGTCAGTCTGCAGCGGATCGGTCATTTCCAAAGGCGTTAATGACTGATCAGTAGCTAATCCAGAGCCTCGCTAGGCTCATGAATAATTAGACTTGTAACAATTAGTAGGAAGTACTTCTTAGATTGATAGGTGTGATTTACCTTAATTCCACAGGAAAAGACATTGAAGTGCTAGTAGAACAAAAATAGCAGGCAGGAACATGTTAAGAATTTAAAGAAAGTCAGTTGTAACTTTTTATTAAGTATTTTTCTTTTTCCGTTTGCTCACTAGAAAGTTTATTATGTGACAGTATTATGCTGGATATGTGTGGAACAGCACTCTGCCTGCCATCTGATATGTCCGGTTCTTGACTCCCCACTACATCATCAGCACTGTGACCTCACTGACTGTGACAACTCATTGTGACTGACCTAGCAGCTACTGAGTGGCTATTCCTGAGTAGCTGTGACATCAGTCAGTGAGTTCGCAGTGTTGATGATGTAATTTGGGGGGTGCTAGATATGTCAGCAGCCAGGCAAAGTGCTGTTCCACAGATCACACCTGCTAACATGACGTAAAAAATCTTCTAATTACCTAAAGGGAAAATAAAAAGCACCGCAGATATAAAGGGTAATAGTAGACTGCTTTTAAAAAACGAATATTAATTTTAGGCAGCACACTAGCCCTAATGCACGCAGTACACCAATGGTTCCTTCAGGTTAATTAAAATCCTTGCAAGGGCCGGTCCCGGTGGCATAGAGGGCTGAGGCGCTGGCACCTTACATCAAACCACGCCGGCGATCCGGGTTCGGGAATGGACTCGGGTGCGCTGGGGTTCCAGGAGGACAGGAGAGATTACATCCGAGGGACTGGTCTCCTCCTCGGGTGGGTCAGGGTGATGCCTTGCTCTGTAGCGGCCCCCGGTGGAGACCAGGTGCACTACAAGAAGAGGCACGACGTCAGGGGAACCAGAAAAGCGGAAAAACGTCCCGGATTGGCCAGGATGACGGCAGACGATCTGCCGACACCACCGAAGGACTCTTGTGGAGCCTGACTTCCTCAGCAGCGCCCTGGGGCCAAGACAAAGAGTGTGCTGACTGCCCTACCAGTGTCTTCCCCCTCGGAGGAGAGGGACCCACTCGGCAAAGGGTTACGCCGAGCTACCTCAGGGTTGGCTGCGATCTGAGGTAGGGGGTTCCATGGGGAGGACAGTAGGTGGGTGTAGGGGTTTATGGCTGCCTGAAAGAAGTGGCAGATATGGGGCACATAGGAGGATAAAGAAATAATGCAAAAAAAAAAATCCTTGCTAATGTCTTTACAGCGGTCAGTGAATGACGGCAAGAGTTACAACTGACTGTAAACTAGTCTTGAGTTCTGGTCTATTCCACTTGTACAGAAGGAAAACTACAAGCTAGTCATATATGAAAATCAGGTTCAACACAAACATGAAAAATAATTGCAATAACTAGTAAAATGCTGGAATCGTTACCTTATTACAACCCAGTTATCTGTTTTCCAGCAATTATGTCTCTTGCCACTTCACAAAAGGAAAACCTCTGACAGTAATAGATTATTCTCCCTTATTTCACGAACAGAAATAATATTTTGGACTCACTCTGCCTCACCTTCAGTAAGTATTCAAATTAAAAGTACTTACAAGAGAATCAGGAAAGAAGTTCAGTTCTCAATCACTCATCTGTAACTACCTCCCTCCCCCACCCCAACAATACTCCTCAATCCAACCCAGACCACGGGAATTTCTGTAGGCTGGCAGGCTTAACTGTACCAAACAATCCTGAAGACATCAAACTCTTTTTTTCCTTATTTCCTCTGGGTTTGAGGGTAATCACTGCAGTATCGTCTCCAAGATACAGTACTGTCAGGCTCCACTCACCTGCTTCCACAGCTGTAGGGGCTTGGCAGAACTCTGATTGGGAAAGATACTCTGAGAACCTGCAACTTGACACCTCATCCCAGATGAATGGTGAGAATTACAGTAAGGGTTAGGCGCAATGGGCCTTTGGTCCTCCTACCATCAAAGTCTGTGTTTCTATGAAGAAACTGCCTCCACTCTCTCTTTGCGTTCTTTGGACTTGGCACCTAAATTTCATAAGCATCCCCTCACTCTGAGGTTCAGCAACCTGTAACTCAAAGTTTTCTGAATTTCTACTGTGTCTGGGGTGTACTAATCTATGTCCCTAGGCATTTAGATTACTGCATCAACTCTGCAAGTTTTGCAAGACATCTTAAAGCATGTTATGGTGAAATTTTGACACCTTACAGAAACATAGAATCTGTTGGCAGAAAGCGACCAGTAGGCCCATCTAGTCTGCCCCATTTCCTGCCTAGTACTACTCCCTGGACCCTACTGGGTGTCAGGTGTCCCTCCATCCTCCCTTTCTTTACTTATTATGCCCATCTGCCTATCCCAGAAGAAGACAGAAGGGAAGGAAGAAACATATTCAATTCAGTGCTTTAGAGTAACTGGTAAATACAGGTTACTCACCTGTAACAGGAGTTCTAGGAATGGTATATGTTGTTCATCCACACTTATTGGCAAGTATCCTTGCCGCTTTAAATCTTGCGGAAGGTCTTCAAGCTGGCTCCTCCACCCACCCAGGTGAAGTATAACTCTCGCTCCGCCCCAGCAGCGCCAGATCTGTAGCCCGCTGGAAGCTCAGGTTGTCTTGCGTCAAGCCGGAGGTCAGGAATAGGATGAACAATATACCATTCCTAGAACTCCCAAGTTGTGAGTAACCTGTATTTCTAGGGACATGGATATGTTGTTCATCCACACTTATTGGCAGACTCTAGCAGTTCTCTGGGAGGAGGGAGGCAAGGCGCACACCCAATACTTACTTGGGAAAGAGAGACTGAGAACCGAGGCCCCAAAACCAGCATCCCGGGCGTGACTCAAGGTCGATGTGGTAGTGGGTAATGAAGGTGTTTGCTGACTTCAGGTAGCAGCCTGCAGATTTCCTGGATAGGGCGTCCCTGAAGCAGCCACCGATGCAGCAGTATGGCGGGTAGAATGAGCTCTTATCCTCTGGAAGCTCCATGCCCGCCAACTTATAGAGATCTATGCAGGAGGTGACCCACCTGCTTATCGTCCGCTGGCTGCAGGTCTGCCAGATTCGGCTTCAGCGTAGGTGACAAACAGCTGGCGAATCCTCTCCCAATTTCAGCCGGCGCTTTGTAATATCGCCCTTCTAGGGTCCAAAGTATGGAGCCTATTCGGCCTGAGGTGTGATTAGGAGAACACCGGCAGAGTCAACACCTGGTTAAGGTGAAACTCAACACCACCTTCGGAAGGAATTTCGGTGGGCGAGGACAACCTTGTCCTGTGGAAGACCAGGTAAGGAGACTCGATGGAAAGCGCCTGGAGCTCTCCCATCCTTCTGGCTGACGTGATAGCCACCAAGAAGGCGGTCTTCCATGACAGGTGAGAGAGACACACCTGTGCATAGGTTTGAATGGCTTGCCCATGAGCTTTGCCAGTACCAGCAGTAGATCCCATGGAGGTGGAGGTTCTGCTCTGGAGAAATGTGATCAAGGCCTGAAAAAGCGCCAGACCACCTTCTCCTGCGCCATCGACTAGCCTCCGGCCTGCGCCCGTAAGCAGAGATGGCTGCCAGGTGCACCCTTAGGTCGCTCGACCTAAGCCCTTGATTAGAAAGGGACCATAAATAGTCCAAGATGCTTGCCAAGGAACAGGAGGAAGGGTCCAAGCCTGTTCTGGACACCAAATGGAAACCTTTTCCATCTGAAGGCATAGCATTTTCTGGTCGACTCTACGGGACGCCTCAACTACATTGAGGACCTCGTCGAAAGACCCAAGGCCTGGAACTCTAGCCGCCAGGAACCAGGCCGTCAGGTGCAGGGGATTGAAGGTCCGGATGGAACACCTCCCTGATTGACTGATAGCAGGTCCGGGCGAGCTGGAAGCTGCCACGGAGTCCTGGAGCTGAGACTGAGGAGATCTGGGTACCAGAACTGGCGAGGCCAGTCTGGGGCTAACAGAATCACCTGCGCCTTGTCCCTCCTCGCCTTGAGAAGCACCTTGTGGATCAAGGGAATTGGGGAAAGGTGTAGAAGAGGCCCGGGGTCCACTGCCTCGAGAAGACATCCCCCTGCAGCGAGCCCTGCTGCAGGGAGTGGCATGGAACAGCCTCAGCTTGCGTGCTCTCCTGAGGCAAACAGGTCCACCTGAGGTGTGCCCCAATGGGAGAACAGATGCTGTACTACCTCCGCAGGAGAGACCACTGTGGGATGCAGCCCCTATCCGGCTTAGGGCATCGGCCAGGGTGTTGGAGGCTCCTGCCACATGAATGGCTAGGAGATCCGCCCAGGCTGCGCACGAGTGACCAAATGCGAGAGCTTCCTGCATAGAAGCATGGAGCGCGGCCCCGCCTGGCAGTTGAGATAGTACATGGCCGTGGTGTTGTCCGCCTGACCGGACCACTTGACCGGAGGAACGGAGCAAAGGCGGTGAGAGCTAGGCGGACCGCCGGAGCTCCAGCAGGTTGATGTGGCATCGGACTCCGCGAGGACCAGAGGCCGTGGAGCCCATTTCCCCAGATGGGCACCCCAACCCATCAGAGAGGCATCGGTCGATAGAGAGACCGACGGCTCAAGTGGACGAACGGATGCCCTCCTGCAAATGACCTGAACGATCCACCACTGAGAGCCGCCCACATCCCCGTGTCACCGACACAAGCTGGTCCAAAGGATCACAGCGCCAGACCACTGACTGGCCAGTCCCCACTGAAGGGGACGACATGTTCCAGCGGGCCCAGACGACCACGCTGGTGCAGGCCGCCATGAGACCCAGGAGGCACAGGAAGTCCCGGCAGAGCACTGCCCAACCAGAAATGATTGGGCAAAGGAGGAAAGAACCTCGCCCTGTCCGCTGGAGCCGCGCTCTGGCTCAAGAGAGTCGAGCTGCGCCCGATGAATAGAATCACCTGCTTGCTCAAGTTCCAACTTGGCCTCGCTGGATAAGGAGGCCCAGTTGAGAGCAGACCTGGAGGGCCAGATCTCTGGACCGCTCCACCTCCTGCCTGAGGAGCTGCTATCAGCCAGTCGTCCAGGTAAGGGTACACCCGACCCCTCGGGCCAGAGAATGCTGTCACCACTGCCATGCATTTGCAGAAGACCCTGGGAGCTGGAGACAAGTCAAGGGCATGGCTCGAACTCAAAGGGATCCTTCCGCCGAAGCGAAGGAATCTCTGGTGAGACGGACGGATAGGGACGTGGAAAAACGCTGCCCTGCAAGTCCAGAGAGCAGAACCACCATCGCGTTCTAAGGATGGTATTATCTGAGCCAGAGTGACCATCCTGAAAGGTTCGAGACCTTAGGAACTTGTTTAGGTCGTGTAGGTCGAGAATGGGCGCCAGCCCCCCGTCTGCTTCGGAACCAGGAAGTACCTGGACACAAACCCTGGGTCTGAGGGGGGTCCGCTTACCACTCCTGATCACTCCTTCGGAGGAGGAGAGCGGGTGTTGGCCTCGACGAGCCGACAGTGAGGCTACGATTCCCGAGGTTCTCGAGGTGCGACGGCTCTGAAGGGTGGGGCCTGCCCGAATTCCAGAGGCAGGCCTTTTCCCACCACCTCCAGTACCCACCTGTCCATGGTAACAGCGGACCAGACGGAAAGGAAGTGTCGGAGCCGTCCCCCCACGGAGGGAACCAGGGGTAAGGTGGACGGGATGAGGCGACACCCTCAGCCACGTCACTGGGCAGGCTTGGAGGAGGGACGGCCGAGGACCTCCTGGGCTTTTCCCTCCTGCCTCCTGTTAGAGGAAGCCGGCGGCTTGGGTTTGGGATGCCAAGGTCGAGCTCTGGGCCCTGACGTTGTTGGGCAAGCGCCGGGCGCCGAAGCGAAAAGGCTTAGGCTGTGGTTTGCGGCCTTTGTCCTTCTGAGCGGAAGAGACCGAGTCCAAGGTAGCATTGGACTTCTCGATCCTCTGCAGGTGACCTTCCACCCCAGGGCCGAAGAGGTCAGTCCCCAAAAAGGGAACATCCATCAACTTGTGCTGGGTATCCGAAGTAAAGGTGGATATCCTCAGCCAAGCCCGCCGACGCATAGCCACTGCGGCCACCACCGACCTGGCACATGAGTCCCCAATATCTAAAGCAGTCTGGAGCTGCTGTTTGGCCACTGCCCTGCCTGGTCCCGCACCTGCTGACCGTAGTCTGCAGATCCGCGGGAAGATGAGGGATGACCTCATCCAGGAGCCCAACAGGGCATGAGAAAATGTGCCATGAGGACGGCCAAACTGGCCTGACTATGGCCGAGAGAGGACGCAGCATAGATTTTTCACCGGCATAATCCAATTTCTTGGATTCCTTGTCGGAGGTTTGTCCACATCCCTGAGTTGCCGCGCTGCCGAAAACGCTGTCGGTAACCAACCCTCAGCCGAGGGTGCTCCAAACCGGACAGGGAACCGGTAGGGACCGCATACTTCCTGGCCATCCTGGCCGGGCGCAGGACAGGAAGCAGGGCACTCACCAAAGCTCCAAGGCCGGACCCACTGGCCTCGGCCACCAGAAAGGCCTCCGTTGGAGAATCCTCGGTCCAGAATCTCCATTGAGGAGATACACAAGCCCGTTGGAAACAGGTTCGAGCTTCATCCAGTGGACTCGAGATGAGCGAAGCAGTCCTAAGGCACGACGACGGGCTATCGTCCATTGACTGTCCTCCTGAGGATCCAAGTCCAGTCGCTTGGAGAAAAGGAGAATTATCCTCGGACTCGGACCAGGTCCTCGAAAGCTGCCTCTGGCCTGAGCCACCTCTACCTGCCGAGGTCGGTCGGGAGTGAGGGTAACAGACAGCCTATGGGGTAGACCCTTAGCCGACCGAGAATCCTTGGTCGGAGCCCCAAATAGTGGCTGTGGAGGCGGAGGTTCCACTGGAATCGGTGGAGCAGCTGGTTTTGGCCGAACAACCGGCCTGGGAACAGGCTCCTCGGGTAAGTCGAGGGGTTGTGTCGGCCGCTCCGGTGACAGCCACTTAATGGCCGGGGAAGGCAACTGCGTCGGCTTATTCCCGGTCAGGAGGAGCTGTTGCCACATGAGGTCCTCGTACCGTCGATGTAACTTATGCCGAAGCCTCCCTGATCCGAGGAGAGGGGCGAGGCGAAACAGCGACGCCGCTTACATGCGGTGCCGAGACCGAGACTGCCTATAGCGGCGGGATCGGCTGGGCACGAGAGGTCCGAACCGAGAGCCTCGGCTTTTCGAGGTCGGTGGGAAGTGTCGGCAGGAACGGCACTCCTTCCGGCCTCGGAGGGTTCATCCGAGGGCTCCGGAACGGGAGGCACAGGCAAGCCACGGGATCTCAACTCCCGGGGAACCGGGAGAGGGAGTCTCGGCTTCTATAGCGACAACCCGTCCAACGGATCGAGAAAAATCTCGACTTCGCCGACGGGAGTCTCAGTCAACTGACCTGACGGGGACACTGTGAGACCAGTGGCCTAAGCCGAGCGTTCCACTGTCGACGACTGGGAGAGGGACCTTTCCCTGCCAAGAGCGACGGAGGATGACTTTGTCCTCTTTTGGACCGAGAAAGGTCCAGCAGACGTTGGCCCTCTCCCTAGTGGAGAGGGACAGACAAAACTCCTTAAAGGAAGCTGTGTAGGAAGAACCCAGAGAGCGGGATAAATGCCGCAGGCCGAGGAAGATACGCCCGCCGCCTCTTTCTCGAGGGCTTATCATCGCTCGAGCTGATCCGCCAAGCCTGTCACCGCTGACACCGCCGACCGGGCCTCCTTAGACTTCACCGAGGGAACGCTTCGGGACGGCCCAGTTGCAATCGGGCAGCACGGTTCGAGGACACAGGCCGAAAACCGAGAGCATAAGTCGCAGTCCTGCGGGTGGTGCTCAAGGCCTAAACAGTGAACACACTGGAGTGTGGATCCGTCCGAGCATCTTCTGACTGCAGGGGCATCTCCAAAACAGGAGTCGATTGTCCACCAGCACAGGGATCAAGACTGAAGTCTTTAGCAAAACTTCAAATGCAAAACGGAAGAAATAGAACCAGTCTCAAACGCCGAGCTGCTAAGGAGGAACCTGAGCTTCAAGCAGTAAGGAAGATCTGAAGGCCATGGGGCGGAGCCGAGTTATACCACCCGGTGGGGTGGGAGGAGCCAGCTTGAAGACCTTCCCAAGATTTTAAAGCCGCAAGGATACTTGCCAATAAGTGTGGATGAACAACATATCCATGTCCCTAGAATTGCTATTTTCTTTAAACTTAGATTGTGGGCTTTAGTGACACTATACTTTCTTTGTTGTCTTTACTTATAATTGTTTTGGGCTGTTGAAAATTTAAAACATAGTGGTGGTGTAATTCTGTGCTGTCTAATTGCTGAAATTTTCCCCCCTCCCTCCTTCCCCAAACTGTTAATTATATGCCCTGTTAATTCTGGATTGACAGGAGCTAAACACAGGGTATAGTAAGGGGTGTGAAGTAGGAGGGGCATAAGGGGGAAGAAGCCCACCCTCAGCACGACAAGTGTTTTGACTCATTTATTTATTGGCTTCTTTTTCTTAAAAAAAAAAAAAAAAAAATATCTGAGGATCAGTGGCAGGATTTTTAGTACAGTAAATTAATAAAAAGGGAACTAGGAGAGCTTCAGTAGCAGACAAGTAGTGGAACTGCAGTATAACGTGGGGAGTGGTGCAATGCAGTGGCTGTGGGGCAGCCATATTCAGGCAGACCTTCTGGACACTGAGGTGCTGCCCTATCTGCATGCATCTCTGGACTGCGGGATGAGGTAGCCAGACTCAGAGCAGAAGTAAACTGGGTCAGGAGTACCATCACCCCTATCCAGGGACCACCCAGTCCAATGCAACTGCCTCAAAGGATGCCGAGAACGAGGAGCACTTGGATGACAGTGGGCTCAGGGAGGTTAGAGCAGTCAGGCAGAGGCACATCCCAGATCCTATTCCACTCAAGAACTCATATGCCACACTGGCAAATGAGGACAACCAAACAGAGGTACCCAGGGAAGTGGAAGGAAAGGATGTGGAGGTTAGCCAAGGAGGTGACCTCAGCGGGGAAAGCAGTGGACCCCAGAGGAGGAGGAGGAAGCGAATCCTGGTGGGGGACTCCCATCATAAGAGGGATCCAGCTAGGAACACAGGAGGGGGAGGACAGGGAGGTGAGGTGCCTACCAGGTGCCACAGCATGGAGGGATGGAAGGAAGATCCTGGGGATCACTGGGAAGGCAAGATGGGAGGGTGAGCTGGATGTCATTATCCACCTAGTACTAATGACCTGGCAAATGGGGAGCCAAAGGAAGTTCAGGAAGAGTTTAGGAAACTGGGGAGGGGTCTCAGGCAAGTAGCTACTTCTGTCACTTTCTCAGAAGTACTACCTGTGAGAGGCAAGGGAGAGCATAGGAGTGCATGCACCAGGAACTTTAACTCATGGTTGAAGAACTGGTGCTGTGAGGAAGGGTTTGGATTCATTGGTGACTGGGGACCCACCTGGAGGATGGAGGTTTGTTCAAGCTGGCGGCCTCCATCCATCCTGGATGAGAATCCAAGCACTCAATGATAAGTTTAAATGCTACACTGACAAGCATTTAAACTAGCAAAGGGGTGGCAGGCCAGCAAGGAGGGTACCTACTTGCTCACTCCCCACAGCTAGCAGTGGAACCAGTGAACCAGAGGCGTAGCTATCTCTGCAAAGCAGTGTGCAAAAGATGGAGATTAGTGCCCAAGAGGTGGATAAGCAGAAAAGGGCAAAATTCAGCAGAAGGGCAGACAGCAAGGAGAACCAGGGATAAATGACAACCAAGGAAGGGACTGGAGTAGAAGAGTGAAACAGTCTAGGGAGGTCAAATCATGGAAAGCCATGTGTCCAAATGCCAGGAGCCTTAGCAACAAGATGGAAGATCTGGAGGCTGTCATGGTACAGTCAGACCTGGACATTGTGGCCATCACTGAAAGCTGGTGTAATGAAACCACGACTGGGAGATGGCCATACCTGGCTACAACATATTCAGAAGAGACAGAGCAGGCAGCAAGGGAGGAGGAGGCACTGTATGTGAAAAATGACATAAGGCCACAGAGATCCAGGAGGAACAAAATGGGGGAGAGATACTGTGGGTTAAGCTGGAAAGGAAAATGGGGACAGCCATCCGCACAGGTGTGGTCTATAGACCACCAGCCCAGAAGGAAGAAACAGATAGGGAGCTGATGGCAGACAAGGGTGAGGTAGTACTGGTTGGAGACTTCAATATTCCAGACGTGGACTGGAGCATCCCAGCAGCATCAACTAGGAGCAGATTTATCCTGGACTCCCTTCAGGGTGCCTTCCTCAAGCAACTGGTCATGGAACCAACTCAGCAGAAGGCAATACTGGACCTTGTGCTCACAAACAGGGACAGTGTGATGGGGGTAACAGTGGGGGAGCACCTGGAGAACAGTGACCACCAGTCATTGTGGTTTGAAATCACAGAAAGAGCAGAACCAAACCACACAAAAACACGTATCCTGGATTTTAGGGGGTAGACTTTGGGAAAATGGGAGATACTTGAAAGAGGCATTAAGGAATGGGACAGGAATCAGGGTTGAGGAACAGTGGGCAGTATTTAAAATGGGGATTACAAGAACAACAGAATTATGCATTAAGCAGGTTAGCAAGAGGAAAAGGAAGAGGAGACCATTATGGTTTCCAAAGAGGTAGCAAAGAAAGTGAAAGCCAAAAAGATTGCATTCAGGCAATACAAAAGACACAGGCAGAAGGGATAGGGAGAAGTACCAGGAGAAGCAAAGGGAGGCAGGAGGTCAGTAGGGAAGCCAAAGTTCAGACAGAAGAAACATTGCAAAATCAGTGGGTAGAGGACAAAACCTTTTACAGGTACATAAGTGAAAAAGAAAGACAAAGGAGGGATAGTGAGACTGAAGGGGAGGATGGGGAGCGTGGAGGATGACAACAGTAAAGCTGACATATTGAACAGGTATTCTGATCAGTCTTACTGAGGAAGCGGAGGGTAATGGGTCTGAAGGGAGTACAAGGGGTGAGAATGGTGCAGAAATGGACACAAGTCCCTTTACACGAGAAAGAGTCCTGAAGAAACTGGAAGTAATAAGAGTTGATAAAGCAATGGGGCCAGATGGGGTGCACCCCAGCGTCCTTAAAGAACTGAGAGAGGTGGTGGCGGAACCTCTGGCTATCCTGTTTAGCCGATCACTGGAAACAGGGGAGGTACCCAAAGACTGGAGGACAGCAGATGTAGTCCCCTTATACAAAAGTGGGAACAAAGAGGAAGCAGGGAACTACAGACCAGTCAGCCTCACCTCGGTAGTGGGGAAGATCATGGAAGCACTACTGAAGGAGAGATTGGTGGAACATCTAGTTGTCAATGGACTACAGGACCCAAGGCAGCATGGTTTCACCAGGGGGAGGTCATGTCAGACCAACCTCGTTGAATTTTTTGACTGGGTGACTAGGAGGTGGATCAGGGGAGGGCAGTGGACATGGCCTATCTGGACTTCAGCAAGGCCTTTGACACTGTGCCACAGAAGACTATTACACAAACTGGGGAATATGGTGTGGGCAGGACAGTAGTGGTGGGTAGGTAACTGGCTGGGTGGCAGGACACAGAGAGTGGTGGTAAATGGCTGTCACTCCACGAGGGAAGAGTGACCAGTGGGGTACCACAGGGATCAGTGCTGGACCGGTCCTATTCAACATCTTCATCAGTGACATTCGCAGGACCTAGAAGGCAGAATTTCACTGTTCGCTGATGACACAAAGCTCTGTAACAGAGTAGACACACCAGAGGGTGTAGACAGAATGAGACACGACCTGCAGAAACTTGAAGAATGGTCAGGGGTTTGGCAGTTGAAATTCAATGCAAAGAAGTGCAAGATAATGCATATGGGGCACAAAAACCCTGGTACAATATATCAGTTGGGGGGTGAGGATATAGCATGCACCAAGCAGGAAAGGGATCTTGGGGTTATCATCTCTGATGCCCTCAAGGTAGGGAAACAGTGTGACAAGGCAGCAGGTAAAGCAAATAGGATGCTGGGATGTATAGGCAGGGGCATCACCAGCAGGAAAAGGGAGGTCATAATTCCGCTTATACAAGACACTAGTGAGGCCCCACCTGGAGTACAGTGTACAGTTCTGGAGATCATACCTACGTAAGGACATAGACAGGGTAGAGAAGGTTCAGAGGAAGGCAACAAAGATGGTGCATGGATTGCATCACAAGTCCTATGAAGACAGGTTGAAGGAACTGAACATGTACTCCCTGGAGGAGAGGAGGGAGAGAGGGGATATGATAGAGACATACAGGTATCTTACAGGGAGGAACAGGGTGCAGGAAAACACTATTTTTAAGTGAAAAGATGTTCCAGGACTAGAGGGCATGGGATGAAGTTGGAGGAGGGACGATTCAGAGGAAACATGAGAAAGAATTTCTTCACAGAGCGAGTGGTGGACAAGTGGAACACCCTGCCAAAGGAAGTGGTGGGGCTGAAACAATCACGGGATTTAAGAATGCATGGGATAGACATAAAGGAATTCTAGAGGTCAGGGAGTGAGGGCAACAGACTTCTAGGAAACAAACAACACAAGCTCAAATGGGCAGACTGGGTGGGCCATAGGCCCTTATCTGCCGACACTGTCTATGTATGCTTGAAGCCCCCCACTGTCTTCGCTCCCTGCCACCTCTTCTGGCAGGATGTTCCAGATATCCACCACCCTTTCTGTGAATTATTTCTTCACATCTCTTTTAAACTCCCCCACCTCAAGATTCACTGCATGCCCCTGTGTTCTGGTGCTCCTCCTCTGAAAGAGACTTCCCTCCTACACCTTATTCACCCCTGTAAGGTACATATAAGGTTTCAATCATGTCCCCTCTCACTCTCCTCTCCTCCTAGGGGTACATGTTGAGTTTCAGCAGCCTCTCCTCATATGGTTTTTTGTGCAGCCACGCAACATTTTGGCAGCCCTCCTCTGGATCGCTTTCACCCTGTCAATGTCCTTGCAGAGGTGTGGCCTATAGAACTGCAAACAGTACTCACGTGGGTCTCATGAGCTTACAAAGGCAATATCACTCCCTTTTCCTGCAAGAAATCTCTATGCACCCTAGTACCCACTAGCCTGCCAACTGCTTTGTTGCACTGTCCTACCACCTTGGCATCATTAGATATGATCACACCAAGGTCCTTCTCTTGCTTGGTGACTAAGTACCCTCCCCTTAATACACAGCCCCTGGGTTCCCACTCCAGGTGCATGGCTCTGCACTTTTTGACAGAAATCAGCTGCCATGCCCCAGATCCCTTTGCATTCTCTCCACCCCTTCCTGAGCGTCCACCTTGCTGCAGATTTTTGTGTCATCTACAAAGAGACACCTTACCCTCCAGTTACACAGAAATGTCAATTATAAAGACACTGAAGAGGAGAGGACCCAGTGCCGATCCCTACTGGTTACTCTCCACTCCCCTGAGTGACTTCTGTTTACTACTACCCTCCGTCTCCAATCCTTCAACCCATTTGATATGCAGCTTACCATCTTCTCTCCAAACCCCCACGCTGCTAAGTTGTTTTTTTTTAGCCTCTTGTGTGGCACAGTGTGAAAGACACTACTGACGTTCGGATAGGCCACATCCACTACCTTCCCCGATCCACCTCCCTAGTCACCCACTCAAAGAAATCTATGAGATTTTACATGCCCCCACGGTGAAACTGTACTGTGGTGGTCCTGCAGCCCATTTGCCTGCAGGTACTCCATCAGCCTCTCCTTCAGCACAGTCTCCATTAATTTCCTGCCAGTAGCATGAGATTGACCGCCTGTAATTGCTAGCCTGCTGCCACTCTTGTGCAGAGAGGGACCGCTCATGACCCTCCTCTTTTATTGTTTAATACCCTTTTCCTATTTTTAATCTGATTTAGCATTTTTTTACATTTGGAATAACAAGGCGCTCTTTTAATATGCCTTAGACCAGATTTTCATCAGTACTCTCAGCTGTTGCTGTACACCTATTATTCTTTAAGGTCAGGAGCATTATCGGATGCGTACTAGTTTGATTACAGTCACGGAAAAGTGATCTTAAGGAATAGGTGGTCAAACACAGAATACCAACACATACCTGGTCTGAGCCATGTTAAAAGGAGTGCTACTATTATTATTTAAAATATCACAAAAATAGAGAAAAAAAAAAACAAAGTGCTAAAACAGACTCAAAACTGATTCAAAAGGGTATCATACAAGACATGAAGTTAGAGGCAATATGAAATAGAACGAAAAAGTATAGGTCCTAACTTCCACTGGTAACAGGCACGGCTGCTATAAGTTTATCTTTGATGGAAACTTTACAATTTTCCATGAGCAGCCGGCCTTCTTTCTGCCAGAGAAAGCAATGCAACTCCTGCAGAAATCACCCTTACTTACAGTCCCTCTTAATGCAGTAACACACCGCTGCTAATGAACCACTCCTTCCACCTGCAAAATTCACATTCACCATACTCAGTACCTGGAGAATGATTCAGTAGCAAACTTTACATGCCCAGATTCCTGGCTGAGAAGTTTTAAGGCCCAATTTTTTTTTTATTTAAACCTCAAACCAGGAGCTAGGCTAAAGACTTTTCAGAAGACTTTTGTTTGGTTACTTTTCATATAGCTGCCTCAGAAAACCCCCAGACAGTCTCCCAGATTATCATATTCCCTTAACAGTGGTCCTTTTCACTCAACTACAGCAGCCTAAATTGGCTCTCACCCACGGCTAGCTGCCTCTACTCTCTTGGCACCCTGACTGATAGCATCTCTTGCTCAGGTGTACCTCCTACTCTGGCTCAGATGCAGATTCCTCAAAGCCCCTACTATGGTCTCCGCTCCGGAGATCAGATGCTTTTTCTAGTACCTATCTGTAAAACAGCCATGGGTGCTCAGGCCTTTTCCCCGCTTTGCACCAGTATACTGGGCAGCCCTACTAATATCCACCTCACCACTACTCATGCCAGCTTTAAGCGCCAGTTAAAAAGTCACCTACTGCAGTCTGACCCCTGCTCCTGCTTCCTTCCCACCTGAACTCGCTCTTAGACCTCTCCAGCTCTGCTGGACCTGCTCAAGGCCTAGTCACACTCCTTCGCACTCACTGTTTACTGTCCTAAATCTGATTCTCACCAACGTATCCCCTTTGTTTTACCTATCCTCTCTTCCTCCCCCCCCCCCCCCACTTTGGGGCATATAAGCCAACTGCTGAGCACTTGATCTCATTAAGTTGATACTAAGAAGTTCTTCCCATTGACCTGTTATTTATTTAGATACAAATATTACTACCGTTGTTTACTGTACTTTGCGTTTTTTAATTCTCATCCGTAATACATTTGTACCTTACCAATGTTTATGTCACTTTGAACTGATCATGTATTTTGTATTTAAATGTACTTCTGCTCCTCAGTACGGACCGTACCTGTTTTGTACTCTCTTGGGTCGTGCCGGAAAATAGGCATTTTCTATGTCTAGCGCACCTACCCAGTAATCAAAAACAAATAAACTAAACTATAGAACTTAACTTCCACCCTCCCCCAACAGGAACTAGCAGTCAGCTGCATAAAAAGAAATTGTGAACAACTAGGATTTAAAGAAGATCTACCAGGAAACTAAAGTGAGCCACCCTAGCATATACAGTGGCTGGAAGTCAGCACACATGGCATATAGGCAACTTTTGTAAAAACAGCACGTAGCATGGAAAATACAGAGATTTTTGTATCTCCATACATGAGAGCAATAGACAGGAAGGGGCAAAACCATGTCAGCGTATCGTGTTTTTTTGCCAGCGCGATCCCCAGGGGACTGGACCCAGTTTACCAAAATGCCGGCTGCACCAAGGGGAAAAGTGGAATTTTACAAGAGTAAAGGTAATTTAACTACTTAATATATTTTGCGATTACAGCGGTGATCGGGGGCTCCAACCACAATATATGCTATGGTGGCTCACTTCAGTTTCCTTGCAGATCTCCTTTAAATAACTAGTTACACATTTTCAACCCTTGCATTAAAAATAGGATTAAAATACAATATAGAGCAACTGAGGTTTTGTTTTAAATATACACAATACAATAGACACATACAGAATACAACAGACCACCCACTATGGCACCAAACCAAATTATGAAGGGCCTTCATAACAAACCTTTCAATAGTCCCAAATTAGTAGAATGGGTTGCTCACATACTTCCCCCAACTGTACCACATTAAAATAGGTTCCTCATATACCGCTCAACTGACCCGCATTAGGAGGGACACCCCTTACACAACTACCAACTACAGTAGGAAGCATGCCTCTCCCTCACATTCCTCTCAACTGCCCCACATTAGGAAGGACATTCCCCATGTACATCACAACGAAGGGCGTTACATACCTCTTAACTGTTTAAGCAAATAAAAATTACGTACCTACCGTTATTCCTGATCTTCTCTTGTATCTTCACCATTCACATTACTGCTGGGTGTAAGCCGTGGCGTGCTAGCTACGGAGGTTTTTTCTTTTTTTCTTGGAGAAGTCGCCACCCATAGAGACCAATGCACTACATAGTGCGCGAGGGCAGCCTTTTAGAGGCTGCAGACTCCTCCATCCCAGTTCTGTAAGCGAGAGGCAAACAGAAGAATAAGAGCGAGGCAAGAGAGCCGAGGGATAGTAAGAGAAAGGAAACAAACTGAAAAAGAAATAAGCCGATGGAGGACAGGAAAGAGGAGAACCCTACCCTAAAGGGACTGCAAGGCCTCACTCCTGGGGCGGCCTCGGGGAGAGAGAGAACAGATAAGGAGAGGAAGAAAGAACAAAGAAGAAGGGGGGAGAAGCTGGAAGGAAAAAATACTGCAAGTTTTAAGTTAAATGGGCTTAAGGGTTATCAGCTTGGAACCAAAGGGCAAGGAAGCAAGGATCCCTTCAACAAGACTGGCCTAAAGGTTTGACTGAACCGTTTGCACAGCTTGATACACAAAAGGCAGATTTCCTACACCTCCCGTTATCCCGGAAACCCTTAGCTCAAGCTGAGAGCTCACAGATTGCCAAAGGCACACAATCTGTTCCAGAGGAAGAGCTCAAATTAAGAAAGGGAAAAGGGACCCCACCTTCAGCACATTGCTAAGGATAATACAGGTGGTGGAGGGAGGGGGGATTGAAGCCCTGAAGGGCTGCCCCTTGAGAAAGTGGACAGAGATGGGGAAGGAAACTCGTCCGACTCCCTGGGAGGCAGAGGCCAAAGAATTAGACCACCAGTTCCTGAAGGCAATTTTGAAAATGCACTAGACTTCGACTAGCACCAAACTGGCATACACAGGACAAGATCCAGAGATACCAGCGAAGTCCAAGAACTAAGGAACAGGACCGTTCAAGAACTATTCCTGTAAACTGGTGACTGAACTAACTTGGCCTAAGAAAAAAGGTGTCAGTAGGGACACCTTCAAGGGTAATCAGAAAGAGTTCTCAGGAGAAAGATGAAGCTCTACTTGCTCTCCTCCCTCTCCAGACTTATGTTACCTCTTCTGAGAGAGAGAGCGGAAGACCCTAAGGTTAGGGATTTAGGCTCTAAAGGCCACGAAAGGAGGAAGGTGAGGAGAGCAAGCAGGGCAGAAGGGCGCCAAGAAGGAAGCCCATGAGGGAAGGTGGGCAGGATTCAGTAATGAATGGTGAAGATACAAGAAGATCAGGAATTATGGTAGTCATTACTTTCATACTTTCCTTGTCAACCTTCACCATTCACTACTGCTGGGTGAGTACCAAGACCCCAAAGGGGACTAACATAACCCTGAGGGAACAAGACCTTCAGCCTCTTACTGGTGAGAAACAGGAAGAAGAGACTCTGGCAGACTAGACTGAGAGCCCAAGGCTGAGGAGAGCTAGAAGGTGTCCCTGAAGGCAGGGGGCGGAGAAGCCCCTGCAGAAGCCGCCTAGCCGTGGTAGAAAGAGGCATGTCCTCAGTAGGCAGAGCGAATCACCCTACACCGGGTCAGAGTGACAACCTGATAGACGGGCCATGCCGCCCCACCTAATGCAGATCGCTGTCCCCACAGCCTGGAAGCCACCTCACTGGTGTCTTAAGATGCCTTTGCTTGGCGCCTTGCCAGTTTCAGGCCTATAGCAGAGAGGAAATGGCCTGTCAAGATTGCTCTGTATCAGGCATCGATGCTAGCACCAGAGTCAGCATCGACCACCAGTGCCTGTTATAGCAGCATGGTGTGCCTGATGTGACATAATGCACAACATCATACGAGAATAAGAGAACACTCTTCATCCCCACTGGGTGAACTGTAGGGAATCAAGAGTCCAGTGGTCGGTCATCTGGCAGGCGCCAGTGCCGGAAGAGGTCTCTAGGAACACCAAGCCTGAGGGCCTGTTAGGGAGAGAACCTAGGGACTCAGATGGAGAACAGTACCTCCTCCTGCAGTCTGCG
Source organism: Neoceratodus forsteri (assembly GCA_016271365.2). NCBI lineage: Eukaryota > Metazoa > Chordata > Ceratodontiformes > Ceratodontidae > Neoceratodus > Neoceratodus forsteri. The sequence goes on from CM057458.1 coordinate 50,436,284, forward strand.
GGGCTGGAGAGGGTTGGCTGGAGGCTGCCAGGTGCGGATAGATGCCTCCTGGAAGGAATAGGCCAGGATGGCACCACCAAGTGCTGGGTACTGATTTCACTGAGGAATCTGCACGCTCTCCTCGATTTTCTTGTTCCAATATAGGAAATACGGAGATCCCCAACCAACCTCGAAAGGAAGAGCTGATATTCAGTGAAATCAGCGTCGGAAGAAAGGTGAGCAGTAGGTTCCTCCTCCTTCCAAGAAGGATGGGGAACTCGAATGTCCAGAAGAATCCTGCAGCAGTGGGGACAGGCGAAAGACCTGTTCGTGCATGTACCTAACATGACGGAAAGGCCGCGGCAGTGCCTCTGAACGTCTCCCAGGATAACGGTCCCGTAGGACCCACGTGGCCTGGAAGAGAGGGGAGTGGCTGCAGAGGAATGGGAGAGGGACACCTACAAGGAGGCCACTGTCCTCTGCCAGGACTCAAATCCAGGGAACGGAGTCCCAGCTGAAGCGATCCCTGAAATTAAACTGGGTCGTATGACGGAACCCTGGGAATGTGAACTCCAGAACAGCCCAAACGGGGGCTCTCCCCTGTGATGCACTTGGGGTTGCAAGAGTCCAGAAGGGCAACCCATAGCAACGCCACCGGAAGGGACCCTTGAACCTAAGAAGGAGAGGCGGGGCTCGGCTCACGGCTCCTTCACCTGCACCCTAAGGGGTGGCACAGGAGTGACTCGCCCCTCATCCCGACCCCCCCAACCCCTCAGATTCCGAGGCGCCTCTTCCTCGACCCCAGTGAAGGGTCCCTCCATCCAAAGACAGGACTCAGTCCCCGAAGGTGCAGCAGCACCAAGGCTGGCGGCTACCGCGGCCCCTCTGGGGGACAATCCCTCCCAACCCGCCCTCCCCATGGACCCCAGGCCACCCCAACCTGGGAGTCCTCAGAGGAAGACCGCTATGGAGATTCAGGGATGGGGGGCGCTGGGCCACCTGACAACATCCACAGAGGATTCTGATTCCGAAAAATCATGGAGCAAGGCTGGGTTCACATCCGAGTAGTCTCCCTCAAACAGGAGTCGACTGGAGGACCCTATGCTGCACCCGAATATCCCGAAAGCGGCACATGAGAGAGGCAGCGGTGTTGCCCGTAACACCGGGCCGTTCCCAGTGCACCGCCGTGGCTCCAGAACCTGGCCCTGGTCAAATCCCCTGGCGCCGCGGGCAGCACCAGAACCCAACACGACACCGCCAATGGAACTAACCAGGTCAACGGCACTGCAGCGGCGCTGACAACCAAACCAGCGCCGCATGCGGCACCACCCCGATCACTGGCACCACGAACAGCACCAGGATCTGAGATGGTGCCAGAAGGCAGAGTCGAGGGTCTGCCAGTGCCGGGCCCAGCAACCGTGGGCAGCGACACTGAGGGGGCCTGCACCTCAGGAGAGGTGCGGAGGCGGTGTCAGTGACGTGACCCCAGGAAGGGCCCCGGCGTTCCTCCAACACCGCAAGAGAGGCCTCCTCCTCGGCAGGGCCTGAAGATGAGGAGGCTTTCTCCTCCCCCAGACCGTATAGGCCTGGGAGGGGACCCAGACGAAGGGCCTAAAGACCTGGTCTGGGAAGTCGAGAAAAACGCTGTCCACCAAAAGTCTGTGGGGCCTTGCTGACTTTGAATGCATGGATTCGAGAATGCAGCGATCCACGGAAAAGCAGGTGCCGCATCTATCCATATCATGGCTAGGTCCCAGGCTCCGAAGCAAACATCATGTCGGTCCGACACGGAGAAATGCCAGCCACAGGAGCACCGACGCATGGGGGCACGGCCTGCTTTCAACTTTCGCTTGGCTCCCAAACCGGACATGATGAGAAAATTTAATAGACAGAAAAGCTTCCGGCGCCGTCAAAATTAAAAAAGAAAATGGTCTTACCAGTTTCAACGGCATCAGGAATTTGAACCAGGATGAAGGAGCTCGAAACAGACGACGAAAAATGGCAAGGCCTAATGGCGTAGCAGCAGACATTTTCACTCGCATAGCAGGTGTAGCCTCGAAGGCGGGAGAGACAGAACTGGGATGGAGGAGTCGTCAGCGGCGTCAACGTGGCCGCCCCTCATGCACCACGACGCTTTTTAGGCGGCGCCAGTAGGCACAGACCTCCCCCCAAAATAACAAACACTCCAGTAGCAGGTACATGCTTCCAGCTTACACCCAGCAGTACTGAATGGTGAAGACTGACAAGGGAAGATAAGGAAGGACATACCACATTTTATCACGCAGAACCCCATGTCCATACCCAACAACTGTTCCACATTAAAGTGCAATCCTCAACTCCACTGTGAGCATTCCCCGGGGGGGGGGTTCTCTGATTTCACCACTCAGAAAATGTATGTCCATACCCATCTACTGGTGGAACCCACTACCATGACCTTTGAGGAAGGCCCCATTGGTGGAAGTTTTTAAGCAGGGTTTGAAGGTGCACTTTTAAAAAAAAAAAAATAAAAAAGCATTTTTAGACTGTTGATAGCTTATAATTGGTAAACTACTGCATTATTCTATTCAAGTCAGGCTCTATTTTGCAGTGTTTTATCACTGCTGTTCATTTTTATGCTGATTTATTGACATATGTTGTTTTTCCTACCTACCTGTGCAGCGCCCAGAGCCTCCGGGATGGGGCGCTAAACAAATACATTTTACTTTACTTACTTTTACATCAACAGTTACACATTTTTTGGGGGGGGGGGGCACTCAGAACCCCTATGTCCATATCTATTACAGAACAAACAACTTCGCACTCAACACCAGGTAGTACAGATGATTAAGGCTACTAATTCCAGTTTTTACTGGAAAACCTAGTACAATTCCAGAAACGGGACTGTCTGCATGTTGGTAAAACAAAGAATTTCATGGAATTTGGCATTTCATATATCACTAAAGCTACAGAACCTGTTTTTCCTTAAACTGCTACCAGTATTATTTTCATTTTGCATTATTAAATTTGCTGTACATCAATCCTTTTATTCCATATATATATATATATATATATATATATATACACACACACACACACACATATACATGTACATACACACACAAAGACTGACAGCAGAATCCCAGGAAAACCTGGAATTTAGACTCGCAATCACTGGTACAGATCGGGGGGGGGGGCTGTCAAAGCCTGAAGGGGTGACGTGCGGGAGTATTTTTCACTGCCTTTGTTCCTGCTGCAACATTTTGCTAAATCCTTGTTTTTCTGAACTTTCCAACTGAACAAGACAATGACATCACCTCCTGAGCTTGCTGCTAAGGTGCACTGCTCCAGAAGGAACAAACTGATACCCGAAAAACTGCAAGCATTCAAAGGCTCCAGCCTAAACGCCACTACCGCATGAGCATTTGGCATGTATACGCCTTCATTAGGGCCCACCCTCACCCCGGATGAAGCTGCAGACATGCTGAATGACCACAGGGTAGTGACATTCATGGTAATGACTGTTTATATAGGCCTGTATTTTGAATTCACATAAAATTATGTGATAAATATATTATTTATCTTCATTTTGTCCGAGAGTACACACACTCTGTGTATCATCAAACAGGAGGTACCCTTGGTTGGTGGGTCAGAGGAGTCCACCGTGAGATCTCACCCACTGATCGGATGGCTCCAGACACAACACAGCAATGCAAACTAGCATTTAATAGTCACAGGATGGCTTCAGTACCTAAATCCTGGCGCTGCAATTTCCCAGCTAGAACCATTTGTAACACTGGACTGTCCCAAGGACCCCCATCCGCCATTATTTTGGTCACCTTTTCCAAAGTCAGACAGCCATATCTCTGCAATCGGTGGCAGCAATCCTGGGAAAACAGAAGGCACACAAACAAAAGTAAGCATTTGGTTAGCGAGGCGTTTCTTTTTTTTCTGTCTGATCACCTGTGGACTTTCCAAACCATGCACTCACTGACACCCACAAGAAACATTTTAAAATCTCAGGGGAACTTCTGAATTTCACCAGAAAATGCTAGTCTACAGGAAACGCAGAACTTGAGGGCAGATGAGGACCGCTTGGCCCACCAGTCCGTGCATTTTTTCCTACCTACATTATAACCACAGACCCTACTTGATCAACAGCTTCTTCTGCACCCCGTTCCTCTCCACTACGATTCCCTTGTGCCTATCCCATGCATTCTCGAAGATGACCACTGTTTCCGCCTTCACCCACCACCACCTCCACTGGAAAGCAGTTCCAGCAATCCACCACTCCTTTAGTTGCCCTCCTCTGGACCGCCTCCGCGCTGATCTAGAAACTACATCTCTGGAAGGAAACAGAGTGGAAGTGGTCCAGAGGAAGGACGCAACTAAAATGGTGCAGGGTCTGCATCAAAAGCCCTACAAAGAGACTAAAGGACCTCAATATATACACCCTGGAAGAAAAGAGGGAGAGGAGGATATTACAGGACCTTTAAATACCTTATGGGGTAAATAAGGTACAAGAGGGGCATGTTTTTCAGAAAAAGAAGAAGCTCGAACAAGGGGACAAGCTATGAAGCTGGAGAGGGGCAGATTCAGGAGAGATGCAAGGAAGCATCCTCAATGAAGATGTACTTCTTCACAGAAAGAGTGGCAGATTCCTGGAACAGCCTTCTTGCAGAAGTAGTGAGGAGAAAATAATGGTGGGGTTCAAGAATGCATGATTATAGGCATAGAGGAATCTTAGTGGAAAGGAAGGAGAGAGAGGGGAGAAAGAGCTGGAGATCAATTACAGTCTGCAGTGATACTGTAGGTAGGGCAGACTAGGTGGGCCAAGCGCTTCTGATCTGTCGTCAAATTCTGTTTTCCACTGCTATCTTACAATGTAAATTACTGTAATGAATTTAAATAAAAGACAAATTGCTTATCTTGTGGTCAGTGATAGCAAGAAACCCCTCCACTGGGTCACAAACACTTGGCAGAATGGCTACCCTGTTCCAACCCACAGGTGCCTGCACTGCCTTTAGTTGTGTGTATTATAGAGCCCTTTCAGGCGATCAGATGAAAGGCACTATATACCTGGAAATGACATGGTATGCTAGAACAAACGCAACATATTTTTTTTTTTTCAACTTCCTTTATGCCCTCTCCTCTCTGGCCCCATAGGTCTCTCTCCAGCTAGGGCTCGGGACCAGCATGTTATCCTGCTCAGCCTGAGACTCAACCAGCCGTACCTCTGTTCCAGGAACCTCCTACAACCTGACCCAGCTGAGCAGACCCCCCAGCTCTGAAACCCCCCCTTCCAGGTAGGGCCGCTAACTCCTCCGGCACTCTATCTGGAAATCTAGTGGGCAGCCAGAGTGAGGAGAGGAGCCAGAGGTAGGATATGGCGGGTCTGGTGGTGAGCGGTGAGCATGGCATGACGTCCATGGGCCCTGCCTTTGCCAACCCAGGTGCTCCCGCAACCACTTGCAGGACATCCGCCGCAACCTCCACCCTGCAACGGTGCTCCTGCAGGTCACGATGTCCCCAGTCTCCACTGGAGGTCATCGTACAGCAGGAGACACAACTCACCCACCCCCAGAACAGCAGGTCCTCCAGATGCTCAATCCTCTCCTGCCCCAGCCGACCCCCAATGACCCAAGCTTGTTCCTGAATCCGGTTCGCTGGCATGGCACGAGGTGTGGTGTCCAGCGCCTCAACCCTCAGTGCCAACAGACCGGCTAACGTAACATATTCTTCAAAAGCGACTCTTCCTCACACACACACACACACACCCGGGCTAATTTTGACTAAACTAAAATGAGGTGCTGAAGGAATTTCAAACACAGAAATTAGTTCTCTTTTTAATTCAAGAATCTACTGTACTTGTATATAAACAGGCTAAAACAGGCTCTAGAGGAGGCGGTGAGAGCGCCCATTTAGGACAGCAGCTCATATAAACTTTTTTTTTTTTTTGTATGTACACACACTTCAAATTACACACTGCTTAGCAACCCTTGATGTTGATCCAAGTTTTGTGGCCTGGAGTCAGCCTGGATGCCCCTAGTGTCCAACCTGATCAGAGAGCAGTGTCTGCTGAATGCTATTTCACCTTAGCCACATGAAAAGTGATGGTGTGCTACGGTTGTCTGGGGGCAGCAGTCATATGCGCCTTCCCCCCCCCCACTATGCTGTCTCGGATCCCCACCCTCGTGGCTCCCGAGGAGGTCCCCTCGCCATCTCCAGACCCGCCTACTGGGGCCGGTCCCTGGACTGGTCAGTCCCCCCCTTGCTGCCGTGCTCGCCCCTGCCTTAGTGGTTCCCCCTGGTTCTAGCCCTATATTGCCCACTGCTAATTCTTGCTTCCGACCCTTCCCCACTACCGCTTCAATATGAACTTTCACTTTTGAGCCTGTAGTTGCACTCTAGTTTGTTGATCTGTACATGTATTATTGTCCTTATGCTGTTTCCCTGGCCCCACCTGTGTGTGGGTGAGATCGTTCTTTGTCTATACAATGTGCTGTGTACTGTACTCCATTCTGGCCCACTTGTAGTTGCGGGCCTATATGTCACCCTGTATATGTACTATTGTTCTTTGTACTGTAACCTCCCGGGTCGCACCTGAAAATAGGCACTCGTTGTCTAGTGTGCTTACCTGGTTAACAAAAACAAATAAAATAAATACTTAAACAGGAGCAGCTCAGCTCCCAGAAGAAAAGCAGTGGGACGTATAGGTCCCAGTTAACAAAATTACAACTAAAGTTGAATTTTTAAGCAACTTACTTGAATGAAATAGTTAACATTTATCTGGTTTATTTCATTCCCCACCCCTGCTAGCCATTACTGGCAACTACTGCTCCAGTGTCTCCGTAGCCAATGCCCTGATGACTTCCGACTGGCTAGGTTGTGGGAGGACTCCTATATGCCAGTTGGCACACAGTAAATGTTAAAACATCTACCAGTAGTTGTGATTGCCATTAATCAACATCTCTGCTGGGTGCCCCCCCTTTCCCCAGTTTTGCCCTTCTCTCCTGCTCCTCCTCCCCTTCACACAATCGCTCATGGATTCATGTTTCTATCTCGATTAATATACTGTGCTATAGGGACTACTAACACATTGTCCCTACCATACTGTAATCTGTATCTCATGTTTAATTCCCTGTTTCTTTTCCTTCTCTGTATATAAAGTATGACACAGGGTCCATTCTTTAAGACCCCAAAGCTTGTAATCTGCCAACTGTATATACCCTTGTACTGTATTACTTGTGTATTGTACTGTATTACTTGTGCACTGTATATGTTATGTATTGTACTGTATATGTTATGTATTGTACTGTATGTTATGCATGTGTTTTTTTTTTTCTTTGACATGGAGCCTATGACTCAAAGGAGTGTAAATCCGATTCTCTTCAATAAATAAAAATAAACAAAATACGTATAAAGCACATTAATGCATTTTACTGCCGGTACTGAACAGCCGAGGAAAGCACTTTTACTTACTCGCAGCTCAATGCCAAAAAGGAATAAGCAGTAAACAGCCATGTTCATTTTTACCTACGATTATGTACCAATGCTAACCATAATGGCTTTCAGATAGCCCACAAGCTGCACTCAGGTTTTGAAGAAAGTTACTTATAAACTTGTCTTTTATTCTCTATTTTTCCTCCCTCTCTACTGTACAGCTCCATTCTGACCCAGTCACTGCAGCCCCATCAAGAACAAGACATCATGCAGAGTTCACAATGTGAGCTCCTGACCAGACTGGAATAAAAAAGTTTCTCAAGAGTGATCTACAGTCTAGACAACTTCAGGGGTTATGTCATGCTGCCAAGTGTTGCTCTCTGTTCCTCACAAGAGGCCTGCCAGCTTCTGGACACCCAGCATGAGGCTATTAGCAGCAACTAAATCCATCGTTCTAATCCAACAGTTCTCAAACTTTGTCATAGTGAGCCTCCCTTAAGTCATGGAAAAGATCTTAAGCCTCCCCCAAAATACTAAAATATTTTTGGGCCTCCCCATAGAAAAATAGCTTACTTTTCATAGTACATCAGGAATAAATTTAAACCTGTTTATAGCTGGCTCTCATGTTATTAAGCGTGTTAACCCCGCCCCCAACAGGACAACCTACTTGCCCCAATATTTTGACTCTTGAACCATTGTTGCCTTACTGCCATACCTTCATGGGTCAGACTGCTTTTTCTGTTTCCCTATATCTGGAATAACCTTCCTGCCGACCTCTGCCTCTCACCCTGCTCTTAAACAACTTCTCAGGGATCATTTGCTCCTTCCTGCTCTTATCCTAGTACCTGTATGGTTAACTCTTGTATTTGGATAGTTCTGCTGCCAGTCTAATTGATCAGTTGTTCCTCGCATTGTTAGTTTATTGTTTTTAATTTGTTTGCACTTTTGTTCATTTTGTATTGCTCTGAGTGTTTTGCAGTTACATTTTGAATTGTGTTCTCTCACCACCCTTCCTAGGTACACCTGAAATAAACCATGGCTCAGTGTACAGCACCTTCTCTGGTCACATACTTGTGAATAAATACATAAATTCACCTACTATTATCCTTGTGAATGAATACATAAATTCACCTATTATCCTCTTTCAGTTTGCCTTATCCCTTCACACAAAATCTATAAAGTTCTAAATTGAAATATAATACTTTTTCAAGACTTGCTTGAGCCTCCCCTGGAACAGGTTGGGGCCTCCCAAGGGAGGCTGGCCTCACCATTTGAGAACCCCTGTTCTAATCCAATGATGCAGTGCATGTGATCCCACTGCCAGACAATGCCTCTCCTGGCAGTCCTGCTGTGGAGCTATAAAATAATACCTGCGGAGAAGAAAGGGCCTCACTGGCCCAGCTGCCAAACTGTGGGGAGCTTCTAAAATTGTTTTAAAATTGCGCCAACCAATATCTCCCCATGAGATGCAGCATCTCATTTTCAAGCAGGTCCTACAGAGAACAGCAACAAGAGGAGACACTGGAATTACCATTACATTTTATCAGAAGCACTCAGCAAACACTGCACAGCATAACGTAATAAATAATACTAAGAATTAGTTGCTGTATTGGTCCTTGTAAGAACTGATCCAGAAACAAATGGTTAGATACATCTATGGGTAACAAAAGAAAACGGTGCCTAAGCTTTCGGACCAACCAAGTCATAAGCCTCCGAGGAAGGACTTGGTTGGTCTGAAAGCTTAAGCACGATTTTCTTTTGTTACATCTATGTTGGTCCAATAAAAGGTATCGAACCATTTGTTTCCGCATCCAAGAAATACTAATGAACCATCTGTCAGAGAATAGCTCTGAAGTGTTAAATCAATATTTTAGTTGAAGAGAGAGAGCACACATTTACAGAAGAATATTCATGCACAGTGGCTGTCATTCCGTGAAAGCATGAACATTTCTTTTAAATGAGGTACTGGGCTTGCCTGTTGCTAACAGCAATCCTGAGATAGACATGACTAAAGTCTAATAAGTATTCCTACTACACTGCCACCATTTAATGGAACCATGTGCTATCCCGGAGGTACAAACTGTGTTTGACTACATATAACTAGGTACCGCTTGTTCCTCTATGACATCACACCCCAGCATCCTGTCTGCCTTACTGTGGGCCTTGTTACACTGGCTTGAATGTTTTAGGGAGTCACTGATGATGACCCCCAGTCTCTCTCCTCAGAGACTGTGCCCAGCTTCAAACCCCCCCCCCAGCACTCCGTCCTCAGGTTCTTTTTCCCTATGTGCATCACCTTGCACTTTTTGGCACTGAATTTCAAGTGCCAAATCTTTGACCACCTCTCTAACTTTTTCCAAGTCTCTCTGCACCTCCCTACCCTGCCACACAGCTTGTCTGTAAAGAGACACATCTTGCCCTGGATTCCTTCTCCCATGTCACTAATGAACATATTGAAAAGAAATGGACCCAGGACTGATCCTTGTGGTACCACATGGGTGACCTCCCTCCATTTTATTTATTTTATTTATTTAGCTTTTGTTAACCAGGTAAGTACACTAGACAATTGCCTATTTTCAGGTACGACCGGAAAGTGTACAGGAATTACAAATATAAATACATAAGACGACATGGTACAGATTAGAAACAGGTTACAAGTCATGTGAGGACAACATGATACAGATTAAAACAGCTTACCAATTTTAGTAATGCATAGTTTTATACAGTATGTACACAACAGAATAACACATGTAGCAACTAAGAGCAGTACCAGAAGTACAGTTAGGGATGCAGCAGATACAACACTATTTACAACTTAAAGACCTCAGGGAGTCGAGTCTTTTGTCCAGGAATACCTCCAGGGGAGAGGAGTGCTGTGATAGATCACTGGGGTTTGGGGCAACCACAGGCCGAAGAAAGTTAAGGTGGTTCCATAGGGTGGGCGAAGGCACACCTGTGATTGGGAGGAGCGGACCTGGGCAGGGAAAGCGTTCCACAGTCTGGGCGCACACGCAGCAAAATCCTGACCTCCCATTTGAGTCCGTGTAGCCGGTATCTTAAGGATGGCTTGCCCCTGAGACCTGAGGGAGTAGGATGAGGAGGCAGCCGGAACGAGGAATTTCGCCAGCCCTGGAGGGGTGCCAGTGCCAAGGACCTTTCCCGTGAAGCACCCTAGGACAAAGTTTGTGTGATTTGAGGGTGAGAGCCAGTTTAGACTGCCATAAAGGTCACAATGGTGGACGAGATGGGGGGCAGCCAGAGCGAAGCGGCAGACATTGCTGTAGGCAGTAGACCACCTAGAAAGGTGGACTTTGGGAGAGCTGGCAAACAAGAGGAGCCCATAGCAGAGCGAAGGGAGGAGCACCCCTCCGGCAAGAGCAATACGAGCTGCAGGAGTGAGGTTGCTTTTGGCTCTGTAGGCCAGACCCAGTTTGCAGCTGACAGTCTTGCATGTATTATGAATATGGTGGCCAAGGTCAAGCTGCAGGTCCAGCGTCACCCCCGGGTATTTAAAGTTGTCAGTAACAGGGATCGGGACCCCGTCAGCACCAGAAACACATAACGGAGCAGGGGAGAAGACTCCAGTTAACCGAAACCCTCTACTGTTTCCCTTCCAACTAGTTTCTCGCCCATCTGCGTCTTTCGCTGTACCCAGATCCTCCAGCTTCTTCAGCAACTTTCTGTGAGGCACCGAGTTGAAAGCCTTTCTGAAAACAAAGCAGAGTAAATCCACAGCACAGCCCTTATCCACTACCCTCATTACCCAGCCAAAGAATACTACCAGGTTGGTCTCACAAGACCTTACTGCCATGAACCCATGTCATTTACTATCTTGGAGTCCAGTGCTCTCCAGGTAGTTAACAAGGTCCTCTGACTTGCGTCTTCATCAGTTTACCCACCACAGAGCTAAGACTGATGGATCTGTGGTTACCCAGTTGCACCCTGCACACAAACCCTTCCCCCATTACAGAGCAGGACTATGTCTGCCACCCTCCCCTTTTCTGTAACTATCTCTATATGAATTGAGCCGCTGAACAACCCCACCAGGGGGTTCAAGTTAGTTTTGCTGCCAATTCCTTTTATTTTTTTGGTATGCTTTATGTGGAGCCTGCTGCCGGACAGCTTAGCCCATGTCCTCTGAGACCACCGTCCACCATGAGGACTTACCTGCAGCAGAGAAACCATCCAGGCTTACCCCCTCTGGACACAGCCGTCAGTCAGGCAAGGCCCATACAGACGACTATACAAGAGCTACTGGAGCACCATTGGGAAGCGTTCCTGGCTTGCCCCCCAGGGGCAGGATGCAGGACCGGGCCTCTTCCCAACCCAGGACAGGGGAGTGGTCAGTGGGACAGGAGTTAGCTGTGCAGTCACTAGTAAGAACCCAAGGGCTGTTGCCAGAGCCAAACGCTCAACCCGGCCTGAGGACCCCACCAATGGTTCCAGTTCCACTAGTCCTGGGGAACCGGGGACCCGTTCTGGAAGCAAATGGGCCAGACGCTGCACCCACTGCTACGTAACAGCTGTCCAGTAGTGGAACTGCCCACCAACGTCCTCTCTTACATAAAGAGGGGGACTCCAGGCCAGAGACTCTGACCCCAGGACCTGGATTCCCTCGATGACACCGAAGGTGATGGCGAAGGTCCTCAGCTCTGAGGATCAGGAGATCTTCCAGCAGATTTCACAGAGGGTGACCTTGACCAGTGCTGTTTCTTCCCCTTCCAGTGGAAAGAGGAATAAGTTGAAGCCAAGCAGTGCTGGGACCCCGATCGAGACTGGTCCTGCATCTTTTTGTGCTTCCAAAGGGGACTGTTCTTCCTTCTGGACATTGGACCGTCCATGGTCAGACCTCTTCCCAGACAGAGAAAGTGGACTGGAAATTGCCCCGCTGCAACAGCAGCTTGCCTGAGCAGGTTCCCTACCGTCCTCCATGGCCTTTAACCATTGGTGCTCAGTATGGCAGAGGACAGACAGACTTTTTTTTTTAAATCACTAAACTGACATAAATAAACTCTAGTTTTACACACTAAAATTGAGAGAAATGAATGCTGTTGTCCTATAGACATGAAGTTCTGACTCCTGGCAGACAGGTGACAGCATCATTGATGCACATTAGATGGCGGGAAACAAGGAACTGATGTGGTTGAGGGCTGATGCCGAGGTAAACCTTCACCTGGGAGCCTAGTCTCAGTCATGCAGGAGTGAAGCTTACCTTGGCGCCAGCCTTCATGAAAAGCTCTGGCTCCCACAGGGTATTAGAGCCTCTGTCTCAGACCTTCTAGCGTGAATCAATGGTGAAGACCGATTCCTGGAAGATCTACTTCACTGAAAGGGTGGTAAACGCATGAAACAGTCAGCGGAAGTGGTGGAGGCAAAAACAGTAGGGGGCTTCAAGCATGCGTGGGACAGACAAAGGGGAATATTTATTTTTCTAGAATTTTGGTAACCGGGTAAGTCCACAGACCATGCAGTCCTTTTTTCAGTGACAACCCAGGAGACAATGGTGAACACAGTACAATTGATAAATACAATAATAATATACTGGATATAGCGAAATTTAACAATGTTTCAAGTAATTACAGTGGAAACATAGAATTTGACGGCAGATAAGGACCGCTTGGCCCACCCAGTCTGCCCATTTCCCTGCCTACTGGATAAGCTGCAGATCCCAGTTAACCAGCAGCCTACTTCTTCCTACCCCCACCCCCAGAATTGCCTTATGACTGTCCCATGCATGCTTGAATTCCACCACTGTTTTGACTCCACAACCTCCTCCGGAAGCCATTCCATGCATCCACAACCCTCTCTGTGAAAAAATACTTCCTTAAATTACCTCTGAGCTGCCGCCCCTCTATCTTCAAATTGTGCCTCCTTGTTCTTGCACACCTCTTTTTTTGAAAGATGCTACCCTCTTGGACTTTGTTGATTCCCTTGAGGTACTTGAAAGTTTCTATCATGTCCCACTTCTCCCTCCTTTCCTCGAGGCTATACATATTAAGCTCCTTAAGTCTCTCTTCATATGTCTTCCGGTGCAGACCCTGCACCATTTTAGTTGCCCTCCTCTGGACAGCTTCCATCCTGTCTCCTGTCTATGTCTTTGCGAAGACTGGGTCTCCAGAACTGCACGCAGTACTCCAGATGGGGTCTGACCAGCTGTCTGTACAGAGGGATAACAACTTCCTGTTTTCTACTGGTGATGCCTCTCCCTATGCATCCCAGTATCCCCCAAGCCCTCCTTGCTGCCCTCTCACATTGCTTGCCCACCTTTAGGTCATCTGATATGACTACCCCCAGGTCCCTTTCCATTTTTGTTGTTGTTAGTATCTCACCCCCCATTGTGTACTCTTCCCCTGGGTTTTTGTTTCCCAGGTGCATTACCTTGCACTTCTTAGCACTGAATCCAAGCTGCCATACATTTGACCATTCCTCTAACCTTGCCAAGTCCCTTTTCATCCTTTCCACCCCACCTTGTGCATCAACTCTGTTGCAGATCTTTGTGTCATCTGCAAAGAGACATACTTTTCCTTCCAGTCCCTCTGCAATGTCGCTTTATAAAGACATTGAAGAGACCGGGTCCTAATACTGAACCCCTGAGGTACCCCACTAGTAACCCCCTTTCTTCAGAGTGGACCTATTTACTATTACCTTCTGTGTCCTATTCTCCAGCCAATTTTCACCCAGGCTGTCATCTTGGGACCCACTCACAGGCTAGCTAACTTGTATATTAATCTTTTGTGTGGGACTGTCAAATGCCTTGCTAAAGAGTCTAGGTAGGCCATGTCCACAACCCCTCCCTGATCTACTACTTTGGTCACCCAGTCAAAGAAATCTATCAGATTTGTCTGGCATGACCTTCCTGCTGTGAATCCATGCTGCCTTGGGTCCTGTGCCCTCTGGCCTCTAGATACTTGAAAATTCTTTCCTTCAGAAGTGATTCCATCATTTTCCTACCACTGAGGTTAAACTAACAGGTCTGTAGTTTCCTGCTTCTGCCTTGCTCCTACTTTTGAGAAGGGAATCACATCTGCCCTCCTCCAGTCCTCGGGTACCACCCATCCTCCCATGATTTGTTAAACAGGGTAGTCAGTGGTGTCACTAATTCTACCCTTAGTTCTTTTAGAATTCTGGGATGAATCCCATCAGGCCCCACTGCTTTGTCCACCTTCAGTTTTAAGAGTTCTTTCAGAACCCTTTCTTCTGACTTAAAACGGATCAGGCATTGTACATAACATAGTTAAAAAGAACACGAATATTACACAATATGTACATAGCAGGAACATGAGAACTGGTGGATTACAAGATACATCTACTGGAGTAACAGACTAGGCATTAAATATTACTAAATAGGCACGGAAGAGGGAGGGTTACTGAAGACCAGTTTGGGTCTGTGGAGACAGATGAGGCAGAAAACAACTGGGAAGACTGAATGGATCTAGCATTCCTTTTCTGCCAACAAATTGTGTTTCTATATTTGTAGATCACAGCATTTCAGGCAATTAGTACACTTAAAGAAGGCACCATACCGGACAGGCAGGTTGGACAACAGTAGGATGAGAGAACTGGAAATTATTTCTAATTGGCCACGAGCTGTTTATAACGCTCCCATCTTCACACATTAAATTTTACGTTTCAGCGTTTCTAAAGCGCCATTGGGACGCAGTATGTAAATAAAGGCACTGCACAAATCCCAGTTCTTTGCCCACCTTTCCTTAAATTAATCAAATGATCAGGCAGTGTTACCTACGACTAAATGCCACACAGAAATGAGAGAACTTGCCTGTCCCTCTCTTCCTCTGAACATCTGCTGCTGCTCCATGGATCAGGGATTCAGAAACTGCATTTATTAACTATCTACTACTGGACTGTTTGTGCTCCAGTATCTAGTTTTACCCAGGAACTGTTCACCCTCATATGCTACCTATATGTTGCTATCACACTATAAATAATACAGCTGCCAATATTATGTTTTACTTGCTGCGTATACCTAATTGTGAACGTTTAGAAAGTACTTTACACCATCTTAGAAAATTAGTTATGAAAATCCTGTAACATGATTGGCTTACAGCAGTCAACAGGGGCGCTGGTATCAGTCAACCCAGCCTGGGGAAGTGGGAGAGAACGGATATGTGACTCACATTTCTACAGTGCAGCTTATGTTGCCACTGAAATCTGTCCACTCCCCGCTGCTTGCAGCGCTATAAAACTCAATCTTACCTCGGTTAGAAAATGGGTTGTGTCAAGCCATTTTCTAAGCGTGAGAAGCCTCTTCAGGCTGAGTGGTGTTGAGGGATACCCACACTTCCAGGGTTATTAGGCCCTGCATCTGTGGTGTTGGGCCTCACAATATCACACACGTGTGGGTATCCCAACATCACACAACCCATTCAGGTCTTATAGCTTACATATTATTTATACCAATTTTGTAACATGTCAGATACCACTGTACTGTGCTAATGTCTCAGCCTACTTCATGATATTACTGTAACCTCCCTGGTCATGTCTGAAAATAGGTGATTTACTTAACACGTCAACAAAAGCTAAATCAATCCAGCAATCAAAAATGTTTAATATAGGCAGCCCTAGCTCCACCTGGAAAGCATCTAGTGCTGCAGCAGTCACACTTCTCATTCGCCACAGTTAAGGTTACACACACAGTACCTGCATTGTATTAAGGATGTCACTCAAAGGGTCTTCGGAGAACTCCTCCTTGGCAAAAAACAGCAGCAACTCAAAAAAACTCCTGGAAAACAAAGGGACCAAAGCTCAGTACTTGTGAGTTACTTAAAGTAATGGCAACAATGGCAATATTTCAACTCACACACTAGTATTTATTTATTTTTATCTGCCATGGGATGCTCCTGTGAAAGGGTGTTAAAAGCCAGTACTTTTCTTGTGCCTGTCAGAAGATTTCCTACCTAACTGTATAACGGACAAGGCGTTCTGGGAGAACAGCTAGCAACCAGTTTCTCCCTTTGAGGGTGTGTGCACGCTAGTCCCCCTCCCTGTTAAGGGATTGCACACTACTGCCCCTGGGCCCCAGCAGTGGCCAAGCCCGCTGTGAAGAGGGGCCAGCAGAATGGAACAGCTAAAAGAAGGTGCTCACAGTGGGGGAATTCAATGGTTAGGGGTGCAGAGAAGATGGTCTGTAGCACAAGAGAGCATAGCATGCTGTCTCTAAGAGACAAAGAGCACTTACTGACCATAACAGTAGATCTTCGTGAGAATCTCTTCCATTGGGCCACACTTCCGAACTGTAAGCTGCTGGCGTCCTGACTGCTCTAGAAACTTTTGCTCAACATGGGGGGCGTCAAAATCGCTGTCTAAATCGTGGGTGACCCATTGCTCCTTGGTTCCCCACTGGAGATAAACTCAGAGGGCCCATTACTGTGAAAAACCAGTAGACCAAACCAGCACCAGGTACACAAGGAGAGGTACGGAACTAGAAAAGGCAGTGGACAAACCTGCCAGCTTATACCTCACAAAAGGGAGAAAGAGGGTAGGTGCACCCTCGCCCAATGGAGAAGACTCTCTCTCTCAAAGATCTACTGCTATGGTGAGTAACTGTCTCATGCCTCATCGCCCTCTCTCTCTCTCTCCCCCTTTTCTCCATCAATCTCCACTCTCATGATACCTCCCTCCCTGCTTGGTCTCTCCCTCCTTCCCCTCCCCCCAAACCACCTTACCACATACTCTCACATGCACCATCCCCAGCTCCAAAGCCGTAATGCAATGTGACAATGCTCTTCCTGGGCTGCTCTATTCCCACGCTCCATTCACTAACCACTCTCTCCCTATCCTACATTTTCCTCTCCCTCATATACTTCCTTATGCCATACAGCACTTAGTATTAAACCCTTAATAAAACACTTTGCTGTTTTCTATGTTTTAGCTACGTCTTGTACTGTGAATTCAATTATGTACAGATATTTTAACTGTCTGTATTTGTACTGTGAATTAATTTATGCCTGTATTTGTACTGTTTAACGGATGTGGACCCTTTGTGTAAAAAAAAAAAAAAAAAGTTCTTACTCAAAGGTTGTTTCCGAAATTCCAATAGATAAATAAATAAATAAAACTGTTTTCTTCCAGGATATCTCCTTCATTGGGCCACAGCTCTGGAACGATTCACATGCAGTACCTCAGGCACCCTCGGAGGATGGCACAGTCTGGTATGACATCAGCACATCTACGAGCGGCAATGTTTAGACGGCAGTGTTTAGTGAAGGTATGTACAGTACTCCATGTGGTGGCAGCAGCACACATCAGCTGCAGAAACATTCCAAAAATAAGCAACATAAGTTTCCGTATAATATATTGCGTGGCAACGCAGAAAAAATACAGGTTACTCACCTGTAACAGGAGTTCTAGGAATGGTATATGTTGTTCATCCACACTCATTGGCAGTATCCTTGCCGCTTTAAATCTTGCCGGAAGGTCTTCAAGCTTGCTCCTCCCACCCACCCGGTGGTATAACTCTCGGCTCCGCCCCATGACGCCAGATCTGGCCCGCCGGAAGCTCAGGTTGCGCGTCGAGCCGGGAGTAATGGAGATCGCGTAGGATGAACAACATATACCATTCCTAGAACTCCTGTTACAGGTGAGTAACCTGTATTTCTAGGACATGGATATGTTGTTCATCCACACTCATTGGCAGACTCCTAGCAGTTCTCCGGGAGGAGGGAGGCAAGACGCACACCCACATACTCTACTTTGGGAAAGAGACTGGAGAACCGAGGCCCCAAAACCAGCATCCCGGCGTGACTCAAGGTCGATGTGGTAGTGGGTAATGAAGGTGTTTGCTGACTTCCAGGTAGCAGCCCTGCAGATTTCCTGGATAGGGACGCCCTGGAAGCAGCCACATTGCAGCAGTATGGCGGTAGAATGAGCTTTCATCCTCTGGGAGGCTCCATGCCCGCTAACTTATAGCAGAGATCTATGCAGGAGGTTACCCACCTGCTTATCGTCCGGCTTGGCTGCAGGTCTGCCAGATCGCGGCTTCAGCGTAGGTGACAAACAGCTGGCGACCTCTCCTCGACTTTCAGCCGCAGCGCTTCCTTATCACTAAGCGAGTTTCTTAGGATCCAGAGTATGGGAGCCCATATCGGCCTCCGAGGTGTGATTGGGTAGAACACTGCAGAGTCAACACCTGGTTAAGGTGAAACTCGACACCACCTTCTCGGAAGGAATTTCTGGTGGGGGCAAGAGGACAACCTTGTCCCTGTGGAAGACCAGGTAAGGAGACTGATGGAAAGCCTGGAGCTTCCCCATCCTTCTGGCTGACGTGATAGCCACCAAGAAGGCGGCCCTCAACGACAGGTGAGAGAGAGCACACCTGTGCATAGGTTCGAATGGCTTGCCCATGAGCTTTGCCAGTACCAGCAGTAGATCCCACGGAGGTGGGGGTTCCCAAGACTGAGGGGAAATGTGATCAAGGCCTTGGAAAAGCGCCAGACCACCTTCTCCCTGCGCCACCGACTGCTTCCCGGCCCGCGCCCTGTAAGCAGAGATGGCTGCCAGGTGCACCCTTAGGGTCGCCGACCTAAGCCCTTGACTAGAAAGGGACCATAAATAGTCCAAGATGCTTGCCAAGGAACAGGAGGAAGGGTCCAAGCCTCTGTTCCTGACACCAAATGGAAAACCTTTTCCATTTGAAGGCATAGCATTTTCTGGTCGACTTACACGGGACGCCTCAACTACATTGAGGACCTCTGGCCGAAAGACCCAAAGCCTGGAACTCTAGCCGCCAGGAACCAGGCCGCCAGGGTGCAGGGATTGAAGGTCCGGATGGAACACCTTCCCTGATTGACTGAGAGCAGGTCCGGCGAGCTGGAAGCTGCCGCGGAGTCCTGGAGCTGAGACTGAGGAGATCTGGTACCAGAACTGGCGAGGCCAGTCTGGGGCTATCAGAATCACCTGCGCCTTGTCCCTCCTCGCTTTGAGAAGCACCTTGTGGATCAAGGGAAATGGGGAAAAGGCGTAAAGAGGCCCGGGGTCCATTGCCTCGAGAAGGCATCCCCTGCAGCAGCCCTGCTGAGGGGGCATGGAACAGACTCAGCCTGCCTCCATGGAGGCAAACAGGTCCACCTGAGGTGTGCCCCAAAGGGAGAACAGATGCTGTACTACCTCCGCAGGAGAGACCACTGCGGGATGCAGCCCCTATCCGCTCAGGGCATCGGCCAGGGTGTTGGAGGCTCCTGCCACGTGAATGGCTAGGGAGATCCGCCTCCAGGCTGCGACGAGTGACCAAATGCGGAGAGCTTCCTTGCATAGAAGCATGAGCGGCCCCGCCCCTGGCGGTTTAGATAGTACATGGTCGTGGTATTGTCCGTCCTGGACTCGGACCACTTGACCCCGGAGGAACGGAGTGGCGGTGAGAGCTAGGCGGACCGCTCGGAGCTCCAGCAGGTTGATGTGGCATCGGGACTCCCGCGGGGACCAGAGGCCATGAGTCGGGTGTTCCCCCAGATGGGCACCCCAACCCATCAGAGAGGCATCGGTCGACAGAGAGACCACTGGCTCGGGCGGATTTAACGGGATGCCCTCCTGCAAATGATCTGGAACGGTCCACCCACTGGAGAGCATCCACATCCCCTGTGTCACCGGCCACAACGCTGGTCCAAGGGATCGCAGCTTGTGACCACTGGCTGGCCAGTCCCCACTGGAGGGGACGGATGTTCCAGCGGGCCCAACGGACCACGCTGGCACAGGCCGCCATGAGACCCAGGAGGCGCAGGAAGTCCCGGTAATCGCTCCAACCAGAAATGATCGGGCAAAGGAGGAAAGAACCCCGCCCTGTCCGGGCCGGGAGCAAGGCCTGGCTCAAGAGAGTCCAGCTGCGCCCGATGAATAAAATCACCTGCTTCGCTCGAGTCCGACTTGGCCTCGCTTGATAAGGAGGCCCAGTTGAGACAGACCTGGAGGGCCAGACTCTGGACCACTCCGCCCTTCCTGGAGGGAGCTGCTATCAGCCAGTCGCCCAGGTAAGGGCACCCGACCCTCGGCGCCGCAGGGAATGCTGTCACCACTGCCATGCATTTGGTGAAGACCCTGGGAGCTGGAGACAAGCCGAAGGGCATGGCTTGAACTCAAGAGAGATCCTTCCGCTCGAAGCGAAGGAATCTCTGGTGAGACGGACGGATAGGGACGTGAAAACGCGCCCTGCAAGTCCAGAAGCAGAACCACACGCGCGTCCAAGGATGGTATTATCTGAGCCAGAGTGACCATCCTGAAGGTTCGAGACCTTAGGAACTTGTTTAGGTCGTAGGTAGAGAATGGGCGCCAGCCCGTCCGCTTCGGAACCAGGAAGTACCTGGACACAAACCCTGGGTCTGAAGGAGGGTCCACCACCTCTCTTACCACCTCCTTCTGGAGGAGAGAGCGATGTCGGCTCGACGAGCCGCCAGTGAGGCTAGGGATCCAGCCCCGAGCGGCGGCTCTGAAAGGTGGTGCCTGCTCGAATTTAGAGGCAGGCCCTCTTCCCCACCACCTCCAAGACCCACCTGTCCGTGGTAACAGCGGACCAGGCGGGAACGGAAGTGCGGAGCCGTCCCCAGGGGACCCAGGGCAGAGGTGACGGGATGGGGCGACACCTCAGCCCGCCACTGGGCAGGCTTGGAGGAGGGACCGCCGAGGACCTCCTGGGCCCTTCCTCCCTGCCTCCTGTTAGAGGAAGCCGGCGGTTGGGTTTGGGATGCCAAGGCGAGCCTGCTGGCCCTGGCGTTGCTGGGCGGGCGCGCCGGGGCACAGAAGGACGAAAGGGCTTAGGCTGTGGTTTGCCTTTGTCCTTCTGAGCGGAAGAGACCGAGTCCAAGGTGGCATTGGACTCCTCGATCCTCTGCAGGTGACCTTCCACCCCAGGGTCAAGAGGTCAGTCCCCAAAAGGGAACATCCGCCAACTTGTGCTGGGTATCCAAGTAAAGGTGGATATCCTCAGCCAAGCCCGCATGACGATAGCCACTGCGGCCGCCACCGATCTGGCACATGAGTCCCTACATCCAAAGCAGTCTGGAGCTGCTGTTTGGCCACTGCCCTGCCCTGGTCCCGCACCTGCTTAACCGTAGTCTGCAGATCGAGCGGGAAGATGAGGGATGACTCATCCAGGAGCCCAACAGGGCATGAAAAATGTGCCATGAGGACGGCCAACTGGCCTGACGAGGGCCGAGAGAGGACGCAAAGGTAGACTTTTCGCCCGACATAGTCCAATTCTTGGACTCCTTGTCAGGAGGTTTGTCCACATCCCTGGCGTTGCCGGGCGCTCCGGAAAACGCTGTCGTAACCAACCCTCAGCAGAGGGTGTTCAAAAACGGACAAGGAACGGTGGGGACCGCGATACTTCCTGGCCATCCTGGCCAGGCGCAGGGCAGGAAGCAGGCGCTGCCAAAGTTCCAGTGCGGACCCACTATGGCCTCGGCCACGGAAAGGCCTCGTCGGAGAATCCCTCGGTCCAGAATCTCCGTGAGGATACCTGGCCCGTTTGGAAGCGGGTTCGAGCTCCATCCCGGTAGACTCGAGATGAGCCGAAGCAGTCCTAGGAAGGGACGGACGGGCTATCGTCCATTGGCTGACCTCCTGAAGACTCCAAGTCCAGTCGCTTGGAGAAGAAGGAGGAATCATCTTCGGACTCGGAAGAGTCCTCGAAGAGCTGCCTCTGGCCTGAGCCACCCTTCACCTGCCGAGGTCGGTCGGGAGTGAGGGTAACTGACAGCCGATGGGGTAAACCCTTAGCCGACCGAGAATCCTTGGTCGGAGCCCCAATTGGTGGCTGTGGAGGCGGAGGTTCCACCGCAATCGGTGGAGCAGCTGGTTTTGGCCGAACAACCGGCCTGGGTATAGGCTCCTCGGCAAGTCGAGGGTTGTGTCGGCGTTCCGTGACAGCCACTTAATGGCGGGAAAGGCGCCGGAGTCGGCTTATTCCCGGCAGAGGAGCTGTTAACAACATAAGGTCCTCGTGCCGTCGACGAACTTACGCGAAGCCTCCCTCATCCGAGGAGGAGACGAGACCGAGCGGCGACGCCGCTTACCGCGTGCCGAGACCGACCGCCTATGACGGTGGGGAACGGCTGGACCGCGAAGAGGTCCGAGACCGAGACCGAGAGTCCCGGAATTTCCGGGGTCGGTGCAGGGAGGTGTCGGCCGGAACCGACACTCCCTTCGGCTCGGAAGGTCCATCCGAGGGCTCCGGAACCGGAGGCACAGGCGAGCCCACGGGATCCTCAACTCCTCCCGGGGGAACCGGGGAGAGGGGAATCTCGGCTGCTAAAGGCGACAGCCCGTCCAATGGGTCGAGAAAAATCTCGACTTCATCAGTGGGAGTCTCGGTCAACTGACCTGACGGGACACCGTGAGGCCAGTGGCCGGGACGGGTTCAACGAAGCCGACGGGCCGACGGCCCGGGAGAGGGACCTTTCCGCCTCCCAAGAGCGCCGACGGAGGATTCACCCTTGTCCCTCTTTTTGACCGAGAAAAGGTCCAGCAGACGCAGGCCCTTCTCCTTTAGTGGAGAGGACAGACAAAGCTCCTTAAAGGAAGCCGGTAGGAAGAACCCAGAGAGGCGGGATAAATGCCAGCCGAGGAAGATCACGCTCACGCCTCCTCTTGAGGGCGACCATCCGCTCGAGCGATCCGCCGAGTCGCCGCCAGGACACCGCCAACCGGCCTCCTTGACTTCACCGAGGGAACGCTCTCGGGACGCCCAGTTGCAATCGGGCAGCACGGTCTTCGAGGACGTAGGCCGAGAAAGATGAGCACAGGTCGCAAGCCTGCGGTTCGTGCTCAAGGCCTAAGCAGTAGACACACGTGGAGTGTGGATCCGTCCGAGACATCTTCTGCCCGCATGGGCATCTCCGAAATCCGGGAGTCGATTTATCCATCGCAGCCGCGAGGGATCGAAGACTGAAGTCTTTTTGCAAAATATTATTTTTAAATCCGCAAACGGAGAAATAGGAACCAGTCACAAACGCAGAGCGTTATGGAGGAACCTGAGCTCTGCCGTAAGGAAGATTCAAGGCCATGGGGCGGAGCCGAGTTATACACCCGGTGGTGGAGGAGCAAGCTTGAAGACCTTCCGGCAAGATTTAAAGCGGCAAGGATACTGCCAATGAGTGTGGATGAACAACATATCCATGTCCCTAGAACAGGAAGTTCCTTACCATACTTCCTATGACAAACCAAAAGCCTTGTTAGTCGAACCCTGGCTTTGATTCTTTTTACCAGAAGTCGCGTGAAAATCGTAAAATTAACTTGTAAAATAACATCCCGTAGAACTGAATGGCGAGCACCCCCATGCTCTCCATATATTTACATGAAAAAAACAGAGCACTGGTGCAGAGTCACAGATCAGGAACTGAAAAGGATCAAGCAGCTAGCCCCTCCAGGGCAAGCTACCATCTCTTCCTTCCTTAGGGGACTAAATGTAATTGAAAAACACTAAGGAGGGACCCCGTTCAGGTAAGGGAGCCTCCTGTGTCTTCTTTAGTGTACCAACAAAGGTGCTCTTTAAAGGAGTTCTACCAGCAGAGGTGAAGCCCTGATCGCTGCACAGATCAAGTTCACCTCCCGATTCCCTCCTGCAAGCACCAGATTAAATTAGTATTTTGTTTACCTCTGCACTCATAAAATTGGATAAATCCTACGTTGTCTGGCATTGTAACTGCGGCCATGAATATTGCATGATCTCCGATGTCGGGCTCTGATGAGATTGCCTGTGCCGTTCCTCAATAGTGCCCCTATGTACTGATATTTTACAAAGTTCATATCTCTGATGCCCAATGACATTTTTACATGATTTGCATAAATCCCATGTGTATGCCTACCATACAACACATGGGACAGTTAGGCAAACCATGTTAAAATATCACTGGGCATCAGAGATATGAACTTTGTAAAATCTAAGTGCGTAGGAGGGGAATGATCAAGACAATGTCATCAGAGCCTGATATTATAAGGGAGATCGTGCGATATTCATTGCCACCATAGTTAAAATGCCTGGTGCACTGGGGGATTTATCCAGTTTTACGAGTACAGAGGTAAATAAAATACTAATTTAATCTGGTGCTTACAGGAGTGATCGGGGAGGTGAAGCCCTGATCTGTGCAGCGATCGGGGCTTCACCTCTGCCAACAGTTCTCCGTTAAAAAGCCATTAATTGAACTTACCTTGTTTTCAGCCAGTTTGTGGTCAGTGTTAAAAGCAGCAGGACAGTCAGTGGTTGGGAGAGGAAGACCCAACAGGTAAGTGAGGGGTGCTGAGGGGTCAGGTGGGAGTATAACATGCAGAGGGGCAGTATAAATTTTTACAGGTTTCATCTACGAATGACCTTTTTTTTTTACTGTGGGTTCCAACACTGAAAACTGGGCAACCTGCTGTCGGTCTGTTACGCTGGCACTCGGATCAGAGGGTGAGGGTGAGGGTGGCAGAGCACACAATGTGAAGGAGCGTATTTTTTTTTTTTTTTTTTAAACTTACACCAGGGGCTAGCATGGAAGATGGGGGTGGCAGAGGGAGTATGTTTTCTCTCTCCCTTCCTTTCAACTTACACCAGGGGTTGGAAAGGAAAGTAGGGGTTGCGGAGGAAGCAGGAATTTTCAGAATGTGTTTGTTTTTTTACTTACACTGGAAGCTGGAATGAAGGTTGGATGGCACAGCATACGGAAGGAGGGAGCAGGAGGTTTATGTGAATATGACAGAGGGCCAGAACGCAGGGTGGGGGTGACATAACACACAGAGAATGTGAGCTTGAGGGATTTGTGAACTACACCCAGGGCAGGATTCGGGAACAGACGGTAGGACAGCACGTAGCGGGAGTGAAAGGGAAGGTAGACGGAAGTAGTGATGCTGTTGAGCTGGCTACGGGCACATTAAAGGATGCAGTCACACTGTGATTAGTGTGGCTGCATCTTTTCGTATGTGAGAAGTTCCCACCCATCAGCCAGTTCAGCAGCGTCAGCTTGTCTGGACTCCGTGTACACATGCACACCTCCTGCAGGCTCCACTGCACTGGCTGCTGCAGCACACACCTCCCGAGCAGCCCCAATATGTTTGCCTTGCACGTATACGCAAGCAAACAGAGCAAGAGTTGGCTGGTGCTAACAAGGCTGGCCTTGCTTTTTTATGTTATCTTTGTTTATTTTTGTAGCAGGCCATGCTGTCTCACCAATATCACTATTATATTTGCAGTTATAGGAGGACCACGTCCAATGTCAGTTTTACAGATTTTTTGTATACAGTGCCTACAGAGTGGGCTGGGACACAGCATCACTGCTTTTCAGTAAAGTTCCCTGCACTGTACACAGTGGTTCAAGCCATCCAGCACCAGGCAATTATAGTGCTCCCCGATTATACACCCACTTTGATGCAAGAAAACTACAAAGCTCACGGATAACTGAGGGTGGCAGAAAATAAAGGCCGAGTGAAAAACACAGTGGCTATTTTTTTATTAAAATGTTTGTGGTTTGCCAGCCTGTCGGCACAGCGGTTGGATTTCCGCTTGCGACGCCGGCGATCCGGGTTCAGGAATGGACCTGGATCGTCGGGAGGGCCAGCCAGGGGGAGAAGGGTGGAGCATCCCGAGGACATCTCCTTCTCTGAGGAGGGATGGGGTATGTCCGATTGCTTGATGGACCCTGGCGGAGGCAGGAGTTCCGCAGCAACCAGCGTCTGGAGTGTTCTAGGGGCGGGGCAGGCTGGATGTCACTGCGTCCCGCCTCGGAAAACCAACAAAAACAATGCGGTTCTTGTGACGTAGCGCCGCCCCAGCGCCTGGCCTCCATGGCTCTCCGCCGCACCACCAACTCAATTCTGGCTCCACAGTGCCACTCCACTGCAAGCCCCGAATCCCACCCTAGGGGGAAACCCAGAAAGGCAAAGTCCGCTATGCAGACTCCTTCTCCCACAGTAGACAGGCAGGTCGTGGTGCCGTGGCCTCACCCTGGGGGGTAAGCCAGGGAGCATCAGTGGAAGGTGGCTATCGGGGAGCAAGGCAGGCGGTTGGAGTAGGGGCCGATGACAAGAGCGCCAACAGGAAAAGTACACTAAAAAAAAAAATTTAAAAAAATTTGCGGTTCTTGATCTGTACTGCAGGTATATTATCTTTAAAATTACATAATAAAATGTGAAATGTCACTAAGAGCAGGTCACTGCATCATGCAATATGCTGTGATGAGGCACCTCAGGTTCTCTTTGGCTGTACTGATTTTGTTCAGCTGAAGATAATTGTTCAGACGCACAGCATTTTACCTGCTTATCAGCTCGTTTCCAGCAGGAATCTTTGAACATCTAGGTGACGGACTGTCAAGTGAGGAATCACAGTGACCACCTCCCTCAGAAGCACATTCCAAGTTTATAATCAGCTGGGCTGCCCAATATCCTCATATTTGAATCAAAATCTATTTCAGAACTGAAAAGCTTGTGTACATGGAAAAACCAACCCTGTCACTCACAAAAAAAAAAAAGGCTAAGCTTGTACTCTGCTAAGGTGAAAAGGGCAGTCTACACCTTTGCTCACACCTATTATATCAACCTTTGTGGCAACAAGAAGTTTTCGGACAGACTGCCTCAGAATGTTAAGTGCTTGCGGACTAACAGGCTATTCACAACTGGCCTGGCGGATAATGGAGGGTAATTAACATGAAGGGAAACCGTAGTGAGCCAGGTTTGACTCTGGCATATGGCGGCTTCGGGTGGCAGATAGAGAAAATTAACATGCAGGATGATTGGTACAGGGGAAAAAGCTGGCAGATGACAAGAGTGGCAAATAATCAGGAGAGCACTGTAAGTTTCATCTCTCAATCACCAAATTCAAGTTCACGTTTCTTGCAGGAAAACTCCATTGACAAAGCTCATTCACAAGGAGGTCCTGTGACATAAACACTTAAAGTACAAACACAGATAGGTAATAACAGTATATACATGAAATGCACGTTACATGACACAGGCTGGATATACATACAAGGGTACCACATAGGGTGACCGCAGGTGGTAAACATGGATATGAGACAGGGAAGTGACTTACAGGTTGTATACTGATAAATGAAACGTGATGACTGGTGTGTGCAATACATATACAGTATTTTGGCAGCTAGAACAAACAACAGACTACAACTGATATGGGGGAGGAGTGATTTGATAGAGTAGCAGTGGGCGTAAGCAAAAGATAAAACCAGGAGTAGAAGGGAAGGAAAGCAGTTAATATGACAAATCAATTATACCTTACCAGTGGATAAATATGGCACACATAGGGAAGGAAGAGACTTAATGACAGTTACAGGTGTCTTATTTTGGCTGAACTTAGCGATTTGTAGAAGTTTATTGAAACTGTGCTAGTTAGTTTCAGTATGGTTTGTAATTGGTTCCAAATGGAGGGAAGGGCATATGCAATATCACGTTTACCAAAGGAAGTCCGCGTCCTTGGTAAGGCAAGCATAATAAAGTCAGATTTTAAATTTGGTTACAACTTCCAGAGGCTCGTTTAGCGTGGTGACAATGAAGTCTTGGGCAAGGGTATTGAAGGGGCCTGTGACAGCACTGCAAGAGAATATCATCGCTTTAGTCTTCTTAGCATTGAGCAGAAGCTTTGCCTTTATTAGATTATGCTCCAGTTGTGCGAAGTCCGCTTGAAGCACTTCCTTGACTTCAGATAACGATGAGCCAGAAGTATACAACACAGTATCATCTGCAAAAAAGTGCAGATTGGACGTAGATATGTTAGCATCTAAGTCATTAATGTACAGAGAAAACAAGATAGGGCCTAAGATGGATCCTTTGGGGACTCCTCTTGCAACTGGCAAGGCAGCAGAAAAAAAGCCTTCCGCCTTTACTTTTTGGAATCTTCCAGTTAGGTAGCTAGAGAACCACTGGGTGGTATGGTATGTGGCACCCAACTTTGCAAGGCAATTGACTAATAGTTTGTGATCAACAGTATCAAAAGCTTTGCTGAGGTCCAAAAGACTGCACCAGTTACCTTCTTAGCATCTATAGCAGAGATCCAATCATTGGTTACTTTTGCTAGTGCAGTGATTGTGCTATGATTAGCCCGGAAGCCAGATTGAGCTGGGTTAATGAGAGAGAAGGTTTCAAAGTGAGATTTTAACTGAATATGGATCAGTTTTTCGAGAACTTTAGAAAGGATAGGCAATATGGAGATAGGCCTATAGTTGTTTACATCGCATGGGTCACCAGATTTAAATAGAGAGAGATATGTGCTGATTTCCAGCAGGACAGCACAGTAGCAGATGTAATGGAAAGACTGAAGATGTGGAGAATTGGGACAGTGAGATGGTAGTAGCCTGACCTTAGGAAAAAGGGTTCCAAGTCATCGTCCCCCTCGCTTTTTGGTGTCTAAGTTAAGAGAATCTTCTACTTCTTTATAGTTATCTCGCTGCAGTTGGAAGGGGGGTGCAGGACTAGATGTGGCGGGTGGGGTATGCTGGCTCACCGCAGCACCAGCATAAGGTGATGAGTCAAAGCTAATCCAGCTGTGGCAAAGTGGGAGTTAAGTTCCTCCAGGATTAGGGACTTTTTCCACAATCTTGCCACTTGCAACTATCTTTGTTGGGACAGAGGGAGCCATGGGCTGTCCTTCTATAGCTTTGATAGTCTTCCATATTTTATGAGGTTACCTTTAGCTTGTTAGAGTAGAAATATAATAGTTAGCTTTAGCAGAGCAAAAGTTGTTTCACACAGTTATTCCTGGCTGTTCTAAAGGCCTGCCAATCCAAGATTCTTTGGAATGTCTAGCTTTAGCCCAGAGTTTATCTCGAGCTATAAGGGCTGCCTTGAGATCCGAGGTGAACCAGGGGTTGGAATTGTTCTGTACCCTTACTTTGATGAAAGGGGCATGCTTATTTATTATTGTAGTGAGTCTGTCATTAAGGATGCAAATTCACTTAGCACCCCACCCCCACCTATTTTTTTTTTTTTTTTTTTCCCCAATGGTCTGGAATAGATGTCGGACCCATCAGTTGTTTTTGGGGAGGGGCATATTTTTTTTATTCCCCAATCGGCCAGGCTGGGCACTCATCAGTCTTGGGCTGTCAATCGTGCACAAGCTCATGAAGACCATACTTAAGGAGTATGGTCTCCAGGATGTGAGGCAGCACAAGTTCATGGGGGGAGACTGTGTCAAACAAACCCGAGTGACTTCTTTGACTGGGTCACTAAGACAGCAGACAGGGGCCAAGCAGTACAGATCCTCTATCTGGATTTTAGCAAGGCCTTTGACTCTGTGCCCCACAAAAGGTTGATCAGGAAGTTGGCGGATCTTGGGGTTGGGGATAAAATGTCCAGATGGGTGGAAAACTGGCTGAGGGACAGAACCCAGAGGGTGGTTGTGGGGGGGAGACTTATCTGGCACCAGAGAGGTCACCAGTGGGGTCCCAGCAGCGCAGTACTGGGGCTGCTGCTGTTCAATTGTCTTCATCAAGGACACTGGGGATGGCATTCAGGGCAAAATGTGCCTATTCACGGATGACACCAAGCTCTGTGGGAGACTGGACAAAGCGGAAGGGATACAGAACCTACAGGATGATCTGGAAAAGCTGGGGAGGTGGTCCAGGATCTGGCAGCTTGGCTTCAATGCCAAGAAATGCAAAGTTATGCAAAATGGAGTCAAGAATCTCAGGATGGAGTGCTACCTGGGTGAAGTCCAGGTATCTGCATCAAAGGAGGAAGAGCAAGGGCAAACAAAATGCTGGGATGCATAGATAGGGAGATCAGTAATAGGAGAGAGGAAGTTATACAACCTTTGTACAGGTCACTGGTGAGGCCACATCTAGAGTATGGAGAGTTCAGTACTGGTGCCTACACCTCAAAAAGGACATTAACCTGCTGGATAAGGTCCAGAGGAGGGCTACAAAGATGACAGTGGGTCAGCAGGGTAAGGCATACGAGTAGAGGTTGAGGGCACTGAACATGTACTCCCTGGAAGAAAGGAGGGAGATGAGACATGACTGGGACCTTCAGGTACTTGAAAGGGATAAATAATGTGGATAAGGAGGGTCTCTTTAAGCTGAATGGCAACTGTAACATGAGGGGGCACAGTCTTAAGCTGGAGGGAGGTCAGGAAGAACAAATTACTCACCTTAGTAACTATATTTCTTCTAATGGAGTCTTGCTGTATTCTGACAATCTGCAATTAGCTCCAGCCTTTGAACTGCCCAGGTAGAGGGTTAATTTTCAATGCAGTGCATAGAACGTTGCTCGAGGCTCAGTTGAGGTCTCCGCTCCAGCACTTTGAAACCCAACCGCAGATTCTTACGCTAAACACTCACTGACTAACTATGTGGAAATTGTAAATTTTTTTAACTAGCCAACTGGCAACAGAAAGTTTTGGATTCCCAAAAGAAGATTCAAGTCAGGAAACCCGAAACCTATCCAAAAATAAAAGATTATAATACAAAAGTACCCAGATAAAATGGAGGGTGTGTGTGAAGCGCCCCTGGGGTGCAACACTGCGCCTGCCCACCCACTTCCCAAATCCAGGTTCTGAGAAGGAAGGCAGGGAGGGTGGTCAGAATACAGCAAGACTCCATTAGAAGAAATATAATTACTAAGGTGAGTCATTTTTTTCTTCAACATGAAGTCTTGCTGTATTCTGACAATCTGCAGACTATCAAGCAGTAACTCCATGGAGGGGGGACAGAACCTACTTTGAGAATAGGCTCTGAAGTACTGCTGCGCCAAACCGAGCATCACTCCTAGCCTGGATATCCAGAGAGTAATGCTTGGTAAAGGTATGGACTGTTTTCTAGGTAGCTGCTTGACAAACTTCTAACAGAGGGATATCCCTCGCAGCAGCCAGGGAAGCAGCTGTACCTCTTGTGGAATGAGCCCTCAGGCCTGAGGGTGGAAGTTTTCCCAGTTTCTCATAGCAGAATTGTATACAAGAAACAATCCACCTGGCAATACTTCTCTTGGTGGCAGGTTTTCCCTTTCCCACTTCCCCATAAGTGAGGAACAACTGGAGGGAATCAAACCTGTGACCCTTGGTACGCTCTATGTAGTAGCTAAGGGCTCTTTTAACATCTAAACTGTGCAGCCTCCTCTCCCCTGAGGAAGAATGATCAGTGAAGAAAACAGGGAGAGACTTAGAATGATTCAAATGAAAGCCTGAAACCACTTTGGGTAAGAACCTATTGGTTCTAAGGACCACTTTATCTCTATGAAAGGAGATAAAATCAGGTTCCACTGACAGGGCTTGCAATTCACCGATACGTCTGGCAGAGGTAATGGCTACCAAAAACACAGTTTTCCAAGTCAAGTACTTAAGCTCTTCTGAGGACATAGGTTCAAATGGGGGTTGCATAAGTTGAGCAATGCAAACATTTAAGTACCAGGCTGGGGCAGGATCCCTTAAGAGAATATTGGTATGAAGTAATCCCTGGAAAAATTTACAGAAAACAGGGTGAGATGACAGTGAGGAAGGCTTTCCCACTGACAGAAAAGCAGAAACAGCTGACAAGTGTACCTTGAGAGTAGCTGGTCTGAGGCCTAGGCCATTAAGATGGACCATATAATCCAGAACTGTAGGCAATTCAGCAGTCTGGAGATGTATGCTTCTTGGAACACCAAATGTCGAATCTTTTCCATTTGGAGTCATAAGTCTTTCTGGTGGCAGGCTTTCGAGAGGCTTTGAGAATATCCAGAACCCCTTGGGGCAGATGCAAATCTGCATACTCTAACTCTTCAAGAGCCATGTCTTGAGATTGAGAGACTGAAGATTGGGGTACCAAATCCTCCCCTGAGAGGAGGTTAACAGGTTGTAATTCCTGGGAAGAGACAGGGGAAGATGGACTGCTAGGGACAGTAAGAGAGGGTACCAGGGCTGCCTGGCCCAATCTGGAGCAATCAGAATCACTTTGCAGGGTTGTGACCTTACCTTGACCAGAACCTTGAACAGTAGAGGAAAGGGAGGGAAGGCATAGAGAAATTTCCCTCAACAGTTCAACATCAGAACATCCAGAGGGACTGAGTCCAAGACTGAGGGTCTGCAACAAAACAGAGGAAGTTGGTTATTGTCTGGGGCTGCAAAGAAATCTATCTCTGGAGTGCTCCATCTTGAAAAAAATCACTTTCAACACCTGAGGGTCCAGGGACCATTCATGATGGCCCTGGGAGATCCTGCTCAGTGCATCTGCTAGCACATTGTTCTTTCCCTGGAAGGTGGGACTGCTATCAGAGAGGTCTGCAGAGAATAAGCCAGGGACCACAATTTCATGGCTTCCATGCACAAGGCTGTGGACAGAGTGCCTCCCTGCTTGTTGATGTACCACATGGTGGTGGTGGTGTCTGTTCTGACCTGAACCACCTTGTTCTGCACTGACAGAGAAAGCTTGCAGGGCCAGAAAAACTGCCCTGAGTTCCAGGAGATTGATATGAAGAAGGGATTCCTGAGGGGACCACTGTCCCTGGGCTGTGAGACCCCAGATGGGCTCCCACCCCAAAAGGGAAGCATCCGTGGTAAGGACCACCGAATGAGACTGAGTGACAAATGGGACCCCTTGTCTTAAACTGTCCTGATCCTGCCACCATAGAAGAGCTTGGATCAGTGTCTGAGTCACTGGAATCAGTTTGGTAAGAGGGCCTTTCCTTTGGGACCAAAAGGCCCTCAGATGGAACTGAATGTCCCTCATCTGAATCTTGTCCTCTGGACCATGGCTGTAGAAGCTGCCATGTGGCCCAGGAGCTGAAGAAAGTGCCTTGCTGGTCGGAACACCTGAAGGCTGAAGGAAGAAGCCAGCTCTATAAGAACTCTTGCTCTTTCTAGGGGAAGAAAGGCTCTTGCTTTGACAGTATCTAGCTCTGCCCCTATAACGGTAAGAAGCTACACTGGTTTGAGAACTGACTTGGGAAGGCTGAGAAGAAATCCCAGGGAAGTGAGCACTTGCTGAGTCACTTGCAGGTCTGACTTGACTTGGTCTGGAGACTGATCCACTATGAGCAAGTCGTCCAGATATGGAAAAATGGAAATCTTTTGCCTTCTTAGAAAGGCAACTACCACTGCCAGGCACTTTGTAAACACCCTTGGAGCTGATGTTAGACCAAAGGGCATTGCTTTGAACTGATAATGGCTTGAGGGCAATTTGAACCTGAGGTACCTTCTGTGGGAGCACCTGATGGGGATGTGAAAGTAGGCATCTTTGAGGTCCAGGGAAGCTAGCCAGTCCCCTGGCCTTAGGGAGGGAGGAATTATTCCCAAAGTCACCATCTTGAACCTTGGTTTTAAAAGATGTTTGTTTAGGTATCTTAGATCTAGGATGGGTCGCCACTCCCCTGTCTTTTTTGGGGTAAGGAAGTACCTGGAGTACAGACCTTTGCCTCGGTGTAGGGTAGGAACTCTCTCTATGGCTCTTAAGGCCAGAAGAGATTAAACCTCTGCCTCTAGGGCAAGGGTTTCAGAGAGACTTGCAGGTGGAAAGGATCTGGCTCATCTTCAGAAATTTTCTGAAGCTGAGAACCAGTCCCTGGCTTACTACTTCCAGGACCCACTTGTCTGAAGTAACAGACATCCAGTCCTGGACAAAGTAAGCCAGCCTGCCCCCTACAGGGATAGGAGAGTCGACCCGGGCAGACCCAACAGGGTGTCTGCATGGCAGGAGCCTTAGGCTGAGGAGTGGATGTAGTCTTGCTCATCCCCCTTCTGCCTCTCCCTCTGAAGAACCCCCTCTGTGAAAAGGGATAAGAGGCCTGTGCTTAGTAGAAAGGCCTATGAAAAGGCCTGTCCCTAGACTGCTGCCTTTGAGGAGTTGCAGGCCTTTCCTTGGCCTGTGCACTCCTATAAGTGGTCCTGTACTCATCCATCTTTTTCATGTAATTCTCTGTCTGCTCCCCAAACAGAGAATTACCTTCCACAGGGAAATCCATGGCCTTAGCCTGGGTGTCCTGTGAGAGGCTAGTACATCTGAGCCAAGCCATTCTCCGAAGAGCCATAGATGTAGCCATGACTCTTGATGACATCACTGGAGTCCACAGCAGCATGAAACTGTACCTTAGATGCCTCAATCCCATCAGCAGCCACCTCCTCCAGCTCCTTGGCCAGCTTGGGGGAGGCCTGGTTAGTCAGTGCCAGTACAGTGTCCCACCTGGACTTCTGGTACCTGGCTGCATAAGCCATAAAATTAGCCTGCCTGAGTCCCAAAGAGGATGCCATGTACTGTTTCTTTGCCGAGGCATCCATCCTCCTGGAGTCTTTATCTGGGGGTTATGAAGCCAATGGAACATTAGCCTTGTCACAGGCTGCAGCCTCACGACCCAATATGGCTGCACTGCTGACAGAAAAACTCTGTGTCCGAGCCTGATAAGGTATACCTCTTGTCCATTCTTCTATCAACAGGAGGTACAGAATTTGAGACTTAAAATTTTTTGTCTGTTTCCCAACCGATTTGTGTAGGGGAACAGACAGCCTCCTGGACTCTGGGATGTCCACCATTTCAACAAACTTGGGCTCCTCTTGATCCTCTGTAGCCTCCTCCATAGGGAGCTGGAGGGTTTCAGCCACTTTTCTGTAGAACAGATACTGGGGAAGGGACTCAGAGCCTAGGAGGGAAAACACCAGAAGGTCTGTCTGGGGAGATGTCTGGTTCAATGGGCACATTCAGACTTTCTGCTCCATCATAATCATCATCTTGCTCATAATCTCCCTCCTCCTCAAATTCCGGTTCATAAAAATCTTCAGGGGGCGTAATCCTGAACCGAAGTAACCTACCGAACCAAACGCCTAGCTAACAGAGTCGGACCGGAAGGAACTGGGCAAAGCGATTCAACAATCCGAATCGCTCATGCAATCTCATCAGCGGTCGGAACATGAACCTTCGGATCCGAACTGGCTGAATTTTCTTTACGCTTCCTTTTTATAGGAACCAATCCCTCAGGATCGTCTCTCCTCTTGCCCGAAGAAGTATCACCCTGGTCAGAGGGCACCCCTTCCGGTTCGGTCGGAACCGAACCGGGCTGGCCATCCGGGTCAGCTGGACTTCTGCCTCCTTTTCCCTAAGTCTATCTAATCTTTTTCCAGGGTAGACTTAGGAAAGTTTTTACATTTGGCAGTCTGTATTGAGGTGGTCAAACCCCAGAAAATAAACACAGGAGGTGTGATGATCGGCCTTAGAAAAGACCTCCCCACACTCACTGCAGTGTTGAAACCCAGTGGGCCCGGTTTTTTTTCTTGGGTTTCTCAGACATAGCCAACCTAACCAAACTTACCCTTTTTTCAGCAACCACCAGGCAAGACTCCTTTATCGGTTTCTAACAGTGTTACAGGTATTTGGAAAAAACGTTATAACACATTTTTTTTTTAAAACCGATAAGAGCCGGTAACCACACACTAAAGGAAAACACACAGAGTTCAAATATGTTGGATCGGTTCAGTCGAACCAATTGAGAAAAGTTTTTACAATTGAAACAAATAACCCAGAACTACTACCTAAAGTACTTATTGTACCACAGACAGAGCCCTGAACCATAATACTACAGAAGTTGAGCGGAAAAACTGACACTTTAACAGACTTTGAACAGAGCAGAAGGAGAAATCTCTGGAGCAACTGTTCAGAGAGGCTGAATAAAGAATCTGACGGTTGGGTTTCAAAGTGCTGCAGATAGAGACCTCAACCGAGCTCAAGCTCAACATTCTATGCACTGCATAGAAAATTAACCCTCTACACTCCGGGGCCGTTCAAAGGCTGGAGCTAACTGCAGATTGTCAGAATACAGCAAGACTTCATGTTGTTTGAAGCACTTCTTCACAGAGTGTGTGGTGGACACTTGCAATGCGCTGCCAGAAGAAGTAGTCTGGAAGACAGAGGGCAGTTTCATGAGAGCCTGGGATAGGCATAGGGGGAAGGTAAGGATCATGGGTAGGGAGGATGGGCAGGGACAGTAGCTCAAGCTGTGGACCCTGCAATATGAGCAGACTAGATAGACCAAATGGCCTTCTGCTGGTTTCTTTGTATGTTCATATGTAGTTTGGAGAGGGACAGATTTTGTTTTTTATTCCCACATAGGCAAAGTTGGCATCGAACTGGTCAGGTATTTTTAGGGAGGGAGACAGTTTTTTTGGTTTTTTTTTTACTTCCCGAACAAGCCAGGTAGGGCTTGGGATTTGTCAAGTTGTTAAAGGGAAGTTTTTTTTTTTTTTGTTTGTTTTTTAATTCCTGACTGTCCAGGTTTGGCCACTAAGTCATCTGGTAGTTGTTTAGAGGAGGAGGGCCAGATTATTTTATCTCTAACTTCTACCCTTCTAATCCTCACCAACTCTTGCTTTCCCCAACGTATCTGAAGAAAGTTATATCCCTTCAGCAACCCTTCGGTCATCTTATCCTCTGTCAGAACCTTTGCTCCCCTCACTAACTTTCCTGCTTCCTCTGTTTTACGTGGTATACCTCCCTGTCCTCCTCCCTATATCTCCTGAATGCCACCCTTTTTTCCCCCCTCACCACCATGGCCACTTTCTTAGAGAACCATAGCTTCAAGCATGCATGGGACAGACATACGAAGAAGCCAGCAGACAAATGGGAATATTAGTAGATAGGCAGGAAGGAGGGTCGGTTGCTGGACAGCAGTTAAGATATGTGAAGAGTAGGTCAAGAGGTCCTTTTCTGCCGACAAATTCACGTTTCCATGGTGGTCACTTTTTTCCTTCTGCTTTTACTCACTTCCTTCATGTAAAGGTTGGTTGCTTTAATTATGTCCTCCCTTATTTTGCTCCATTGTGCCTCTGTCCACCTCTATCAATCCACCCAGTTTCTGAGGCATTATCCCATTTCTTTAAAATGCATCCTCCTAAAGTCCAGGACCCTGCTCCTCATGAAGTTTGCATCTGTTCCTTTTTCTTCCCCCTCTACCAAGCGTTTTAACTGCTCTGTTGTTGGCGTCCATCTGCTCCTACCAACACCTGACTAATGTCTGCCTCCTCCGGGCCTACCTCTAGGTTCCCCTACAGATCTGCCCCCCGCCAAATGTCACGGTCAGGAAGGGAGATACATCCTTCCCAGAGCACAATCCAGACAGGAGGCATCCCAGGCAACAGCAAGGTCGGGCGATGGGTTGTGATCATACTCTGGCTTGCCAGGCTTTTCTATTTCTGGTCCAGTGGCACCCCCCACACTAGCAGTATGCGATGGCGTAGATGTGCATGCAAACAGAGGCACAAGTGCACCATACATCTGTCAGATGCTCAATCCTCTTCTCCCCTGGCCAACACCTAGCAATAAGAGTCCTTCCCAAACCAGAGTAGCCAGTGTGGCAGCAGGTCAGGCACAGTGCTACAGTCTTCCACGCCACCGGGCCAGCTTCCCAGCTTTATGTCAAAACCACACTGTGTGGTGATCACTGGTACCAAGGAGACTGCCCACTTAACGTCTGCACTGCTGTCCCTGTTTGCAAGCACCAGATCCAGCACTGCCCTGTCCCTAGCAGGTACTCTGACTAGCTGCCCAGGTCAGCCCCTTGTGGGAGTCAAGGATGGCCCTGCTCATTGCCTTGCTTAGCATTGAGAGGACCCTTGCCCTTTCCAGGGGAAGAAAGGCTCTTGCTTTGACAGTATCCAGCTCTGCCCATATAAAGGTAAGGAGCTGAACTGGTTCGAGAACGGATTTGGGGAGGTTGAGAAGGAAACCCAGAGAAGTGAGCACTTGCTGAGTCGCGTGCAGGTCTGACTTGACTTGGTCTGGAGACTGACCTACTATGAGTCAATCGTCCAGACATGGAAACAAAAGAGCAGAGCTTATCAAAACTCTTTAATGTGCCCTGCAAGCTACTGAGTGTCCAACTGCTGCGGGCCAGCTCTGATGTCAGTTGCAGAGGATTCTGGGATTTCTAGTTACAACAAGTGTCAGCTTCGGAATCAGCAGGATCAGTCTAATACTCTGTAGTAAACAGTAAGAAAAAAATGTTTTTGTACATAAAGTGCAAACTGGGACCAGCTCTACACTTGGGTACGGGGTCTAAGTTCAGACTGTTCTCAAAGTCTCAACTTATTTTCTGTATACCTGTGTAGTTTGTAGGCATGAACAATGAGTCCTTCTCTTACATCCCCCTAATTTCATCCCAATTTAAATGTAAATGGGTCGTTTCATTCTGTTTTGCCTTGGTGTGAAAACAGGTTTGTTTCTCCTGCAACGATCATGACCTCACTCATGCAAGGCATCATGGGAGTTGATGCATACCTGCACAAGCCAACGGAAGCTATACTCTCATTCAGTTCTGTTACGTGTCATGTAAAGTCCCTGTAATCTCTAAAAGCACTTTTTTTCTATCTCAGATACAGTTTAAACTACTAAAAACAGCACAGCACTTGCTATGCCTTGAAAGTTCCATGGCCGGCATAATAAAATAAGAACATAGGACTGCAGAGGACAGCCACAGCACTTACTAATACAGTATAACCACTGCAGTCTTTAGCACCAAAACATCACAGAACTCCAGGATGCCTTACATGAGTCAAGTAATGAAGTCTGCAATAGAGTCAAGCAGGTTTTCACACCAGACTTAGAGAAGTGTTTGCTAGCAAACAATGTCATCATGTAGTTTGCAAAATGTATTCTGACACCCTAAGATTCATGCTCTGTGTATTTTTAGTTCTCAGCTATTAACAGTTTTACTGCTGATTTTTAATTGAAGACTTACGTCAAGAAAGATGGCCACCACTCATAATTTTTATAGATCTCTTCCACTGAGGTTACCTGTTGAATGTAAATATTAGATTCATACTCTGGATACATTAGGATGGTACTGTCACAAGTTTCTGATGGCAAAATACCATAGCACTGTACCAAGATCCACGTTCATCTGCTCATCTGTTTACAGTTGTGATTATGTAAATATTGGTATTTCTTTATATATACTTTTGTTTTATTTTGCTTTGATGTTATTTAATTTGTAACCTTGAATTGTATACCTACTGTTACCCTCCCCCCTCCAGGCGTGGTTGAAAACTGGTCTCTGATCCAGTCTACTTTCCTGGTGAATCAAATCAGCACACAAAATGAAAATAAATACTCACCTCAGTAATTATGTTTCTTCTAATGGGATCTTGCTGTATTCTGACTATTGCAGTTAGCTCCAGCCTTTGAACTGCCCCAGAGAACAAAGGGTTAACTTTTCTATGCATGGCATAGAATGCTGAGCTCGAGCTCGGTTGAGGTCTCTGTCTGTTTCCCTTTGAATCTAAACCATCAGATTCTTACTAGCAACAACTCACTAACCCTCCTATTTGAAAATTGTAAAAAAAATTTTACTAGCCAATTGGCAACAAGGAGTTTTGGATTCCGGAAAAAGATTCAAGTAGGAAAACCCAAAACCAACCCCATAAAGGGGCAACAACAATAACAAAAAGCACCCCAACAAATAAAGGGAAGGTGTGTAATAGGCACCTCTAGGGTGCAACACTGCACCTGCCCACCCACTTCCCAAAAACAGGTTCTGAGAGGGGAGGCAAGGAGGGAGATCAGAATACAGCAAGACTCCATTAGAAGAAACATAATTACTGAGGTGAGTAATTTTTTCTTCAAACAACATGAAGTCTTGCTGTATTCTGACTATTGCAGACTACCACGCAGTACCTCCATGGAGGAGGGACAGAACCTACTTTGGGAATAGGCTCTGAAGTACTGCTGTGCCAAACCGAGCATCACTCCTAACCTGGATATCCAGAGAGTAATGCTTGGTAAAGGTAAGGACTGTTTTCTAGGTGACTGCTTGACAAATTTCTAAGAGAGGGATATCCCTGGCAGCAGCCAGGGAAGCAGCTGTACCTCTTGTAGAGTGAGCCCTCAGGCCTGAGGGTGGGATCTTTCCTAGTTTCTCATAGCAGAATTGTATACAAGACACAATCCATCTAGCAACAGTTCTCTTGGTGGCATGTTTGCCTTTTCCCACTTCCCCATAAGTGAGGTTGGCCTTCTCTGCACCCTCTCCATCAGCTCAATATCTCTTCATAGGTGAGGCCTCCAGAACTGCACCCCATACTCCAGATGCAGCCTAACCATGGTTCTGTATAATGGCATTAGAACCTCCCTCTTCCTGTTATTAAAACCCCTCACAATGCAGGCCAACATTCCATTTGCCTTTCCCACCGCCCTGCTACACTGGCTGCCCACCTTGAGGTCACGCGATACCATAATCCCCAGGTCCCTTTCTGTTTCTTTCTCCTTAATCACCAACCCCCCAAGGGAGTAAGTTTCTCTCCTATTCTTCCTCCCCAGGTGCATCAGCAAGCACTTTGTGTATTAAACTTCAATTTCAGGTGTCAGACCACCTCTCCAGCCTCTCCAGGTCCCGCCTCATAGCTTGCACCCCACTAGGTGAATCTACCCTACTGCAGACCTTTGTATCGTCTGCGAGCAGGCACACCCATCCCTCCAGACCCTCCGCTAGGTCACTAACATAGATGTTAAAGAGTATTGGTCCTAGTACTGACTCCTGTGGCACCCCACTGGTCACCACCCATTCCCTGGAATGTGTCCCATTTACCACCATCTGACTCCTTCCCTTCAACCAGTTTTCCACCCACCTGGTGATCCTGTTGTCCACCCCTAGTCTGTCCAGCTTATGTACCATTCTACCATGCGGAACGGTGCCGAAGGCCTTATTGAAATCCAGATAGGCCACGTCCACTGCTCCTCCCTGATCCACTATCTGTGCCACCCCATCGAAAAACTATCAGGTTAGTTTGACAGGACCTTCCCTTGGTGAAGCCATGCCAGATAAAACGAGTTACTACAGTGTCACCCCCACATATCTAATTTGCGCATTAGGGGATGATCATGTGTGATACTGTATTTTTTTTTGTTCCATTTTGTTCCTTTTTGTAAGTGCTAAGGTTTATTTTTTAACAAGAAGCTGGACTTTTAAAGCGCTATTACCATGGAGGCAGCGTGATGACATTGCGCTTATGCTGCAATGTGAGCACTTATTGATTGTAATGGCCATTTTGAAAAATCTCGCCAACATGGCAGCCAAGTTTACCACGGAAAACGGAGGTCGGCTTTTCTGCTGAGGGCCCAAGTGCATTTGCTCTTCTGGGTTTTGCCTCTTAAATTTCTTTGCTGGTGTTGTAGCTACAAGTGATTTGGTGGAGTGCTGATATCGTAAGTGGAGCCAATGCTATCAGCAGCTGGGCAGAGCTCTGGCCAGAAAGAGAGCGATGGCAGAGGAAGAGAGGAGCAAGCGGGTGAGCGACGGAAGGGTGTGGGGCAGTGGACCTGAGAAAAAGTGGATCCGAACACTGTTGAATTGTATACTAGTACTAATCTAGTATTGATTTAAAAAAAAAAAAAAAAACCTTTACTCATTTGTTGGGAAGCATGGTTTGTTCTCAAGAATCAAGGCAGCTGGAGGAGTAATGTTTGTTTCTCAAAAGTGAAAGTTGTGGAATGTAGTGCCGACCAGCTGGTGTGGGGGGCTTACTAATGACACAGAAACTCTGTATATAAATGGAGTGTGACGCAGTAACTATGTATATAAATTCATGTACACAGCGACTCAGATTAACAGATTTATCACACTCAGTTTATGCTGACACATTGCATAAATCCTCATAACACACACCTGCACAGGCATTATTCTCTATTCAATCCACACTCTGTATGCCCTGGGAAGTGCATCGGAATACTGTTAATACACACCCCAGACTGTCTTATTGTGCATATAAATTGTATTAAAGGCTCCTCCCCCCACTATAGAAACAAGTTCCAACACCGGACCATGCTTCAATGTATGGTCATGTGATGTGATGTGTTTTGACCAATCATGGTAATGGATTTTCCAATGCACTTTCATAATGTTTTTAGTCATACATTTTTGAACATTTTTCATGGTTACTCAACACTTGGTACGTGAGATACACATCACGAAATAAGGATGTCTCTCGCACTAAGTAAACAGTAAATCCCATTGGCTGAAATGCTTTCCAACATGGAGAAGAATTGATAACAACATGCAAGCCCCTGGCCATGCATCCAGATGGCAACCATATTTAATCAATACAAGGGGGAAAAACATACTTACAAAGCTAGGCTACTCAAAACATACTGCACAGGCTCATATTCTGCAGGGTAAGAAGTACAGGCCTCGGTAAAACAGCAGAGGGCAGTCTGGAGCACCTGAAGCTGCGGCAGGGGGACTTGATATCTTCCAGTATATTCTTCAACCACCTAATGGGCAAAGCAACCAAGAGAGCCTTTTGTGATCAAGGTTAAACGAATATGGTCCAGATTGCAAACATCGGATCAGTACACAAGAAACCATCGTAGGAAAATACAACCCAGCTTTTCTGTGACATCCCTGACCATGCTATGAATCTCAAAACCGCTGAGCAAGGGTTCACAAAACACACTGGGATTAAAAGTAAAATACTGCACATACACTCCTAATGCAAGGAATCCCAGGGAAACCATGCATACAGCCTGAGTTAACTCTCTACTGTAACTTCACAGGGATGCAAGGAAGGGCCTCTTATGAACATGAGTGTAGCCTAGCCTGTTCTTAGGACAAGAAAACTGCGAACTGAAAGTGATCAATTCTGGTGCCCTAACAGGCATCACTCATATCCATAAAGGGCCCTTCTAGTGTCCCCATAAAATTACAGACAGTAGTTACCTCTTTTCTCTGGACTTTGGTTGGGAGAATCACAACAGTCCCATGATCTATACTGAAGTTCACTAATCGGATTCTGAAGTACAAAGTAAAACTATGCTTCAGCTCTGACCCCTCGTATATTGAAAGCCCATTAGCTACAGCATGAGCGTAGGTGGGAAATACAGATGGACACAACAAGATTTTGGTGCAACCTACTTTTTCAAGTGTGATGTTTATTTTGCACCATAGAAAGTAAAAACGGAACAATCAGAACAATTCAGAAAAGAAAATACTTCTGACAGTTTTCTCCTTAGTGCAGCACAGGACTCTCCTAATCCTTTACCTACACTCAGTCAGAAGGCACTGACCCTATCTAACATCTCACAAGAGCAGGCATCTTTGGTAGGGTGATTGGGTGTACTAGGTGTGGGGCGCTATAATACTGGAGTGGGCATGGAGGTTAGGAGAATGCCCAGTGTGCTTCCAGCTGGCAGGTCTTAGGAAGGAGGCCGAGGGATCAGAAGGCAGCTGGAAGGTGTGTGTGTGGGGGAGGGTTGGGGAGGTAAGGTGGGGCAGGAACCATAAGATGTTAGAAGAGGTCAACGGGTATACCCTGGGGATACGGGCAGGTGGACTAGGACCAAATGGCTAGGAGGGTCACCAGAGTGGTGAGGGAAGCCAAGGCGAGGATGGAGCAATACCTGGCTAGAGATATCCGGAGAGAGAGAGAGAAAGGGGTTCTATAGCTACATAAGAGAGGAGAGAAAAGAGAGGGCACAGAACAGTAAAATTAAGACTGAGGAGGAATGGGCTCAGGAAACAGGGGAGCAAGCAGAGGTGCTAAATGAGTACTTTGCCTCAATCTTTACTGAGGGAGGCAGGAGACCCTTCTATCCTGACGGGAGGGAAGGGAAGCCCACAAAAATCGGGAGGCCAGATGGAGTCTGGAGGACTGAAAGAGGCTAGGGTAGAGGCTGGTCCAAACCTAGAAGGAGGGGGGGTGGTTGCACGTGGGGGTGGGAGAGGAAGGAGAAATCCCAGTGGATAGGGTGAGGGAGGCCCTTCAGACACTGAAGACTGATAAGGCACTGGGGCCAGATGGGCTGCATCCGAGGGTTATGAAGGAACTGGCGGATGTGCTGGCAGCTCCACTGGCTGCACTCTTTAAACATCTCGCTGCAGGCAGGATGGGTGCCTCAAAACTGGAGGGTGGCTCATGTGGTGCCCATCCACAAAGGGGAGGTCTAGGGATGAGATGGGGAATTATAGGCCTGTCAGCTTAACGCCTGTGGTATGTAGAGTAATGGGAGGGCATTATCAAGGAGAGGCTTTGGAGGCAGCTGGAAAGGTTAGGGCACCTGGATGACAAGCAGTATGGTTTTGTCCCGGGGAGATCGTGCCAGACCAACCTTGTGGAGTTTTAGGACTGGATGACGGGGGCCCTGAACAGACACAGGCCGGTAGATGTTCTATACCTGGATTATAGCAAGGCGTTCGATTCGGTACCCCACAATGGCCTGCTAACAAAGTTGAGGGGATGAGGGTGGGGGGCAGTTACTCAGGTGGGTGGAAAATTAGCTTACAGGGCGAATATAGAGGGTGGTGGTTGGTGGGATAGTATCCTCCCCCAGAAGGGTCATCAGCGGGGTTCCCCCCAGGGTTTGGTACTGGGGCCACTCCTGTTCAATGCCTATGTCTCGGACACAAGGTTAGGAGTAGGCCGAGGCTCTTTACGGACAACTCAAAACTGGGAGCTCTGGCGGACGGAGAGGAAGGAAGAGAGGCAATCCAGGGGGACCTGGATACCCTGGAGAGGTGGTCAAGAAGATGGCGTTTGAAATTTAATGCCAGGAAATGTAGGGTGCTGCATCTGGGGGTCAGAAATCCAGGCCATGTATACACCTGGGGGGAGGGGGTCACACTGCAAGCCACACTAGGCAAGAGGGATCTTGGGGTGGTGGTGGACGTCAAAATGAATAACACTGAAAACTGTTGAAGAATCGCAGTAAAAGCAAACAGGATACTG
Source organism: Neoceratodus forsteri (assembly GCA_016271365.2). Lineage (NCBI taxonomy): Eukaryota > Metazoa > Chordata > Ceratodontiformes > Ceratodontidae > Neoceratodus > Neoceratodus forsteri. The sequence continues at coordinate 50,481,273 of CM057458.1, forward strand.
GACTGCATAGCCAGTGGGATTACCTCCAGGAGGAGGGAGGTGATCCTCCCTCTGTATAATGCCTTGGTCAGGCAGCATCTCGAGTACTATGTGCAATTCTGGAGGCCCCACCTTAAGAAGGACATAGCGCTGCTGGACAGGGTCCAGAGGAGGAGGACCAGAATGATTCAGGGAATTTGGGGGAGAGGACCTATGAGGAGAGGCTGGAAGAGCTCAGGCTGTACACACTGGAAGAGAGACGGGGGATGACAGAGGTCTTCAAATATGTAAAATAAATAAATAAATAAGGGCAGAGTCAAGGAGGGGTTCAAGCTAAAGAAGGGGGACAACTGGGGGCATAAATGGAAATTGGAGGGGAAAATACATCGGGGAGCGAAGAGACACTACTTCACTGACAGGGTGGTGGAGCAATGGAATGCACTGCCCAGGAGTCTGGTGGAGGATGACACAGCGAGGCATTCAAAAGGGGTGGGACAGGCACAGGAAGAAACTGAAGCCAAGGAAGACCATCTGGCCGGGGGCGGCAAGAAGTGAGCACCCAGTAGAAGGCTGGCAACTGAGCAGACATGACAGACCAAGAGGCCTATTCTGCTGGCTTTTAGTATGTTATGTTGGTATCTGTTTGATCAGGCAGTACTATTTATACCTGACTACATGGGTCAGGTGACCAAGCATCAGCATGGCCCTTCCTTTAAACAAACAGACTAAAAGGACTTAGTTACCCTTTTATAATGAGTAGCTTTAAATAATATAAGGTACTTTCCCCAGACAGATTTTCCCCTTTTTAATGGTGGAAAATTTTCCACTGAGGCTTGAATGACAGACAACTTAGAATAAAAAGGGGCCACAAGGGGCCACTGTTTCCCTATAGACTGTATTTCATTATTTCCCATTTCAGGTAAGAACAGATAATTAATTTCTTCTCCTTCAAGAAGTACATTTGTTAAGTAAGGATTAACCCACGAGCATGGGTCTACTGTGGAATTAATCCATGGTTGGGGGGGCTGGACCACAAGGTCGAAGGCCGAGTGGGTCCAACCAACCAACCATGGATTAATTCCACAGTAGACCCATGCTTTCGAGTGGGTTAATCCGCTTGTAACATGGCTAGAACTGTGCTAGGTTACTGTTTATGATTACTATTACATAGTACTGTTATGACTGAGATAGACATCTCAAAATAGCAGTTTACTGTCTCACTACTCTCTCTATGATGTTCTGCTCAGTTGACAAAGGGCGCGTGCACGTTCACAATTTCCTATCTATTAATGTACTGATGTGGTTCTCAGCTCCTACAATACACCCGCGGTAGATATGCAGCCCGGACTGTCACATTCGTCAGTGTTCCCACTTACCTTTCTGTGTGTCTCTCCGTTCGCTTCTAGCCTGATACCGCACAGTTCACTGGTGTTTGCTGCTGCACTCTGGGTATTGCTGTCCATTTCCATGTTCCGATCGACACGGAGGAGTTACCACATGGACACAGTTATGCGAGTCACAGTGGTTTGGCAACTGCACGGACCTGGTGCTGCCGGTCTCGCACTCGCTGTCATTGTCTCGCGGTTCTGCCGACTGCTGCAGTAAGACACACTGCTCTCTCTCATATGTCCTACATGTATTTGTCTCACTGCAGCCACTTGCTGTGCTGCTCTTTAATTGCTCTGTGTGTCCCAGCCTGTCCCTTCTCTGCAACTCATTGCCGCTTGCCACTAGAGGGCGACCCAGCTCACGCTTGCGCTCACTGTTCTAATCTGCACCACCGCTGTTCGCTCCTCCAGCTTTCCAACCGTGGTTTAATTTTTTGCGCTACTCGCTTCCCAATCGGATCTACCATGGTATTAATCCATGGTTTCGTTGTACCACCTGTCGCCTTTTCCACCTATCTGACTGCTTCATTTGGGTTGTCTTTTTTGTGCCATGTTACAAAGCATTTTATGTGGCCCAGAGGTTTGTGTTTTCTTTACCCCCTTCAGTAGTCTAGTCTCTAGGTTTTCACTAGCTTCTTAATATGAGGTATATGGCATGACTTTCAACAGGGTTCCTTCTAATTTCTACCTATGCAACTACAGTTTGACAGTTTAATGTATTCAATAGATAAACTGCAGCATTCAGTACAGGTTCTAACATTTCCATAGCAGCAACAGGGTTACAGAAAATGAAAGAGGTTTGCAGCTTTGCAATAAATGTTATTGTACAGCCTAGTCATGTAGGTCTTTCTCTGCCTACACACTAAACAGCCACTATATCCCTTTTGATTAGGGTGCTTTACTGTATACAGTACATATCTTTCATTCTAGCTAAAGCAGCCAGCCATTCTATAGACCTAAAGCTATAACCATTGTATTTTATGGTCCCATTCTGTCTGGGAGCTCGAGGTCATTGGAAGTTGACTGCCATACAACGGATCCTTGGAAGGAAGAGAAAAGAAAGTTTGAAGAGCAGCATAGAGGGTTGTCTGAGGTGGCCTGCCTCAGACGGAAAGAAAGGGATAGCTTTATTAGATAAGAATATATATATATAGAGAGGTTGCAACCTAATATACTCAAGGGTCCTACTACAGTGGCAGGGACGCACTCTGCCACAATGAGCAACAAAAGTGCATGGTGATGTGCAGATCCCAGCAGATTTCTGACCCCCAGAATTTCCAGACTGAACCCCAACTTTAGATGCATTCAGCATGTGTCCAACTGATACCCACTTCTGTAGTGGTAATGCAAGTCCTGCTTACAAATCACCATGGAGGGATTCAAGGTTAAAGGAAAACTACACCCAAAACTTGAAAAAATATATGTTGTGCAGAGTGTTTTAATTTGTATGTGAAGTTCTAGTGTTTCCTTCCCTCAGACTGGTATTAGAAGTTTTTCCTAAATTAGCCTGCTAGCTTTAGGATAGTTTTACGACCCCTGGAGATCTCCATATCAAATAGCTTTATTGTATTTCTTTGTCCTACAATGCACCTTGTTTCATGTGATGGTGATGTAGCAGAGCCCATAAATCCAGCAGAAAGCACTGCATTACAATCAGTTCACAACAACAGAGATGGCTATATTTTAAAATCTGTAGAATTCAGTTTGGTGACCACCCTCCTCCTAAAGGTTTTACTGTCCTGAAAAACTTTGCTGCTGGTAATTTTTGTGCAGCTTGTAAAGCTTCCAAGATATTTAGTTTGTTTGGCATGTGTGTGCTGAATGTTGGGTCTCTCTTACATCACAGTCACATGAGACAAGATGCACTGTGGGAACAAGAAATACAATTAAGCTATCAGGGATGAAGATCCCCAGGGGTCGTAAAACTAGCATAAAGCTAGCAGGCTAATTTGGAAAAAACTCCTAATACCAGTCGGAGGGAAGGAAACACTAGAACTTCACATACAAATTAAAACACTCTGCACAACATATATTTTTTCAAGTTTTGGGTGTAGTTTTCCTTTAAGCAACAAGCACGCTGACAACGTGGGACCTCAAGGGTCAGGTTTCAAGTCACCTTTCAGATCCCGTTTCCTTATAATGCAAAATGGACATGTCTTTGATTATCTACTTCACGTTTAAAATATTTAAAAAACACCACATTGCACATCTCTTCTACTGCATGGTATCATGGGTGACATATGCAAATCACCATGAAGGCACTCTAGAATCCAAATTCTTCGTTCCACGGACACTGACCCGCTTAATGTTTTAAAGGAGTTCTACCGGCAACAGAGAAGCCCCAACCGCTGAATAGATAGGGGCTTCACTGCTCCGGTCCCCCCTGCGGTCACCATAATAGACATCTGGTTTATTTACCGTATCGCAATTAAAATCCTGAGAATCCCCTGGTGGCCCAGACATTGTTAAATATGGTGCCTCGGAATCACTGCGATCTCGCTGAAACATTGTGAGATTGTGATGTTTCATTACCTAGCATTAATACAGTTCTATGCACGAATATAAGCAGGTCTGTAACTTCAATACCCGGTGCTATTTTCACGGAATCTGACTTAATCCCATGGGTATGCCTGCCATACCCATGGAGATTTAGTCAAATTCTGTGAAAATAGCACCAGGTAGTGAAGATACAGACCCGGTTATTTTTCCGTACACAGGGACTGTATTAATGGTAGGGTAATGAAACGTCACAATCTCGTGACAGTTCCAGCGAGACTGAGGTGGTTCCGAGGCGCCATATTTAAAAATGTCGGAGCCGGACAGTCCGGTGGCAGAGAGGGTTGAGGTGCTGGTGCTTACTCAACCACACCAGCGACCTGGGTTTGGGAACGGACTCTGGCGCTGGCAGGAGAAGAATCAAGCATCTTGCTCTCCTCTCCTGGGACGGGCTAGGAGACTCATCACTCTGTAGCGACCTCTGGTGGAGCCAGGAGAAGTACAGATGCAACGCACAGGGAACCACAGGAGGAAAACACAGAAAAATGGCGCCCACACTGCCAGATGACGGCCGCCTGACCAGTGCCTTCCCAGACCTCTGAGAAGCTGACATGACCACAGCAGCAACCAGGGCCAATGCCGCTGGTCAGCCAGGACCTTCCTCCTCGGAAAAGGAGGACCCACCCGACAAAGGGTTATGTCGGGTTACCCTAAGGTGGCTGTGATGTGGGGTCAGGGATTGGCATCGGAGCCGCTGGGAGACAGCGCCCTGGCAATTAGCCCGGAGTGGCAGATAGGGGCACAGGGAGCTAAAAAACAAACAAGCAAAAAAAAAAAAATGGGGCCACCAGGGGAGTCTAAGGATTTTATGAGCATTACTGTAAATAAACCACATGTTTATTATGGTGACCGCGGGGTGGGGGACTAGAGCGGTGAAGCCCCATCTGTGCAGCAGTCGGGCCTTCCATTGCCAATAGTTCTCCTTTAAAGGTTAAGTAGCTATGGGTCCAAAAGCCTTTGGTCGCAGGGTCTCAAAAAACTGGAACTCCTTACCGCCACACATTCAGACTACAAGATCCTACGTTAATTTTAAGTGCTGAGTATGTTTGAATGTATATAGATTCTGGATATACAATGCAAGCCTGTTATAACGGACACATCTGAGCACAGTTTTTGTCCATTATATCCAGAGGAGGTGGAGCCTATGCATTAGGTGTGCCTGTGTTAGTATGGGCTCAGAGTAATTAAAACCTTATTATAAAGACTTCATAGGTTAATCAAAATCATGCCTAGCATATACATTTCTATACTTCGTGTGTTTAGAGTTATTTAACTGTCAGGGAACGTGAGTTTTTTTTATTAAGTTTATTGCAGAAAATAAGAAGAAGATGGTAACTCTAGTGGCTGGATGTTGAGGTTCTAGGACAGGAAGAACAAAAGCAATTGTAGGGTTTTATTAATAAATAAAATCATCCTTTAGTGTAATCTAATGAAAGTTTATATAACTTGTGGAGAATTACTTTAAGAACTTTAGTCTCTGTAGCGCTCCATCTAAATTCTATATTTGCGAGATCTTCTCACTAGTTCTGCACCCCCCCAAAAATGCACTACAAATACCTATAAAAGCTTCCAAGTGTCCGTTATAAGCAAAGTTTCTGTCCACTGCAACCAGAGGAAAATGTATTGGATTTGATATATCTGGTTTGGGAAATCAATTGTTGACCACTATAACTGACTGTCCATTATAAGTGGAGTGCACTGCATATACTCCTGTAGCACTGTAAGAGTGTTAAGAAACATTTCTACGTGGACACCCCCTACAACTAACTCAAACAAAGGGTGGATGGGTTGTGCTGTACGTGAGGGAGAGTATCAGATCAACGGAGATACAATGGAACCTGGGGTAAAGAATGGGTTGCATGTGCTCTGGGTCACCCTGGGGACAGGAGTCGGAGCCACGGGGGGATTATCAGCATGATGGCAGAAAAGAGGGATGTGCTGATGTTGGGGGACTTCAATCTGCCAGATGTAGATTGCAGCCTCCCAGCTGTGGCCCTGGCTAGAAGCAGGGCCATTCTAGACTCCCTGCACAGGGAGTTTCTCAGGCAACTAGTCAGACAGCCTACTCAAGATGGGGTAATACGGATCTGGTGCTCTCAAATGGGAACAGCATTGTAAAAGTGAGCAAGTACATTAAAAATGGATTAAAAACACGAAAACAATATTTCTAAAATTAGTTATCTGTTTCAGGTTAATCAACTGGAGGGAAAGCTTCCCTAAAAGAAACGTCTTCAGGTCACTTTTGAAGGCATTTACAGATGAGGCCTCTCTAAGAAAACAAAGAAGTGAATTCTACAGGGTTGGTGCCACAAACGAAAATGCCCGGGCACCTGATGATTTAAAATATACCCTGGGAATCACAAGAAGGCCCTCATCAGCTGACTGGAGGGGATGGAGTGAGCAGTAGAAGAAGAAGGTATCCGTCCGGGCCCCAGTCCGTTCAGGGCCTTGCAGGCCAGCAAATCGACCTTGAAGGTGGATCCACCACCTAACAGGCAGTCAGTGCAGAGAGCAGAGCACCACTGTAATATGACATGACCTCGAAAGGCCAGTCAACAACCTGGTTGTCGCATTCTGCACCAGCTATAGGCAGCGGAGATCAACCTTCGATAACCCCAGGTAAAGGGCATTGCAGAAGCGAAGGTGGGATGCTACCTGGAAACCAGTGATCACCGTACAGTGTGGTTCAACATAAAAACAGCTGTAGGGACAAACTACATAAGAATGAGGGTCCTTAACTTTTGGAGGGCAGATTTTTAAAACAATGAGTGAATGTCTCCAAAACTACACTGCAGGGGACGATTGCCTGGTAGGGTGGAAGAACAGCTGGCCAAATTAAGTAATGGCACAGTGAACGCAACAAGCCTCTGCGTACAAGAGATGAGCAAAAACAGGATGAAAAAGGGACCACTATGGTTCTCAAGGGATGTTGCTGCAAAGGTAAAGGTTAAAAGGGTGGCATTCAGGAGGTACAAGGAGAAGCACAGGGAAGAGGATAGGGAGGTGTACCGGGAAAAGCAGCGAGAAGCAGGGAAGGCAGTGAGGGACGCAAAGGTGCAAACAGAGGAAAGGACAGACACGGGGGGGGGTAACTAAAGGGGACAAGGCCTTTTTTGGATACATAAATGAAAAGAGAAACAGACTGACAGCAGATAAGGACCACTTGGCCCACCTAGTCTGCCCATTTCCCTACCTACTGGATAAGCTGCAGATCCTAGTTAACCAACAGCCTATTTAACAGCATTTAAACTAGCCAAGGGAGAGGCACTGAAAAGGAGAAGGGAAATCCTAGTGCCCAAAAAAAAAAAATCAGGGTAGTTAGTGAGGTAAACGCCAAGACAGAACAGTCGATAGGGAGAAGGACAGGGGTAAATGGAGAGAAAGACAAAGGCAGTAAGGACAGGGTTGGGACAAAAAGAAATAAAGCCATAAAAAAATGGAGGGTAATGAGTACCAATGCCTGTAGTCTAGGTAAAAAGCTCCCCGAAATGGAGGCCTTCATGGAAGAGGGATGCCTGGATATCGTGGCAGTCACAGAAACATGGTACACAGAGAACCATGACTGGGATGTCAACATACCAGGGTACACAATCTACAGGAGGGACAGGGAGGGAAGACGAGGAGGAGCAGCTCTCTATGCAAAGGAAGGGATCAAAGCAACTGAACTAAAGGGTAAACAGGGAGGAGAGGAGGCACTGTGAAGACTGGAAATGGCTCCACAATCCGTAGAGGGGTTGTATACAGACCCCCGTCTCAGGGGGAGGAAATAGACAAGAAAATGATAGATGGCATCCTTGGGATGGCAGAGAAAGGGGAGGTATTGCTGATGGGGGACCTGAATATGTCAGATGTTAACTGGAGCACCTTTGCTGCAGCCCACATCCAACAGCAGGGCCATTCTCGATGCCTTACAGGGGGCACGCCTCAGACAGCTCGTTTTGGAACCCACTCGGGAGGGAGCAATCTTAGACCTGGTACTCTCAAATGGGGACGGAGAGAGGATCTCTGATCTTGAAGTGGGTAGCCATCTGGGAACAAGCGACCACCAAACAGTGTGGTTCACGATAAACTCAGCTGTTGAGTCAAGCCACACAAAAGTGAAGGTACTGGAATTCAGGAGGGCTGATTTTGTCAAAATGGGAGAGTGCCTCAGAAAAGCACTAGCAAACCGGCTAGAAGGTGGGGCGGAGCAACAATGGGGAAACATCAGAACCACCATCACAGAGGTAACAAGCCTTTGTGTGAAGCAAATAAATCAAAACGAAAGAAGAAACCTCTATGGTTCTCAAAGGAAGTAGCGGGGAAGGTAAGGGAGAAAGAGATAGCATTCAGGAAGTATAAGGAAACACAGAAGGAGCAGGACAGAGAACTGTACCAGTTAAAGCAGAAGGAAGTGGGGAAGGCAGTCAGAATTGCAAAGGCACAAACCGAGGAAAAGATAGCAAACTCGGTTAAAAAAGGGGCATAAAACCTTTTAGAGGTACATCAGGGAGCAAAGAAAGACTAAGGCAGAGATACTGAGACTGAATAGAGAGGAAAGTGGTTGGGCAGAGAGCGACAGCGAAAAAGCAGGGATACTGAACAAATACTTCTGTTCAGTCTTCACAATGGAGAATCAGGGGGAGGTACCTAATCCAGTCAATAGAAGCACTCTGGATTTGGGGAGTGATATTAGTCCTTTCACAGAAGAAAGGGTTCTGAAAGAACTCTTAAAACTGAAGGTGGACAAAGCAATGGGGCCTGATGGAATTCACCCCAGAATTCTAAAAGAACTAAGGGAAGAACTAGTAACACCACTGACTACCCTTTTTAATAAATCATGGGAGGATGGTGTGGTACCCGAGGACTGGAGGAGGGCGGATGTGATTCCCCTTCACAAAAGTGGGAGCAAGACAGAGGCAGGAAACTACAGACCTGTCAGTTTGACCTCTGTGGTAGGGAAAATGGTGGAATCACTTCTGAAGGAAAGAATTGTTGAGTACCTAGAGGCCAGTGTGGCACAGGACCCAAGGCAGCATGGATTCACAGCAGGAAGGTCATGTCAGACAAATCTAATTGATTTCTTTGACTGGGTGACCAAAGTAGTAGACTAGAGAGGGGCTGTGGACATAGCCTACCAAGACTTTAGCAAGGCATTTGACACAGTACCGCACAAAAGATTAATAAACAAATTAGCCAGCCTGGGAGTGGGTCCCAGGGTGGTAGCCTGGGTAAAACACTGGCTGAACAACAGGACACAGCGGGTAATAGTAAAGGAGTCCACAGTGAAGAAAGGAGGATTACTAGTGGGGTACCACAAGGTTCAGTACTGGGGCCAGTCCTTTTTAATGTCTTTATAATTGACATTACAGAGGAACTAGGAGAGAAAGTATGTCTCTTTGCAGATAACACAAAGATCTGCAACAGGGTTGATACACAAGGTGGGGTGGAAAGGATGAAAGGGACTTGGCAAGGTTGGAGGAATGATCAAATGTATAGCAGCTTAGATTCAACGCAAAGAAGTGCAAAGTAATGCACCTGGGAAACAAAAACCCAGGGGAAAGAGTACACAATGGGGGGCGAGATACTGACAACAACAAAAATGGAAAGGGAACTGGGGTAGTCATATCAGACGACCTAAAGTTGGGCCTACAATGTGAGAAGGCAGTAACGAGGGCTGGGGGGATACTGGGTTGCATAGGGAGAGGCATCACCAGTAGATAACAGGAAGTTGTTGAGCCTCTGTACAGACTGTTGGTAAGACCACATCTGGAGTACTGTGTACAGTTCTGGAGATCCCATCTCCACAAAGACAGACAGGGTGGAGGCTGTCCACAGGAGGGCAATCAAAATGGTGCAGGGTCTGCACCAGAAGACATATGAAGAAAGACTAAGAGAGCTTAAGATGTATAGCCTCGAGGAAAGGAGGGAGAGGGGGGACATGATAGAAACTTTCAAATATCTCAAGGGAATCAACAAAGTCCAACAGGGTAGTATATTTCAAAAAAAGAGGTGTGCAAGAACAAGGGGGCACAATTTGAAGTTGGGGGGGGTGGCTCAGAGGTAATGTGAGGAAGTATTTCTTCACAGAGAGGGTGTGGATACATGGAACAGCCTTCCTGAGAAGGTCAGAGAGTCAAAAACAGTGGGGGAATTCAAGAATGCATGGGACAGACAAAAGGCAGTTCTAGTGGGGGGTAGGAGGAAGTAGGCTGTTGATTAACTAGGATCTGCAGCTTATCAGTTAGGTAGTGAAATGGGCAGACTAGATGGGCCATGCGGTCCTCATCTGCCGTCAAATTCTATGTTTCTATGTTTCCATTTCTTCCTACCCCCCACAAGAATTGCCATGTCTGTCCCATGCATTCTTGAATTCTCCCACAGTTTTTGACCCCACAATCTTCTCAGAAAGGTGGTTCCATGCATACACCACCCTCTCTGTGAAAAAATACTCCCTCACATTGCCCCTGAACCGCCCCCCCCCATCTTCAAATTGTGTCCCCTTGTTCTTGTACATCTCTTCTTCTGAAAGTTGCTACCCTCCTGGACTTTGCTGATTCCACTGAGATACTTAAAAGTTTCTATCATGTCCCCCTCTCCCTTCTTTCCTCAAGGGTATACATATTAAGCTCCTTTAGTCTCTCCTCAAAGGCTTCTCTTGCAGACCCTGCACCTTTTAGTTGCCCTCCTCTGGACTGCCTCCATCCTGTCTATGTCCTTGCAGAGATGGGTCTCCAGAACTGGACGTGATACTCCAGATGGGGGTCTCACCAACTGTCTGTACAGAGGATAACAACTTCCTGTTTTCTGCTGGTGATGCCTCTCCTACATCCCGTATCCCCCAGCCCTCCCTACTGCCTTCTCACATTGCTTGCTAACCTTAAGGTCATCTGATATGATTACCCCAGGTCCCTTTCCATTTCTGTTGCTACTACCCCCCAATTGTGTACTCTTCCCTGGTTTTGTTTCCCAGGTGTATTATTTTGCACCTCTTTGCACTGAATCCAAGCTGCCATACTTCTGACCATTCCTCTAATCTTGCCAAGTCCCTTCTCATCCTTTTCACGCCCCCTTGTGTATCAACCCTGTTGCAGATCTTTGTGTCATCTGCAAAGAGGCATACTTTTCCTTCCAGTCCATCTGCAATGTCACTTACAAAGACATTAAAAAGGACTGAACCCTGCGGTACCCCACTAGTAAACCCCCTTTCTGCAGAGTTGACTCCTTTTACTATTACCATCTGTGTCCTATTATCCAGCCAATGTTTTACTCAGGCTACTACCTTGGGACCCACTCCCAGGAAGGCTAATTTATTAATCTTTTGTGCGGGACTGTGCCAAATGCCTTGCTAAAGCCTAGGTAGGCCATGTCCACAGCCCCTCCCTGGTCTACTACTTTGGTCATCCAGTCAAAGAAATTGATTAGATTCATCTGACATGACCTTCCCGCTGTGACTCTGTGCTGCCTTGGGTCCTATGCCCCACTGGCCTCTAGGTACTCAACAATTCTTTCCTTCAGAAGTGATTCCATCATTTTCCCTACCAGTGTGTTCAAACTGACAGGCCTGTAGTTTCCTGCCTCTGTTTTGCTCCCACTTTTGTGCAGGGAAACCACATCCACCCTCCTCCAGTCCTCCGGTACCACCACACCATCCTCCCATGATTTGTTAAAAAGGGTAGTCAGTGGTGTCACTAGTTCTCCCCTCAATTCTTTTAGAATTCTGGGGGTGAATCCAGTCAGGTCCCATTGCTTTGTCCACATTCAGTTTCAGGAGTTCTTTCAGAACCCTTTCTTCTGTGAAAGGACTGGGATCTCCCCCCCCAATCCAGAGTGCTTCTGTTAATTGGATTTGGTACCTCCCCCTCCTTCTCTTTTGTGAATAATGAGCAGAAGTATTCCTTTAGTATCCCTGCTTTTTCACTGTCCCTCTCTGCACACCCACCGTCCATTCTATTCAGCCTCACTATCCTTCCCCTTTGTCTTTCTACGCTCCCTAATATTCCTATAAAAGGTTTCATCCCCCTTCTTAAACGAATTGGCTATCTTTTCCTCAGTTTGGGCCTTTGCTATTCTGACTGCCTTTCCTGCTTCCTTCTGCCTCAACTGGTACAGTTCTCTGTCCTGCTCCTTCTGCATTTCCTTATGCTTCCTAAATGCTATCTTCTCTCTAACCTTCCCTGCCACCTCTTTTGAGAACCATAGTGGCTTTTTTTCCTTTTGATTTGTTGCCTCTGATGGCAGTTATGATGTTTCCCCATTGCTGCCCCACCCTTCCTTCTTGCCTGTTTGCTAGTGCTTTTCTAAGGCACTCTCACATTTTGCCAAAGTCAGCCCTCTTGAAGTCCAATACCCTCACTTTTATATGGCTTGGCTCTGCAGCTGAGTTTATCGTGAACCACACTGTTTGGTGGTCACTTGTTGTTACGAGATGGCTACCCACTTCTAGATCAGAGATCCTCTCACTGTCCCCATTTGAGCATACAAGGTCTACGATTGCTCCCCTCCCGAGTGGATTCCAACATTAGCTGTCAGAGGCACGCCCCTGCTCTTTGATGTGGCTGCAGCAAAGGTGCTCCGGTTAACATCTGGCATATTCAGGTCCCCCATCAACAGTATCTCCCTTTTCTGTGCCATCCTAAGGATGCCTATCATATATTTGTCCATTCCCTCCCCCTGAGATGGAGGTCTGAATACAACCCCTGTGTGGATTGTAGTGCCATTTCCAGTCTCTAAGGTGACCCACAGTGCCTCCTCTCCTCCTTGTTTACTCTTTTGTTCTGTTGCTGTTATCCCTTCCCTTTACACAGAGAGCTACTCCTCCCCCTCTTCTACCCTCCCTGTCCCACCTGTAGGTTATGTACCCTGGTATGTTAACATCCCAGTCATGGTTCTTTGTGTACCATGTTTCTGTGACTGCCACAATATCCAGGCATCCCTCTTCCATCAAGGCCACCAGTTCAGGGAGCTTGTTGCTCAATCTACGGGCACTGGTAGTCATTGCCCTCCATTTCTTGACGGCCTTACCCCTTTTTGCCCCATCCCTGTCCTTATTGCCTGTCGTTTTCTCCATTTACCCCTGCCCTTCTCCCTACTGACGTCTATCTTGGCGTTTACCTCACTAACTACCTTGATTTTTTTTTTGGGGGGGGGGCCCCTAGGAATTCCCTGCTCCATTCCAGTGCCTCCTCCCTTGGCTAGTTTAAATGCTTGCCAATGAAGCATTTAAACCTATCACCTAGGATCCTGGTTCCCCTCCTGGACAGATGCAGACAATCATGCCAGTATAGGCCTGCAGCACTCCAGGTGGACTCCCCAGTCCCCAATTAAGCCAAACCCCTGAGCTCTGCACCAGTTTTTCAACCACTGATTGAATCCCATGGTGTGGAGCACATTAGCCTCACCCATGCCACAGACAGGCAGCACCTCCGAAAAGGTTACTGTGTCTAAGGCCCTTCCCCAATTCCACAGACTCTTTCTGCACTGTTCTGATCCCTTTCCCAGCCAGGTCATTTGTCCATAGGTGGACAATGACATGCAGCTGCTCCCACAATCCTGAGGATTCGTTCCCTGTCCATTCAAGCCATGGCGCCAGGCAGGCACCTTACCTCCCTCTCCCCTTCCTCCCCCAGTTCTACCCTCTTAACAATGGAGTCCCCCACCAGGAGTTGTTTCCTTCCCCTGTGGGGTCCCATGCCACCTTCCTGTGGGTCTCCTTTGTGGAGGTTCCCAGCATCCTCCTTGGTCTCCACTGTGGGTGCCTCCATAGAGGAACCACATTTTGCCAGAACGGCATATGAATTGTGGAGAGGTACAACTGGAGGGATGCACCTCTGTTCCACCACCCTCACCCTCCCTGAGCACACTGTGGTCCAACCGCTCCTCTTTCTTGGGAGGCAACGGCGGTGGCACTGGTGGTCCCTGGGTGGGAGAGGAGGTACCCCAAATCCTGGCCAACTCAGCCTGGAGATGAGCAACCTCCTCCCTCAGCCCAGAGAGGTGCCTGCAGATGGGACAACACCACATCCTCCAGAATGTCTCCCGGAAGACTGCTGCTCCAGACACTGCACCACACCACTCCTACCATGTCTTATTTCTGGCCCCTTAACTGTTGTTTTGAATACTTACTCTTTCCTCTGATAAGAGAAGGGACTGTGAGGTTAAAAAGGGTAGTGAGAGGCCGTGCAGAGGATGATCAGGAAAAAGCATATATCCTTAAGAGATACTTTTGCTCAATCTTCACAGTGGAGGGAGGAGGGAAGGATCACACAGAAGCAGCAGAACACAGGGCATGGGGGTATACATTCATCCATTCACAGAGGAAAGAGTCTTGAGAGGACTTGCAAATCAAAGTGGATAAGGCTACAGGGCCGGACTGGGTACACCCAAGGGTGCTGCGGAAGCTCAGGGAGGTACTGGATGCACCTGTGACAGCCTCGTAGAACATCTCACTGGAACCGGGGGAGAGAGGGTTCCAGAGGACTGGAGCAGAGCAGATGTAGTCCTGCTGGGAGAAGGCAGGCAACTATTGGCCAGTCAATGGTGGGGAACTTAACGGAAACAATAATAAAAGAAACGCTAGTGGAATATCTTGAAAACAGCAAGTTACAAGACGGGCAGCATGGATTCATTGGGGAGGGGGGGAGTCATGTCAGATGAACCTGATCGATTTCTTTGACTGGGTGACCAAGGAAATGGATCAGGGTGGGGCAGTGGATGTGCTCTACTTATTTCGACACCATATCACGTAGGAGGCTTATAAGGAAACTGGGCAGTCTGGGGGTATGACCCAGGGTGGTAAACTGGGTATGGGACTGGTTGGACAGGCAAAAGAGGGTGGCGGTAAATGGCACCACTTTAGTGAGGAGGAAGTGACTAGTGGAGTACTTAGGAGCTCAGTAATGGAACTAGTCATCTTCAGTGGCCTCATAAGTGATATTGCAAAGCAACTGGAAGGGAAGGTATGCCTCTTTGCGGATGACACCAAAATCTACCAGAGGGTAGATACTCCTGAGCTGGGTGCAGAGAATGAGTAGAGACCTGAGAAAACTCAAGAAATGATCGAGGCTAAGGAAACTGGGGTTGAATGTCAAAAAGTGCAAAATCATGTGACCCCCTACGACTAGCCAGTCACCCAGGTAAGGGAATATGATGATTTCCCACCTTCTAAGGTAAGCTGCCACCAATGATAGGCACTTTGTGAATACTTGTGCAGCATACGTGAGCCCGAAGGGGAGTGCTTATAACTGGTAACGACCTGAGGGCAGAGAGAACCTTAGGTACTTTCAATGACAAGGTCTGAGCAGAATGTGAAAGTAAGCATCTTTCAGATCCAGAGATGCCAGCCAGTTTCCTTTCTTTAGAGAAGGAATAACCATGGCCAGAGTTACCATTTTGAACCTGGGCTTTGCCAAGTGTTTAAGAATCTGAGATCTAGAATTGGCAGTCAATCTTCATTTTTCTTTTTGTTTAGGAAGTATCTTGAGTACATGCCCTTTGGGAAAAAGGGACTGGCTCTATTGCTCTGGCTTGCAGGAGCTTCTTTACCTCCAACTCCAGCAGAATTATCTCTGCAGGCACTGATGGCCTGAAAACTCTAAGGCCCTGGAGTTTTGGTAACTGTCTGAACTGAAGACAGCAACCATGACTCAGCACAGTGTAGGAGGGCGGCAGCAAGGGCAAATAGGATGCTGGGGTGCATTGCCAGAGGGATCACCTCTTGAAAGAGGGAGGTCATTCTGCCATTGTACAGATCACTGGTGAGGCCACACTTGGAGTACTGTGTACAGTACTGGTGCCCATACCTCAAAAAAGGATGCGAGATTACTGAAGGGGTGCAGCGTAGGGCTACGAAAATGATCATGGGACATGGGGAATTGCCGTATGATAAAAGATTGAAGGAGCTCAACATGTACTCGCTGGAAGACAGAAGGGTAAGACGGGACATGATAGAGACCTTTAAGCACTTGAAAAGCATAAAAGTCAGGGAGGAGGATTGTTCCGCTTAAGGGGGAGAGGGTCACTAAGGGGCACAGTCTGAAGTTGTAAGGGGGAAGGTTTAGGAGGGAGAGGAGGAGGCACTATTTCACAGAGAGAGTGGCAGCGGGTTGGAACGCACTGCCAGAGGAGTTAATCGCTCAAAGGACAGTGGACAGCTTTAAGCGGGGCTGGGATAGAGTAAAGGGCAAGGTTAGTGCAGACAAGAACACAAAGTGGGGGAGAGAAGGACCAGGAAGAAGAAGGGGATTGGTTGGGCAGCTGTAGTGATATGAAACTAACAACTGCACAATCAGGCAGACTTGATAGACCTGTGGACCTTTTTCTAAAGGCAATTTCGTATGTTCGTATGACTCACCACCTCCAAAACCAACCTGTCTGTAGTAATGGTTTCACAGTATTGGAAGCAGTGGGCCAGTATGCCCCCTACTGGAAGGGGGAGGCAGCCTGTTTTGTACAGTCAGGAATTCTGTCTGGACTGAGGTCTAGGGGTTGGAGCTGGACTAGCTCATCTAGAAGACCTGCTGCCCCTGCAGTAACCTCTGCCCTGTGTATAGTCGATAGGCACAGAGTTTGGGGCTGAAGACCTGCGGTAGTACCCCCCTACCTCCCCTTCCTGTGGGTTGAAAAGTGGTGGAGGCCAGGGCCCTATCTCTTGTGAAGTTACTCCTGTAGGTGGTTTTGTATTCTTCCACCTTTTTCATGTACACCTCAATCTAGTCACCAAAAAGGGAATTGTCCCCCCCCCCCCCCAGGAAAATCCATAGCCTTTAACTAAATGTCAGGGGTAAGACTGGTTGCTCTGAGCCAGGCAACCCTTTGCAGTGACACTGATATGGCCAGTAGTCTGGATGTAGTATCATTTGCATCCACAGACATGTGACACTGGTACCTTGTGGCATCCAAAGCCATTCTGGCAATATCTGCCATATTATGTGCCACATCTCCTGGGATTCTATCAGTTAAAGCTAACATGGAATTCCACGGTGCTTTCTAGTATTATGCAGCATATGCCATATGAGCTGCCTGTCTGAGATGAAAGGAGGAAGCTAAATAGCCCTTCTTCCCCATAGTGTCGATTTTTCTGGAATCTTTATCTGAAGGATGAGATGCCTAGGGGTACCTTAGCTTTATCACTTGCAGCAGCCTGTATTACACCTTCATGATCTGGATGGGTACACAAATAGTCAGCAGTAGCCCTACCCAGCTGATACTTTTTCTCCACTTTCTTGTCCGCTCCAGGGACAGAGGAAGGTGGCTGTAAAACCTTTAAAGTGACCTTTTTAAGACAGTTATGGCAGGGGAGGACCACCTTTTTTTGTGGGAACCAAAACAACCAACCCCATCACATCCAAAAACTCTGCCTCCTTCTCATCTTCCACAGATTCCTGTGAGGGGAGGCCCAAGGTGTCAGCCATTTGTTTGAAAGAAAAGTGGGATGAAAAATCATCCTGCCCACAAGGAAGGGTACCAAACTCCTGATCTGGGGATACCGCTGGCTCACTGGGCTCCCCTAGATCTGGATCCTCCTCTTCCTACTCAATGTATACTTCTTGGCCCTGTTCCATGGGAACTGACAGTGGGACCTGAAATGGTGACCCCAGTATGGTGCCTGCAGTCTGTAATGCCTAAATGACATCCAGGGCTCTGGCAATGTCCTCAACAGAAGGCATTTTATCTATCTGCTGGAGCTCCCTTGCTTTCTCAGCAGGAGGCGTAGTGACGTGCTTTTCTTTATGTTTCTTTCTGGCAAGCACAGACTCAGGATCCTACTCAGTGGTTCTTTTGTGTTTAATATGTTCAGACCCCGTTTCAACAAATTGTGGGGTCTGAAGGATCTTTAGAGGGTCTCTCCTTTGATTTTGAGTGGGAAGAAGAGTCCTTACAAGTTTGCTCTGGTGACACTGAGGTGAGAGCAGAAGCCATCTCCTCTAATTGTTTCTCTCTTTTCTTAATAGTTTTAGGGCAAAGGATGCTGCACACCTCACAGAGAAAATATGACTGCGACCCAAGAACTCTAAACACAAATCATGGCAATTAGCCATAGCAAATATCTGAAAATACCTAATGCAATTTTTAAAACCTGTGGGTCCCATCCTCCTCTTAGTTATTTGACGTGCCAAATGTCAGGAGACTGACTAAACTTCCCCAAATAGGAAAACACATTAATCGCGATTGGTCCCCTGAATAAAAATGGAACAGCGAGTTAAACAAATATTTCTTCAGTAAATACAAAACGTGATTGGTTCCTGACCAGAAATAGATTGCAAATAATAAAACCACTTAAAATACATTAAAAACAGCAAAGTTTGAAGTAAATAAGTAGCAGTAGGAACCGCAAGAAACAGTGCAACTCTGTGCCACATGGGAGGCTGGGTAGTAAAGCTAGCAGGTACAGGTGTAAGGGTGAAAATGGTGGGATGGGTAGTAAACTGGTTACAGGGAAGGTAGCAGAGGGTGGTGATGGGAGCTAAGCTCATCTCAGAGGGTAGTGACAAGCGGAGTACCGAAGGGTTCAGTGCTGGGACCAGTGTTGTTTGGGTTGTTCTTATCAGACATCTCAATGGGCATCAAGAGCAAGATCAGTTTGTTTGCAGATGACACCAAGATGGGAGCAGTAGTGGATGACCTAGGAGGGTGGCATGGGTTGCAGGATGATCTGTCAAAATTGGAGACCTGGTTGGACACCTGGCAGTTGGGGTTCAATGCCAAAAAGTGCAAGGAGCTACATTTTGGGGCAAAAAAAGAAAACGAAGAAGGAGCTACCAGCTTTTTTTGGGGGGGGGGGGGTGTCAGATAGCTGTGACAGAGGAAGAGAAGGATCTGGGGTGATAACAGGCTCAATGAAAAACTCAGCACAATGCAGGAAGGCAGCTGCAAAGGCCAACAAAATCCTAGGTTGTATTGCCAGGGGTATGTCTTCAAGGAAAGGGGAGGTTATCCTGCCGCTGTATAGGTCACTGGTTAGGCCATACCTGGAGTACTGCATGCAGTACTGGCACCCATACCTGAAGAGGGACATTAAGTTACTGGAGGGGAGTGCAGCGCAGGGCAAAAGAGATGATCCAGTGACTAGGGGACATATACTACTGTGAGCAGGCTGAGGGAGTTGAATATTCACTCACTGGAGGAGAGGAGAGACAGGTGGGATGTGACTGAAACCTTGAAGTACATGAAGGAAACAAGACAGGCACGGATTGACTATTCAAGTTAAGGGGGGGGTAGGGACACGAGGTCACGATCTCAGATTGAAGGGGGGAAGTTCAGGAGGGAAACGAGAAGATACTTTTTTATGGAGAGAGTGGTGTCTGGGTGAAACGCATTGTCTGCGGAAGTGGCATCCTGTAGAACAGCGGACTGCTTCAAAAGGGGATGGGATGGGACAGGGTAAAAGGGAGGGTCAAGAAGGGAGGGGCAGCTCTAGTATAAAGGTTGCTAGCTGCACACTCTACAGAACACAAGGCCTTTATCTGCTGGCAAATTTGTATGTTCGTATGTTCATGGCATAAAACTGAAAAAGTCGGTTCCTGGGAACTGCTAAAACAGAGTAAAAAAATACTCAAACTACTGAACTAATATAAAAATTTACTAGAGGCAGAGTCATGATAAACAATGAAAATTACATACCTACCATAATTCTTGATCTTCTCATGTATCTTCACCATTCATTACTGCTGGGTGCAAGGCCGGAGGCATGCACCAGCCACGAGAGTTATTTATTTATTTTTTTTAAAGGAGGAGTTGGCGCCGATGGCACTGCCCATGAGTCCAACACACTGAATAGAGCACACGGGTTGGCCATTGGGCGGCGTAGACTCCTCCTGCATCCCAGTTCTGTTGAGCCGGAGAGGAAAAAACAGGTTCTAGAGAAAGACAGTGAGGCAAGAAAGCTGAGGGATAGACAAAAGAAAGGATATAAACTGAAAAAGGCATATGCCGATTAGAGGACAGAGAGGAGAGAATCCTACCCTAAGTGGCCAGAGGTCCTCAATCCTTGGGAGGTCTCAGGAGAAGGGGGAGGCAAAGAATAGAAAGAAGATAGAAGAGAAGGAAGTAAGGGATAAGGGGGAGGAGGAGGTGGGCTGTCTGCTATGATAAAATGGAAGACCACTGGCTTGAGTTTCAAAATCCCTGCGGTATTTAAGACAAGGAAGCAAGGATCCCAACAGTTAAGAGGTTATCAAACAAAGGTCCAAAGGGAAGTGATGGTCTTGTCAGATTTGGCTAAGGCAAACCACTCCTTATACCCTTTATCTGTGAACATTATGAATATCCTAGAGCCTAGGTCTCACACACTGTCCCTTGGAGGGTAATCAGTCCTGCTCAGATGAGGAGTGAGTCCTGACTCATGTGTAGGGAATGAAATCTGGTAGAAGTATTCCCACAGGAGTACTGGCATAGTCCCCACTTCAGGAGAAGAGAACCACGGGACATCCGTGCCATAAGAAGAGAGGGAGGAAATTCCCACAGACTCTCTTAGGACTGGACTGAAGAAAAAGACAGCCAGAGGGTGACATAAGCCAAATGATTATTTAAGCCCCACCCTAGGGAATCATGAAGAAAATACAAGGGAGTTCTCTCAGAGACCAGGGCGAAGACCCTACTCACCGTCCTCCAGGGAGAACGCTCCATGACTTTTTTAGAGAAGGAATGGAGAGTCTTGAGGTACCAGAGGGACTAGGCCCCCACCTGGCCTCTAGGAGGGGGAAGGTGAGCAGGGTGGAGGTGACGCTCAACAACTGAGGCCCATGAGGGGATGGAGGGTGAGAATCAGTAATGAATGGCGAAGATACACGAGAAGATCAAGAATTACAGTAGGTACATAATTTTCATATCTTCCCTTGTCAGTCTTCACCATTCATTACTGCTAGGTGAGTACTAAGCCCCCCGGAGGGGACCTGGCATTGCCCTGAGGGAACCGATCCCTCAGCCTCCTGTGGGGGAAGCACTGGAGGGGGACAGCCTATAGACATACTAGACCATAAAGGTCTAAAACTGTTCAGGATGAGGAAGTGCCCTCCATGGCTGGGAGGACAGGAGGTGCCCCTGAAGAACTCACCTTGCCTTGCAGAAAAAAAGATGGGTCCCCCTGAAAGAGGAGAATATCACCCTATGCCACGCAATGGGTGGCAATCTGGACAGACGAAGCCACGCCGTCCGCCTAATGCAGATCGCGGTCCCTGCTAGTCTGGACGCCACCTCATTGGCATCGTAAGACACCCTTGCCTGGTGCCTTGCAAGCACCAGACCATGAGCAGAGAGGGCAATGGCCTGTCTAGATTTCTCTGTATCAGGCAAAGATGCTAGGACCTGCACTAGCATTGACCATAGGTGCCTGATATAGGCAGCATGGTATGCCCGATGAGAACTTATGCACATTAATGCATGAGCTGAAGAGAAAACTCTGTGTCCCCACCAGTCGAATTCTGCAGAATCCAAATCTGAGGTCGGTTGTGTGCCAGGCGCCGAAGCCCAGAAGGTGTGTCTAGGGACATCAGCCCCGAAGGTGGGTGAGGTAGGGAACCTAGAGATTCCTGGGGAGCACAATAGCATTTCTTGCAGTCCGCTGGGGAAGGGGCAGCCGGAAAATACCAGGTGCGGTTAGACGATTCCTGGAAAGGAATGGGCAGGAGGGCATCACCAGGTGGTGGGTGCTGAATTCACTGAGGAATGAGTGCATCTCCCACTTGGTATCGCTTCTCAGCACATGAGAAATGCAAAGCTCCTCAACCAGCCTCAAAAGAAACAACTGGTATCCCATGAAATCGGCATCAGACAGGTGGATGAAAGGTTCCTCTCCTTCGGAAGAGGGAGACTAGGAGGAAGAGGAGCTTGAATGTTCAGAGGACTCCTGCGGCAGGGGACACAGGCAAAAGACCCGTTTGTCCGTGGCTCGGACATAAGTGGGAAAGGCCACAGTAGTGGCTCTGAACATCTCCCAGGTTAAGTGCCCCGTGGGACCCACATGGCCTGGGAGAGGAGAAGAAGTCTGCAGAGGGATGGCCAATGGGCACCAAATTGATAGTACCCAACCTCAGCCAGGGCTCTGAGACCCAGACACTGGTCCTGCCAAACAGGGGGAACCTGGGGCCACACTGGGTTGTGAAGGTTGTATCTGAGATGGCAAACTCCAGATGAGCCCTAAGGGAGAATCTCCCTGTGACACGTCTGGGGTTGCATGTGTCCAGAAGGGCAACCTGGTAGGTAAAGTAATGGACGACTTTATCAAGGAGAGGACTGGGAGGCAGCTGGAATCGTTAGGGCACCAGGATGATAAACAGTATGGATTCATTCTGGGGAGATCATGTCAGTACAACCTCATATAGTTTTATGACTAGGTGACGGGGGCCTTGGATAGACATGGGCCGGTGGATGTCCTATACCTAGATTTCAGCAAGGCATTTGATTCAGTACCACATTATGGGCTGACGAGAAAGCTGGGGGAGATGGGGGTGGGAGGACAAGAGCTAAATTGGGTGGAAAATTGGCTCACGGGGAGTTTACAGAGGGCAATAGTGGGTGGGATACTCTCCTCTCCCAGGAAGGTAATCAGTGGGGTCCCTCAGGGTTCGGTATTTGAGCCACTCTTGTTCAACGTCTATGTCTCGGATATTGGGAGGAGGGGTTAGGAATAGGTTGTGTCTGTCTGCAGATGATTCAAACCTGGGAGCACTGGTGGATTGTGAAGAAGTGAGGGAGGCGGTCCAGAGGGATCTGGATACCCTGGAGGGGTGGTGAAGGAGGTGGAGACTGAAATGTAATGCTGGGGAATATAATGTACTACATTTGGGGGTAAAAAACCGGCCATGAATACACCGGGGCGGTTACACTGCATGCCACATAGAGAGAAAGGATTTAGGGTGGTGATAGATGTTAAAATGAATGACTCTGAAAATTGTAGAAAAACTGCAGCCAAAGCAAACAGGATACTGGGCTGCATAGCCAGGGGGAATTACATCCAGAAGGAGGGAGGTGATCCTCCCTCTGTATAATGCCTGGGTCAGGCCACAGCTCAAGTACTGTGTACAGTTCAGGAGACCTCATCTGAAGAAGGACATAGCGCTGGTGGAGAAGGTCCAGAGGAGAGCAACCAGGATGATTCAGGGCATGGAGGAGAAGCCTTATGAGCTTATGAGGAGAGACGGGAAGAGCTTGGGCTTTACTCACTGGAGGAGAGGAGGAGGAATAGGGGAGATATGATAAGAGGTTTTCAAGTATGCAAAAGGAATACCCAGGAGTGGAACCAAGGAGCTTTTTAGGCTAAAGAAGGGTGGGGGAAGACAACCAGGGGCCATGAGTGGAAGCTGGAAGGGGAAAACTAAGGGGGGAGCATAGGAGGTATTTTTTCACTGAGAGGGTGGTGGAGCCATGGCATGCGCTGCCTGGGAGGCTGGTAGAGGAGAGCACAGTGGAGGGAATTCAAGAAGGGGTGGGGCAGGTACAAGGGGAAACTGAAACTAAAGAAGACCCTCTTGGGGGTTGGGGTGGTGGTAAGGCTAGCAACCACTAGGTTGCTGGCTTTCGAGCAGACATGACAGACCGTTTGGCCTATTCTGCTGGCTTTTTAGTATGTTAATGCTGAGGTGCATAGAGACGAGCATCACCAGCAGAAAGAGGGAGGTAGTGTTACCCTATATAGATCGATAGTGAGGCCCCACCTGAAGTACTGTGTCCAGTTCTGGAGGCCCCATCTCCAGAAAGACATGGATCAGGGTGGAGGCAGTGCAGAGAAGGGCAACCAAAATGGCACATGGCCTGCATCAAAAGCCCTATGAGGGAATTTAATATGTACTCTGGATGAAAGGAGGGAAAAGGGACACATGACAGAAACTTTCAAATACCTCAAAGGTATTAATAAGGTTCAGAAGGGTGGCATTTTGCCTAGAAAGAGATGTTCCAGGACAAGGGGACATGTTATGAAGCTGTTAGGGGGAGACTCAGAGGGAATGTGAGGAAATACTTCTTCACGGAAAGGGTGGTGGACATCTAGAACAGCCCCCCAGCAGAGATGGCAGGTACGGAAACAGTAGCAGGATTCAAACATGCATGGGATACACACTTGGGGAGGAACGCCGGAGACTGAAAAGGGTCTACGGGTAGCACAGTAGGTAGGGACTTTAAGGCAGACTAGGGAGGCCATGCAGCCCTTTTCTGCCAACAGCTTCTATGTTTCATTTCCAGCTACCATCTGGATCCGTACCCAAACTGTCTCTATTTTCCCTTCTATTTCCTCCCCTGTGGCAGTAATGCCCTCCCTGATGTAGAGTGCCACCCCTCCCTCTTTTTCTCCCACCAAAAAGGGCATATCCTAGAACGGAAAGTTCACAATCATAGCTCGGGATAGCCCAGTCTCTGTAATGGCTGCCATATCCACCATTCCCTCCGCCATCATGGTCTGCAGGTCATCTATTTTGTTGCACAGACTTCTAGTACAGAGGGACACTAGCCTCCACCACTCCAGATTCCCTCCTCTCCATTTTGACCAGGTGATTCCTTTTTCCCATGTTTCACTGCTTGCTCCATTCCTCCTCTTCCCTCGGTCCTCCTGTTTCCTTTTGCTCTCTCCTTGCCCCACCCTATTCCTTCCACTCCTCCCTTAACTGCCCCTGCCCTGGAACTTCTTTTCTAATGAGGCAGTGGATTGCCCCTTCCTCCAGAAAGCCCCACACCAAGCCCCTTTCCCTTCATCCGATTCCTTTTACTTTCTGATCTTTCTATGGTTTCTACCTGAGGGGGGCGCTGTCTGCCCCCACTATCCGGAACCCCTTGGTATTAGTCAGTGACACTTGCTGTTCACCCACTGTTTAAATTTTAAACAGTGCAAAAAAAAATGTTTTCCCAAAAAGGTTACTTTAGCATAAAATTAATAAATATTGGCACACCTGTCAAATGTACTTGTCTAGCTACCTCCTACACTGCACACCATGAGTCCTTTTTAATTTTTTTGATCCCAACCCTTGCCAGGTCTACAAAGCTAGTCCTACGTAAAAGGTGGTGGCCGTCTTTTTTTCTGGGCTAAAAACTCAGTTATAACATTTATAAAATATTCAGATTTATAAAATTGACTTTACTTTAACTATAAAAGATTCCAGCCATTTTCCAGTTTTATTTGGTGATACGGTTTTCTGATTCCACAAAAATTTATTTATTTAATTTCAGAAGTTTTAACAGAAAAACATACTGGGCTAGGTTAGCAGCTCGTTTCCAGATACATTGTGGGGGGTAGAGAACAAGAAAATGGCAGGAGGTAAATTTACAGTTAAGAACAACGCTATACACTACATACAAGCAGAAGAACGATATGTACAAACATCACAAGTTACATTTTGAATTGTATGATCGTTACCTGTGCATTTTCCCTGA
The DNA here is from genome assembly GCA_016271365.2 of Neoceratodus forsteri. NCBI lineage: Eukaryota > Metazoa > Chordata > Ceratodontiformes > Ceratodontidae > Neoceratodus > Neoceratodus forsteri. Next base: position 50,506,532 of record CM057458.1, read on the forward strand.
GTTGCTGAACTTAGCAATAACCCACGACAGGGTGTGGGGCTATAGGCATTTAATCCACGCCTGGGGTGCGCTGTGAGGCACAAGGCCAAAAACCGAGTGTCGTCACAGCACCCCACGCATGGATTAAATGCCTACTACAACCCCACACCCTGTTGTGGGTTATTGCTCTTATAACATGTGTTAGGTTGAGGAAAGGATGCAACCCCCCAAAAGCAGCTGCTCCCCGTTTTAATGGAAGGGACTGTATCATTCTACCTGCAAAGCAGTCCTTGATAAAAGATGTTGTGTGATCTTCCCTCACAGCACTGTCCGATATGTTAATCTTCCTGACATGCCAGACCGCGGTTTCCCCATCTGGACATCTCAAGTTTAGCCAATTACCTACAGTAAGTGAGCCAAACAATGAAACATTAACTTACGTATCACCCTTGACACTTGCCATGTCTGCACTGCTCACTTAAACGAACAACAAAAATGACTGCTGGAAAACGCGAGCTGCTCACTACTAGCAGATTCATCCACTGTGTGATGCAGTCTTTGACACTGTGGTAACTAGATCAGGCACAGCAACTGTGGATTAAATAGAGAATTCAATCAGCATTGCCCTTCAGCCAAGCAGTTTCACTATTCTACTGATCCCAGGTTATAAATATGTAGCTGCTTGCCTTGCTGGGCGACTGGTGCCATTACAGTTGGTTCCCCTAAGAACTGCTATCACCAACTTGTACATACAATTCAAAATGTAACTTGTGATGTTACATATTGCTCTTCTATTTATATATAGTGTAAATCATTTGTCTTTACTGTATAAGTTTACCTCCTGCCATTTACTTGTGCAACTCATGTATTTTTATTGAATCCCCCACAAAATGCATCTAGAAACAAGCTGCTAGCCCAGTTCAGTAGGTTTTTCCTGGTAAAACTTTTGAAATAAATTAATAAATTCTGGTGGAATTAGAAAACTATCACCAAACAAAACTGGAAGATGGCTGGAATCTTTTATAGTTAAAAAGGAAAAAACATGGGTCAAATTTTTTGCCCAGTTTCGTCGCACTGCTGCATTAAGCTTTCTGATATTCTCTAATGCTTTCCCCAAGCCGCCTGGTTCCTCTCCTACTTAGCTGCAGACTATCAAGTGTGTAGTGGGTTTTATAATTCTAGTCTATCCCCAGTTCCCTATACATATACCTCTTCACTATACCATTCCTTCAGCCAGCAATTAAAATCTTCTATGCTTCCTAGCCATACTGGCTCTAGGCATCGACAGGACTTCTGAGAAGGTCACTGATCTAGCCTCCCCCCTACAAACCTTGCCTTCCGCCCTGATCCTCTGCTGCAATGTCTCTGTCTCACAACTAGCTAGGTCAGTTGTACTACTACTTACGGCCTCCCTTCTATCCCCGCTTGTTAGTAGGCCTACCTCCAGTCCTGTGTGTCCTGCTGTCATCCCGGGAGACACACCACCCTCCTACTTTGCTGTCCCCCCCATCCACCTAATTCCTTTAACTACAGAATCCCTAGCTACCTTCGCCACCTCCTGCCTTGTTAGTAATCCCAGTTCCTTCCTTAGAGCCTGCACCTCAGCCATCAGAAAGCCTAATCTACTGCACACTGGACAATCCCCTGCCTCCCACACTGTTCCCTGGAACACTGCAGTCCCACATCCCCTACAGCACACCACCCTCCTCCTATCTGCTTCCTGCCTCAGCAGTCTTTTTCCAACCCTTCCCCACCTGCCTTCGCAAATGTCCTCATATTGGAAGCAGTTTCAACAGGACAACTACCTGCCTTCACAGATCTACCTCAGGTGGAGAGTACTAGCTCTACAAAGTACAACCACCTGAGGGGTGCTGTGGAGCACACCTAGCAACAAGACATGTGATGGGAGAGCTCCTCAAAATCGAAGTTTTAAAGCTGAATAACCTTATTCTACGGTCCAGTTGTGTTTTGAACTTCAGAAATAGACTCTACTAGTAACGCGGAGTCGATCCATACTAAACTTCTGAGATGGATCGCACTACTAAAGCAGCGAGAGCTACTGCAAAAGAAATCAGCCACCAGCAGACACTACCTCCTCAGGTGAATCGCAACTCCAGCATGGGTCTGAACTTCCTTAGAAGGCCCTCCAGAAATCCATGCAGGCCACAGATAAAACAGAACTGGCCCTAACCCACATGGTTGAAGATATAAGAATTAATAACGTCACAAAAATAGCCGGAGTGGCGGAGTCGATGGCCACAAAACCCTTGGCATCTACATCTAAAAATGGCCCAAGACAACTCTCAACTAAGATATCGAGCGGAAGCTCTGGAAACCGCGCAGCAGGCCCAGAATGTACGCACAGTCGGGCTGCCAGAGCATTGCAAGGGAGACGGTCTGCTTGAATTTCTTCATTCTTGGCCACCTACAACTCTACATCTTGAAGCAGACCTCCCAACTAGCTTTACAAATGCTTATCGCATTACTCCTAGAGCTGCCGTCAATCAGGGAGATGGTCCACAGACTATTCTACTGCATACAGTGGGTTCGGCCACAAGAGATATAATTTTACAAGCTGCCAGGGGATCAGGGTCTCTGACTTACCATGGAAAGACAGTCTATTTGTTCCCAGACCTGTCCTTCACTACCCATGGTCAGAGGAAAAGATTCGATGGAGTGAGGGCTAAACTCAGGAGTTCAGGCATTTCACATTCTCTACTGATGCGAGCCCACATGACAGTTTTCTACAGCAGTCACACACACCAATTTACCAACCTGGAGGAAGCAGGGAAAAAAGTTGAAACAATCTGCAAAGAGTTTACCCAAGCCAGAACAGAGGAATCAGAGTCTGAAGAGGACACTTGAGCATCATTACTGAACTAGTTGGGATGGCTTCTCCCTTCGACACGCAACAGTGCATCCAACCGGTATTGTGGTAACTACTTGAGGAGGGTTTAGCTATGGCCATGCTGTTAAGGCCCAAAAGTTGGTGACTTTATGTCTGCGCTTATATTAAATGTTTGAAGGGGCTTATGTTACATGGTATATATGGCAAAGTATCCACTAAAAGTAAAAAAAAAAAAATGTAGGTGCCGTATTGGTCCTTTTAGGAACAGATCCAGAAACAAATGATTTGATACATCCATCCATGTTGGTCCAATAGAAGGTAACAGAAAAGAACAAATTGATCTAGCTTTCGAACCTACCCAGTCCTTCAGAAGCTTAAAGAAAACACAGCACTTCACAACAATGTTATTCAGGTACTGTTATAAATATGGTTTGGTTAGTGGTGTCTTTCCTTTCTGTTACTAGTATTATTGGCACAGATTTCCTGCCTCTTTAAAGAATGCCACAGACATAAATTTACGATATGTTGGAACATACTAATGCAATCGTGTCTGGGCATATGGTGTGGATAAGTAGGTGCATGGCACCTTTTTGAACCTTTACTGAACATTACGACAGCTGTTTCCTTTCTGTTGAACTACCTGCAACCAACTCCTTTTGCAGACCATTTTTACATCTAGCGTAAGACCTGTAGTCTGTCACATGCATGCTGAAATTCCTGGAAACTTACAACTGCCGTGGAGCCTGACTAAGCACAAGGGCTGTGTTGATGCAAAATGGGTAAGCGGAGTTTTCCTTACTGACAGCTTCTGTCTGCGGCCATGCAGACCTGTTACAACTGACAGGTGCCTCAAAGGTATTGTGGGCTTATTCAGTATTAGACCACATTTCTTTTAAGCACATTTTTATACACTGCAAAGTAAACATTCGCGATCAGGTAAAAAAAAAAACTTAAAAAAATCATATGACAGACAGGAAAGAGCATTAAAAAATGAATTGGTATACAGTGGAACATTAAAAAAAAAAACATGCGCGCTACATTAAAAAATAAAATAAAAAAAGATCTGCTATAGGGATGTTCTGGTATACCATGGTATCCAAAGTCACAGTTCCAATATCATGGCCAATTTCCAATACCAAAATAATTGCTATTTACTATATAGCAGGAGACATATTGAGACGTTCAAGTACCTGAAAGGGATAAACAGGGTGCAGAAGGAGGGACTCTAAGCTAAGTGGCAGCTGAATCATGAGGGGTCACAGTCTTAAGCTGGGGGGATTAAGAGGGAGGTTATGAAGTACTTCTTCATGGAGAGGGTGTGGGCAGTTGGAATGTGCTGCCAGAAAAGGTGGTCAGCAGTTCAAAACAGGCTGCGACAGACATAAGGAGAAAGATAAGAGTCATGGGAGAGGCAGCTGGAACAGCTGGGAGGACGGGGGGGGGCAGGGTCAGTAGCTTAAGTGAGAACCCTGCAATACGAGCAGATTAGATAGACTTAACGGCCTTATTCTGTTGGCTTCTTCCCACGTTCATATGTATGTTCATGTCTTTCAACTAGTGTGTGTGTGTCTTTAGAGAGAACTGTTCCTTCTGCACCAACTTTCCCTGCCACAAGAGTTTGAGGAAGCGTCTTTAGTGCAAAAATGACTGCAACATCCCTACTCATGACTGGTTTTCACAGAAAGGGTGGTGGATGCATGGAACGGCCTACCTCAGGAAGTGGTGGCTATGAATACAGTGCATGGGATAGGCATAAGGGAGCAATACAGATGAGTATGAATAGCTAGGCCACTGACAGAGCAAAGGCCGATGGCACATTTGTAAGGTAGAAAAAGAATGGGCCTTGCGGTCCTTATCTGCCGTCAGCTTCTATGTTTCTATGTTATCACAGCTGACTCTGATAAACTCCAGGGTCGGCAAACCATATTCAACCTTTGACAGTCAATCAATACAATGATGTCCCTAATTTGTCGTCGTACTGTAACACTTTGCCTGCAACACCGCATTGACTCATAAAAGGACTATCAAACCGCTATAAGCAACTGTCAAATGGAGTCCCCAGTAAACTTCAAAATATTACAAATGAATGGAGCAAATTCTTCATCACAGTGATGTAGCTTCTTTTATTAAATCAGCTAAGTCTAGTGTGTGCCCCACTCCCCAAATACTGCACCAAATGGTCTGCAATCAATGCTTATGTTTTACTGCTACCTGCTATCGGAGTTTTGCTTTTGAGCTTTATAGCCCATTAGCTCATTGCAGCAACAAACCTTTGCTGCATAAATCAAAAATTTTCAGACACCCCTATTCAGGAAGAAAATGACTAATTCGGGCTCAACTCTATCACTTCCACTTCCCTGCCTTAAAGCCCCGCACTCTCCCTGGTTAGACGTCACAAAACATCCGTTCTCGGTGGCATGTCTCACTGTAGTTTACGGGGATCATTTTCAAGACTTTTTCTATGCGTTATGGGCGGATCCTTTTATCTAGATAAAAATCATGGTTAACTAATGGGGGCCCTATTCTTAGAAGTCAAAAAAACGACTGAGCGCAGGGGTGGGGCCCAAGGATCGTGAAATGGAAGGGATCGGCTGGCCAAGGGTTCAACCCAAATTACAATCCCTTCCCTCCAGAAGTGGAGTGAAAAAATTATGAATTATACAGCAAAGGACTATCGCCACAATGAGGTAATGGGCTACAAACCCAAAAGCTAAATTTTAAACCTTGGAAATTTACTTTTATTTCTTCTCCTCCTCCTCCTTTACATCAGGGTTCCCAGTTTATAAAATCAGCTGAGATTTGAAAAAGCCTAACAACGAGATCATGGTTCTCCCCTCCCTTTGGTCAGGTCTTACACTACTCCATTTTCATTTAACTAATAAGACATGACATGTCATGGGTTATTGGGGATTTACCCATGCTTCATGTGATGTGTCACAAGGCCCTACTGTGCCAAGAGTCTGAGCACCTGGTGACCCCAGTACATGCTTTAGCCATGTCTGGATCAGACTACTGTAGGAAGACTTCTCCCCTGCTAGCTGGGACAGGATGAGACATTGAAAGGATAGCCCATACCATCTACAGAATCCTACACACAATGTTCTTTATCTAGGACTAGTTGGGAAGTCGATGTGTCACCTGCACCTGTAGTAGAATGCTGCAACCAGACTGGTTGCTGGAGTTAAAACTTCCAGGCACTCTGGTACTGCGTGAACTACACTGGCTTCCAATTAGGTGAAGCAACACTTTCAAGACTGCACCGAACATACAAATCCCTACATGATCTGGTCGGAGCCAAAGGTTAGCTTTGTATACTCGGAGCTGCCCTCTCCCCTCCACTGAGACTAATTTGTTGGCTATCCCCAAATGCCTCCTAAAACAGTCTGGTGTTCGAGCTTTTCCAATGGGGGCACAAACAATCTGCAACTACCTGTGTACCTTCGGAGCTCCCCTTCTGTTGAGGTGTTCAATGAGGGCCTGCAATGCCACCTATTCGAGCAAGCTTTCTATTAAGTGATAATGTGCTTGCTGACTCCACATGCAAGGCAATAATATGATAACCAAGTGAATAAGAATAAGGCTGAAGGCAGAGCACTTTACCTTCAAGAGACAATCACATGACTGCCGACGATAGCTAGCCAACTAACACATTATCACTATTATGATTCAGGGGTTTGAAAAAAGCAAGCAGCACTGTTTGCTGTCCCTAGGTAAGTCTGTGTTAACTCCACTCCTAACCCCTCCCTGCACTGCACTTGTTTATAGCTGCTGGTGGGAGTACTGACCAATCAGAATGTAAGGTAGCGTAATGATGTCTCTGTCATACTGACAAGAATATGGCTTTTGAGCTCTCAGCATTCCTTTTATTAAGAAAAATATGGTTGTGAGTTTGTGGTGGAATAAACTGCTTGTAACCCTGGCCAGCATCGGGGAAGGTACACGTCTAGTATAATGGATGTTAACTGCTAAATGAATTTCAGAGCACCAGAGTTTTTTTTTTAAATTGGGAATGGACAATGGTATAATAACTATGTCTCTCTGAAAGTCTCTGCAATTACACAGAAATGGAATGTTACTGAACCTGCTAAATATTTTAGGCTTTTTTTGTGACTGCATGTACATATTTCTGTATCTTGTACAGCAACCCAAGTCACATGGAATGGGCGTTTTATAAAAGAAAATGCCTTGCCCAGAAAATGTTACATTCTGCCCTATTTTTATTAAATTCCCACCTACTTCACAACTTAGAACACACCTAAGACAGTCTCCCGACTCAAACTTTTTGTAACTAGGTAACTAAAAATACTAAGTTTGAACTAACTCCAGTGGTGGCAGCCAGCTTGTAACTTAAGATTATACAGGGTTTTAAATATTTGATTAGCAGTTTTTTTCCTTAGGACAATACTAACTGTACAGAAAGTATTTATATAGGTTTTCTAGAAGTGTTATGTTAGTTAAACACAGTGAGGTAAGTGCTATGCATTTTCACAATGTTTTAGAACTTTTATGAGCAAAACGCTAATCAATTTTTAGAGTTAAATAAAACCCTGTTATAATTGTCAAAATTCTCCTTTAGGAGGTATCTGTATCTCTCTCAGAAAAACAAAATCAGACATAACTCATATGCATGACATCACGGGTAATATATGCAAATCACCTTGAGGAATTTAAGCTGGCTATGCCTTACGCAGAACTTTAAAGTGGCTTATACAATGGCACCTAAAAAATGTTATTTATTTCAGTTTAGGATTAATACCTCTGAGTCAAGAACTCATTTTCAAAGGTTCCAAGTCAGTCAACAAACAATTGCAAAGAGACACAGGCAACACTGCACATCAATTAGGGTACAAAAGTTGCATAAGGTTGCACATACTTTAAAGTTTCACTGATACATAGTCTAACATAACTATCAGCACATCATGCGAACAGTTTAAGTTATTTACAAGTGCAAGGGAAAACGGTCAGGGATGGTTTCCTGGCCAGGATAGTCAGGGGGCCTGTGGGGATAGGGGGTAGAGAGTGGTCACAGGGAGGCGTTGTTGATTGTGCACGCCAGAAGTAGCTGGGAGCAGGACAGGGAAGAGTAGGTGAGGAGGAAGGATATGACCAGTACATAGTGAGAATAGAGAGGGAGTGTAATCTGTGCCGGGGTGCTTGAGGGCGGGGAGGTTCATTGAGAATGCAGGAGGGCAGCAGGGGGTGGTTAGCACAATGGAGTACAGCCTGGGGTTGAAAGGGCCCTTTGAGGGGATTATGTATGGCAGCCACAGAATTTTTTTGAGGTCTAACTGGGAACGAAGACAGATTTTGAATGGTCTGAGCTTAGTACTTTCCATGAGTGCGGTAGGCAGCTCACTGAACCACTCTGAGCTCGGGAAGGAAAGCTCTCTGTGCCAGTTTTGGATGCTTGAAAGGCACATGGAGTCCCCCTTCTGCAGCACTCCTTGTCTGTTCAGTGGGTAATGCCTTTGTGAAGAGTCTGCTCGTGGACTTAGGCATAAGCCCTAGCATGGCTTTTTTACTTAGCATGCAGGTCTGGAATTGAGCTCTGAGGTGCAGTGGCAGCCACCCAGTCTCATTGCAGAGGGTGCAGGTGTGGGTAGAGAGATCGGCCCCAAGGGTTAAGCAGCAGGCCTTGTTCAGGAGAGTGTTAACTCTTGAGGGCAGTGTCAGAGCCTGCTCCATAAATTGGTAGCCCACAATCTATGGAGGCTAAGACCAAGCTGCTTATGGCAAGTTTCAGAGTCTCAGTTGGTAAGGCATGCTTGTGGCGGTAAAGAACACTCACTTTCATGTTAGAAGTCTTAACAACATGGTCGATATGACTGGTGAAATTGAGTGCGTCATCAAGGTATATTTCTAGGTATTTAAATATGAAGACTTATTCTAGGGGTCTCCCTTTAGGCTCTGAATTTGCAGGGGTGAAACTTTTTATTTTGGGGGACTGTGAACAGTCTGCTTTTAGTTTTTTTGATGGCTGAGCAGGAGTTTGTTCTGGCAGAACCAGGATTCGAGCTTATGGAAGCTATCCTGCAACTCAGCAGTGATGGTATGTTGGTCTCTGCCAGAAGCAGATATGGCAGCATTGTCGGCATAGAGTATGATGTGTGCAGGGCAGGCAGATGGGAGGGTATTTATGGAAAGACTAAAAAGGAGTGGGCCAAGGATGGATCCTTGAGGGACACCTAGGCTCACCTCCTTCGGCTCACGGTACATGCTGTCTATTCTGATGCATTGTGTTCTGTGTGAGAGGTAGCTCCCAAACCAAGCCACCGTACCGGGGGACAGGCCAGTTGATAACAGGCTGCTGAGGAGAAGGTGGTGGCTCACCGAGTTGAAGGCCTTTGTGAGGTCAATAAATATAGACCCCACTGCCATCCTTTTATCCAGTGCATCATATAGTTATGAGGTGTATTCGACTAGTGCAGTTAAGTGTTGAGTGATTTTTACGGAAGCCATGCTGTTGGGAACCAAGCAGGTTATACTTCTCCAGGTACTCAGTGAGCTTGTCTGAGATCACCCTCTCTGGAGCGTTCAGTGGTTGGGGGGAGGGGGGGACCGAGACAGGCCTGTAGTTAGATGCATTAGTTCTGCACTTCGAGTGACTAACTGGGTCTTTTCAGCATGAGTATATTCCAGCATAACTTGCACAAAGAGGTCCAGTTTACTGTTTTACAAAATGAAAAATAAACAACTGCATTCAAAATTTAAACATTTTCCCCATCTTTTCACACTAAGCAATCCCTGCCTTTCTCCACTTAATACAGAAAGCCACCAAAATCAGAACTACTCGACAGTACTACTTACATTCCAAAAATTAATTTCTATATGGAAGAATAAATGCTGAAACCACCCCCACTGACTCATCTTGTCCTGCTTTATTTAAAAAAAAAAAAAAAGATATGTATCTCTCTTACACACTGGCTATCTCCATTTCGTACTGCCAATGACATTAGACATACCAACAGATTTTAAAAAGTTAACATTTTGAAAGTTTTTTTGTTTTTTTTTTTATGAACAGAAAGGCAAACCTATGCTGCAAACATACCAGCTGTGCCGCCACTCGCTCTGCAGGGACATGTACAGCGGCGGTCCTCCACAAGCTGGCTCGCAGCTCACTCGTGCCACCCCCCCCCTCGCAGTGCGCCACTCACATCTCTCACCATGCTATTACTAGGCTTAAAACCAGGAGCCCTTCACAGCTCGAACCACGTCTTTATGAACAAACAAAATGAGCAAAACAAAAAATAAATCCCAGAACATCTTGCATTTCAAGGGAGGGTGGGCTACTTCCATATTTTACCTGGCAACACAGCACTATTTTACACTGGAGGAAGAATATTTATCATACCAAAAACAAAACAAAAACTTTTTTGCTCGCATTTGTGTGTCCATATTTTAAAAATTGTATAATCACAATAAGACACTCCAGGATGCGGTTATGCAGCGATTTACCCACTTCTGGTGTGGATTTGTTCCATCGGACCAAACTACACCAGGCGTGGGTAAATCCCAGCATAACACACACCCTGTCATGGATTACTGCTTAACTGAAGGTCTCACAATCTACAAAGACCGAAACCAATACATGATGGTTTTAGACTGATCAACCTGTTGTAGCCAGAATACCAGACGTGCCCAGCATGGGGGTGCGGGACCAGCCAAATGATGGCAATGGTTTCGGTCATGGGGAGTCCAAAAACGGGAAGTAATTTAATAGATAAGCAAGTCAGTGCAAAAGCACAGAAGCAAAGATTTCCCAAGAAGGTCAGTGGCAAAGTCAAGGTTTAAAGAAATGCAAATTTCTACATACGTCAAAATAGGCATAGTGGGTAAGTAAGCAGTACATGCACGTGACTGAGAAGGAATTTAGGCTGGCTATACTTTACTGTGAGGTAACCGACAGACAACAAACAGCACACTACTGATACAGGTTTGGTCCTTATTAGGATTCGTAAGTGAACCTTCTGTCTTCGCCTGGAGGCAAGACATGAGCCAGCCAAACATTTACAGTATACGAGCTAAATGTGAGCACAAAGCAGGAAGATTAATTTCAATTCAATTTTATGCAGAAAAAAAAAAAAACACTGAGCAGAGTTAGTTTACAGTGGAGTCCTGTTAAGGCGAAACTTCTGATGACAAGCAAACATGTTGCAAACAGTGCCTGATAGTGTTCAACAAGGAATTGTATGTTTACGTAGGCATAACAAAGTTTCACTTGGAAGCCCAGTGCAGGGGGAACAGAGATGAAAGCTCATGGATGGATACATTTTTACATCAATGTTTTTGACTGTTCATAGGGAAGAGTGCATGGCCTTTTGGTTTGATTACATTCTGTTTTTATTGTTTCCGTTAAATAACACTGCCAAAGACTTGCGGAATGTAATCAAAACAAAGCGACAGGCACTCTTTCCTGTATCAGTCAAAAACACTGATGTAGAAGTACTGACACGAAGAAAGATGATGCAGCCAAACATCCCGTGTGTAGTGTAGACAGACACAAAAACCTGAAAAAGGCCGCAGAACTAACACCAAAACCTTTGTGTCTGCTACAGAGAACAGTGCTCCCTGTGCTTATTGGGGAGACTTTAATCCAGCAGAGCACACCAGGAAGCGACACATAATACTGCAGAGTAGCTGTAGTGAACAGTGCATATGTAAAAGACAGAACATCTTGTAATACCATCTAATTCTGTGGTACTGTTATCTGACAAATTAAAAATTGAGTTTCAGCCAGCCTGGTGGTGCTAAGGGTTGAGGCGCTGGATGCCACGCCTCGCACCATGCCAGTGACCCGGGTTCGGAAGCGGTCTCTGGCCGCCGGGGAGGAAAGGATTGAGCATCCAGAGGACTGCTCTCCTCTCCTGGGGTGGGTTCTGAGAAATTTCCCCTCTGGCGGTGGCTCCAGGCAGCAGCTGGTGGGCGCTTCACCTTACGAGGGAACAGCCAATGGGGACTGGCTTCAGTTGGCATCTGTGGGAGGGGGCAGGAGTGTCCTATTCAAACACTGACGCCATTGCACATCTGCACAAAGGGTGGAGGAACCAGAAGGAAAATGACCCTATCCCCGGTAGGCAAAGGTGGGACCAAGGGCTCCGCTCACACACCCAATGACAGGTCCTCTGTGCTTGTCTCGGTGCTCCACTTAGTCTGGACGCTCTATCAGACTCTATCAGATAGAGTGCCAGTAGGAGTCGGCAGTCCCACCCCGGGAGGGCTCAGAGCTGGGGAGTTGAGCAGTCCAGGCAGTGGCAGAGGACTTCAGACAGGTGGGAGAAAGCAGAGTTGCGCAACTTCACTGGAGAGAGACCAGGTGATGGTGAGTGAGGAGCAAAAATAGAACTGACCCCCCCCCCAAAAAAAAGATAAGGTCTGAAGGAAAAAGCACAGAAGCAAAGGTTACAAAACAAAAAACACACAGAAAATGAAGCCACATTGTAAATAATGACAACATTATACATACACACCTGATGCAAGACATTGTAGGTAATATACAGTATGTAAATTACCAATTAGAATGGTCAGTGCTTTAAAGGGCAACATCCATACTTAGATGCCCCATACTTAAACATGAGGTTGTCCCAGATTTGCATTTAGTGGACAAATTATACCTCATGGATTTTATCATCTCGTTTTGTGATTGTAATGTAATATGATCGGTTTTGTTTCCTTTGTTCCTCCAAGGATTTGTTTTGCAAAACATCTGCTGTTATATGCACATTGTTAGATTTAATGTAGATTGCTATACACTGCCTGTACATACTGTGTCCTGAACTTGTATAATCCTGTCTGTGTATATAGTGTACTGTACTTCATTGTTTATTTCCGCTCTCTCATCTCTCCAAGCCCCCTTCCCGCAGGTCACATCTGTGAATGAGATTATCCCCGCATCTCTGTATATTTACCGGGTGAAATAATTTCCAATAAATAAAGAGATAAAGAAATCGTCTTACTTAAACCTCTAGTGTGCACTTTTGATGCATCTGGATGATCATGTGCCCCCCCCCCAACATCGTGTCTATGTATCACCAGCAACATCCTGTAATTCCTCACGACTGAGGACAACAATGGTGGCAGTTGCACAAGATACAATAAGTGGTAATGTAACAGAAAAACTCGGATATCTGCGTGCTGCAAAGCCTCTCTACACTAAAGCCCTCAGCTGAATGTAATTAAACAAATGAGGCACACACTCTTCCTTGTAACAGCCAAAAAACACGGATTTAAAAAATATACACAAATAGAGCTGATGCAGACACAAACCTTGTGTGGAGTGCATACAGCCACAAAAGCTTGAAAAGCACTGCAGAACAAAAAAAAATGTTTGTGACCGCTCCAGGGAAGATCATCGTACCCCTTGGTTTCTAACGTATCGGAGCAATGCTGCAGTGCACCGTAACTGTAAACATTTTAACCTATACTTTTATATTCTATTTTATATTGCCCCTTATCTCCTGAACTGTAGGATACCCTTTCCTTACCCATTTTTGAGTCTGCTTCTCAGCATCTTTTTATGTTTGCTCGCCAGCCAAAATGTTGCATTAGTAGCAGATTTGGAGGTGCGGTCACTGTTGGGGGAATGCAGGGCATGCATCAGTAGGTGTGTCCCTCATTCCCCAATAAGCCAGCGTGCAGGTGCCGACACCAACAACACAAAGTGGCCACCACATCTAAGAAAACTGCTGCTGAAATGAGAGCCAGGCTCATCACACAGCAGCACAATAACACACCTCCTGATGTGCCTTTCCTGGCGAAGCAGTTAGAGAAACATGGCAGCACTGACTGCCGCTATGCAGAGTGCCGACTTCAGGGGTGCCCAATCCCCGTCGGCATGTCCCGACCCACTGTATTTGCTGATGGGGGAGCCAATTCTCGGTCAGCATAATGTCCCCAACCCCCATTTGTGCTGTGTGCCGAGGGGGTGCCCAATTCCCTCGGCATCATCGCGCCCCATCCATTTCTGTATCGATGGGGGGAATATAATCCTAGTAACAGGCAGTCCTCCCCATTGCAGGTGGTACACTGGGAGCCCACCCCAGTGTAACCAAACACCTGCAAAAAGAAAACCGACCAGTCTTTTTTTTTTACACCCCTGTAAAAGAAGAAAATGGTCCCACACAGTCTCTCCTGGCCCCCTCCTCCAACCTGCGCCCACCCTCTGCGTACCCTGCCTCCCCACACTCCTCACTTACCACTGCAGCCCGATGAGACGATCTTCAGTGGACCGGAAACACGTCTACACTCTTCAAAGCCGACCGCGAACTGAAGAAATGCCGGTAAGCTGTATAATGGCATAAATAGGGTTTTTTCAACTTTGGTGCATATCTCTGGCATTTTTGGGAATCCTGACACCAAATTTTCAACATGGGGTTATTGGGGCCCCTCCTCATGAATTCAGTCCCAAGAGGTAATTTCACGGTCACTGCGCAGAATCACCTTTCGGGCCAGATTAACGAAATGATAGTGCCACTATTCATGAGGTGGGCTCTCAAAAAGTCTATGTTGCAAACCTGATGAAAAAATCCAAAAAAAAAAAAAGTGTTTTATGAGTGTGTATTGCGCAGTTTCCGCGCATGCTCGTAAATTCATGAATCTGAAATATTTTCACTCCAGATTTTCAACACTGGCATATTTACACATCTCCTTATGAATAGTACAACTGTCATTTTACATATCCTGGCCGAAATGTGTGTTTGCACTTCCAGCGCAGAATAGCGCGGTCGCTGTGGGAAATCAGTGTTCGGGACAGATTACGAAAATGACGGTGACACTGTTCATGAGCAGAGGTCCTAAAATGCCTATGTTGAAAATCTGGTGATGAAAGTCCATAAAATGACTGTTACAAGCATGCGTTGCGCAGTTTCTACGCACCCTTGTAACTTCACAAATCTGCAATATTTTCATGCCAGATTTTCAACACTGGCATTTTTTCACACCTACTTATCAACCGTACAGCTGCCATTTTTCACATCCAGCCCCAAATGCATTTTTGCACCTGTGGTGCACAATTTTATTTTATTTAAAATTTGGTGACTGGGAAAGGCACACTGAGCTGAGGCTCGTTTCCAGGTGCGACCCGGGTACAGGTGTAAAAGGTAGGAGACAGGGAAATACAGCAAATATCAAGTAACAGACAAAATAATACAGCATAGTACATTACATAGAGTTTGGTGGTGAGGTTTCACTTTTGTTTGAACGGCAGAGTGGAAAAAATTGATTCATTACATTTCTAGACCATTAAATTCCAAGTGTGTATCTTTACATATTTACAGTAGTGGCACAATGGCGTGGTCGCTGTGGGAAATCAACTTTTGGGACAGATTAATAAAATCACAGTGCCACTGTTCGTGAGGGGAGGTCCCAAAATGCCCATGTTGAAAATGTGGCTAAAAAAATCCCAAAAATAATTGAGTTACGGACTTGTGTTGCGCAGTTTTTATGCATGCTCATCATGACTTCACCAATTTCTCATTTTCACTCAAGATTTTCAACGCTGACATTTTTTTTTTTTTTTACACCGCCTTATGAACAATACAGTTGGCATTTTTCACATCCTGCCCCCAAAACGTGTTTTCATGCCTGTGTCGCCAAATGGCATATTCGCTGTGCAAAACCACCTTTCGGCTAACAAATTGATAGTGGTGCTCTTCATGGGGTGGGGTCACAAAAAGACCATACTGAAAATTTGGAGTGAAAATATCAACAAACGCCTATAGCGTTAGTGTTTCCAACTGTAACACCCCACTCTGTAGAGACTGACAGGCATCAGGGGTGTGACTTGGGATCATTGGCTTAATGCTCAGGCCATTCCACCCCCCTCCCACCCTGCAGCCAGTGACGGGCATCGAGGTGTGCCTTGGATTGTTCACCCCTAAAGTTCACCCCATTCTCCTATACTGCACCAATCTCAGTGTATTTCCTTATGGAATGGGGTATGTATAAGGCCCAAAGACCCAAAGCATGCCACGACACTTGTCAATGTCTACAGGGTAGAAACATCGACTTTGACGGCAGATAAGGACCGCTTGGCCCACCGAGTCTGCTCTGGTGCCTCTCTCGCTGCCGATGCATCTCCGGTGAGGTAAAACGGCATGAGTGTTATAGCGGACGACCCTAAGGCACACCCCAACGCCTGTCAGTCTCTGCAGGGTGGGTGTGGGGTTGGCGTCAGTTCAATACTTCACTGCCATACCCATTACGCGTCTAATTCCTGCTCTACCAAAGCCAATGACAGCAAGACAACATTCGGCACTGACAAATGTTCGTTTCATATGGCTTGATCATCAAGCAGACTCGATAAGATCATAGGTTCTTATCTGCTGGCTTCTTAGTATGTTAGTAACTAGCTTTTTCTTCAGTATTCTCAGCTGTTTTTGTATTCCGGTTTCCCACAAGGCCAGGGAACAGTGTCTGCCACATGTTAGTTCATTACAGTCACAAGAAGTGATATTAAAGGGACACTGACAACTTTTTGTGGCATTACTTTATTTCTAGTTAAAACCCCACATATTAGGACTGCATACCTTGATAAAATTCATTGATGTTGCTGGCTATTTTGTCTGCCTTCTCTTTTCATAGAACTGAAAAGTATGTGGATAATATGGCTGTACCCAACCTTGTGTTGTTTCACATCCTTGCTGCACTCTTACTGCATAATTTCTGAACATTAGGAACCCCCAAACAGTGCCTACACCCATGACATATTGTATCGTCTACTCCTACAGCATAATCTGTGGCTGGACTATGATAGGGGCATTCCTAAATCTAGGACAGATGCAGTAAGAGTTGATCAAGGAATGTAAACAAACATGTGCAAGAGCACAGAGGAGCTGCAATTGTTGCGGGAGCTACATCGGCAGCAGGAGGGGGCACGGAGCACGCTATCCCAGTGGCTGCTGTCGGCAGCGGGTGCACTGGAGCACGCCAAGGACAGAGGCTCATAGGCGGGAGGCACCGGAGCTGCATCAGCAGAGAGAGAGAGAGGCACCAGAGCAGGCTTTCCCGGTGGCTGCAGTCGGCAGCAGGCCAGGGCTGGAATCAGAGGAACTGTGACCAATCAGGAGCCAGGGTGCCAATTTTTGAACTGCAGCTGGGCTATAAAGGACAGGCCCAGCCACCTTCATCAGACAAGAGCACAGAGGATCTGTAATTGTTTGACCCACACCACCCACCCCGGCCCCGACCTCTATTAAATGGATGGTGGGGGAGAAGCTAAGGGATAGGAGTGGCCTGATTTAGAAGTGTGCTTCTTGACTACTGCAGCTCTGTTCAGGCCTGACTTGGTGTGCATGTTAGATGCGGGAGCCCTGAACAGGGTGAGGGAACTGGAGCGCTGATCAGCAAGGAACCTGAGGGATTCCGTGAGTAAAATTGCTTGGGTATTATTGTGTAACATTGCTGGTAGAGGGATCATGTAATACTGATTGTGAAAAAAGGCTGTTAGAGAGCCAAATTACTCACACCCAAAATGAGGGTAGGATTACGGGTCACAACACCAGGCATCTATGGTAGGGTGACTGGGTGTACTGGATGCAGGGCGGTTATAATGGATTGGGCATGGGGGTTCAGAGGATGCCCAGAGTGCTTCCAGCTGGCAGGTCTTATGAAGGAGGTCGAGGGGATTAGAAGGCAGCTGGAAGGTGGGAGGGTTGGGGAGTAAATGTTGGGCAGGAACCATATGATGTTAGACAAGGTCAAAAGGGCATACCCTGGGGGATAAGGGCAGGCGGACTAGAACCATATGGTCGTTTGGGAGGGGTGGGACAAGTAACACACAGTGTATGCCAATCACTCCAGAGGGAGGGGGTTGCCCAGAGGCAGCCAAGAAGGGAAGGGGGGGGACAGGAGAGAGCAAAACTGGGGCAGGCATCACACTTACAAATCGATTCAGCCTGCTGTATCCCGGCAATGAGGTGGGGGAGGAAGACCGGCAGGGGGAGCAGGTGGTCGGGGAGGGTTTGATCAGAAAGTGGAGGGGTGCAGAGGACTGGAGAGGGTGCGAGACCCACAGGGGAGGACTGCATGGGTTGGAGGGAGGTATGGTAGACGGGGGAGCACAGAACGATGTCAGGGTGGAAGAGGGCAGGACTCTGGTCAGGCCAGCATCGAGGCATGTAAGTCAGCTTTGGGGAGGGGTGGTTGGGAGTACTCCAGATAGGCCAACTCCAAGGCTGGAAAAAAAAAGTGGCGGAGAAGGTCAGGGGGCAGGGAGAAGCATGGCAGACAGGGTGGATAGTGCAGGACTTAAGGGGGGAGGCAAGTGAAGCAGCAAAGGGAGGCCAAGAAGGGGGATACATAGACAGTGTCGGCAGATAAGGGCCTATGGCCCACCCAGTCTGCCCATTTAAGTTTGTAAGTTCAGTTTATGTTTTCCAGGAAGTCTGTTGCCCCTTACCCCTGACCTCCAGAATTCCTTTACGTCTATCCCATGCATTCTTAAATCCCGTGATTGTTTCAGCCCCCACCACTTCCTCTGGCAGGGTGTTCCACTTGTCCACCACCCATTCTGTGAAGAAACTCTTTCTCATGTTTCCCCTGAATCGCCCTCCCTCCCTCCAACTTCATCCCATGCCCTCTAGTCCTGCAACATCTTTTTCGCTTAAAAATAGTGCATTCCTGCACCCTGTTCCTCCCTGTAAGATACTTGTATATGTCTCTCATATCCCCTCTCTCCCTCCTCTCCTCCAGGGAGTACATGTTCAGTGCCTTCAACCTGTCCTCATAGGACTTGTGATGCAATCCATGCACCATCTTTGTTGCCCTCCTCTGAACCTTCTCTACCCTGTCTATGTCCTTACATAGGTAAGGTCTCCAGAACTGCACAGTGTACTCCAGGTGCGGCCTCACTAGTGTCTTGTAGGTGGAATTATGACCTCCCTTTTCCTGCTGGTGATGCCCCTACCTATGCATCCCAGCATCCTATTTGCTTTACCTGCTGCCTTGTCACACTGTTTCCCTGCCTTGAGGTCATCAGAGATGATAACTCCAAGACCCTTTCCTGCTTGGTGCATGCTATATCCTCGCCCCAACTGATATATTGTGCCAGGTTTTTTGTACCCCATATGCATTATCTTGCACTTCCTTGCATTGAATTTCAACTGCCAAACCCTGACCATTCTTCAAGATTCTGCAGGTCCCTTCTCATTCTGTCTACACCCTCTGGTATGTCTACTCTGTTACAGAGCTTTGTGTCATCAGCGAACAGTGAAATTCTGCCTTCTAGGTCCTGCAATGTCACTGATGAAGATATTGAATAGTACGGTCCCAGCACTGATCCCTGTGGTACCCCACTGGTCACTCTTCCCTCTGTGGAGTGACAGCCATTTACCACCACCCTCTGTGTCCTGCTGCCCAGCCAGTTACCCACCCACCCACTGTCCTGCCCACACCCATATTCCCCAGTTTGTGTAATAGTCTTCTATGTGTGGTACAGTGTGAAAGGCCTTGCTGAAGTCAAGATAGGCCATGTCCACTGCCCTCCCCTGATCCACCTCCCTAGTCACCCAGTCAAAAAATTCAATGAGGTTGGTCTGACATGACCTTCCCCTGGTGAAACCATGCTGCCTTGGGTCCTGTAGTCCATTGACAACCAGATGTTCCACAATCTCTCCTTCAGTAGTGCTTCCATGATCTTCCCCACTACCAGGAGAGGCTGACTGGTCTGTAGTTCCCGCCTCCTCTTTGTTCCCACTTTGTATAAGGAGGACTACATCTGCTATCCTCCAGTCTTTGGGTACCTCCCCTGTTTCTAGTGATCGGTAAACAGGATAGCAAGAGGTTCAACCACCACCTCTCTTAGTTCTTTAGGACCCTGGGGTGCACCCCATCTGGCCCCATTGCTTTATCAACTCTTATTACTTCCAGTTCCTTCAGGACTCTTTCTCGTGTAAAGGGACTTGTGTCCATTTCTGCACCATCCTCACCCCTTGTACTCCATTCAGACCCATTACCCTCCTCTTCCTCAGTAAAGACTGAGCAGAAATACCTGTTCAATATGTCAGCTTTACTGTTGTCATCCTCCACACACCCCCATCCTCCCCTTCAGTCTCACTATCCCTCCCTTTGCCTTTCTTTTTCACTTGTACCTGTAAAGGTTTTGTCCCTCTACCCACTGATTTTGCAATGTGTTCTTCTGTCTGAGCTTTGGCTTCCCTTACTGACCTCCTGCCTCCTTTTGCTTCTCCTGGTACTTCTCCCTATCCCCTTCTGCCTGTGTCTTTTTGTATTGCCTGAATGCAATCTTTTGGCTTTCACTTTCTTTGCTACCTCTTTGGAAAACCATAATGGTCTCCTCTTCCTTTCCTCTTGCTAACCTGCTTAATACATAATTCTGTTGCTCTTATAATCCACATTTTAAATACTTCCACTGTTCCTCAACCCCTGATTCTGCCCCATTCCCTTAATGCCTCTTTCAAGTATCTCCCCATTTTCTCAAAGTTTGCCCCCTAAAATCCAGGATAACGTGTTTTTGTGTGGTTTGGTTCTGCTCTTTCTGTGATTTCAAACCACAGTGACTGGTGGTCACTGTTCCCAGGTGCTCCCCACTCTTACCCCCATCACACTGTCCCTGTTTGTGAGCACAAGGTCCATTGCCTTCTGCCGAGTTGGTTCCATGACCAGTTGCTTGAGGAAGGCACCCTGAAGGAGTCAGGATAAATCTGCTCCTAGTTGATGCTGCTGCTGGGATGCTCCAGTCCACGTCTGGAATATTGAAGTCTCCAACCAGTACTACCTCACCCTTGTCTGCCATCCTCTGGATGGCTAGCATCAACTCCCTATCTGTTTCTTCCTCCTGGGCTGGTGGTCTATAGACCACACCTGTCTCAGGATGGCTGGCCCCATTTTTCTTTCCAGCTTAACCCACAGTATCTCTCCCCATTTGTTCCTCCTGGATCTCTGTTGCCCTTATGTCATTTTCACATACAGTGCCACTCCTCCCTCCTCCCTTCCTGCCTGCCCTGTCTCTTCTGAATATGTTTGTAGCCAGGTATGGCCAACTCCCAGTCATGGTTATCATTACACCAGGTTTCAGTGATGGCCACAGTGTCCAGGTCTGACTGCACCATGACAGCCTCCAGATCTTCCATCTTGTTGCTAAGGCTCCCGGCATTTGCACACATGACTTTCCATGATTTGACCTCCCTAGACTGTTTCGCTGTTCTACTCCAGCCCCTTCCTTGGTTGTCCTTTATCCCTAGTTCACCTTGCTGTCTGCTCTTCTGCTGAATTTTGCCCCTATTCTGCCTATCCACCTCCTGAGGGTACCGGTTCAAAAAGGGAGACAAGGGTAGAGAAGGGGGGGCAACTTGTGACATTCAGGAGGTGGGGGCGAGGAGCAAGCTGGGAGTGCATGACAGAAGAAAGAGCCTGGTAGGACATGCACAGGCTTGTGACATCCAGGCTGGGGGGCGGGCTGGGAGGAACAAGTTGGAAGTCGAAGACAGAAGGAGGAGCCTGTAAGGGAACAAACGGACTAGTAACATGGCAGGAGAGGTAAAGGTGATTCTGTTGGTTTACTCCATGATCAGGGGTATCCAGTGGGAGGGGGTTTAGGAGGGAAAAAGCAGCCAAGTCAAAGCAAAATGTATCCCAGGCCTATCCGTTCACAAAGCCAAATTCCAGCTATATTCTATAGCAAGGATATGCGGGGGGGGGGGCTCCAGACTTTCTAGTATACCTGGGAACAAACGATTTAGAAGGGAACAGTGAACTAGAGATACAGGTGAGATTCCGGGAGCTGGCCAGCGTTTGCCACTCTATAGGAAGCTCAATCTCCTTCTCAGAGATTCTGCCAGTACCAAGGGTGACCGGGGAGAACAAGCAAACACTTAGAGCGGTAAACCAGTGGCTCAGGGTCTGGTGCAAGGCAGAGGGGTATGGGCTGGTGAGGGACTGGGGTGATACATGGAAGAATAAGGGGTTATATGCCAGGGATAGGATACACCTCAACCTGAAGGGGAGGGAGATCCTGAAACTGAAACTTTCTGGATTCACAGACGAGAGGTGGGGTTTAAACTTGTAAAGGGAGGAGGGGTTAAAAACAATGACAGCTCCAGGAGGGCTGCTAGATTGTTCAGAACTAGGGCACGAAAACGAAGACTAACGACTGTGCTGCAAATCCAGGGGTACTGTGCAGGAAAGGATAATGAGAGAATACGCAGGGCCACGAAGACGGGCGGAGAGGAGCAGGGTCGGGGTGGAGGACAGTCCTGATCAATGCCAAGAGCATGGACAATAAATTGCCCGAGCTTCAGGCCATGCTAGTTGAAGGAGCAGCGGATGTGGCAGCAATTACTGAGACATGGCCCTGGGCCACCCAAAGGAATGACTGGGACCTAAATTTGGAGGACTACAAAATATTCAGGAAAAATAGAGGAGTTGGCGGGGGGGGGAGTATAGTGCTGATAGAAATGACATAGCAATTAGTGAAGTGGAGGAGGCTGTAGGGGGAGTGGAGGCAATTTGGGTAATCCTGCAAACAAGGGGAGGCAAAAGATTGAAAATAGGGATGGTGTACAGACCCCCCGCAATGGAAGAAGCACTGAAGGACAAACTACCTGAGAACATCAGGGGTCACTGTGACCTTAGAAAGGGTAGGTTGATGGTCATGGGTGACCTTAATATGCCGGAGGCAGACGCGGACACTATGACATCCTCTGTGGCCAGGGAGCAGAGACTGATGAATGTCTGTCAGGATGCCTTCCTAGTCCAGCAGGTGGGGGAACCTACAATGGAGGGCAGGATACTGGACGTTGTCCTGGCAGACAGTGACCAGATAAGGAGCCTGGAAGTGTGCAGCCCACTGGCAGGTGGGGACCATGCCACGGTCTGATTTCTGCTGAACCTGGGGGGATAACATCCGCAACAGTATGGTAGTAGTAGTAGAAGACGACTTCAGGGGGGTGGACTTTGAGGGCATGGGAAGGATTCTACTGGGATGCTTGGACAAGATAAGGCTGGACATGGATGCTGGAAGCTTGTGGGAGACCACCAAGAAGGGGATGCAGGAAGCTACTACGTCCTGTGCAAAAAGTAAGGCGTAGGCATTGTAGGGCCAGTAAGCCGTGCAGGTAGATCAGGGAGGTACAGAGGGCAAAAAGCTGCCTACACATGCTTTAAGCGCTCAAAGGGGGCAAGTGAGCAGCGAGAGTATGACTGGATAGCTAGGAGGGTCACCGGAGTAGTGAGGGGAGCCAAGACGAGGATGGAGCAATACCTGGCCAGAGAAATCCGGGGGGGGGGGGGTTCTACAGATACACAGGGGAGAAGAGAAAAGAGAGGGCACAGATCACCAGAAGTAGGACTTGGGAGGGATGGGCTCAAGATGCAGGGGAGCAAGCAGAGGTGCTCATTGAGTACTTTGCCTCAATCTTTACTGAGGGAGGCAGGGGATCCTTCCATCCCGACAGGTGGGAAGGGGACTAGAGGAGTCCACAAAAAAAAATAAAACAAAAAAAATTGGGAAGCAAGACCGAGTCTGGAGGACTGAAAGAGGCTAGGGTAGATGAGAGGCCAAACCTAGAAGGGGAGGGGGACTGCATGTGGGGTTGGATGGGGAAGGAGAAGTCCCAGTGGACAGGGTGAGGGAGGCCCTTGACTGATAAGGCGAGCCAGCCCGGCAGCACCGAGAGTTGAGGTGCTGGACGCCACAAACTGCACTATGCCGGTGACCCGGGTTCGGGAACGAGCCCGGGTCATCGGGGGTCGGCAGGGGAGAGGGAGGACTGAGCATCCATAGACTGCTCTCCTCTCTCTGGGGAGAGATCCAGGGACTGCCCAGTGCAACAGTGGCCCCCGGTGGAAGCCAGAGGGACGTGCGCACATCTGAGCACAAAGCAGAGGGGCGGAGTTGCGGCAGACGTCTCGAGATGCCACTGCACGACCTAACTCCAGAGGGGCGGGACGAGGGACGTACATCAAGAAAAATTCACGCCTCAGCTTGCAGAGATAAAGGGGGCTCCAGTGACGCAGCCCACATCCCATCGGCTCGATGTCTCGGGGGACTCCACGACTGACCCGGCACCCAGGTAAGGCCTCTCTAAATTTCAGACAGGCCATTGAGGGAGGACAGACCTGCCCGTGGGGAGTGATCCGGGAGTTGGGCCTGCCTGGGAATCCAGCCGAGGACTGTAGGGTTCAGACAGGGAGTGGATTCCAGTCAAGTGAGCACCCCGGAAGGATGCCCTGGCTGAGGAGGTGCAAAAATAGTTAAAAAAGACCGATAAGACACCTGGGCTGGATGGGCTGCATCCAAGGGTTATGAAGGAACTGGCGGATGTGCTGGCAGCTCCACTGGCTGCACTCTAACATCTCTCTGCAGACAGGATGGGTGCCTCAAGACTCGAGGGTGGCTCATGTGGTGCCCATCCACAAAGGGGGGGGTCTAGAGAGGAGATGGGGAATTATAGGCCTGTCGGCCTAACGTCTGTGGTATGCAAAGTAATGGAGGGCATCATCAAGGAGAAGCTTTGAAACATAGAAACACAGAATTTGATGGCAGATAAGGACCGCTTGGCCCACCCAGTCTGCCCATTTCCCTACCTGATGGATAAGCTGCAGATTCTAGCTAAACAGCTTACTTCCTCCTACCCCCCACTAGAATTGCCCTATGCATGTCCCATGCAGCTAGAGGCAACTGGAAAGGTTGGGGGAACTGGATGACAAGCAGTACGGTTTTGTCCTGGGCAGATTGTGCCAGACCAACCTTGTGGAGTTTTATGACTGGGTGATGGGAGCCCTGGACCAACATAGGCCAGTGGACGTCCTATATCTGGATTATGGCAAGGCGTTCGATTCGGTGCCCCACAATGGCCTAACAAAGATGGGGGGGGGGGCAGTTGCTCAGGTGGGTTTAAAATTGGCTTACAGGGCGAATACAGAGGGTGGTGGTTGGTGGGACAGTATCCTCCCCCAGAAGGGTCATCAGCGGGGTCCCACAGGGTTCGGTACTGGGGCCACTCCAGTTCAATGTCTACATCTCGGACATAACGTTTAGGGATTAGGAGTAGACCAAGTATCTTTGCGGATGACTCAAAACTGGGAGCTCTGGTGGACGGGGAGGAAGGAAGGAAGAAAGGCAATCAAGGGGGACCTGGATACCCTGGAGAGGTGGTAAATGAGATTGGGTTTGAAATTTAATGTAGGGTGCTGCATCTTGGAGTCAGAAACCCGGGCCATGTATACACCCTGGGGGGGGGGGGTTCACACTGCAAGCCACACTGGGGTGATGGTGGACGTCAAAATGAATAACACTGAAAACTGTCAAAGAACTGCTGCAAAAGCAAACAGGATACTGGGCTGCATAGCCAGGGGAATCACCTCCAGGAGGAGGGAGGTGATCCTCCCTTTGTATGATGCCTTGGTCAGGCCACATCTCAAGTACTGTGGGCAGTTCTGGAGGCCCTACCTTAAGAAGGACATAGCACAGCTGGAAAGGGTCCAGAGGAGGGCGACCAGGATGATTCAGGGCATGGGGGGGGGGCCCTATGAGGAGAGACTGGAAGAGCTCAGGCTATACACTCTGGCGGAGAGACGGGGGGACATGATGGAGGTCTTCAAAAATGTAAAAGAAATAAATAAGGGCGGAGCCAAGGAGGTGTTCAGGCTAAAGAAGGGGGAGAACAACCAGGGGGCACACATGGAAACAGGAAGGGGGAACCACGGGGGGGGGGGAGCATAGGAGACACTACTTCACAGAGAGGGTGGTGGAGCCATGGAATGCACTGCCCAGGAGTCTGGTGGAGGAGGGCACAGTGGAGGCAATCAAAAAGGGGTGGGACAGGCACAGGAGGAAACTGAAGCCGGGGAAGAATATCTGGGGGTGGGGGGGGTCAGGGAGGCAAGCACCCAGTAGAGGGCTGGCAACCGAGCAGACACGACAGACCAAGAGGCCTATTCTGCTGGTTTTTAGTATGTTAGTATGTTTCTGTGTGTAACACCAGTATTGTGGGCAATCTGCTTTACACTTTCTAAAGGAAAAAATAAATCAGAATCAAACTCCCAGATATATGAACAGTCTTTATAGAAACTAAACAATTGTAACACATGTTTTTTATGCATCCTGCTTTCCCTTGAAAAAAGATGTTTCCGTGGAACACATCCTTTAGGATTTTTCAGTGCATCTTCCATTCTCCACAAGAGTGGTAGCAGGGAACTACAGACCAGTCAGTCTTACCTCAGTAGTGGGCAAGATTATGGAGGCACACCTTAAGGAAATGATAGTGCAACGCCTGAAATCCATAGGAGCACAGGATCCAAGACAGCATGGGTTTACAACAAGAAGGGCCTGTCAAACTAATCTCATAGATTTCTTTGGGTAACCAGAGTGGTGGACCAAGGGGTAGCAGTTGAAGTCGCCTACCTTGACTTCAGCAAAGCTTTCGACACTGTTCCACATAGAAGATTTATAAATACTGTAAGCTGGGTAGGGTCGGGAGGGTCAGAAGTTGGTCAACTGGGTGACAAACTGGTTGACGGGCAGAAAACAGAGAGTGGTGGTAAATGGTATACAGTCAGAAGAGATGCAAGTCACAAGTGGGGTACCTCAGGGATCAGTCCTGGGGCCAGTCCTCTTCAATATCTTCATTAGTGACATTGCAGATGGACTAGAGGGTAAGGCTTGTCTGTTTGCAGATGACACCAAGATCTGCAACAGAGTAAATGATCCAGATGGGGTGGGCAGAATGAGAAGATACCTGAATAAACTAGCAAAATGGTTAGAAGACTGGCAACTGGGATTTAATGCAAAGAAGTGCAAGATCACGCACATAAGGAAGAGAAACCCTGAACCACCTATAGGCTGGGAGGGGAGTTGCTGGCAGTCACAAAGGAAGAAAGAGACTTGGGCATCATCACCGATGACCTGAAATCATCCAAGCAGACCTCTAAAGCAGTACGTAAGGCTAGGGGGTGTTAGGGTGTATTAGTAGGGGTATCACAAGTCGTAAGAGGGAGGTAATAATCCCTCTTACAAGACACTGGTTAGGCCCCATCTGGAGTACTGTGTGCAGTACTGGAGGCCACACCATCACAAGGACTTTAACCAAATTGAGGCAGTCCAGACAAGGGCAACCAAAATGGTGGAGGGACTGCATCAGAAGACATGAGGACAGATTAACAGAGCTCAATATGTATACCCTTGAGCAAAGGAGGGAGAGAGGTGATATGATCGAAATATTCAAACACCTTAAGGGCATTAGCAAGGTGAAAGAGTCTAACATGTTTAAATATAAGAAAAATAGCACGACAAGGACACAGCATGAGATTAGAGGGAGGCCGATTAATGGGGAATGTGAGGAAATTCTTTTTCACAGAAAGAGTGGTGGATATATGGAACTACCTACCTCAGGAAGTGGTGGCTATGAATACAGTGCAGGGCTACAAACAGGCATGGGATAGGCATAAGGAAGCAATACAGATGAGTATGAATAGATAGGCCACTGACAGAGCAAAGGCCGATGGCACATTTACAAGGTAGAAAAAGAAATGGGCAGACTGGATGGGCCTTGCGGTCCTTATCTGCCATCAACCTCTATGTTTCTAAGCAAATCTCCATGGCAGTTAAAGAAACACTTCCTTTCTGTTTAATTAGAATGTTGCACAGATTGGGGCTTCAACTGTCCAATTCCCCCCCTGGAAGCACCATTACAAATATGTAGAATGTTTACCTTTTCATTTGTAAAATTTGTAATTTGCTCCAATGGCACAGGCATTTTGAAGATGGCGCTGCAGAACCCCCCTGGATCTCGCTGGTATTATCCATCGTTACCCTTGCATTAACACTGTCCCCGTGTATGGAAATAAAACAAAGTATATATGTCCCATCCGTTTTTATTTAATGTGCCTAAATCCCATGTGTATGCATCCGTACATAGGGACAGTGTTTTAACAATGCGTCATCTTACGGTTATACCAGCGGGATCCCAGGGGTTCCATAGCACCATCTTCAAAATGCTGGGCCATCAAAGCAGACTACAAATTTCACAGTGACAAAGTAAAATTCTACATATTTGTAATGGTGCTTGAGAGTAGAGAGCCAGCCAGTCTGTGCTACGGTCGGGGCTTCAACTCTCCTGGTGGATCTCCCTTTAAAGAGCAGCTGACACCTTCAAGAGAACTTCAACAAAACATAATATTTAGATAATGTTCAGCTTGTATGTCACATTAGTTCTTTATTCTTCCTCCCCATTATTTTATTGCTGAAGTCATTTGCATGAAAACAGGCTTTTTGCTCATGAAGAGTTCATCTATTTATGTTGCTGCCTCCCTTCCTGAGGTCCTAACGCACTGCTTGTGACACCAGTTACTCTCAATGCACTGCTTGTGACATCACAGTTACTCTCGTGGCAACAGACTGATGTCACAACAAAGCATTATGACCTGAAGTAGGGAGTAAGCTATAGAGGCAGATTAACTTTAAAGTAACTGCAAGGGATAAAAAAAAAATCATGTATTCAAGCACATTTTCTTAGTAATAAATAATGGGGAGGAGAAATCTAGAAAACAAATGGAATTTTACCTAATTATGTTTTCAAAGTTTTCTTCAGTAGCTCTTCAAGCAATACACAATAAATATTAAAAGTATTATAAATATGAATATATATATATATATATATATATATATATATATATATATATGTGTATGTATGTGTGTGTGTGTGTGTTAAGTAAAAATAGGTTATATGACAACCTGCCCTTGGGTCCTGCACACAGATTAGGTAATTTTGGTCTTCAGTATGGGGCACCTGATTAACATATTTGAGAGAGTGGGGGCCCTAGATCCAGAACATTTGATACTGGGCCTGGAGCCAATGCAACTACAGGGTAGGGAGGCCAGGTATCTCTGGTGTATTCTGGTGGCCACCACCTGAAGACTTTGACCAGGAGGTGGCTACAGGTAGACCCTCTGATAGTCAATAAAGGAACTAAAACTATTTCACAAATACAGGAGATAGAACACCTTATTTCCTCCAGAGGCGACAGCCACAGTACATTAATACATGGACCAGATGGGAGCTAAATGCTAATAAAAGTATAAGTGTAAAATTCAGATCATCCTGTATACCTGCTATAATATTTTATAGCATAGCAGGTCTTAGAGTATGGGGTTGGACCAAGATGATTAATTAACCTATATGGGGCCTTTATTATAACATGTTCCCCTTTTTTCTCTTTCTGTCCACACTTTTAAGTAGTTCTAGAAGAACTGTGTTTGAATCTAGTATTGCATGGTTTCTGGAGGGGGGGGGGCTAGCTGAAACCTTCAGATGAAGGCATTTTACTTTTTATGAAAGTTTTGGGGTAGGTGGGAGGCAAGGGAGGGCAGCAGCATCCATTTAACTTTGTTATTTAAATTAATGAAGTTCTTTTTTAGGTTAAATTGGATGTTCTTGATCTATTAAGAGAGCTGAATATTACTGTGAATTCAGTCTATTGGATATTACTAAGTAATATAAGATATACAATATGGAAGAGATGAAGTTATGTCTAAGTCTAGTACATAAGTTGATAAACTATGGATACTGTACTCTTTCTAATGCTTTAATAAACCGAAGTTAAAAAAAAAAAAAACAGCCTGCCCTACTGTAAGTTAAACATTCACCAGCTGTTTCACAGTGGTGTTAATTAAATTTTACAGTTTACTGTTCAGATATATTTTTCTTACTCTGTGTATAATAAGTCCATATTACTCATGAACAGTCAGACATATACAGTACAACCTCGATTATCTGAACCCCAATTATCCGAACTCTGACACTGTCCCCCGGCTCTCAGCTGCCTAATGTTATGGAACCCCGATTATCCAAACTCTTGATTATCTCAACAAATCAGATGTCTCCCAGAGCATTCAGGTAATCGAGGTTGTACTGTACTATCTTAGACATGATATATCTGCAATTCTGTAACAAGTGACTAGTGTATGTGTACATTCAAAGCCCAAACCTAACACAGACCCCCTTGTAACTGAGATACTGTTATCCTAATACGTCCATGTATCAACATGTGTCCATATGTACCTAATCTGCAGTTGTATTTAACAGTTCTATAAATCTGAAACCAAAACAACTGTCAGCTCCAGCTTGTATTCACACACAGTTAAAACAGGAATCCTGTAGAGGTATAAATACATTTTATAAAAAATAGAGACATTTCAAACAGCTGTACTAAGTAATCAATTCCTGTCCCCTTTAACTCAAGGGGTCATTTCTAAAATGTGCAGATGAGCACAGGGACCACTTTTTTCAGAGCATGCCACCACTGGCAGCAGCCACTTCAAGACTGCTACTACCTTCTCCTAATACAATCAGGAAAACCAGAAGTAGTCTAGCAGCACTGAGATCAATATGGTTAAGGCACATTTACCAGAAATTACTGCTTAGAAAAGAATGAGAAAGTGACTGTGATGACGAGCAAATCTGAGACCAGATCTCTAGTTTGTTAATAGTCTCCTCTTGAGTCTGATTTTTACTGTTGTGGGCGCCAAGCTCCACAGACGTTATGCCATCATCCCTTCCCCCTGGCTATTCGCTAGCTAATCCCATTATCCCCACGCTGCCATTCAACACCCTGGCTATACCCTTTTGCTCTAGGGCTATATCTGTAACCCCTCCATGCTCTCTCTTCCCAGGGGAAGCCTTCAGAGCCATCTGTACTCCCACGACTGGCGGGAGGAAGCTGCCGACCAGGACACCGGGCTCAAGTCCCATACCACGTGGACCCGTCCCTGCTCCAGAGACCCAGGTACGGCAGCAAGATACTGGCTCTTAAGCCGCAATTTCAATTGGCTCCCACCTGCTGAACCCTTTTTACCCACTGGATAATGCAGTAGCAGCCTAGCTGTGACTGGCGCTGCAGCACTTGCTGGCTGTTTCGGGCTGTTCTGTGCAGCTTTGGCCGTAAGGGATCTGGCAGTCGCTGAAACTGTGCATTCTATTCCTGTTATTCTTTCTGCTCTGTTTTTAGGCCTTCCCCAGACCTCCTGAAATAGTCATTAGCTCCTCCCACTATTGAGGAAGTCGTATCATTACTCAACTTGAGCCATCTGCCCCATTAAAGGAGCACACCTTATTGACAAACCTGTTTACTTGTGAATCCTCCTAGTCTCTGTTTATCCACTTAAAGGATCAAAACTTCTTTATTCTTGTAAGCTGCGAGTCTGTGATACCCGAGGAAGTCATATCATTGGACTGCTATATAACCTTCAAGGATAAATACACCCTCCCGGCTGGTTTCTTTGTTGCAATATCCCTTCGCTCCTCCTCCTCCTGCCTCTTGATTTAGGCAGTTTTTTCATGCCACAACTAACTCTGTGATCCGAACTAAGTATGAAGACCAGTTATTTGCAGCTCTGTATCCTCCTACAATGCCCACTTGTAACATTCAACGTTCAACTGCTGCACCCTAACAGTTCATATGAAGCTTGCACCGCAGCCAACGGGTTGGGTACAGCTGGCACTTCAACATTCTGTACTTGGTTATTTCAGTTACCACAACTGGTACTGGTATTTCAGTTACCAGTATTGGGACCCTTAGTGCAGTTACCCTGGCAGTCTGGAACCTTATCAAGGAGGCTTATGGAATGTATACCTCCATCACCACCCTTGGTTTCCCAGCTCTCTTTGCCCTTTTCGGCTAGGGTTCTCTCTACGACATTAGACATCCTCGGTTTCCGCCTCAAGAGTCCTCCCACCCTACTTGAACATCCATAGAAACAAAAACAGATTGGAGCTCACAGACTACTATGTGGTGCCATCAAGAAACTCTTGCTGCTTTTGTTATTATGTTCTGGGAACATAGAGTTAAACCCCGGTCCACCCTAGGTCATCTCCTCTCCTGCGGACCTAGCCAGTACCAGAAGTGAGTGTTTCATGCACGCCAATGCATACAGCCTACTAAAGAAGTTTGCTTCTATACAGGCTTAGATTTTTCATACCAAACCTAATGTCTTTGTGGTCTCGAGCCCTGGCTCAGATCTTGTACCGCAGACTTTGAGGTGAACATACCATCCTATACCATTTTCAGAACAGAGAGAGAATCAAGAGGTGGTGCAGTTGCCATCTATGTCCATGACAAGTTCCCAGCCCCTCTTATTAATTCTACTTCAATTCCCAAAGAATATGAAAGCCTGGCTCTTAGAGCCAAGTTATGCCCATCTATACCCTTGTAGGATGTTATAGGCCCCCTGTCGGCTGGACTACTGCTGTTAGACCATTTAAGCAGCATAATAGGGTCCATGACCTCAGAACTTATTATATTGGGTGACTTAAACCTGGACTGGTATTCTAGCAGCTCCAAACCATTAAAACACCTTTGTGACTCCCTTGATCTAGCCCAACTTATAACGGAAGTAAACATGCCCAAATAAAAGCACACTGCTGGACCTTATCCTAGTGAGTAAAACTCACCTGTACTCTCATGCTGTTTTCTTCTTTGATATCAGTGACCACTGTTTTGTTGCCTGTGTAAGAACTTCCCCAAAATTAGCTTCTACATCCAATTTCACTGTTAAGAGGAATCGACACAATTTTGACCCTTGTGTATTTTACTGACCTACGGAACACTGTGAAATGGCAGGAGTGTTCATCTAGCAAAACAGTAGACACGGCATATGATATCTTCCAGGAAACTCTTCTGGCTCTTGACAAACATGCACCACTGGTTAAAAACCGTACAAAGAAGAAATCACGCCCGTGGTTTATGGCTGAATTGAAGGCTACCCTACTTAACAGGGACTCGCTCTGGAAAAATGCACGGAGAACTAAGCTCCCAGCAAACTGGAATTCATTTAGGAGGGCAAGGAACCTTTGCACTAAGATGGTCAAAGAGGCCAAGGCTAATTACTACCAGGCAGAACTTGATGCCTCTTCCAAGTCTTCGGCTAAATTCTGGAAAACACTTGAAGAGCTTGAAGGTCACGCATCTCCCAACTCTTTACCTGCAAAAATATCCATTGGGGGTACCTTTGTGACTGATAAACAGTCAAACCTTGACCAGCTTAATAATCATTTTGCTACCGCAGGACTAGCCTTTGATACTTCTCCCTCCAACTCCCTTCAATCACAACTCGGGTTACAAGTCCTAGTACCTCCGGTTATTGATGCAGAGTTCTCCTTACAACCTGCTTCACTGAAAGAGGTTGAAGAATAACTCCTTTACCTGGATACCAGGAAGAGTGCTAGTGCAGACCTCATAGAGCCATATTTCCTAAAAATCAGTCTCCAAGTCCTGGCAGTGCCAATCATGCATCTCTAACGTATCTATCCTGCATGGTGAAATTCCTCCTATATGGAAAACCGCCCAAGTAATTCCCTTATTCAAATCTGGTGATCCTAGTGACCTCAATAACTACAGGCCAATCTCTTTACTCCCCATCCTATCCAAAATGTTAGAGAAAATAGTAAGTATGCAGCTTAGAAACTACCTAATTTATTTTATTTATCAAGTCAAGGATTACAAACACCTTTGAGCCTTGGCTCTTTTACAAAGGTTCCACGTCAGAGAAATACAAATTATGGGGAACATTAAGACAGACATTACAACAATGTGGACATTGCAAACAGAGTACAGATTAATACAATTCAAGGGTAGCATTGTACTCAAGGCAGCCAGTGGCAATTGTCAGAGAAAACAGACAACAGATAAGAAGTGCCAGAGTCATAAGGAGAGGGAAGAGGGGAGGGGAAACCGCAAATAGAAACTGCAAATCTATTAAATCCTCTTCAATCACAATTCCAGCCACGCCATAGTACTATTTCAGCTCTTGCAAAGGTTACCAATGACTGGCAGGAAGCCTTGGATACCAAGAACTTTGTGTGTGCAGTATTTCTGGACCTAAGCAAGGCGTTTGATACTGTCGACCATGAATTGATCTTGGAAACCCTACAAAATGTTGGTGTGGATTCCCCCTCCCTGAGATGGTTCTCAAACCATCAGAAAGGTCAACATCAACAGGTAAAAGCAGGAGGAGATTTCTCACCACTGAAACCACTTTTGAGGGGCATACCGCAAGGCTCTATTCTGGGACCGCTGATTTTGCAATCTATATAAATGGAACTGATATAGGAATCAAATCTGCTAACATTCATCTATTCGCCAATGATGCAGTACTTTACATTGACAGACCTACTCCTGAAGCAGCTTGCATCGATCTCCAGCAGGAGTTTAACCAGTTTTAAATACAATTACTGAGCCAGAAACTACTCCTGAATGCCAAGAAAATGAAGGCAATGCTCTTCTCATCCTTCACTAACAACCTTACTACGCAAAGATCCAGTTCCCAGATTACTACACTCCTTGGCGAACCACTAGAATTTGTACCTAAATTCAAATACTTGGAGGTGTGGATTGATCAGAAACTTTCCTTGTGCATATTGAGGAACTGATAAAAAAGCTCCGGCAGAGGACTGGCCTCTGCTACAGAATAAAAAAAAATCTGTTCACCCAGAATGCAAAGAAGAGACTAGTACTCACCACATTCCTATCATTACTGGACTACGCTGACTTCTTGTACTGCCGTGGCCCTGCTACTGCACTAACAAAACTAGATACTCTATACCAAAGAGCCATAAGATTATCACCGTTGCGCCATAATCTACACACCACTGCTCCCTATATGCTGCAGAAGGATGGACATTCCTTGCATACAGAAGACAAAATAATGCCGCCTTCTGGACGTACAGAGTAATCACCAAAAAATTACCTCTATATGTATCAAATTATCTTTCACCAAGTGTGGTAGGTAAGTATGCCTTGAGAAGTGCCTCCTATATCTCACTTACTGTACCTAAAGTCACGTCACGCTTCGGCATCATCTATAAGCTATGCGCGTCCAATTCTATGGAACGTACACAATTCTTTGAAATAGGTACGCCCTATCAATTTCTCAGCATTCAAAATGCTTTATGTACACTCTGCCAAAGGAAGTCCTGTAACTGCTTCCCCCGATTAGCACTGTATCCCCTGGCACTTGCTATTTAACACACCTTTTCTCATCCCTCGCTATAGGTTCCCACATCGTTGATCTGGTGCCTGGGCACCTATTATCTACCACTTCCTCTACCTCTCAATAAGCTCCCATACCATTAAACGGTTGCTCTGTAGTGGAGTCAGTAAATATCCCTCAGATGTCACCAACTGTCCCTTACCTTCACTGGTCCCCTTCTTTTTTCCAAATTTTTCTTTTTGTCTCCTTTTTCCACTTATCTATGTTTCAAGCTTCCCTATACATTCGCTTCACTTGTTTTTATGCCTTAAGCCTACCTCACATTATCTTCCCCTTTTTTGCTCTCTGTGCCCCACACCCCAGGTTCACTAAATTACATGTAAATGCCATGTTACTCTAGGTACCTGCCTGTGTTTTTCAGAATTATACTGTCCTCTGTATAATTACCGAATGTTCCTATTCTTCAGAATACCGATGTGAGCATTATTTTACCCTTTATACAATAATGTATATTGTGTATCCTTATTTAGTATACTTCTTATGTTTAGTGGGTGTTCAATTAACTCTACGTACAGAACAGGAATGTGTGTATATGCTGTTTATATATTTTCTTTATGTAAATTGAATATGTATGTTGTTCAGGTCCACCTCGAAAATGAGTCATTTCTCAATGGTGTTTTGCCTGATTTCATAAAGATTGGATTAATCAGATTTGTAAAAAAGCACGGTGGAAGCACGTAATAGGACCACTGTCTGATGTTCTGCCCCAGTGCTCCAGCATAGTTTCCAGTGATTGTTTATGCAGCCCTTCCCCTCTGCAGCCCGCATAAACATACCAACTTCCTGGCGCACTACTTTTCCTTTCCACAAGTGCGGACGCGGCAGCCGCCGTGTGCAACATGGTGGCACAGACTTAAATTGTGCATGCATGAGTACTGCGCATATGTATGTAACCCCCACATCACCTTTGGCTAGCTGGCACCTCTCTTAAAATAACTACTGACAACTATATGGCATACAATTTTCTTTTGGCAGAGCCAGACTCATGGTACCACCCCTAGCACTGGAATGTACACCAGGCTCATTATCTAGAGAATGGGGGTTGGGGGGTGTCACAAACACGCTCCGCAGGTCAGGCCCTCTGCTCCCACAGTGCCAACCTCAGAGCGCAATCGTGTGAGCAGGTAACAGACAGGATAACCCTCCTGTCCGCTTGTGGATCCGAATCACCTTTAGCTTAGAGTTCTGGAGGGATTCAAACTGTGAACCTTATGCTAGCACACCCAATGTACAGGCTCAGATATGTACCCTCTTCAGGACTGCAGTACAATCTTTCGCCAGGAGCACCTAACAAAGTATCCAAAATTAACCTTTTTTTTAACTCTATATGAGACCTAGGTAGTTACTACCTTTTAGAGCAAGCTCAGTAACACAATCAAGCTTTTCAAACAGCTGTCAGGCAGCCACCTATACATCATATGCAAAAAGAACTGAAAGACACCTAGGCAGTATTTCAAAGAAATGGTTTACTAAATGATGATAAAAATATGTAATATTAAGCACAGAACCAGAAACTGAAACCAAACAACAGAAACTGAAACCAAAGAAGACCCTCTTGGGGGTGGGGAAGTGGTAAGGTGAGCAGCCACTAGGTTGCTGGCTTTCGGGCAGACAAGACAGACCATTTGGCCTATTCTGCTGGCTTTTAGTATGTATGTTAGAACAATATATCATACAGCTTACAATCTTATAAAACAAAAAGGAAGTTTCATAACACTCCTACCACAAAGACTTAATTGCTTTCTAACTATTACCTTTCTAAGTGCTCTCCCAGTCAGTCTATTTCATATGTCCATTCCATATACTAAGTTTCATTCTTAACTCTATCAGTCCCCACCCCCTTTGGTGAGGTCAGCTAGAACTTCCCCAGTTTTAATATTCTTACATCAGTGTCTCTGAAGATGTGGGTCATTGCTTTTAAAAAAAAAAAAATCTATAATAGCCATTTCCCAAATCTGACAGACTTATTAAACATTTCTCTTTGACCTTAATCCACACTCGATGTCCCTTTTTCTCAGATACGTGAAAAAAACAAAGAGTCAGTCCAGTGACGACTTCCTTCCTGCTACGTCATAAAAGTCATATGTGGGACACTTCAAAGGCAGCATAGGTTATGATGGCCATAAACTGCCTCTCTAGAAGGATGTCTTAATTAAGGGTTCTCCTGGTCTGTTTTACAACATCCTGTGGTTTCAGCTGCTGACCTTGTAAATTAAAGGCCACATCTCTCACATACTGACATTTCATACACAGACCATTTATTTATGTCATCATCTTCATCATTCAGGTAACCAGAAGCTGGGGCAGAGCATCACGGGGGTACATACTAAAATGGACCTTTATATTTACAAGCAGGTCCCGGGGAGAGGATGCTAGGCATATACTAGACCCATCTTCTGAGAAGCCCCAATAGCGTTCACACTAGAATTAATAAGTGGAATGTCCAAACCAGTAACTGGGATTTTGCAGTATGGTTTTATTTACAGATGTTACTTAAAGCAAGGTTGGTCCCCCAATGTTTATCACTGCAATACAGGCACTCTCTTTTGCAGGACATTTTGCTAGGCAGTAGTGCTTTCCACAACACACACATCTTTATCGCTCTTCCAAAATGTATATCTGTGGGATGTGCCACACAGTTTAAAATCCCCCTGGTGCACGGTCATTGCCCAGGGAATCACTGCTGCCCATCCATGAACCACTTAGCCCTGCCTGAAACTCCAGATGGCGTTCCTCATCCTTTGCCCCAAACAGCCTCTGCCATTCCTTCAGGGTTACACCAAATGAGTCTCCAATCCCCAATGAATTGCTAAAAACTCCTAACTTTAAATTCAGCACAGTTGTGTTGAAAGGGCTCCTGAGCAGTGTGATCTAGCCTTCTCTACGGCACACACACCTCAGACAACTCCCTCAGAGAACAGTCTCAAATTCCGTACCAACAGATTAGCTGTTCCTTCCTCCCAGGCATGGAAACAACAAAAGGCACCTTTCTTTCTCTAACAGCTGCCAGATTCTACTCTCTGTTCTTCCTTAAGGCAGTTGCGAACTTCAGGCGATTGCCCCTTGGATCCACAAGCTATGTATCCCCTCTCACTCCCCCTGGAGTGATACTAAAGAGTCCTTCAGGCAAACTGAAAATTTTACCAAACTAGGGTGAGAAATACCAGGTCTCCCTTTGACACAGCCACAATGGCAGCCCTCCTGTCAGTCTAACTGCCACACTTGAACTTACTGATGAACATACTAAGCTCCCCAAGAGCAGCCAACACGAAAATGGTTATGCTGCTGTGAGAGTTCTACATGACAATCATCCTTCTCCCAGGCTAGCTAAGTAAACAATGTCATTATGTAGAAAGCCTCTAATGACCTCCCCACCAGCTGCCTTTTCCTACCTGCCTACGACTAGTACTAATGGGATTCTAGTAACCCAAGGGGACCGGGTTGTTGCACGTAGTTATGTCAGCACTGCCATGTTGCGAAAGGCTGAATCCGGGGCAAACTGCACATGTGCGAGTATCATGCATGTGCAGTAGAGTAATCGCTGCAGTATTACGGCTGACTCCTGTGCAGTGAAAGCACAGCATACTCTGTTCACTGCTCGTGCCGCTCCTAAAAGCTCTCCACAGCCAAACTGGCTCTGACCAAAGTTTGTTTAAACTAGGGACACCTTGAGGTCCAAGGGAGTTGACAGTGTCCCTTTAAACAATAGGTGTTCAAAAAAACAAAACAAAAAACTGATGAAAACCTGGTCCGACTCGCATTAAAATGAGCACTCCTTTTATTATTTTTAACAGTAACAAAAAACTGATAAAGCAGGCTCAAACCGGGGTCAGAAAGGTATCATACATGTCACGCGATAAGGAGCGATCAAAAATAGAATGAAAAAGCATAGATCAAAAAATTTTCACCACTATCAGGCACTGCTGCGGAGAAGCTCCAGGATACAATGTAGACTACTGCAGAATTCTTCAGAGACTGCAATGTCTACTGTGTTCTACGTAACACATATGCGCCACAAATTCAATGGCAGCTGTCATGCAGGAAATCTGCCACGCTGCACTGCATTTTGGCAGGCTGCACTGTACAAGATGGTCGCGGGTCTGGCTGTCATCTTGTGGCTATGTACACGTTGCTGGACTTAGCCATGGAGGGTCAGTGGGACTGGTAATCGTTATACTGAGATTTAAAGGAAACCACATGCAAAAATTATAAAACACATGTTGTGCACTTCATTTTCAGATGGTCCTCAGCGTTCTTTCCAAGTGTCTGTAACAAGGTGTCCCCCCACTACCTCCCCAAACACATGCACTTTTACCTGCCAGTTTTATGGCTTTGGGGTTTAAATAGTCCAGCTTCTTTTATTGCTTTTAACATGTTAGAATTTTGCCAAAATGACTCTGGGAATTGTGTGAATTAGACCAAAGTCCTTCAAAGGTGTATATCGGCCAATGAGAGCAGTTTACAAGGAAACTTGCCACACATCCAAAATAACAATTGTCACTTACCAAATCTGACTTCAGCTGGGGAGGAAGGGTGAACACCTTTTCCAAAGCAGCTGACTTTCACAAGTAGTGCTGTGACTAGATTATTAATTAGGATATTGGGCTCTTCGTTCTAATGCAAGGTCTAATTCACATCATTCCCAGAGGCATTCTGGGAAAATTCCAGCAGATCAAAGGCAAGAAAAGAAGCCTCCATGGCTACCTCCAAGGGCCATAAAACTTGCAGAGAAAAGTAACAAAGAAAAAAAAAAAAAAACTATCAGTGTTTTACTTATGTCTTTGATAACCGGTAAGGCCCACTAGACACAAGTGCCCGCTTTCAGGGGCGCACTGTAAGCACAGGGAGGTTACAGTTACTTGTTCAGAGTCACACAGTATGCAAGTGGAGGCTGTGGGAGATCAAACCCAGGTCTGCTGGATGCACGTACATTTAAAGCTTGTTACTCTAACCTCTAGGCTATACTGCCAGCACCAAAACAGAATATGGATAAACAATCAGAGAAACAAAAACTCAATGTACAACATGTGTTTTACAATTTTGCATTTAGCTCTCCTTCAACCCTTACAATGCAGCAGGCGTAAATACACAGCAGCCAGGATACAACACTTGGTGAGCAGCATGTCACACGCTCCTGCATGACTAATTGGAGTGACTGCTACTGAATTACACTGTGTTCCTGTGGTGTGCTGCATCACTCACTGGCTACTGCATCCAAGTCTACCCTGGTGCATACAGCAGTGCATTATTCTGCTAACGGACAACTTGGTTCTGACACAAACCCACTACGTCCACGTTTGGGGGAACGGACCGAGTAGCTGCCGACTGCAGTGTGTCTCATCCGAGGAGGACTGGAGGTGGGTCCTACCACTGGGCCAAAGGGCCTGCTCCTGCTGAAGTGGGAAGCTGTACATGTGCACTGCCTACTCACGCACTGTCCACATCTGGGAGGAGGGAGAAAATGTTGAAGCAAACTATCTGCCGTCTTCATGGCAAGACAAATTTATTTTTACAGCACCCAATCCGTATGGCTCTCAACGCCTTACAGAGATATCAGGATTACAAGTTATCGGAAAACAATGTTAAATGGTGATCATGCATTCGCAGGATAAGCTGAAGTAAACAGGTGCATGGGATCCCTCGGCCTGATTAGGCTATATCCCTACAAACAGGGTATGTCTATGTTAAGGGCAACAGCAAGCCTGGAAATAAAATCTACACATACTGGGGGAAAAATAATTGGAGCGCTGCATGCTGGTCAATTCGCTTTATGACCAGAATCTAAACACATCAAACATATTCAGCACTCAAAGGTGTATTAGTGAGTGCAAAGAGTTCTTCTTTGGAGGACCTGAAATAATACTATAAGCTTGAGGAAGCACTCCCAACCAACTGGAGCACTCGTTTCCTCTGCAAGTGAGAGGACCCTTACTCTGTGAAGAGCGTCTCATGCGCTGCTGTCCTAAAAATGGTTACACTCGGGGAAAGATTAACATTTTAATTATTAAATCGAGCTCACCTCACATCCTTAGGGTATCAGAACCCCTCACCTTTGATTCACAGTTCTCATACCCTAAGAATGCACAAGACCCCTTTTACAATTTGAGCTCAATGGCTGTACTTACATACAACCAGATTTTTCTCACATCAGGTTTTAACGTATATTATAAAAGTTCTCTACTGGTTGTAATGCACTGACAACATATGCATTTTAACTACGTGCTCTCATGGCACAGACATGGCGAAAACTGTGATGTACCGATACAGTATTTAACAACATACTTGTATGTAACTATTTTATGACTACATGCTCTCTTTGCACTGTTTGTAATGTTTGTTGTGGCAATTAGCGAAAGCCAGGCGCCTAATAAAACAAACTTGAATGTGTGTTCTTTGTTACATGGTAGTGATTTACAAGTCAATTAGAGACATGCAGTATATAAACCTCCCAGTGATATGAACTAGAGGAAGCAGTGCTACTGTGCACATCCAACCGGTCCCAGGCAGCCACCCTACCAATCAGCTAAAAAGGCTAGTAAAATTTTGTAATTGCTGACCCAGCTGATAACAGATTATAAATGCTTTCAAGAGCCACGGCTAAGGAGCAGTTGATCATGGGGTAGTAGTTAAACACAGCCCCTCCGTTATGTGGCCTATCATCAGAGTACTATCCCACCAACATTTATAAAACAGCTTTATAAAATACATCATGGACTGACCTAGTATTCTGTGCTCATCGGAATCTGGCAGAATTTCATGATTTTTCACAAACTTTAGCATAATTCTGCTTATGCTGGATCTCCAGCATGCATTCCCTATGTCTGCAGAAAATGGCAAACTCCACAGCTCAAACTAGTGTCTATTCTAACACACTAACATACTGTACTAAAATGTTAGCAAAATAGACCATCGGTCTTAAGGCCTGTTCGCTTGGTCAGCCTCCACCCTGGGAACTGACCTTGCTGCCCCTCGCCCCTCTCAGGCTTTTCTCCTTTCCAGTCCCAGATATTCTCGCTGCACTGGACTTTGCTTCCAGAACCCTTTCCCTGTACCTGTCTCACCCCTCTTAAACTGCTCCACTGTCTCTGCCTTCACCAGCTCCCCAGGCAGCACATTCCATGGCTCCACCACCCTCTCAGTGAAGTAGAACCTCCTCCTTTCCCCCCTGAATCTCCCCCCATGCTCTCTAGTTGCCCCTCCTCCTTCCTTCGGAGCACCCTGACTTCGCCTCCCCTATTTACCACCCTCATGTACCTGAAGACCTCTATCATGTCCCCGGTCTCTTCTCTCTTCCAATGTGGTACATATTTGGCTCCTCGGTCTCTCTCCACAGATACTGTCCTGAAGCCCAGATC
The DNA here is from genome assembly GCA_016271365.2 of Neoceratodus forsteri. Classification (NCBI taxonomy): domain Eukaryota; kingdom Metazoa; phylum Chordata; order Ceratodontiformes; family Ceratodontidae; genus Neoceratodus; species Neoceratodus forsteri. The sequence goes on from CM057458.1 coordinate 50,548,713, forward strand.
ATTTTAGCTACCCTCCTCTGGACCCTCTCCAGAAGTTCAATGTCCTTCTAAGTGTGGCCTCCAGAATTGCACGCAGTACTCGAGGTGTGGCCTCACCAAGCAGTTGTACAGAGGTAGTATCACTTCCCTCCTTCTGGAGGTGATCCCCCTAGCGATGCATCTCAGCATCCTGCCAGCCTCGGCCACTGCCTTCCTACAAGTCTCAGAGTTGTTCATCTTGACATCCACCACCACCCCCACGTCCCTCTCAGCCATCAAGACTTGAGCATCCCCCGGGGTGTACACTTGGCCTGGGTTTCTGGGCCCCAGGTGCCGTACTTGCATTTCCCGTACTGGACCTCAGTTTCCACTTTCTAGACCACCTTTCCAGAGCCCCAGGTCCCCCTGTAGGGCCACCCTCCCTCCTCCCCATCCACCACTGTCCCAGCTTTGAGTTATCCTCAAAGAGACTCATCTCACTCCTGATACCCTTCCTAATGTCAGAGACATAGGCGTTGAACTGGAGGGGCCCAAGGACCGATCCCTGAGGGACCCCACTTATGACCCTCCTTGGGGATGAGACTATTCTGCCAACCACGACCCTCCGGGTCCAGTCCCGGATCCAGTTCCCTATCCATCTGATCATCTTGTTTCCCACCTCCATTTCCCCCAGCTTATCCAACAGGCCCCCGTGGGGAACAGAGTCAAGCGCCTTGCTGAACTCAAGAAAGAGAACATCCACCGGCCTACCCAGGTCCAAGGCACTCGTCACCCAATCACAGAACTCCACAAGATTTGTCTGACACCGATTTCCCGGACAAAGCCATGCTGTCTATCGTCCTGGCACCCTGACTTCCAGGGCCCCCCCAGCCTCTCCTTTATGATGCCCTCCATCACCTTGCCCACCACCGAGGTCAGGCTTATGGACCTATAGTTCCCTGCCACATCCCTTGATCCACCCTTGTGGACAGGAATTATATGCGCCACCTTCCAGTCCTGGGGCACCCACCCTGTCCTCAGGGAGATGAAAGGTTTTGCCAGGACATCCGCTAGTTCCTTCAGCACTCTGGGATGCATTTTATCTGGACCCAGTGCTTTCTCCATCTAAAGGGACCGGAGGGATTCCCTCACTCTCAGCTGTGATTTCCACCTCTGCTACCTCGTCCCCCTGCACTGTCTTGCCCCCCTTCTACACAGATAGCCAGGGCCCAGTCCGTACAGAGCTTCATAAGTCATTTTAAACCCATCTTGAAGGTGATTCGCCAACTCAACAGCAGCCAGTGCAAGTCACGCAGGACCAGGGTCACATGACAGGACATCGGAAGGCCCATCACAAACCTGCCACTGCATTCTGCATCAACTGCAGGTGACATAGGACCCCTCCACTAACCCCAAGGAGCATAACAGTAGTCAATTCTGGAAGTCACAAAAGCAAGAATCAGTAAGGCATGGCAACAGGTGGGATAAAGGCTGTAATCTGGGCAATGTCACTGAGATGGTAAAAACCCCTACAGACAACAGACGACGCCTGAGCCTCCTGTGTCAATCTATCATCCAGCATGACCCCCAGATTCTTCACCTTAGCAAAGGCTACAAGCTGAGAGGGACCAAGCACAAGGCCAGTCACCTTTCCTGCCACCTCTGCACCCAGCTGAAAAACCAGGTTCAATCAGCAGAACCTCTGTCTTGTCCGGGCTGCACTTCTGACAGCTAGAGGACATTCAGTCCTGGATCTTATCCAGGCACAAATTTATTACCTTAACAGCATTGGGTGTCTTGGTACAATGGCAAATGCAGCTGGGTGTCTTCTGCATAGCAGTGAAAACCCAGACTGTAGCATTTGATGATCTCTTCCAGGGGCAGCATGTACACCACAAGCAACATGGGTGACAGGATCAAGCCCTGAGGAACTCCACAAGATTTGGGCTTTGGGTAGGAGGAGAAACTCCCCATCACCACACTCTGCACGCTGTCTGTAAGAAAGGACTCAAATCAGCTGATGACAGTGCCAGCGAGTTCAGAGAGCTCCCTTAGGTGATCCAAGAACACACCATGCTCCACAGAGTCAAATGCTGTGGAGAGATCTGCTTGAGCAGAACAATAATTGAACGTTCTCCTCTATGTCTAGCCCTGAGATCATTATGCACCCTGACCAAAGTGGTTTCCATACTGTGCCTAGACCTAAATGCAACTGGAGGGACTCATAGACGTTAAAGGTAGAGAGCTGTGCCTTAAGCAGCAGTGCCACTATCTTCTCTAGTCTTTCTCAGAAAGGAAGGTTACAGACTGGTCTGAAATTCACTAAGCAGTCCAGGTCCAAAGACTGTTTCCTCAGTCGGGGGTTCAGGAGGTGGTGAGGGGAAAGAAGGCAACTTATAGGCAATTCAAGTGCTCAGGGAGTGAAACGGATAGAGGGAAGTACGAGCCAATGGCCAGAAGGGTCACTAGGGTGGTGAGGGCAGCTAAGGCAAAGAAGGAGCAGAACCTGGCCAAGGAAATTAGGAGAGGGAACAAGGGGTTCTTTAGATACACTGGGGAAAAACAAAGGGTGAAGGGGCAGATTAGCAGGATTAAAACAGGGGAGGGATGGGCACAAGATCCGGGGGAGCAAGCTGAGGTACTAAGTGAGTACTTCACCTCAGTTTTCACCAAGGAAAATAGGGGGAGGGGCTGCTTCATACATGGGAGACGGTGAAACTGGGGGGGGTAGGACACTTGTCGATCGGGTCTGGGGAGAGGATGGGGCCATCACTGGCAGGAGGGGAAGGCAAGGCAGGGGACGAGGTAGCTGGAGGTGGAAATCATGGCAGAGAGAGTGAGGGAGCCTCAGGTCCCTTAAGACGGAGAAAGCACCGGGCCAGATAAATTACATCCCAGAGTGCTGAAGGAACAGGCAGATGTCTTGGTGAAACCCTGGCGCTTTTCAGCATCTCTCTGGGACAGGGTGGGTGCCCCAGGACTGGAAGGTGGCGATATAGTGCCTCATCCGCAAGGGGCGGGGAGCAAGGGAGGTGGTAGGGTACTACAAGCCTGTCAGCCTGACATCGGGTTGTTGGCAAGGTGATGGAGGGCATTGTCAAGGAGAGGCTGGGGAGAGACCTGAAAGTCAGGGTGCCTGGATGATAGACAGCATGGATTTGTCCCAGGGAAATCGTGGTTGGACAAACCTTGTGGAGTTCTATGACTGGGTGACGGAGCCTTGGACCTAGGTAGACCGGTGGACGCCTCTATCTTGACTTCAGCAAGGCATCTGACTCTGTTCCTCATGGGGCCTGTTGAATAAGCTGGGAGAAATGGGGTGGGGAACCAAATGATCAGATGGATAGGCAATTGGCTCCAGGACCAGACCCAGAGGGAAGTGGTTGGCGGGACAGTCTCATCCCCAAGGAGGGTCATTAGTGAAGTCCCTCAGGGATCAGTCCTTGGGCCCCTCTTGTTCAACACCCATGTCTCTGACATAAGGAAGGGTATCAGGAGTGAGATGAGTCTCTCTTCGGATGACTCAAAACTGGGGCGGTGATGGATGGGGAGGAGGGGAGGGTGGCCCTACAGGGGAACCTGAAGGCTCTGGAAAGGTGGTCTAGAAAGTGGAAGCTGAGGTTTAATGCAGGGAAATGCAAGGTACTGCACCTGGGAGCCAGAAACCCAGGCCAAGAGTACACCTGGGGGGGGGGATGCTACAAGTCTCAATGGCTGAGAGGGACCTGGGGGTGGTGGTGGATGTCAAGATGAATAACTCAGACTTGTAGGAGGGAAGCGGCCAAGACCAACAGGATGTTGGGATGCATCGCTAGGGGATCACCTCCAGAAAGAGGGAAGTGATACTCCACCTGTATAACTGCTTGGTGAGGCCACACTTCAAGTACTGCGTGCAGTTTTGGAGGCCACAATTAAAGAGGGACATTGAACTCCTGAAGAACCAAAATTATCTGGGGCTTGGGGGACAGGACCTATGGGAAGTGACTCGAAGGGCTAAATATGTACACATTGGAAGAGAGAAGGGACCAGGGAGGACACGACAGAGATCTTCACGTAAATGAAGGGGTTAAATAGGGGAGAAGCAGTCAAGGTGCTCCGAAGGAAGGGGGGTGCAACCAGAGGGCATGGGTGGAAGCTGGAGGGAAGGAGATTCAGGAGAGAAAGGAGGAGGTGCTACTTCACCAAGAGGGGGGTGGTGGAGCCATGGAATGTGCTGCCCAGGGGGCTGGTGGAGGGGTTCAAGAAGGGGTGGGACAGGTACAGGGGAAGGGTTCTGGACGCAAAGTCCTGTGCAGTGGAAATATCCAGGACTGGGAAGGGAGAAGCCAGAGAGGACGAGGGGGGCAGCAAGGTCAGCTCCCAGGCCGGGGGCTGACCAAACGAGCAGACACAAAAGACCATTAGGCCTATTCTGCTGGCATTTTAGTATGTTCACCAGTGCCTTTTTCCAAGCACTAGGGAAAGATTCCCCCAGGAGACAACACCAGACAATCTCAGCAAGCACCAGACCTACAGACCCCACACAGCGTACCTGGAGATGTGTAGGGCCCTGGTCCAGTTCGCAAGCATGCCGCAGCTTCAAGATTACCTCATAAACCTCTTCCACCCCCACTAGCCTAAACCTGCTCCAGACAGGAGTGCTCCCACTGACAACTACCTCTCCTCTCCAGGGCCACGTCGGCCCAGTTGGGGTAATCCCAGACCTGACAAAAGACACTGTCAGAGAAGAACTAAATGAACTCTTCACATCTGGCAGATGAAACTGCTCTCACCAGTTGCAGACAGGTAGGATGAAGTAACCCATCTACAATCCATAAGAGCCAAGCTGGTCTGTTCCTCCCTGAAACAACCTCCCTGGACAGAAATGTTGCCTTCCTACAGGAGATTGCTCTTTGATACGCCCCATGGTGAATTCTCAACGTCAGCTTGTCCTCCTCAGACCTAGACTTCCATCAACAATGTTCCAACCTCTGATCCCTAGTGTTCATCTCCCCGAGCTCCCCAATAAACCACGGGGATCTCAAGCAAGACCTGGGTCATACTGTCAACAGCTGAGGCAACAGCCCTGTTATAAGCCAATCCTGCCTCACAAGCAACCATCGCATCCAAGAGGTCCACTACCACCTCAAGTCCTGATGGGGACAAACGTTTTAAAAGGCAGTTGTACTAGCAGACCATCTCCACAGGAGGAGGACTATCTTGGGGGGGGCGAACAAGAACTTTACCATGCACTGATTCGACCGAACAACCAGATCGAGGTTATCTACCTCAAAAGTGACATTGGAGAAAACCAAGCTCATGGTGTAACCATGTCTGTGAGTCACAGAAGCAGGGTGTGAAATTCCTATACCTTAGGTGCCCCAGGGCAGGCACCTTCTTCTCAAGACACCTAGTTTTGTCTAGTGCCTGCCCACTGGGGCATCTAAAGTATTTCTGTACCCAGTGTGCTTTCTTGGATTTTGGACGTTTTATTTGCCAGGTGGGGGGCTGCCAGAGGAGCACTGATGCGGTGGCTGATCATGAGACCACAACTCTGCAATCAGCTGACACAGGCAGGGAGAGAGGACAAGGAGCATCAGTAACAGAAAGAAGAGAATAGTGTGGCAGTCTCCTCCCTACTGCTTGATGGACAGCGCAAACTAAATGTGGGTAGAAAGGAAGGGATCAGGAGACTGACTGCAGACCTCCGTGTTCCTTTGCTGCTGCGTCTTCCTGCAAAGTGCGCCACTTGCGCATGTTCATTTTATGAGGAGGACTTGTGGCGCACTCACTACAATCACTTCTCAGGAGTCGAGACTTGAGAGCAGTGCGAATACTTGGACTATTAAATCCCATTTCCTGAACTCAGATTTTTGTGCTGCAGAAATAAACAAAAAAAGCTCTAAGAGCTCTCTTAAAAAAAAACAGCAACAAGGAGTATGAGCTGCACCATTAACAGCAAGGAGCCGACCTTGATAGGAGGGCAGGAAGGGAAGAGTCTACAATAAAAATCGAAATTTAAATACCTGTAAATTTTCTTTCTCCGACGGCTGGTCTCCGGGTTTCTTTACTCCTGGGCTGTACCTCCTGATGCTGATAGGTAGGCAGGAATCAGACCTCTGCAGCAGGGGACATCCAGCCCTCCACTTCCTGTCTTCCGCAGTTCTTCCTAAAGCAGTTCAATGTGGCAATACTACAAGAGCTTGGGAACAAAAACAAATTTTTAAGGCCTAAATGGCAGAGAGGCCAGGCAACAATATACATTCTGGGAGGGAATCTGAAGCCCGAAGACCAGCCGTTGGAGAAAGAAAATTTACAGGTATTTAAATTTCGATTTCTCTCTCCTAAGCTGGTCTCCGGGTTTCCTTACTCCTGGGATACACAAAAGCAGTATGTCCCCAGATGTCCCGGGTGGGAAGAATGTCAAGAGCCCATGAGGGGTCACGACCACTTGAGGCACTCTGCGGCCAAAGGATGCCTCGTCGAGGACATCACCTCCAGTGCAAAACACTGTTTAAAAATGTGTGAATGGATGAACAAATGGCCACTCAGCATAAGAATGTTGCCGATGCTTCTCTGAATTACACCCACGAAGGGGCCAGCAGCTCTCACTGGGCCCGGCAAGTTACTCCAGCCTGATCACAGGCCGTGGAGTGACTGATAAAATCTGTCTGGCAATAGAGCCTATTGAATCCTTGCTACACAAAATTTGAGCCCGTAGCTGGCCTAAACAAACTAAGTTTTATGAATAGCTTCTCTCAATATACATTTTCCTCACTCTTCCCAGATCTAGTGTAAGAAATTTTCCTTCCTTACTGCTTTTAGAGAGTGGACAGAAGAAGGAAGAATAAACCCTTGATTGTAATTGCTGGGAGACAAAACTTTGGCAAACAAAAACAAACTGTTCGCCTGATGAGCGAGTGTACAGCTCTTGGGTAAGCAATGCTTTTGTTGCTGATACTCCTGGCTGAAATAATAGCTTTGGTAAAAAGGGCAACCTTTATTTTGAGATGCATGATGGATGCCTTGAGAGGTTCTAAACAGTGCCTTGGTCACAGCCCTGAAAACCACATTAAGACTCCAAGGGGGTAACTTTGGTGGATTGTGTAAGATGTTTTAATGTTGCTGCCTGAAGAACCACCAGACATTGGGATATGAGCCCAACAATTCCCCAAAGTCCATCAAGAGTGCCCACCGTGCAGAAACCCGAACCTGTAAGGTGGCTGGTTGCAGCCCTTTGTCCATCTATCTTAAGGAACTGGTTGCAGCCCTTTGTCCATCTATCTTAAGGAACTGCTGTAGTACAGGCGATTATACAGAGTGTTTGTGCCTGGAAAGAAGTCAGAACCAAAATTTCCTCCGGATTCTATAATGCATTTTGGAGGAAAAAGACACGAGTCCCCCATCATGCCAGTAACAGGAGCTGTGTAGCATAGCTCCTTCAAAGTCTTTCCCCTCAATCTCCAGGCCTAGAGCGGCAAGTTGTTGAAACAGGATGCAGAACCGGACCTTGATGGAGAACGTCCGGGCTGAACCTGAATGCTAGAGCTGGTTGCCTTGACCAATGAATGATAAACAAAGTGCTGAAAGGCCATAAGGGACAGACTAGAATCATGACTGTCCTGTCCAAGCCACTTTGTGGAGGACGCCTGATAGAGGCGGTATTGGAGGAAAGGCATACAGAAGACCGAACAAATCCTGGTTTAGGGGAGAAAGGTGTCCTGAGCCACCGCTGGTGCATCCTTAGCCAAGGAACAGAATGGCTTTACCCTGCAGTTCTGTCAGCTGGCAAAAAGAAATCCGTTTGAGTACTGCCCCACTGTTCTGTCTGAGGGAGGCACTGTCCTTCAGCCACTGTGCCTTTGGTCGACCAACTCTGGACGAGTCACTCTGCTGTGACATTTTCCTGTCCTGGTGTATACATCGCTCAGTGGTGCTCAACCCGCTGAAAGAGAGGGGATTCCTTTAGCATCATTGAGCTTCTCGTGTCGCCCTGATGGTCGGTGTGGTGTATGGCAGCGTTGACAGACTGACAGTTGGAATCAGGCTATCCTGATTGAGGCATTGCTAGTCATAGTGCCTCTGGGCATGGCTTACTATTCACATCTCGGGATGTTTATGCTGCACGTTGAGTGTAACATCGATCCCCTGCCCGGTGCCAACCGCTGATGCAGGTGAGCCCTCCCCAGCTCCTGAGGCTTGCACTGGTAGTGATTCAGACTTAGTGTGGATGGCCTAACTCGCAGCCCTTCATGACCTCTGTCTTTCGTAACACTCATTGGAGGGAGGGTTTAACCTGTCTCAATGAGCTGTGTGAAAAAATAACCAGGCAACTGAGGGGCTTGTGAAAACTCCTTGATGAGCTTTTGCAGATCTTGAAATTTGGTTTTCGGGGGAAGAAACCTTGTGTCATGATGTGTGCGCACTCCCCCCCCGGAGGATCAAGGTCTGGTTTGGAATTTGGGAACTCTTTCTCCAGTTGATGAGAAAAAATGTGTGCCGTCGTGCACCTGACTATCTCTGCCACGCTTGTAATGCTTGGTTGAGCTGTGAGGTCCTTAAGCAGACTAGGACTGCTACTAGCACCTTAAATACTGTCAGTGGGTCTGAGGATGACTCCAATGGAGGAATCTGAATTGGAAGTACTGCTCTCCCAATCTGAACTTGGGATAGTGCGTGTGCCATTATTGAGTGGAAATATGCACATAGGCCTCTTGAAGATTTAAGGGTGCTACAAAATCCTCTTTAAGTGACCATGACAAGGTTTCCACCTTGAAGGGTCTGCAAGCAAACAAAACTATTAGAGAATTTAAGATCTAGGACTGACCAGAGTCCCCCTGTGCATTTTAGCACAACGAAGAATGGGGAGAAAAAGCCTCCAAATGACCTTTGTGGGGAAACTAGCCCGTTTGCAGAAAATCTGTAATGGCCTGTAGCACTGTCTGTCTTTCAGATCCCTGTGCATTTTGGCACAATGAAGCATGGGGAGAAAAACCTCCAGATATCTCTCGGATGGGTTGCCAGCAAAGGGGTGGGGCTTGTGTTAGATAACTTATGCTGGTAATGTCTACGACCCCTCAGTCCAGCTCGGTTCGGGCTCATTCATGAAGAGTTTATTAAAAACATGCCCCCTACTGAAGGATGTGCGTGGATAGCAAGTTCTTGTTTCCCCTCCAAGAAGTTAGTGTTTTAACCCTTAAGGGAACCTTGGTAGTGAAGAAAAGCATCTAGTTTCTGAAGATTGGCCTCCCGCCTCTAAGTGGGACATGCCCCATGGCCATCTCCCCAGAATCCCTCTTTGCCTCCTTCATGGTTGAGCCCAACAGATCACCACCTTCTTTGGGTAAGAAAAAAAACAACTGGCAGTTAGGAGGTGACTGCTTGCCAGGCCCAAGGCCAAGGGCAGAAGAAACATGGTGCTACTCTGTGCACCTGATTGCCTCCTCTTATACATCTACTGCATAAGCCAAGCCAAATCCAAGAACTTGGGTGGTCAGAGACTAGGCATATGAGCTGGACTAGGATACGGACTCTTGGGGGCCTTCTTGAGATACCCCCTCATGTTGTGTTTTCAAGTGGTCTGCTAATGAGGACTGTGGAGCGGTGAAGGTTTGGCCAAGGCTCCGAGACTAAGAGCGTCCTCTAGGGGCTGTGACCTCCACCGATTATGCAGTCAGGAGCTGTTTGCTGAGATGGCTGCCTCTGATATCTCCTGTGACCTCAGGGCCGTTGTTTGCTAATATATGCATACAGACCAGTGGAGAGGGGGGTCCAGCGTGAATGATCTGCACTTGTGGCCACTCCTGCTCAGAGGAGTATGCCCCGCTAATCCAAAGACACAATATGGACCACGTCAGGGCCTGCTTCTGGCCTGGCCTGTGCAGCTGAGCACCCGCATACTAGTCACCTTGACTCCATGTCCAATAATCCACCTGCTGGGGGATAGGGCCCTTATCCAGATACAAATTCCTTTAACTGCACCTGTGGACCAGTTTTCAAATCCCAAGTGGTCAGACGTGGATCTTAGGTCCACCGGTCACCAGGACTCCTGGCTCATAGTTCTTTGGCCATTAGGCCAGCTTGTCTGAAATGGTGGTTCCCAGTTTTGGGGGGGGGGGTGCAAGCCGCAACCCTCACTGTTGCGAATGCAGGGAGTGTCTACCAATCGCTAGGCTATAGGAGGCCTCTCCCAGTCACCTTCAAGGGCAGCAGGCCTCCGTGCACCCATTAGACTTCTGACAATCGGGGAAGAGCCTGGGAAGTTGTCACTAGTCTGTGCACATTGCCGCCAAATAGTTGGAGCCACACACATCCTTCGACATGAGCAGCACCCCTGAAGTGCTCGTCTGCTAAAGAGCCTCTAAGAAGTGCTTCTGGCTTAGAGAAGAAAATGGCGCCATCTTAGAGTAAATCCAAAATGCCCCAGAGTAGTTGGGCCACACGCCTCATTGGTGACAAGCAGTAGCCTCTGAAGTACTCGTCCCATTACTAGGCTCGGATTAGGTGTAAAACAGACTCCATCGACGAGCCTTGATGCCTTGGGTTCTCATCGACGAACTGTGCCTCTGAGTGGCCTGTTAGCCAGGCCACCAGAGAAATATGGCACCCACTGGTGTGGATAGTCAGAACTATTCCCCCAAGAGTTTGGGACTGCCTGAGCACGTTGCTGCAACCCTTCTGTGGTGACCGTGGGCTCAGTCAACGAGCCTGGCCACTGTAGAGCCCAACGACGGAAAAGTGTTCCGTGGAAGTGCTTCTGGATCCCGGAGTGAGCGTTCCAGCACACTGCTGCAGCTGCTCACCCTCCTCGTGGTGGTGTGGGAAAAATCACTGAGTGACATACCTTGCCGATGCTTTTCTGAATTACCCTGCGATCCACTAGTCTGACGCAGATTAGTAGTATTTTCCTCTGCTCCTTTTCCTGTGATCCGACTGAAGTGTTGGTGGTGGTGGTGGGGCAGCGCCGCAAACAGCCTTAGCGCGAGAAAAGAAAAGTGAAAGGCCAGCATGTCTAGCACACATGGCTAACACTGGGACCGCATAGAAGAGTGGGAGTGCCGGTCAGACCAGCATGCACGGCTGAGACTGGGATTCCCTCAGATAATCTAGAGCTACATCCTGAAGAAAAAATTACTCACCTTAGTAATGTTGTTTCTTCTAATGGAGTCTTGCTATATTCTGACAGTAGCAGTGAGTCCCAACCTTCGAACTGCCCTGGAGATGAAAGAGTTAACTTTCTATGCCAGGCATGGAATGCTGAGCTCTAGCTCGGTTGAGACTCTGTCTGTTGTTCTTCAAACTCAAACCGTCACATCTCTACGAGCTAAACTCACTAAGGTTCTGTGTGAAAGCTGTAAACCTACACTAGCCAACTGGCTACTAAACATAAAACACATTTTTTGGTCCCAACACGAAGACTCAATTCAGGAGACCCAAAATTGAAAACACAACACCCACTCACCCCAAAAAAGGGGTGAAACAAAAAGATGGGCACCTACTGAGTGCCAACACTGCACTGCCCACCCACATCCCAAAAACAGAGGTTCTGAGAGGGGCAGGCGGGGTAAGAATAGCAAGACTCCATTAGAAGAAACAACATTACTAAGGTGAGTAATTTTTCTTCAAACATGAAGTCTTGCTATATTCTGACAGTAGTAGATTACAAAGCAGTACCTCCATGGAGGAGGGACAGAACCTACTTAGGAAATAGGCTCTGAAGCACAGCTGTGAAACCGAGACATCACTCCTAGCCTGGATGTCCAGGGAGTAATGCTTGGTAAAAGTGTGAACTGTTTTCCAGGTAGCTGCTGACATATCTCTAGAATAGGGATGTCCCTGGCAGCAGCCAGGAAGCAGCTGTACCTCTGGTAGAGTGAGTCCTCAGGCCTGAAGGAGGAACCTTACCCAGTTTTTAAAGCAAATTGGATACAGGAGACAATCCACCTGGCAGCGGATCTTTTAGTGGCAGGTTTCCCTTTACCAACCTCACCATAAGTGAGGAAAGGTTGAGGAGTCAAACCTGTGAGACCCTTGGTACGCTCTATGTAGTAACTAAGGGCTCTTTGACATCTTAAACTGTGCAGTCTCCTCTCGCCAGAGGAGGAATGGTCAGTGAAGTACACAGGAAGAGACATAGATTGATTAAGGTGGAAATCTGAAACCACCTTAGGCAAGAACTTCCTGTTAGTCCTGAGGACCACCTTATCTCTATGAAAGGAGATAAAATCAGGCTCCACTGACAAAGCTTGTAATTCACTTATGCGTCTGGCAGAAGTGATGGCTACCAGAAACACAGTCTTCCAAGTCAAGTACTTAAGCTCTGCTAAACATAAAGGCTCAAAAGGGGGTTGCATAAGCTGAGCAATGCAAACACTGAGGTCCTAGGCAGGGGCAGGGTCCCTGAATGGAGGGTTGGTGTGAAGCAAACCCTTGAAAAACTTGGAGAAAACAGGGTGAGCTGAGAGAGAGCAGGGCTTACCTGCTGAAATAAAAGCAGACACAGCTGCCAGATGCACTTTCAGTGTAGCTGGCCTCAGCCCCAAGCCATTTAATAATCAAGGACTGTGGGCAGATCAGCAGATTCTGGGGAAATATGCTTCCCAGAGCACCATATGGAAAATCTTTTCCATTTAGAATTATAAGTAGCCCTGGTGGAAGGTTTTCTAGAAGCCTTCAGGATATCCATTACACCCTGGGAGAGGTGTAAGTCAGCAAAGTAACTCTTCAAGAACCAGGCCTTGAGATTGAGAGATTTGAGGTTCGGGTACCAAACTCTCCCCTGAGCGCAGATTAACAGGTTGTGATTCCTGGGAAGACACAGGGGAAGGTGGACTGCTAAGGACAGAAGGAGTGGGTACCAAGGCTGTCTGGCCCAATCTGGAGCAAACAGGATCATCTTGCAGGGTTGAGATCTGATTTTGACTAGCACTTTGAACAGGAGAGGGAAGGGGGGGAAAGCATAGAGAAACTTCCCTTCCCAGTTGAGAACTAAGGCATCCAGGGGGACTGAGCCCAACACTGGGGGTCTGCAGCAAAAAGGGAAGTTGGTGATCGTCTGGGGCTGCAAAAAGATCTATCTGCGGTGTGCCCCATCTGGAAAAAATTACTTCCAAGACCAGGGGATCCAGTGACCATTCGTGATGGCCCTGGGAAATCCTGCTGAGAGCACCTGCCAGGACATTGTCCTTTCCTGGTAGGTGAACTGCCGTGAGAGAGGTGTTCAGGGAGTAAGCCAGAGACCACAACTTCATTGCCTCGGTGCACAAGGCCGTAGACCGAGTGCCTCCTTGCTTGCTGATGTACCACATTGCGGTGGTGTTTTCTGTTCTGACCTGTACAACCTTGTTCTGAACAGATTTGGAAAAAGCTTGAAGTGCTAGAAAGACTGCTCTGAATTCCAACAGATTGATTGGAGCAGAGATTCCTGAGGGGACCACAACCCCTGGGTGGTGAGGTCGCCATGTGAGCCCCCCAAGAGAGAGAGGCATCTGTAGTAAGGATTAAAGAGTGAGACTGGTGACAAAGGGAACCCTTGTCTCAAATTGTTCTGATCCTGCCACCACTGTAGGGCCTGGATCAGGGTTCGAGTTACTGGGATCAGTTTGGTCAGAGGGTCCTTCCTTTGAGACCAAAAGGCTCTCAAATGGAACTGAATGTCCCTCATCTGAAATCGTGCTCCCTGCACTACTGCTGTAGAAGCAGCCATGTGCCCCAGGAGCTGCAGAAAATGCCTTGCTGGTCGAAACACCTGCAAGGTGAATGAGGAGGCCAGAGAGACCAGGGTCCTTGCCCTGTCCAGGGGAAGGAAGGCTCTGGCCTTCTCTGTGTCTAGCTCTGCGCCTATGAAGGTGAGGAGCTGGACAGGCTCTAGAACTGACTGAAAGATTTAGGAGGAAACCCAAAGAAGTGAGCAGTTGCTGAGTTATCTGTAAGTGTAACTTGACTTGGTCTGGAGACTCTCCTACTATGAGCCAGTCGTCCAGGTAAGGGAAAATGGCAATTTTCTGCCTTCTCAGGGAAGCAACTACTACTGCCAGGCATTTTGTGAATACCCTTGGAGCAGAGGTGAGGCCAAAGGGCAGCTTGAACCTGAGGTACTTTCGATGGGAGCTTCTTATGAGAATATGGAAGTGGGCATCCTTGAGGTCCAGGGACACCAGCCAGTCCCCTGGCCTTAGAGAGGGTAGAATAATTCCCAGAGTCACCATTTTGAATTTTGGTTTTAAAAGGTGCTTGTTTAAGTATCTGAGATCCAGGATGGGCCAGCATTATCCTGTCTTTTTTGGGGTAAGGAAGTACCTGGAATACAATCCTTTGCACAGCTCTGAGAGCTAGGAGGGAAGAGACCTCTGCCTCTAAGGCAAGTGCCTCTGATGGATTTGCAGGTGGAAAGGATCTGGTTCTCATCTTTAGAAACTTTTGAAGCTGAGAACCAGTCCCTGGCTTACTACTTCAGGACCCATTTGTCTGATGTCAGAGACTCCCAGTCCTGGACAAAGTAAGCCAGCCTGCCCCCTACAGGTAGTTGAGAATCGGCCCTGGCAACCCCATCAGGGTGCCTGCTTGGCAGGAGCTTTGGGCTGAGGGTGGAAGCAGGCTCTGCTTGTACCCAGTCTGCCTCTCCTCTAAAGAACCCCTCTGGGTATAAGCAGAAGAGGAGGCCTGGGCTTGGTAAAAGACCTATGAAAAGGCCTGCCCTGGGAAGCTGCCTCTGAGGAGTGGCCTGCCTTTCCTTGTCCTGTGCACTCCTATAGGTGGTCCTATACTCATCCATTTTTATGTAATTCTCTGTCTGCTCCCAAACAGAGAATTACCCACAACAGGAAAATCCATGGCCTTAGTCTGGGTATTCTGTGACAGGCTAGTACATCTGAGCAAAGCCATTCTACGAGTGCCACAGATGTAGCCATGACTCTGATGACACATCATTGGAGTCCACTGCAGCATGGAACTGCACCTTGAATGCCTCAATACCATCAGCAGCCACCTGTTCCAGCTCCTTGGCAAGCTGGCCAGGGACCTATTTGCTCAGAGCCATGACAGTGTCCCATCTGGATTTCTGATATCTAGCAACATAAGCCATATAATTGGCCTGTCTGAGTCCCAAGGATGCTGCCATGTACTGTTTCTTTGCCATGGCATCAATCCTCCTGAGTCTCTTGTCTGGGGTGTGAAGCCAAGGAATATTTGTCTTTGTCACAGGCTGCAGCCTGCACTACCCCAACATGGCTGCATTGTTGTGTAGGAACTCCGTATCAGAGCCTGACAATGTATACCTCTTGTCCATTCTCTTATCCACAGAAGGTATAGTGTGAGGAGTTTTTAAATGTTAAATGTCTGTTTCCCAAAAGATTTATGCAAGGAATAGACAGTCTCTAGACTCTGGGATATCCATCATTTCCACATAGTCAGGCTCCTCTTGATCATCCACAGCTTCCTCCATAGGGAGCTGGAGGGTTTCAGCCACTTTTTTATAAAACATAAAATGAGAAGGGGACTCAGAAAGCCTAGGAGGAGACACTCCTGAAGGTCTGTCTGGGGAGATGTCCGGGTCAATGGGCACTTCCAGACTTTCAAATCCACATTCACTCTCCTCATACTCCTCTTCCCCCTCCTCCAGTTCATAATATTCCTCTAAATCATACTCTTGAACCGGTGGGACCGGCCGAACCGAGCGCCTACCTGATTGTGCCGGTTCGGTCGGAACCAGGAAAGCGACTGGACAATTTTGATCGCTGGCTATTTCTTTAGCGGTTGGAGAGGAAAGTTTTAGCTCCACACCAGCTGATTTTCTGGTTCTTTTTGCTGGAACCGACTCCTCAGAGTCGGATCTTCTTTTGCCCAAAGTCTCTCCCTGGTCAGAGGGCACTCCTTCTGGTTCGGTTTGAACCGAACCAGGCTGGCCATCCGGTTCAGCGGACTTTTTGGCCTCCCTTTCCCTGAGCCAACAACTCTCTTCTCCAGGGTAGCTGCAGGAAAATTTTTACAAATCTAACAGTCTGCATTGAGGTGGTCAAATCCCAGACAGTAAACACAGGTGGTGTGGGGTCAGCCTTGGCAAAGACTTCCCCACACACACTGCAGTGTTGAAACCCAGTGGGCCCGGTTTTTCTTTTGGGTTTCTCAGACATAGTGCCAGTCCTATCCAAACTTACCCGTTTATGGCAATCCGCCAGGTAAGACCCTCTTATCGGTTCCCAACTGTGTCACGGGTCGTGGAAAAAACCATAATAAAATCAGTTTTGGTTTTTGAACCGATAAGAACCGGTAACCACACTCTAGATCACAGATTAAGATTTTTTAAACAACTTGATCGGTTCAAACCGAACTGATAAACCGTTTACAAGTTCCACAAAGAATAGAATTAATGTAAAACCTATCCAGTACTCACAAATACCACAGATATAAACTGAACCGACAGATTGCAGTTTAAATTTGGTCGAAACCAAGAAAAGCGGTACTTTAACTGACAAAATGAACCAGCAGGAGGAGAAATTTCGGAGGATTGTTCAGTGAGGCGGAGTAAAGAATCTGATAGTTTGAGTTTGAAGAACAACAGACAGAGTCTCAACCGACTCGAGCTCAGCTGCTCCATGCCTGGCATGGAAAGTTAACTCTTTCATCTCCGGGGCAGTTCGAAGGTTGGGACTCGCTGCTACTGTCAGAATATAGCAAGACTTCATGTTGTTTGAAACTGTAGGAGCAGAGATAGCTGCCTGCTGGAAACTGAGAGGAGCCAGTCTGTACAGCACGCAGGGCTGAGACTGGGCCCCCCCAAGAGAGAGAGAGAGGGAGAGGGTTTTGTCGTTGGATCCATTCATCCCTGCTCTCTGAGAATATCCAAGTGAAAAAAACGCCCAAACCCAAAATAAAAATTTTCAAACTTACAGTCCTGAAGTCTTCAACCCTGTCACACAGTGACAGAGCTCTGCTACAGAGCACCTGCTCCCTACAAGGCAGGAAGTAAACTGAGGGAGACAGGAAGTGGAGGGCCGGATGTCCCCTGCTGCAGAGGTCTGATTCCTGCCTGTCTATCAGTATCAGGAGGTACAGCCCAGGAGTAAGGAAACCCAAGAACAGCTTAGAGAGAGAAAATCTCTTTAAGAGTTCATTAACATTAAAGTTCTGATAAAATTAATGTGTACTGCAGACACAGTTACTGCAAGTTCTACAGAAGAAGTTGGCAGCATGCAGTAGAGGACAGTAGATTGGTTAGGACTCAGCCTCCAAGCGTAAGCTAATTAATAATCTTTAATTTTAAAAAGCTCTTTTAAGAGCTACATGAAGCTACTGTCTCCAAGCTTCTTTTATTATTCTGCAGTCAGCTACTGGGAGATGCTGGACTAACAGAAATCTAAACAAATCTATCTAAAAATATAAATAAAACTGCCTTTTTTACTCCTACAAATCTAATGAACTCAAGAGGTATCTGGAGCCAAGCCTGTGACGGTCAAGAACAACATTCCATTGAAATTATGTATAATGGGGCAGCGTGTAATTTAATTTTTTTGGCATACATTTTTACTGCGTACATGCCCAAGTGGGCATGTAATTTTTTCCACTAATTTCATACCCAGCATAGAAGTAACAACTTGTGCAAGGCCCAGTGAATCCATCATCTAGAGCAAGTCTTGCCCAAACTAGAGTTCTTCATCGATTGATGTACTGAAGTTACCCAGAACCAATCATTCTGGATGACTCAATACTCTCAGAAACCAAGTCCGCAACCTCCTGCAGAAATTATATCTCATGCCCCAGGGACCAGTACACCAGAAGGATTCTGCAACCTGCACCCCACACAATCACACGCATTCAAATGGCGAGTAGAATCCATTGGCTGCACAGTGAAGTTCAGGTCAGATATAAAACAGATGGCCACTCCCCCATCTCCGATCCGTCTTCAGGTAGTGAACCATGGAGAGTCCAGCTGGGGCAGATGTCTCCTAAGCGCCAAGCGTCACTCAGCCAGGTCTCCGAGATGCAAGTCAGCTCGACAGAGGAAATCAAATCAGCTACAACTGCTGTCTTGTTTCTGATCAATCTGGCATTGCAAAGCGCCACTCAAAGAGGAGGAGGAGCGTTGGTTGCCCACCTAACACCTGCACACTCAGTCCGGTGGGAGCCATGAGTATGGGAACCAAACACATCTGGCCTCTCCCTAAACCATTTACACCAGGATGCCTCCTGGTCCTCACCACCCCAATACTGACTCCCCTATTAGCACCTCCCAGATCCATGCCACCATCCTGCCTCCTTACAATTCCACCTCCCTACACGCCTGTAGGTCACTGGCCGGTGGGGGTCAAGAGCAGTGGTCCAGCAGCTGGGATGGAGAGTAGGCTGGTGGAGGCCACCCCATGGCCTACATACAATTACACCAGCTGCTTCAACCACACCCAAAAACAATACTCCTCTAACAAATTCAAGCCAAAACTTAAAACCAAACCACCCTCCCCCCTCACTCACCCTAAACCCTATACACATATCCACATTTTCACACCATCCTAATACAATAATTTAATTACTGAAGCACACCAACCAACCATTAACCTCCCACAACCACCAGCCCTACCTCAAATCTCCCTTCTTCACCCAATAAAAAAATAAAACACAATAAATAATAAAACCAGGAACTCAGGAGAATCCAAATATTGTGCCAACAAAGGGGACTGCCACTGTACAATATTTATGTCTACTTTTTCCTATGTTTAGTCCAGTTCTGCTGCCACCAGAACAAGTCAAAATTTTCTATGCCAAATAAAAGATGCCCCCAACCCCACACCTCACCCCCTGCAACACTCACCACTTCTCTGGGGGTTAAAAAAAAAAAAAAGAAAGAAAAGGGCAGCAGTTGTCTAAAAGTGCTCTCTCCACCTGGTCTCTTCAATGACATCGGTATGGTTTCGCTGTTTCAGTACCATTTGCTTTCTTATGCCGTCGAGAGAATGGGGAGAGTAACAGTCACCAGGGAGTCTCTTCAGAGACTTTGCGAAAACCACAGTAGTCATCAGGAAAATCTCAGTCTTTATCCTGCTAACAGCAGGATCCAAGTGGAGGGGGGGGAGAGACATGTATTCCTCCCCAGCACTCCATTTACCCCTCACCCGTCTCCGGGACACGTACCAGTCTTTTCAGAGACTGGCCTGAGCACACCAACAGTCCCTCCACAGGCCAGTTTCTGCTCTTACCTTGATGACTTACAGCCTCCGGGCCTCACACCAACCGAGAATCCTCCTCTTCCCTTTTAACACAACCAAGTGCTGCAGACGCAGTGGCAAGTCCAAATAATTTATGAAGTTTGAAAAACATACAGGAAGTATGTATATGTATATTGGAGGCAGTATAGCACAGTGGTCTAAGGCTCTGAGCTGCAAATTTGGTGACATCCAGCAGACCAGACCTGGGTTTGAATCCCACAGCTTCCACTTGAATACTGTGTGACCCTGAGCAAGTCACTTAACCTCCTTGTGCTCCCAGGTCGCTCCTGTAAAAAAGCTTTCAGCTTAGTGTGCTATACCTGGTTAAACAACTAAAATAAAAATATGGGTGGGTTCTCCTAGGTATGGCACAATAGAAAGTTTTAACTAAAAATAAAAAATATAAGTAGAAGGTTCTAACTAAAAAAAAAAAAAAAATCTCCTGCAACTACCTCACTTCCCAACCCTAATTATGCTCAGTCCCCAAGCCTCAAAAATCTGATTAAATTTAGCATTAGTGCAAACACTAGCAGACGCCATCACAGTTAACACTTGTTTAAAACTTAAAATCTATAAACTGAAAGTGTAGCCACTAGCTTTCAGTAAAATTATCCTGGATTCTCCTCCGAATTTAAGCTAAACAGAGTAAAAGGAAGGTATTATAAAAAGAAGCTCAGAAACTCAAGCTCCAAACCAACGGCCATATTCCTTCAAGTGACAGAGAGGGAATAAACAACAAGTTGAAAAAAAAAGGGATGACGAGTCTACAATTCTGATGCAAATAAGAACTTTCAGAGCCGATACGAAGTTGAAAAGACTTTGCTGAACTAACAACGGATGTAGAGCAGTTGCCAAATCAGTTTGCCATATCTGTTTGGGATTTGGATGCTATTCTGACAGTAAATTTTTATTTTTATTGTTTTGTTAATAAAAACGCTATTTGCACCTTGTATCTTTTCCCATGGCCAGTCTGTACCCCCACTGCAACCTTCTACATCTTTTGCAATGAAGTGCCACTTCATTTACAGGCTAAGAATGAATGTAGACGAAGTGTCCCTGGAATGGTTGAAGCTACAAGTACCCCTTCTCAGTCCTGTTTTATTAAATTATCCAGGCAGTGCTCCTTCTACAATGCTTGTAACACTGTACCGTTCTCATCTTCAGTCACTGCTGTTACACAGCATTATATTTTTACCATAATACTGCCCAAGATGCATCTCTGAAAAAATGCTGCAAACCTCTTTAGTGAGGAACAAGAATAAATGTGATGGGTCTGAGGCCTCTTCTAAATGAGAGGCACAGGGCAGCAGTACCTACGCACCCAGCGATAGGGTGTCAAACTGTCCACTGGTGCTGTGCCAGGATCCATTGGCAGGGCTCTCGGGGACGCAGGTACCCGTGTCATTTAAGCACATTTTCCCCCTTGGGACATTCCTAAATTTCAGCAGCAAGTCCCCGAGACGCTCACATTACAGAGCTCAGGAGTCAGTTCTAGCAGCTATCTTGTACACGCTGGGAGAAGGGGCGTAACAGAGCAGAACAGCGAGCGAGTCAGACAGCTGAAATTGGAACCGAGAGCAGAAGAGGGGCTGTGGACATGGCCTACCTAGACTTTAGCAAGGCATTTGACACAGTCCCACACAAAAGATTAATAGTCAAATTAACCAGTCTGGGAGAGGGTCCCAGGGTGGTAGCCTGGGTAAAACATTGGCTACACAACAGGACACAGAAGGTAATTGTAAATGGAGTCCACTCTGAAGAAAGAGGGGTTACTAGTGGGGTACCGCAGGTTCCGTATTGGGTCCAGTCCTTCTTAATGTCTTCATCAGTGACACTGCAGAGGGACTGGAAGGGAAAGTATGCTTTTTTGCAGATGACACAAAGATCTGCAACAGGGTTGATACACAAGGAGGCATGGAAAGGATGAAAAGGGACTTGGCAAGGTTGGAGGAATGGTCAGAAGTATGGCAGCTAGGATTCAATGCAAAGAAGTGCAAAATAGTGCACCTGGAAACAAGAACCAGGGAAGAATACACAATGGGTGGGAGGTAGTAACAACAAAAAAAAAAAGGAAAGGGACCTGGGGTAATCATATCAGATGACCTTAAGGTTAGCAAGCAATGTGAGAAGGCAGTAGGGAGGGCTGGGGGTATACTGGGATGTATAGGGAGAGGCATCAGCAGCAGAACACAGGAAGTTATCTCTCTGTACAGACAGTTGGTGAGACCCCATCTGGAGTACTGCGTCCAATTCTGGAGACCCCATCTCCGCAATCACATAGACAGGATAGAGGCAGTCCAGAGGAGGGCAACTAAAATGCTACAGGGTCTGCAACAGAAGCCGTAAGAGGAGAGACTAAAGGAGCTTAATATATATACCCTTGAGGAAAGAAGGGAGAGGGGGGACATGATAGAAACTTTTAAGTACCTCAGTGGAATCAACAAAGTCCAAGAGAGTAGCAACTTTCAGAAAAAGAGACGTGCAAGAACAAGGGGACACAATTTAAAGATAGAAGGGGCGGTTCAGGGGCAATGTGAGGAAGTATTATTTCACAGAGAGGGTAGTGGATGCATGGAACAGCCTTCCTGAGGAGGTTGTGGGGTCTAAAACTGTGGGAGAATTCAAGAATGCATGGGACAGACATAAGGCAATTCTTGTGGGGGCAGGAAGAAATAGGCTGTTGGTTAACTAGGATCTAGGAATATCCTGTAGGTAGGGAAATGGGCAGACTAGATGGGCCATGATGTCCTTATCTGCGTCAAAGTATGTTTCTAAGAAGGGCGTAAAGTATGCATTTACTACTTCATGCCCCTTCTCTCTACTATCGCTCGATTTCAGCTGTCTGAATCACTCGCTGTTCAGCTCCACCGCCTTCACTCCCAGCACGTTACAACGGAGCTGCTGAGGAGCGAGCGATTAACTCCCGATCTGCAAATGGAAACTGCTGCGTGAGCTCGCTTTTACCCCTGCAATACTGCTCACTCTTCTGCAATGCAAATCAGGGACAGGGCTTTTAAAAAAAAAAAAAAATCAGGGACGATGTTTCAAAATGGTACTTCAGCTCAAGAAGTCTCCTACAATGGGTTGCTTATAACAAGCATTTGCTAATAGAATATGGGGTTGCAACACATATCTGCCATTACTTTATGCTGCAAAGCACTACACTTCGTATCAGGAATGCCAGTTTTAGGAGGGCAAAAGACATTTTGAGGCAAAATCAGGGACAGTTTAGAGATAAGCTCTCAATTAGTGAGTGAATGAGTTCTGCCCTACTTTAGAATTGACCTCCTCTTATTGTGTGATCCACTAAATCCTGTCTTGGTACACAAATGACTGCTTACCCTGTGAGTTCTTCCTGTACTCTGTGGTTTGGCCTGGAACTCAGGTTGCCAAATTTACAATGGTTTATTTGGAGAATTAGCCTTAGTCTAGCCTGCCTAAATCTGTGAAGTACCTGCTAAAAACTAAGTTCCTACAGTATTTCAAATGAACTGTGTTAGGGAAAGGGAAAACTGTTTACCTGGAAAGGCACACTAAGCCAAAGCTCGTTTCCAAGTGTGACCTGGGAACACACTGGAAGTTAACATGACTTGCTCAGGGTCACACAGTATGCAAGTGTGAGCTGATGGGATT
The DNA here is from genome assembly GCA_016271365.2 of Neoceratodus forsteri. NCBI lineage: Eukaryota > Metazoa > Chordata > Ceratodontiformes > Ceratodontidae > Neoceratodus > Neoceratodus forsteri. The sequence goes on from CM057458.1 coordinate 50,571,479, forward strand.
CACACCCAGGTCTGCAGGGTTGCAGCTCAGTGCCCTTACGTAAGCATTAACCACTGACCGAGGAGGGCTCTACCGGTAGATTAATGCCCTGCTTTTGGGAGAGGCGGGCTTCCAACAACCCAGCGGGCATTAATCCCAGAAAGCGGCGCTGGAGGTGATTAATAAACATAACATAAGCGAGTCACGCGAGTTTCTCCGACTCCTGTTTGCTTACTTATACTTCTATGGTCTACCGTGCTCCACAAACACCAAATTCTCTGGTTGCGAAGGCTGTGCGAGAGATCAAGTAGCTCAAAAGAACCTAGCGGTTGTTGTAGCTCTATAGCGAATGGAACTGTCTGATCTTGAAAATGAAGTGAGGCAAAGAAGTGCAGACTGTCGGTACTGCTTGGTTGTGGGTCGGGAGACAGGTTCCGACTAGGCTGTGTGCCTTTGCAGGGTTTTATTTAACTCTAAAATTGATTAGCGTTTTGCTCATAAAAGTTCTAAAACACTGTGAAAATGCATAGCACTTGCCTCACTGTGTTTAACAAACATAACACTTCTAGAAAACTTATATGAATACTTTCTGCACAGTTAGCATTGTCCCAAGAAAAACACTGCTAATCAATTATTTAAAACCCTGCTTTTGGAGTCTTTATTGTTTCAGTTCTGTAATAAGCCCTCTGTGCTACAGTCTCGTGTGCGTCAGAAATTGATTCCTGGCTCCAGCTGTGAGCGGTCACGAGCCCCACAAATCAGAGCCGATAGCAGCTGGAGGCGGCGAACAAAGGAAAGAGTCCTGGCTGGGAAGATTGCCGGACTAGGATTCACAGAGTGACGGCACACATCTCCTGCCCATACTGCAGAGGGGCTGACCTAGCAGTCCATCTGCACAACAACTCCAGGATGACTGATCTGGCAGCACTCACCTGTTTACTGTGGAAGGAGGTACAGTATGGGTGGCTCTTACATGTGCTACTTTTGGTCTTTCGGATGAGAGGGACAATAAATTGTTCAAAATCCTTGGTTTATTAAAATATATGTTTTTCATTATCTGAAAGAAACAACGGAGGGTGGTCTGGGGTCTGGTGAAAATGTCCAAATCGGTCTATCTCTGTGTGTCCCTCTTGGCGCGGCGGACTGTGGCGACCTCGGTACTAACCCAACGGCTCTAATGAGTGCTGCTTTCTGTGGACACTGTGGGTACTAGCCTAGCGGACTCCACTCCTGGCTTAATCACCGCTAGGACTTGCTCAGTGGACCCATTTCCACCAGTCAGTATGCTCCATTTCACTCCCCTTTCCAAAGCCGTTACAGTTTAACTTAATGGCCTTGACACCTTTGTAGCCAAGTTGTCACAACTCTGCTCAACAGGCAGTGGCACTGCAGCAATACAGAATTTTCAACTTAGCACAGGCAGAATGACTGAAAAACCTGTTAGTGTCATATCTGCATTCCTGACTCAGGAATAGCCTGCACAGTGTAAAAAAATACATGGGGAAAATAAAAGCTCACTGGAAATGTACTTATCCAACTCGTTCCATTCATTTCAATGGGGATCCCCAAAGATTTTCACAAGGACGCCCACATTTTAGCTCAGGACCCCCATTTTAACCCCCAGAAAGTCCGGGACTCCTGAACAAAAAATCCTACCGACAGCCCTGCTCTGGGAACGTGCCCCTTTACACAGAGGAGTCAGAACTGGGTTCTTTTCAGCTCACAGGGCAGTGCCTCCCCCTCGGGAGAAAAGAGTGCCCAGGACACTAACACCTAAAACACTGAATGGGGAAGAGTTCACATCTACCCAACTTGGCTCCATGGAGAAGAGTGGGCAAGAGCAACATGGGGATGGGGCTTGCAGGTCCTCCGAGCCGTGACTGGAACATTTCACCAGAACAGGGCCACAAAATTCCCACTACCCTGCCCTTACCCGTCTCCCCATCTCAAACAGCAGCAGACAGTTGTAACCATACTCATTCTGCTAGCCCCATTATCAAACAGCAACTTCAGGAAACTGAAGCGTAGAACACTGCATAAATCGAATAATTTATTTACACTGTCACAGGCACACTTACAATAAATCATAGCTCTTTTACGTGACCCTCATGCTGACTGCTTTCCACACTGGGACTACGATGGATATTAGATTTTAAATTGTCTGGAGGCACAGGGATCACTATCAGCACACACGTGGCACATACACAACCACAACCCAACTTGGAGCCAAAAGGAAAGTCCCCCCTTAACCACTGGATATGCCACTGCCCAGGGCAAATGCCTGCATTATTTATATAAGCATTTAACATGTCCTATACTGTACTATTAAGGATATACCCACTTACTGGTACACAGGCAGTACCAAACTGGCATGAAATGAGGCAGCCATGGTACACAGTACACTTTACCCATCCTGCACTTACAGTATAGATGCTCTCCAGCACACCCCCTCGTCAGCTGGATCGCTAAGCAGTCACTTTCCAGGAACTTCTGCCTCCGAAGCCTTCCTTCCTTTCTCTTGGTCCAAACAGGATTTGCTGGTAAATGCCATCAAGCCATACCACTTGAGGGGGGAACTACCAATAGACCCTACCCATCCAAGTGAAGAATCCACACTGGATCCCAACTCTGAAGACTCGTCCCAAAGAGGACAAGTGCCACCCCAGACTCCAGGTCACTGCACACCTGACACCCCCAAGCCTGGCAAGTCCCCTTCACTTGGTCACTTCCACCTGGAGTTATTTTCCGGACACCCCAAGCAAAAAAAAAACAGCAACAAGTATCCCAAATGTATACGTCTTGGTGCTGGGCACTCCAGCAGTGTGGACCCTGGAGAAGTACAAAAGAGCACAGGATGTCCCAGGAAACTTACAAGTTCCTAGAAGAGGGTACTCGGGCAGGAAACTAATTAATTCTCTGGTACAACACTTAACCATTTGCTTTTGGGACCAGGGTGGTGGCCAGCAAAATCCTGCAAACAGGAGTAAGCCCAGGGTATTAAACAAGACAAAAAAAAAAAAAAAACAGATGAGCACTTTCCCCACATAAAACTGCTAATTAGCTATGAAAATTCACAGCACTGGGCAAGGATTGATTAGCAAAATTAAAAAAAAAAAAAATACATACGGTTCATTCATGCTGCCTACCGTGCCGCAGGCTCACTAAAAATAGGTGAGTCTATGCTACACATCCTTGGAAATGGTTAGCACAAGCCCGTTTTGCACAGCATTTTGCCCACTATACCAACTATTTGATACCCAAAGCCCCCACATGCTCTAAGAGGGTTACATAAATAACTAATTTCTATTTGCGCAGTTGGTGGGCTACTCTGCAAACATCCTGGATCCATGCTCTGAAGCAGATATGCTTACGCTGTAATGTCTGCGTCATCGTATACGTGACTCAGTGCATAGGTAGTGGGTTGGAAGAAGGTGCCAATTGATTCTGGGACTTGGAAACCAAGCTGCACACTCATACCACAGTCTTGCTAAAGACAGCAATAAACAGTTAAAGGCAATCAAAGTATGCATAAGTGAGACCTAGCAGTTCTGCTGGACTGGCACACACAGCGTGCAGAAACCAATCAGGGAAAAAGTGGACAAAGAAATTAACTTTGCTGAGGATCATGGACTATGAGCTTGTGGGGTCAGGGGGTAAGGGAGAGCCTCACGAAAGAAAGTTGGCAACTGCTGCTGGATGCCAAGAATAAAAATATATATATCAGAATAAAGTTTATAACATAAAACTCTCTTGCATGCAGAATCAAAAGGTAAGGGTGCTACTTTCTGGAGGGGTAACTGGTCAGTTGGATGCGTTTCCCCAGAGTTTTTACAACGAGGTAAAAACAGGCAGAGCCCAGGGTAGTATCCAGGGTTCATTTTTGGGTGGAGGAATTGGGACAACTGGCACAGAGATTTTACTTTTGACCCACCTTTTCTTTCTACCCTGGGGACAACCTTGGCACAGAGTTTTTAAGTTTGACCCACTTTTACTTCTACCCTGGGGACAACCTGCTCACTGTTATATGGCTTTTAAACAGCTGTTTTATGAATCTGGGCTCGGCGGAAAAATGTGACCCATTGTTTTTTTCATTTGACCCTTACTTTTTATACCTAGTGGGTCTATGTCGCACCTAGATAAATATCTGAAATGAACCTAATTATCTGTTTGCATATTGGATCCGTGACGGAGAGCACCATCTCTCTTCTGCCTGCAAGTACTTTCCCATGCCACCCCCCAAAAAGAAATGAAAACAACAAGTACCCCAACATTTATACCCCTTGGGGATGGGCACTCTAGCCAGTGAGGACCCTGGAGAAGGAATACAGAGAGCATAGATGTCCCAGGAAACTTACAGACTTCCTAGAAGAGGATACTCCGGAGCAGGAAACAACTTAATTCTCAGGTACAACATTTAACCATTTGTTTTCTGGGCCAGGGTGGTGGCTAGCAAAACCTGCCAATAGAAGTAAGCCCCTTCACATGCTGCTTAGGGGTGGGGGTTACACAAATAAATAATTTTTGTTCCTGCAGCTGGTCGGCTACATTGCAAACATCCCAGATCCGTGTTTGTTAACAGCACAGATTTAGCGAAAGATGCCCTGTGTCAAGGAGTACGTTATAGTGATGATTCAGAATTGTCTTTCTTGCTCTACCCAACAGTCCTCAACATGCGCATCTGGTGGACCCACATCAAACACTTCCCAGTACAGCCCTCCACAAGAAGCATATATTTATTTGGTGGGTCAAATACAAACTTCCGCAAAGTAACACTTCTCAATACTGCCGTCTAAAAAGTGAATACTTGATGGGTCTGCCCCATTATCAAAATACAAGCTCCCCAAAGTTACAATGGTAGTCGAAAACATGATGCAGAATATCTAGATACAGCATTGATATGGCAGAATATCCGGACATAGACGATATAGCAGAATACCCAGAGTACGACACGACAGAATACCCAGACATAATCTCGATACAGCACAATATAAGAAATGCCCATTTATTTCAATATGATTTCTGTGATACATCCCGATATATCCAAGTTAGGGGCTAGTGATTGGGAAAATCCACTAGCCAGCAAGGCTAGTGAATGGGAGAATCCATTAGACCCACAGACTTTTCCAGTGGCCCAGCTTGTGCACTCATTGCAGTTATCTTCTCCAGTATAAGCCCGCACGCACTAGTTAAAGGAAAATCTTACTAGCATGATACAACATAAACAGCAAAGCAACTTACCAAGATATTTACTTTTTTCATAATGAGCATGTCACAAGAGCGGGAATTTAAAAAAAAAAAAAAATTTCAAATTCCCATATTATTGTCCAGTAAAGAAAGCAAAAATAACAATGGTGATATTGATGTTTTTGCCAGAAAATCATTACTGCCAAGATTAATTACACAGCAACTAAGAAACACTGCAGCTTTAAAAAAACTTAACTGTGGGAGTTGGGTGGAGGTTTTAGAGAGGTATGTGTTTTCCTCTGAACGGCTGAAACAGAAGATTTTGTGGTAAGGGAAGGGCTGGCTGGGTTCTATGTATAGGGGGGGACTAAAAGTAAACAAGCTTCCATTCAAATTAAACACACTGATATACACTAAAATGTCTCCATGGTGATTTCAAAATCTTGTAATTCACACTTTAGAATATTAAGAAAGACATAATTCACAGATTAGAACTTGAATGATATATTTTCTCAGCTGCCGTAATTAGTGCCACACTCCAACCAACCAAAGCAATGGACTGGAGTGCACATGACATACTCCCAAACACACAGCTGTACTAAATAAGTCCCTAGAAGCCAGTTCAAAAATGGCCGCTATAACATAAATGGCCACATTTTGAAATACATACTAAGCAAGGCATTATCTAGTCTGAGACCAGAAATTAAATTTTCAGTTTGTTAAAATGCTTTGCTCAACCATTATACCAAACTAAAATAAAATAAACAAGCATTTGTCAATGCCGAATGTTGTCGCTGGCGTTGGCAGTGGGAGTGGCGTAGCTAGAGATGCATAGTGCTGTGATTTTGTGAATGTGTCTCAAAGATGATTTTGCACAGCGAGCACGCCATTGTGCGCCACAGCTGTAGAAACACGTTTTGGGCAGGCTGTGAAAAATGCTAGCTGGACTTTTGATAAGGAGGTGTGCACAAATGACAGTGGTGAAAATGTGGCATGAAAATACTGCAGATTGACGAAGTTTCAAGGGTGCGTGGAAACTGCGCAATGCACCCTTGCAACACAGTCACTGTATGTAGTTTCGGCACCAAATGCTCAACATAGGCATTTTAGGACCTCTGCTCATGAACAGTGTCACCGTCATTTCCTCAAACTGTCCCAAAAACTGATTTCGCACAGTGGCCATGCAATTCTGGGCCGGATGTGCGAAAACACATTTCAGGCAGCTGGAGTGTTCATAAGGAGGTATGGAAAAATGCCAATGATGAACAGCTGGGTAGAGTATTACAAATTCAGAAAGTCATGGCGTGCATGCAAACTGTGCAGCGCGCGCTCATGAAACACTCATTTTATTGACTTTCATTCCCAAATTTTTCAACATAGGCATTTTAGGGCATCTGCTAATGAACAACGTCACTGTCATTTTCATCATTGTCTCAAACACGGACTTTCCACAGCAACAACGCTATTCTGGCGCCGGAAATGCAAAACAGATTTTGGTCAGGATGTAAAATGACAGCTGTACTGTTCATTAGAAGGTGCAGAACAATGGCACTGTAGAAAATTTGACTGAGAATATCAGAAGTTTGCGAACGACGAGCGCATATGCAAACTGCATACAACACACACTCAGAATACAGTCATTTTATGGAGTATTGTCACCAAATTTTCAGCACAGGCATTTTAGGACCTCTGCTCATGAACAGTGTCACTGTCATTTTAGTAATGTTCAATAGAACACTGATTTACTTCCATGAGCTGCAGCTGTCTTGTAAAAGTGTGAACACACATTTTCGCAGGATGTGAAAAATGGACAGCTGTACAGCTCACAAGGTGGTGTAGTAAAATAAATCTGAGAATCTGTCGTGGAAAATATTGCGAATGCGCAGGTTACAAGCGTACATTGCGAGTTGCTATGCCTCGTAAAACAGTCATTTTACATACTAACATACTAAAATGCCAGCAGAATAGGCCTAACGGTCTTTCGTGTCTGCTCGTTTGGTCAGCCCCATCCTGGGGCTGACCTTCTCATCCCCTCGCCTTCTCTGGCTTCTCCCTTCCCAGTTCCGGATATTCTTGCTGCATTGGTTTTGCTTCCTTCCCTGTACCTGTCCCACCCCTATTGAACCCCTCCACTGTCTCTGCCTCCACCAGCCCCTAGGCAGTGCATTCCATGGCTCACCACCCTCTCAGTGAAGTAGCACCTCCTCCTTTCTCCCTGAATCTTCCCCTCCAGCTTCCACCATGCCCTCTAGTGGCCCCTTCCTCCTTCCTTCAAGCACCCTGACTGTTCCTCCCCTATTTACCCTCTTCATGTACCTGAAGACCTCTATCATGTCCCCCGGTCCCTCTCTCTTCCAATGTGTACATATTTAGCTCTTCGAGCCTCTCCTCATAGGTCCTGTCCCCAAGCCCCAAATCATTTTGGTTGCCCTCCTCTGGACCCTCTCCAGGAGGTTAATGTCCCTCTTTAAGTGTGGCCTCCAAAACTGCACGAGTACTCAAGGTGCGGCCTCACCAAGCAGTTATACAGAGGGAGTATCACTTCCTCCTTCTGGAGGTGATCCCCTAGCGATGCATCCCAGCATCCTGTTGGCCTTGGCTGCTGCCCTCCTACAAGTCTCAGAGTTGTTCATCTTGACATCCACCACCACCCCAGGTCCCTCTCAGCCATCGAGACTTGTAGCATCCCCAGGGTGTACACTTGGCCTGGGTTTCTGGCCCCCAGGTGGAGTACCTTGCATTTCCCTGCATTGAACCTCAGCTTCCACTTTCTAGACCATCTTTCCAGTGCCTCCAGGTCCCCTGTGGGCCACCCTCCCTCCTCCCCATCCACCACCGCCCCCAGTTTGAGTCATCTGCAAGAGACTCATCTCACTCCTGATTCCTGTCCTTATGTCAGATACGTGGCGTTGAACAGAAGGGGCCCAGGACTGATCCTGTGGGACCCCACTAATGACCCTCCTTGGGATGAGACTATCCCACCAACTACGACCCTCTGGGTCCGGTCCTGGAGCCAATTGCCTATCCATCTGATCATCTGGTTCCCCACCCCATTTCTCCCAGCTTATCCAACAGGCCCACGTGAGGAACAGAGTCAAATGCCTTGCTGAAGTCTAGAAAGAGGACATCCACTGGTCTACCCAGGTCCAAGGCACTTGTCACCCAGTCATAGAACTCCACCAGGTTTGTCTGACACGATTTCCCAGGATGAATCCATGCTGTCTATCGTCCAGGCACCCTGACTTATCCAGGTCCCCCTAGCCTCTCCTTGACAATGCCCTCCATCACCTTGCCCACCACCGATGTCAGGCTGACAGGCCTGTAGTTCCCTGCCACCTCCCTTGACCCCCCTTGTGGATAGGCACTATATGCGCCACCTTCCAGTCTTGGGGCACCCACCCTGTCCTCAGAGAGATGGTGAAAAGCTCTGCCAGGGGTTTCGCCAGGACATCTGCAAGTTCCTTCAGCACTCTGGGATGTAATTTATCCGCCCCGGTGCTTTCTCCGTCTTAAGGGAGCTGAGGGCTTCCCTCACTCTCTCTGCTGTGATTTCCACTTCCGGTACCTCTTCTCCCTGCTTAGCCCTCCCCCACCTGCCAGTGATGCCTCCCCCTCTCCCCAGACCTGCCGATCGGTAAGGGTCTCCTCCAGTATCTCTGTCTCCTCCCATGTATGATGCAGCACCTCATTTTCCCTGGTGAAAACTGAGGTGAAGTACTCATTTGAGTACCTCAGCCAGCTCCCTGGGTCTTGTGCCCATCTCTCCCTGATTTAATCCTGCTAATCTGCCCCTTCACCCTTCGTCTTTCCCCAATGTATCTAAAGAACCCCTTGTTCCTCTCCTATTTCCTGGCCAGGTTCTGCTCCTTCCTTGCCTTAGCCGCCCTCACCACTCTAGTGGCCCTTCTAGCCATCAGCTCGTACTCCCCTCGATCCCTTTCACTCCTTGAGCACTTGAATTGCTTATAGGCTGCTTTCTTTCCCCGCACCACCTCTTGGACCTCCCTGGTCCACCAACAGGGTTTTTGGGCCCTACCGCATTTTCGTCTTACTCTTGCACAGGTGCTGGTAGCATCCTGCACCCCTCTCCTGATGATTTCCCACCTACTATCAGCGTCCATGTCTGACCCAATCCCATCCAAATGCTCCTTAAGGATCCTTCCCATTTCCTTAAAATCCGCCCCCCTGAAGTCGGTTACTTCCGTCTTTGTGCAGCCTTCTACCCCTCCTAGGTCCAGGCAGAACCAGACCATGGCATGGTCACTCCCGCCAATGGTCCCTTACCTCCAGGCCCCCAATCTGGTCACTGTCTGCAGGACCACACATCCAGTACCGATGCCTCCTGGTTGGTTCCCTCACCTGCTGAGTTAGGAGCGCTCTTGAAAGATATCCAACAACCTCTGTTCCCTGGTCACAGAGGATGTCATAGTCTCCCAGTCTGTTCCTGGCATGTTTAAGTCCCCAACACCACCACCATTCCTCTGCCCAGTCTGCAGTGTCTCTAACATCTGCCACCAGACTGTCCTCCAGCTCCTCCGCCAGGGCAGGGGTCTATACACCACTCCTATTTTTACTCTCTTGCCCCTCTTGTTATCAAGGTGACCCAAATCGCCTCCATGGTTCCCTCCGCCTCCTCTACTCCCTTATGCCAATGCAGTTTTTGACTATCATTGCTACCCTCCTCCCTTCCCTCCCCCTGTCCTTCCTGAACATAGTGTGTAACCCTCAGGTTCAGGTCCCAGTCATGTCTTGCAGTGGCCCAAGTCTCAGTGACTGCTGCCATCCACTGCTCCCTCAGTTAGCATCGCCTGGAGCTCAGGCATTTTATTGCCATCCTGGCATTTAGCAGGTCTACCTTCCACCCTTTCCCTTCCCTATAGTTCCATTTCCCTGCTCTTGTTCCCATGGGGATTCTGTTTTCCCTGGTCTGCACTCTTGCCAGTCGACCTTTCCTGCAATCCTCCTGGTCCCGGGGTGGAGACAGAGTCCCTCCTTATTGGCACCCCTTGACAGCCTTTTTCTCCCATCCCACCCCCTTCACAAGTTTAAACCCCACTTTTCACCAATGAACCTCTATTTTCAACTTAAGGATTCCTCCTCCAAATTGAGATGTAGTCTATCTCTAGCAAACAGCTCCTTATCCTCCCAGGTCTCCCCAATCCCCCATCAACCCATACCCTCTGGCCTCACACCACTCCCTGAGCCACTGGTTTATCTCCTAATTTTCCTTTGTGTTCCCCACTAGCCCTTGGCACTGGTAGGATTTCTGAGGAAAGGAAACTGCATCCTATGTCATGACCAGACCCTGGCTGAGCTCCTGAATCTTGCCTGTATCTCTAGCTAGCTATTTCCTTCAATGTCATTTGTACCCAGGTGGACCAAATGACATTGAGGGAAATAGCGAGCTTTTAAGGAGTACTGTCACCAAATTTTCAACATTGCCATTTTAGAACTTCTGCTCATGAACAGTATCACTGTCATTTTTGTAATGTGTCCCGAAAATTGATTTTGCACAGCGACAGCGCTATTCTGCGCCGGATGTGCGAACACACATTTCGGCAAGGATGTGAAAAATGACAGCTGTACAGGTCACAAGAAGGTGTGGCAAAATGCCAATGTTGAGAATCTGGCATGAAAATAGTGAGAAGAAGCTACCTTAAGAGCGTGCGTTGCGCAGCTGCTACGCATGCTCGTAAGTGTCATTTTTTGGATTTTTCCCACCAAACTTGCAACATAGGCTTTTTTTTTTTTTTGAGAGATCCTCTCATGAACAGTGGCACTGTCATTTCGTTACTCGGTCCCGAAAGGTGATTCTGCTCAGTGACTGCGAAATCACCTTTCAGGACCGAATAAGGCCATGACAGTGCAAGAACTCATGAGAAGGGGTCCCAAAAACCCCATTTTGAAAATTTGGGGCCAAAATTCCAAAAAATGCCGAGATATGCATTAAGGTTGAAAAAACCCTATTCATTCCATTATACAGCTTACCGGCATTTCCTCAGTTCGCAGTCGGCTTTGAAGAGTGTGGACATGGTCCCGGTCCACAGAAGATCGTTCGCCAGACTCCGGAGGTAGTATGGGGTGGGAGGGTATGGGGAGGCAGGGTGCGAGTGGGTGGGTGGGGAGGAAGAGGGCATCAAGACTATGAGGACCGTTTTCATTTTACAGGTAAAAAAAAAAAAAAAAACACTGTGGGACTGTTTTCCTTTTGCAGGGCATCTAGCACGCTGGGGTGGGCCCCAGCATGCCTCTAACTGTTTTGGTGAGTGTTGGTAGCCGACAGAGGATTGGGCACCCCATCGGCACAGAAAGTGGGGAGGTGCAGAGCCGAGGGTGATTGGGCAACACCCCCGGCATTCAACAATTGGACGGGTTACGCCGATGGGACTGGGCCCCTGTCGGCACACAAAGATATCGGGCGCAAGCCAAGGGGAGTTGGTGCCCCTCGGCATTCAACAATTGGGGGTGTTTATGCCAATGGGGAGTGGGCTCCCCGTCACCACACAAAGACAGCGGGGTTAACTGACACGGGATGGGGCACCCCGGTCGGGAGACGCGTGCTGCCCGCCACCGACTATGCACATAATGGTGGCGAGCACGGCAAGAAAAGGACCGCTGTTTGCTCGGATTGCAGCAGACCTTTTCTTAGATGTGCCCGCCCCATTATGTATGTATGGTGTGGCGCCGGCATGCAGGTTGATTGGGCAATGCGGGACGCACCTACTGGTGCGTTCCCTGCATTCGCCAAACAGCGACCGCGCCTCCAAATCCCCACTGCCACAAGATGTTGGCAACGCACGCGCACCAACATAAAAAAGTGTGAACTCGCTGGTACTCCACACCTCACTAGTGAGGTGACATCATTAGAGCACTTGAGCTTCGCTCATGTGCCTACATCACCAAAGCACCTTGGTGTGGAGAACCAGCTTGTTCTTAACAATCAGGGGTTAATCTCTGGATTGTACCACAGAAAAGGTACAACAGCGTTTTATATTCCTCTGAACTCTGGAACAGCAGCTTCTAGTTAGGATGGATATCAAAGCACAAGGGTAACAACTATGCACAGTATTATATAGAGAATACTAAATGGATGACTATACAGAAGCAGAACCAGCCTGTGCTGCCACAGAAGGGTTCTGATTTCCCTAACCTCTCAGAGGTCCCAGGAGATCAGAACCCCACAGCAGCAGCTCAGGCCAACTGTGCATAGAGTTGCATATCCAGCATTTTGTATATTGCATAGAGCAAAAATAATTAAGAAATAATCAGCCATCACTGTACTATAGAACTTCTACTGCCATCGAAATGGTTCACTTTTGCTTTCAACTATGATGTGCATGTGGTGGTTCTAGGAATGAAAAGAAGGTTTCTGGATCAGATTTCTGAATCTGCTGGAATGCTGCTGTACCACAGAAGGGTACAATCATGTTCCATGGCCTTTTAACTGTGGTACAACATTTTAGCTGGTGTAGAAATATATACGCAGAACAAGAACTCACTAAACACTATAATGTACAATTGGTGGGCCACCACCAAAACACAAACTTAACCAAAGTGACACTTCCATCTCAAAAAGTGTATATTCATTGGACCCACCACCAATATAGACACTTCTTAATACTGCCATCCCAAAAAGTGCATATTCAGTGGACCCATCGCCCAACTACACACTTCCTAATACTGGCATCCTAAAAAAAGTGCATATTCAGTGGACACTACCAAATTACACACTTACTAATACTGCTATCCCAAAAAGTGTATTTTCAGCAAATGCACCAAACTGCACACTTCCTAGGACTGCCATCCCAAACAGTGTATATTCAGTGAACCCACCACCAACCACACATTCCTAATGCTGCCATCCCAAAAGTGCATATTCAGTGAAGCCATGGGATATCAGCTGCGGCATCATTTTTCTCTGGATGACTTCTCAGCAGTTGACCTTGGGATCTCCCCTAGCGTTACCATGTGTGGTGTTTGTATGTGCGCATTATAAAAGGGGTAGGTCAGCTACTCCTCAGTTCTTTTCCATCCAAGCGACCAAATGAGAAACCATTTCTCAAGCCTCCGATGGGAAATGAGGAGAGAAATAAGGCAGCAGCTCGTGAAGTCGTGAAAGGACAGGACTAAGGAATCCTTCTGAAGTAACAGCAAGGGGGAAGGTGGGTGGGGCTGCATGACCTGCTGCAAGAAATACTCTCAAAGATCTACTGTTATGCCAAGTTCTTACGCAACTATACTATCTTCTTCGAGACAATCTCTTGCAGCAGGTCGTAACACATGGGAAGATTCCCAAGCAGTTATTATGCCAAAGGGAGGAGGAAGCGAACCATCAGGACTTAGGACAGGAGGCCTTGCAAAACAGCCTGTCCAAAATTAGTTCACTTCTCGGAAGCGAAGTCTAGACTGATGTTTTGTGTATGTATGTACGTATAGTAGACCATGTGGTGGCTCCGCAGATTTCTAAGGTAGACACGCCGCGGAAACATGCCATGGAGGCAGCCATGCCTCTGGTAGAATGGGGTTTTACAACCCCTGTGAAAGATTTTTCGTATTTTGTATAGATAAATGAAATGCATGTGGACTGCTTCGAAACCTGAATGCCCTGATTTCCAGGGGTGAAAGAAACAAACGTTGCTCAGTTTTTCACAGCTGTGAGGTGCGGAGAAGATGTCTCAATGTTCTATGCCCATCAAGAGTATGAAAAGTACAGTTACGTAAGAACTTGCCGTAACAGTAGATCTTCGAGCGAGGCTCGCTGTAGGTAATTACAAATAGGACTGACGCTGCAGGCGGCAGGACACCACGAAAATTTCTAGCTAGCAGTCTCTTAAGTAGAGACCCGCCCCCACGCCAGGTGACCGCATCAGGAGAAGTCTTTATAAAAGGGCGTCCTCACACCCGCTCTTCCAGTTCTTTCCTGCCACAGGCCACAAGGGCCAGATGAGAGAAGCGGATATTTCCTCACTGGAAAAGGATCTGAAAAGCTTAGAGGGATGGAGGACGGGTATTACTCTATGCAACAACCTCTCTCAAGATCTACTGTTACGGTAAGTTCTTACATGACTATACTATCTTACTTATGAGAGGGCTCTTGCAGTGGTAATTACAACAGGATTGAGTCCCAAGCAGTCTGGAACAAGAAGAAGCACACGGGAGGAGGAAAGCTACTCAAAGCAGATCCTCTAGCTGTGAAGGTCTTAAGAAAGGAGGCCTTGCAGAACAGCGAGCCCGAAGCCTGCTCTACAGCGAGAGGCAATATCCAAACTGTAGTGTTTTGTAAATGTGTGGACAGAAGTCTAAGTGGTGGCAGCACAGATGTCTGCCGCTGACACGTTCCTGAAACATGCCGCCGAGGCAGCAACTCCTCTGGTGCAGTGTCCTCTTACTTGACCCGGGATGGTCTTCTTGTATTTGTCGTAACAGAAAGTGATTCAATGAGCCCACCATTTAGACAGGCATTGCTCAGAAACAGCACTGCCTTCTCTTTTGGGTGCAAAAGAGACAAACAGTTGATCAGTCTTTCCGAGATCCTTTGTTCTGTTAGTGTAGTATCTTGGAATCCGGTGGACATCCATAGTGTGAAGTAGATACTCCCCTTGATTGGAGTACTGTGTAAAGAAAGCGGATAAATCTACGGACTGGTTCAATGTAGATTCCGCTACGACCTTGGGGAGAAACTTAGGATTGGTGCACAGAGCCACACGTTCCTTGTGAAAAATCAAGTATGGAATTTTACACATCAGGGCCTGGAGCTCGGAGATCCTTGGAGCAGAGGTAATGGCCACTAGGAAGAGCGTCTTCCATGAAAGGAACTTCAAGTCTGCGGAAGCTGTCGGTTCAAAAGGAGACAAAGTAAATTTCTCAAGAACAAAATTCAAATCCCAAGGAGGAGTGGGGACTCCGATAGGGGGTCTCAGGTGAAGAACCCCTCTGAGGAAAGTCTTAAGAGACTTCCAGTTGAGCAAATGTCCTGTCTGGCAAAGGGGACACCATGGTACGAAATGGCACCATGTGAACTTTCAGAGACGAAAGACAAAGACCCAGGTCAAAGAGGTGGCACAGGTACTCCAGCAGCCACCCAACCAAGCAGGAGAAGGGCTCAAAGTCTTCAAGCGCCCAGATTGTGAACCTTTTCCACTTCATAACATAGGTAGACCTAGTGGAGGGTTTCCTAGCCTCCACCAGGATCTCCGCCACCTGGGGAGAAACTCCAAAGCGGGCTTGAATGTCTGCAGGAGCCATGCATGTAGCTGAAGGACTTGAGCTCTGGATGGACCAGGGTCCCCTGATCCTGGGTCAGTAAAATTGTGACAGAGGAAGAGGAAGAGGTGGTTCCTCTGAGTATTGTTGCAGAAGAGAGAACCAAACTTGCCTGGGCCAGAAAGGAGCCGATCAGAATCATTCGTGCTCCTTCTGAGCAGAGTTTCTGCAAGACCGTAGATCAGAGCAATTGGGGAAAGGCATAGACAAATCTGTCCTTCCAATCTAGAGACAGAGCCGCCTCTTCAGAAAATGCCTCGCCCTGAACGAGCAAGCAGAAGTCGGAAGCTTTATGCTTGAGGGAAGTGAACAGATCGACCTGTGGTGTTCCCAACGAGGAAGATATCGCTAAGACCCCGATCCAGTTCCCATCATGAAGCTAGAGCAGACGAACAACTCTAGTTTGTCTGCTAAGGTGTTCTCGACCCTCGGAACATGAATTGCCTAAAGATGAAGGTCGTGTTGTGCTGCTCAATCCCAAACTCTCATTACTTCCTGCAAAGAGGGTAGGACCGAGTCCCTCCCTGTTTGTTGAAGTACCACACCACACACATACTGTCCAACTGAACAGCTAGGTGGCCAGGAAGGAAATACAGATGAAGAGCTTGGAGAGCATAAAGTACCGCCCGAAGCTCGAGCACACTGATGTGAAATGTTTGTTCGAGTTTAGACCAAGAGCCCTGGGTCCGATGAGGAGTGAGATGGGCTCCCCAACCTTCGCCCGAGGCGTCTGTGGTCAGAGTCTGGGGGGGGGAGAATGGAACTCCCCGAAGAAGGTTCTCTCGAACCATCCTCCACTGCAAGTCTCGAACCATGGGAGAGGAGACTAGGACCAGCTGGTCCAAGTCGTCCACCAACTGATCCCACTGAGAGCAAAGCGTCCACTGAGAGACCTTCATGTGGAGCCGAGCGTGAGGGACTGTCGGGATAGCAGCCACCATATGCCCGAGGAGGCGAAGAACCGACCTTGCACTGACCCGCCTGCGGCCGGACAACAGGCTTATCTGAGTCTGGAGAGTGGCCACCCTGCCCGGTGGCAGGAAGTCGCTGCCCAGGGTCATGTCCAGTATCACCCCGATAAACTGGAGCCTCTGGGATGGATCAAGTGAGACTTGGAATGGTTGATAGTAATCCCCAGACAGGCAAAAACCTGCTGGGTGAGGGAGAGGCATGCAGGAGTTCCTCCCTGGACGAGGCCACCAGGAGCCAATCATCCAGGTACGGGAAAACCTGTACCCCCCCCAGGTACGCAGGTAGGCCGCCACCACTGCAAGGCATTTGATAAATACTCGGGGAGCCGAGGAGAGGCCAAATGGAAGTGCCTTGAACTGGTAGTGGTCCCCCTGAAAAGCAAAATGAATATATTTGCGGTGAGACGGGTGGATAGAAATGTGCAGGTAAGCATCCTGCATATCCAGAGCGCACAGCCACAGTCCTGAGCGTAGGAGGGGCAGAAGGCTCTGCAGTGAGAGAGCATCCTGAACCTCTTGTACTCACGAATAGGTTCAGGGAACTGAAATCTAGAATAGGTCTTATATCTCCTGTCTTCTTCAGGACCAGGAAGAAGTGGAATAGTAACCCTTTTCCCGCAGAGGAAGGGGACAGGTTCTATCGGCTCTTTCAGCAGAAGTGCTGAAATCTCTTCCTGGACCAGATGATGATGATCCCAAGGATACGACGACCTTGGGGGAGGGTGACGAGGTGGTTTCTATAGAAACTCTATTGAGTGTTCTTCGACCACTAGCTGGAGCACCCAAGAATCTGATGTTATCCTCTCCCAGCCCGGAAGGTGGAGGGAAAACCTCCCTCCTACCAGTTCCTCCAGGAAGCCCGGAGGCTATGGGAGAGGGAAGGAGTCGGGTGGCGTGGGGCAGCGCCGCAGCTAAAGCTCCCGCTGCTTTTTTGGGCGGGGGGAGGCTTGGCAGCTGGGGGGGCTTGATGTTTAGAGGCCCTCTTTCCCTGTGGTCTCGCTTTGGACTGATTCCATCTGCGAAAGGGACGGTGCTGCGATTGATGGGGATGATACATAGAGTCCACAGACCTTAGTGCTGTCCCCTTCTCCTGCAGGTCGGTGATGATGTCCTTGACATCACCCCCGAACAGCACCGAACCCCAGATGGGCGCTTCCTGGACTAACCCTAACACTCTGAGCCAAGCATGACGCCGGAGGCCCAGAGCGAAAGCTGAGCTCCTACCAGCAGTGTGCAATGCATCGCAGGTCGCACGAAGGATGTGCCGACTGGCCGAACATGCAGAGCAGACAAGGTCAGCCACTTCCTGCTTGACTTGAGAGTCCAGAAGGGAGTCCAATTTAGATTCCACTGAGAACTGCCTTCTGGTAATCTCCCATGTGACCGACATAGTTCAGGGCCCTGATACCCAGAGTGGAAGAAGTGAAAATCTTCTTGCCATACTGGTCCAGAAGGCGGGATTCCTTGTTAGGTGAAGATGAGCTGAGGTGCTTGGGGTGAGCTGACCGGCCATACACGGTGCTAATCACAACAGCGTCAGCTCGAGGGTGGGAGTCTAAATAGTCAACACCCTCGGGAGCCTGGTACAGCCTGTTCAACTTCCTGGGAAGTGGGGCTAAGGCTGACGCCTGTTTCCATATAGTGGTGATAAGGTCGGCATGAGGCTCGATCCAGGGTGGCACCAAAGTTGGAGCTGTCACGGGCAGATCCAGATGCTTAGCGAGTTTTTTTACGCTGGAGGTCTGGCTTTAAGGATTGCCACTTATGTACTTCCTGGATCTTGCGTAGCAACTCCGTGAAGGAAAGATCCTCTGGAGACTTCGGAAGAGTCCTTGGCCGGGGCTTGGACGGAAAGCGTGGCTCATCGTCTTGCTCGGAACTGTCGGAAGCATCAGAGGTGTCCGAGGAAGAAGATGAAGAAGTAGACTACCTCTCCCAACAAGGGGGAGGAACGGACCCCTTGGGAAGTCCCTGGGGTAGTGTGTCCTGCCCCTCTCTGGACCCAGAAGGTTTATCCCTGGTGTATGGAGATGGGAAGGGAGTTTGTCGTCGTGGACATACGGGAACCGGCACCGGAAGACGACTCTCCACCTCTCTGGTGAGCTGAGCCTTGGCCTCAGCCCACCGGGAGGCCAGAGTCTCCTGCAGATCCACCGGCGGCTGGGGGGCGGTGGAGGAGGAGGGGGATATGGGTATGGACTATACCCATAAGGTGCGTATCAGTAACCCGACGGCGGGAAGCCCGGCATCGGGTATTGAGGTGCCGGGTACTGCGGTGTCAGATAAGTTGGCGCCAGGTACTGAGGTGTCGGATACAGCGGTCCCGGGTATGACGACGTCTGATACGACGGGGTTGGGGAACCAGGAAGGGGGCTGCCGGAGCAAATGGCCCGGCTGGAGGCCCCACTGGCGGATCTGGAGTAGAAGGCCCAGAGGGCCTGGCGTCGGGGTGGCATCCGGGAGCAGGATGTCGCCTGGCGTCGGCAATACCAGTGTCGGAGCCAGAGGCCGAGGTGCCAGCGTCCGGGAAGCCGATGTCAGATCAGTCGGACCAGCGGGTGGACGGTCTGACGGAGGTGGAACAGGAACCTCAGCGTCGCCCGGGGATGGAGGGAGAAATCCTCGCGTCGAGCTGAGGGAGACCCAGGGTCCTCAAGGGCAGTGAAGACGCGGGAGCCAGGAACCACGGACGGGAGGGTCCAGTGTCGCTCTTCTGCAGGCGGACGCCGGTGAACCCGGACGTGCAGCTTAGCAGCGTGATCCAGGGAGGGGCCGGCATCCGACTTGATGGACCCATCGCCGGAGGTGGGCTGCAATGGAGGGGTGGCCTGGTCGGGCAGAATAGGGGCAGCGCACCGCCCCGAAGGGTCGGGCGACTTACGGACCTTCTCCGTGCGGGCATCGGAGGAGCCGACGTCCGGCTTATTAGAGCGATTCGCACCAGCAGGCCAAGAAACCACAGCTTTACCGGGCGGAGGCCTCCAAAGCCGAAGGAGCCCGGCGCAAGCCAGGCGGGTGGGCTGATGCGCCTTATAAGCCTCCCAAGGCGAAGTCCGTCATGGAGTAGTCCCCCCGAGGGACGCTACCTTTTAGCACGTGACTTTGAGAAGTCACAGGTGAGAGCCTGTCCCGTGCTTTTTCTTATCCTTTTTCTTGCGATGGCCTTCAGGAGAAGTTGACGCCTGCCAAAGCTTTTTCAATTCTCTCTCCATGGAGCTCATTTTCTTTTTCAAAATATGGGCCTCCAGGGACTTCTGCTGCCTTCTCCGGGTGGCCGCGTTAAAACTAAGGCAGTGCTGGCACTTCTCTACCAGATGGTCGGGGCCTAGGCAAAAAAGGCACAGGGAATGGCTGTCCTTGTGCAGGAGTTGGGCGCCGCATGAGTCGCACTTGTTTTGTGCTCGGAGGGTGTAGGGGCGACATACACTGATGAATACCTGATGGATGATAGGAAAAAAAAAAAAATGAAAATACTCTGAAATACCGGACAATAAAGCCTGACAAGCAAGGAACTTTACTGCAAGGCACTGGCATGAGCTAATGGCGGGAAAGAACTGGAAGGCAGGCGTGAGGACCGCCTTTATACCGGCGTCTCCTGACACTGGTCACCTGGCGTGGGGCAGTCCCTCGCCACAGACTGCCTAGCTAGAAATTTTTCCGTGGGGTCCTGCCACCTGCCGGCGCAGTCCTTGTAATTATCTACTGCAAGAGCCCTCTGAAGTAACATCAGGGATTCCTCTGGATTCACCCTCTTGTTATGAAATTGCAGATAGGGAGGTTTGCACATTAGTGCCTGTAACTCTGAAATACATCTACCTGACGTAATGGCAACCAAGAATAGAATTTTCCAAGAAAAGTAATGAGTTCGCTGATTCAGCGGGCTGAAGGGCTCAAAAAAACATTCATTTTATTTTTTTCATTTTTTAACCAGGAGAGAGAGAGAGAGAGAGAGACTGAGCTGAAGCTTATTTACAGGTGTGACCTGGGAGCACAAGGAAGTTAAGTGACTTGCTCAGGATCAGCAAGCAAAAAATTAAAATCCCACACAGGGACTGGACCCTGGATAGGGGGATAAAGGTGCAGGATACATTTTAAAAAGGTTCTGCTCAAAGGTAACTGGGACAAGCGTTTGTTGCCCTCAAGTAAATGGAATGCAGCAATAGCTGAAAGGTGGACTTTTACAAAGAAATATTTCAGTCCACCATCCGACAAGGAAAGCAAATAGTCTAAGATGCTCTGAGGGGAACACTCATAAGGGTCCAAGTCGGCATAGGCGGCCCAAATGGAGAAGCATTCCACTTCACAGAATAGGAAGACCTCGTGATGGCTTCCTGGCAGCCCGAGGACTTCTGCCACCTTTGAGAACACCCTGAAATGCGAGTGGATTATGTCCTCAGGAGCCAGGCATGCAGACGGAGGGAGTGAAGTTCCAGGTGTAGCAGGGAGCCTTGTGCCTGGGACAACAGAGCCTGGCAAATTGGCAGAGGTAGGAGATCCGGTTCAGAGAGCTGTAGAAGCAGAGGTAACTAAATCTGTCTTGGCCAGAAGAGTGATATGAGAATCACAGACGCCCCCCAGATCAGTCTGTGTAGTACTCTGTATGAAAGAAAGGGTGAGGACATAAAGAAATCTTCCTGTCCAGGAAAGAGCTAACACGTCCCGCCACACAGGTCCAGGACCTTGCCTGAGAGAACAGTAAAGAGGCAGTTTTGTGGAGAGGCAAATAGGTCCAACTCCAGTTGGCCCCATTGGTGGAAGACGTCATTTAGGACGTCTGGTAGAATTTCCCACTTGTGGACCTATGCAGTAGATCTGCTCAGGGCCTCCGCCAGGGTTTTGGACACCTTAGGAATGTGGACCACCAGAAGATGGATATTTCTGATCACCCAGTACTAGACCCTCATCATTCTCTACAGAGAGGGTATAAATGGGTGCCTCTTTCCTAGTTTAGGTAATGAAGTACCGCAGAATTGTCCGATTGCACGGAAGGCAACTGGGGAGAGTCTCGAACCCTGTAAGGCATAGAAGACCGCCCTTATGTCCAGGACACTGATATGGAGATGGGTCTCTACGGCATCAAGGATCCTTGAACCGGACGTGCAGGAGATGAGCACCCCACCCTGTCAAGGAGGCATCTGTAGTCAAATGAGACCTGGGACAGGAGAATGAAACATCATGCCTCGTATGTTGTCCCTGGACTTCCACCATTGTAGTGCACAAATGCCGGGGAAGACATCAGGACCGGGGCATCGAAATTGTCATCCTGCTGGTCCCACTGGACTCTCAGGGACCACTAAAGGATCCTCACATTCAACCTGGCATTGGGAACCATCGGTATTGTGGCCGCTAAATGTCCCATAAGGTGCAGGTAGTCTCGTGTTGAGACCAAGCTGCTGGACTCTAGTCTGCACACTAAAACAATCATGGCGTCCACCTAAGCCACTGGCAAATATGCCATCCCCAAGAAGGCATCTAACACGGCTCCAATATAGAGGAAGCGCTACGATGGGTCCATTTTGGACTTCAGATAGTTTACAGCTATCCACCTGGGCAAACAACTGCAGGGTTCGAGAAAACGTGGACAACAGCCTTTGGCAGGAAGACGCTTTCAGGAGCCAGTCGTCCAGGTAAGGAAAGACATACAGGCCTTCCCTGCAGAGGGCTGCTGCAACTGCCGCTAAGCATTTTGTAAATACCTTCAGGGGCGAGGAAAGGCCGAATGGGAGGGCCCTAAACTGATAATGATGACCGTGAAACAAAAAACAGAGAAACTGTCTGTGCGCAGGGTGAATTAGGATATGGAGGTACACATCCTTCAAATCGAGAGAGCAGAGCCTATCTCCCTTGTTCAGCAAGGAAAGAAGTGTCAGGAGAGACACCATTCTGAACCTCTGGTATTTGAAATAGAGGATGAAACACCTTATATCCAAAATGGGGCGTAAGTCCCCTGTCCATTAGGGAAACAGGGAAAAAAATGGGAGTAAAATCCTGTACCCTTCTGTGGAGGGGAACTGGTTTGATGGCACATTTTGTGAGCAAAGTGTCGATTTTGTTCCGTAAACCAATGCTTGGTCGGGGAGATAATGAGACACCCTTGGTGGCAAAGCAAGGGGAATCTCTATAAACTCCAGGGTGTGTCCTGACTCGATCAATTGCAGGAGCCACAGGTCAGAGACGGCTTGCCACCCCTGTAAGTGCTGCGAAAATCTGTCCCCAACAGACGTGGGAAGTGTCTCCAGTCCCATGGCCGGAGGAAGACCTTCCAGACGAAAGCTGGCCCTGCTGGGGAGCAGCAGGGACGTAACGGGACATTTTCTGAGCATTACTAGGGCCAGGCAAAGTCAACTGAGGCTTTCGTTTACTGGCAGGTGGTCTTTGAGTATTGGGACACGCCTTGTAGAGGCGGCCCCTGGAGAATCCCGAAGGCCGGTTTTGCTTTTGGATGGTACAGGGTCCGGATTGATTGAAGGGTATGACCAGAGTCCTGTAAGTCCTTTAACATTTCTTGGGTCTGTGGACCAAAGAGCTGACCACCCTTACAGGGAGCGTTAATGATAGAATGCTGCACATCCTGTGAAAATCCTGACACACTGAGTCAGGCGTGACATCTGAGACAAACGCCTACCAAGGATATACGGGCCACAGTATCAATGGCATCATAGGTAGCCCTAAGCAGGTGGTGGCAAACAGCCACCACTGTAGACATCTCAGCAGTCAGAGCCTCCCAGGCAGAACCCGCAGGGAAGGACTGCACCGTTGCCTGGGAGGCTTTTAGGATTTCCCTCCTGATATTTCAGGAGGTGTCCCATGTAATTAAGTATACGGAGAGACATAGTAGCTGAGGCATAAACCCTTTTCCTTATAACACCCAATTTCTTGGATTCCTTATCAGGGATTGAGCACTCATTTGCTGAGGTCTACAGGACCTATCATAAGCAACGCTGATCACCGCAGAGTCCGCCTGAGACGGAGACATAAATCAGTGATGGAATCCCGGGGCCTGGTAAATCCGATCAGCCTTACGAGGACTGGAGGGAATTCTGAAAGGTTGCTTCCAAGCAGCCCAAATAGACTCTTCAAAAGGCGTCTACTAAAAGGGGATGACCATAATGGGGCATTCCGGTACCCCTAAATACTGTGCCAACTTCTTTCTTGAAGCAGCCTGCTCAGTGCTCTGGAACCCAAATGTTGTGCATCATAATGTCCAAAAATGTGGGATCATCTGGCGGAGAAACATAGAAACATAGAATTTGATGGCAGATAAGGACCGCTTGGCCCACCCAGTCTGCCCATTTCCCTACCTACTGGATAAGCTGCAGATCCTAGTTAACCAGCAGCCTACTTCTTCCTACCCCCACCACCCTAGAATTGCCTTATGACTGTCCCATGCATGCTTGAATTCCATCATGGATTTTGACTCCACAACCTTCCTCCGGAAGGCCGCTCCATGCATCCACAACCCTCTGTGATAAAATACTTCCTTAAATTACCCCTGAGCCGCACTCTATCTTCAAATTGTGCCCTCTGTTCTTGCACACCCTTTTTTGAAAGATGCTACCCTCTTGGACTTTGTTGATTCCTTGAGGTACTTGAAAGCTTTCTATCATGTCCCCTCTCCTCCTTTCCTCGAGGCTATACATATTAAGCTCCTTTCGCCTCTCTTCATATGTCTTCCGTGCAGACCCTGCACCATTTTAGTTGCCTCTGGACAGCTTCCATCCTGTCTATGTCTTTGCAGAGATTGGGTCTCCAGAACTGCACACAGTACTCAGATGGGGTCTCACCAGCTGTCTGTACAGAGGGATAATAACTTCCTGTTTTCTACTGTGATGCCTCCCTATGCATCCCAGTGCATCCCCCAGCCCTCCTTGCTGCCCTCTCACATTGCTTGCCCACCTTTAGGTCATCTGATATGACTACCCCAGGTCCCTTTCCATTTTTGTTGTTGTTAGTATCTCACCCCCCATTGTGTACTCTTCCCCTGGGTTTTTGTTTCCCAGGTGCATTACCTTGCACTTCTTAGCACTGAATCTAAGCTGCCATACATTTGACCATTCCTTTAACCTTGCCAAGTCCCTTCTCATCCTTTCCACCCCACCCTGTGCATCAACTCTGTTGCAGATCTTTGTGTCATCTGCAAAGAGACATACTTTTCCTTCCAGTCCTTCTGCAATGTCGCTTATAAAGACATTGAAGAGGACCGGTCCTAATACTGAACCCTGCGGTACCCCACTAGTAACCCTCCTTTCTTCTGAGTGGACTCCATTTACTATTGCTCTCTGGTCCTATTCTCCAGCCAGTTCTTTACCCAGGCTGTCATCTTGGGACCCACTCCCAGGCTGGCTAACTTGTATATTAATCTTTGTGTGGGACTGTGTCAAATGCCTTGCTAAAGTCTAGGTAGGCCATGTCCACAGCCCCTCCCTGATCTACTACTTTGGTCACCCAGTCAAAGAAATCTATCAAATTCGTCTGGCATGACCTTCCCGCTGTGAATCCATGCTGCCTTGGGTCCTGTGCCCCTCTGGCCTCTAGATACTTGACAATTCTTTCCTTCAGAAGTGATTCCATCATTTTCCCTATCACTGAGGTTAAACTAACAGGTCTGTAGTTTCCCGATTCTGCCTTGCTCCCACTTTTGTGAAGGGGAATCACATCTGCCCTCCTCCAGTCCTCAGGTACCACCCCATCCTCCCATGATTTGTTAAAAAGGGTAGTCAGTGGTGTCACTAGTTCTACCCTTAGTTCTTTTAGAATTCTGGGATGAATCCTATCAGGCCCCATTGCTTTGTCCACCTTCAGTTTTAAGAGTTCTTTCAGAACCCTTTCTTCTGTAAATGGGCTGGTATCAACTTCTGTATCCAGAGTGTTTCTACTGTTTGTTTTAGGTACCTCCCCCTCTTCATTTGTAAATACTGAGCAAAAATATTTGTTTAATATCTCTGCCTTTTCACAGTCTCCCTCTGCCCACCCTCCCTCCCTTTATTAAGCCTCACTATCCCTCCCTTGGTCTTCCTTCACTCCCTGATGTACCTATAAAGGTTTTATCCCCTTCTTAACTGAGTTGGCTATCTTTCCTCGGTTTGGACCTTTGCTGTTCTGACTGCCTTCCCAGCCTCCTTTTGCTTTAACTGATACAGTTCCCTGTCCTGCTCCTTCTGTGATTCCTTGTACTTCCTGAATGCTTTCTTTTTCTCTTGAACCTTCAACTGCCACTTCTTTTGAGAACCATAGTGGTTTCTTACATCGTTTTGTTTTGTTTATTTGCTTCACACAAAGGCTCGTTACCTCTGTAATGGCAGTTTTTATTTCCCATTGTTCTTCCACCCCTCCTTCCTGCCCATTTGCTAGTGCATTCCTTAGGCACTCACCCATTTTGGCAAAGTCAGCCCTCCTAAAGTCCAGTACTTTTGTCTTTGTATGGCTTGACTCTATTGCTGTGTTTATTGTGAACCATACTGTTCAATGTCGCTAGTTCCAGATGGCTACCCACTTCTACATCTGTGATCCTCTCTCCATCTTCATTTGAGAGAATCAAGTCTAATATTGCTCCTCTCGAGTGGGCTCCAATACTAGTTGTCTACGGCATGCCCCCTGTAGGGCATCTAGAATAACTTAACTCTTCAAAGTGGCAGCTGCAACTGTACTCCAGTTAACATCTGGCATATTCAGATCACCCATCAGCAATATCTCCCTTTTTCTGCCATTCTAAGTATACTTTCTATCATTTCCTTGTCCATTTCTCCCTGAGAAGGGGGTTCATACAACCCCGCGGATTGTGGTGCCATTGCCTGTCTCCAAATTTACCCACAGTGCTTCTTCTCCTCCTCCCTGTTTATCCTTTTGTTCTGTTGCTTTTATTCCTTCCTTATGTAAGAACTTCTCCTCCTCCCTCGTTTATCCTCCCTGTCCCTCCTGTAGATAGTGTATCCTGGTATGTTTACGTCCCAGTCATGGTTTTGTGTGTACCATGTTTCGGTGACTGCCACGATATCCAGATATTCCTCCTCCATCAAGGCCACTAATTCAGGAAGCTTGTTACCCAGACAGAACATGAGAGTTCAAGGGTAGGTTCACCCTGAACTGACAAGGCAGCCGAGGAGGACTGAGGGGAGTCCCCCTGGTCCATACTGTCCTCATCCTCTGGGTCATCCACGTCTACATCCTGAGAGTGAAATCCCTGGGAGATGGAGAAGAGTTGGCCATCCTCTGGGCTGGAGAAGCCCGAAGGGAGCAGACCGGAGCTGAACCTTCAGTGGGGGGGTGAGGGGTCTGTGTAAGGTCCAGGCTAGTATTTACTAGAGCCTGGACATCAATCATGGCCATTTGCCCAGCAGAAGTAGCTGGGGTAGCATGGACTGAGTGAATAGGGACCACTGGCATTATAGAAAAAGGCAGTGGAACCAAGCAAGCAGCCGTCGCGGGAGGTGTGTATAGGACCACAGGATCATCGGCGAAGGTGCTAACACAGAGCCCTTTGTGGTAAGGCCAGTCATCGACAAAAGGATCGTCGATGGGCCAGAAGCCATCATCGATGGACGCTGGCTAGAAACCACGGGGGGGCAGCGATGGCAGCTGCAATTTCACCCCAGAACCCTCCGTCGACAGAGGAGCCATCGACAAGAGAGAAGCCAACAATTGTTGATGGTACAGAAAACAATGCAGCAGTGGCCACCTTCTCGGTACTTGTCTTTCTGGTAGTGATCGAGGCACTCGTCGACAAAGGTGCAGCAGAAACATGCTTCATTTTGCTGGCATGTTTCTTTTTTTTTTTTGCGCCCCCTCCTCTTCTTAACCGCCAAGCTATCCGCCTGGTCACGGATCCCCCTGCTGCGGCATCCCCATTCCGCCGTACTCCCTATTACCCCCTGGCTTGCCCCAGGGCGGGGCGTAGCACCCCGGTTGGCGCCCGCGAATGACGTGGTTAGGGGCGGGAGTCGGGCTGAGGAGCTTTGGCAGCCCGAGGACGGCATCATTAAGGCAGTGGGAGGAGGCTAGGTTTTTTCCCCGTTAGAGGGGCGGGAATGCAATGGCGCCTGCGTCTGTCCCACCCTTAGTAACTGTTGGCCCGTATAATTTGAGGTTCTCCTGGTGTCCACCAGGTGTCCCTCTTACTGGCAGTGGCGTCGCGCCCCTCCCGGAGAAGGAGCAGTAGGTGGGAAGCTCGATCCTTCCCCCCCAGCCAGCCCTCCGACGACCTGAGTCCGTTCCCGAACCCACGTCACCGGCGCCGCAAGCGGAAATCCAACCGCTGCACCAGCAGGCTGGCCTTTGCTGGCATGTTTCTTACCAGGACCGTCCCGTCGGCGTGGAGGGCTCACCCGCAGAGCGATGAGACCCTGAGGAGGACATCGAAGACTCCCTGGGCTTGGAGCATTGCTGCTGCTCCAGAAAAGCAACCTTTTGCTCCATGAGGAACTCACGAAGCTACGGAAGCCTTCGATGTTTAGTGGCTTTATTGAACCACTTACAGAGGATACAGTCCCGGTTGTCATGTTCAGGACCAAGGCACTGAACACAGATGTAAGTGGATGACTTCTGTAGCAATTCTGTGACCACAGGTACACTTTCGGAACAAAGGATCCAAAGACATCAGTAGATGAAGCGGTTTAGAATGAATGTTTGATCGGTAGAACTCTTCGTCGATGACTGGTAAGCAGAGCTCGGAAGGGGGACTTGTTGCATGCAGCTGCAGTTGAAAGAACTGAAGAGCAGCTGGGACCGTCCCGTTATCGTGCCATACAGACACCACATGGTAAAGTTAGGGGTAGGTCCCAGGGTCGACTGCTGAGAAGTCATCCAGAGGAAAAAACACCTGCGGTTGATATCCCATGTGTTATAACCTGCTGCAAGAAATTGTCTTGAAGATGATTTCCTAATACTGCCATACTAAGAAGTATAAATTCAGTGAACCCACCAAACTACACATCCTAATATTGCCATCACAGACAGCGTATGTTCATACTAACATACTAAAAAGCCAGCAGAATAGGCCCAATGGTCAATCAAGTCTGCCGTCCCAGGGCACTGTCATAGCCTCCCCCTTCCCACTAGGTTCCCTTCCCCCAACCCCCGGGGAGGCTCTGGGAAGCACCCTCCCCCTATACCTATCCCAGCCTCTCCTGAACCCCTCCACAGTGGTAACAGCCACCAGCCCCGCAGGTAATGCATGCCAGGGCTCCACTACCCTCTCAATGAAGTAACATCTATTTGTTTCTCCCCTTAGTCTCCTGCCATCCAGCCTCATTGAGTGTCCCCTGGTGGCCCCTACCTCCCTCAGCTGCAGCATCCCATCAAGGTTGACCCCGCTTATTCCCTTGAGATATATGAAGACCTCGATCATATCCCCCCCGTCCCTCCTCTCCTCCAGCAAGTACAGGCTGAGCTCCTCTAGTCGCTCCCCATAGGGCTCTTCCCCTTTTATCCCTTTTCAAGTAAGGATGCCAAAACTGCATGCAGTATTCAAGGTATGGCCTAATCAGGCAATTATACAGCGGCAGGAGCACCTCTCTGCTCCTTGAGGTTATCCTCCTGGCTATGCACTCCAGCATATTGTTAAGCAGGGGGCGCCCAGCCCATCGGCTGCTCAGAGTTATTCATTTTGGCATCCACCACCACCAGAGGTCCTTCTCCCCGAAACTTCTAGCGTCACCCCAGGGTACTTGTGAGCTGGGTTTCTGGCCCCCAGGTGGAGAACCCTGTATTTCCCAGTGTTAAACTTTAGTTTCCAGGCATGTGACCACCTCCCCAGAGTCTCCAGGTCCTCATGGAGAGCCAGCTTTCCCTTCTTCCCATCTACTACTGCCCACAGCTTTGAGTCGTCAGCAAAGAGGCTCATCCTGCTCCTGATACCACCCCGATGCCCGAGATATAGGCCGGTGGATGTCATATACCTAGATTTCAGCAAGGTGTTTGATTCAGTGCCCTATAATGGACTAAAAGCAAAAATGAGGGAGATGGGGCTGGGAGGTCAGGAGCTAATTTGGGTTGAAAATTGGCTTTTGGGGCGTTTACAGAGGGTAATGGTGGGTGAGATACTCTCCTCTCCCAGGAAGGTAATCAGTGGGGTCCCTCAGAGTTCAGTATTGGGGCCAATCTTGTTCAATGCCTATGTCTCGGATATAGGGAGGGGGGTTAGAAATAGGTTGAGTCTCTTTGCGGATGATTCAAAACTAGGAGCACTGGTGGATTGTGAAGAAGCGAGGGAGACAGTCCAGGGGGATCTGGATATTCTGGAGGGGTGGTCAAAGAGATGGGGACTGAAATTTGATGCTGGGAAATGTAAGGTACTTCATTTGGGAGTCAATAATCTGGGCCCTGTTTACACTTTGGGGGGGGGGGTAACACTGCAAGTCACATTGGGTGAAAGGGATTTAGGGATGGTGGTAGACGTCAAAATGAATAACTCTGAAAACTGTAGAAGAACTGCAGCCAAAGCAAACAGGATACTGGGCTGCATAGCCAGGGGAATTACGTCCAGAAGGAGGGAGGTGAATCCTCCCTCTATATAATACTATGGTCAGGCCGCAGCTTGAGTACTGTATACAGTTATGGAGACCCCATCTGAAGAAGGACACAGCACTTCTGGAGAGGGTTCAGAGGAGAGCGACCAGGATGATTCAGGGCATGGAGGGGAGGCCTTATGAGGAGAGACTGGAAGAGCTTGGGCTTTACTCACTGGAGGAGAGGAGGGATAGGGGAGATATGATAGAGGTTTTCAAGTATGTAAAAGGAATAACCAGGAGTGGAACCAAGAAGCTGTTTAGGCTAAAGAAGGGGGGGCATAACCAGGGGCCATGAATGGAAATTGGAGGGAGAAAATTATAGGGGGGGGGAGCATAGGAGGCATTTTTTCCACTGAGAGGGTGGTGGAGCCGTGGAATGCGCTGCCCAGGAGACTGTTGGAGGAGGGCACAGTGGAGGGCTTCAAGAAGGTGTGGGACAGGTACAAGGGGAAACAAACCAGAGAGGGCCCTCTTGGGGGATGGGGGGCTGGTAAGGCGAGCAGCCACTAGGTTGCTGGCTTTCGAGCAGACATTGAGAGACCTTTTGGCCTATTCTGCTTGCTTTTAGTATGTTATTAAACAGAGGCCCCACCACCAAACTACACACTTCCTAATATTGCCATCCCAGAGGGTGCATATTTATAGCAGCAGTACTACGCCAAAAAAAGTGCACTTTTTAACAGTTTATTCCCTGTGCTCTGCTGATCGTATTCCCATACTGTTTCCTGCCACCATTGTGCTACCACAGAGTAATTTGCAGAGTTATCCTCTGCCTTTTTTGTTTTAACATTTCTGCCCCCAAGCATGTTACACTGGAACCTCCTCTGCTGCCAACTGCAGATGTGTACAACTTGCAGGGACATCGGAAATGGTCAGCAGAGGGTCCCACTGCTGTAGTCAAAAGACGTGATGCAACCTAAAGGAAAAGCGCAGCTGAAAATTAGTCAGGCACCATATTTATTGCACCACCCCAACAATTCAAATAAATTGCAACTATCTAAAAAAACTAAATATGACAAACAAAATATTTACAAGTAAGGAAACTGGAACTTTGGCCGCATGCTTACAGCCAAAAAGCAGAATTTTGATAGTTCACTTCCTGATTTGGTAGTACTGCTGCTTTACAATTTTGGTGACCGGTAAAGGCACACCGGAGCCAGGGCTCGTTTATAGGTGCGACCCAGGGAAAAGGGGAGTAGGATATACAAGGCAGTACAGAGCAGTATATTATCACATCAACTGAGCCAGCTAAGGCAAATCCATAAACAAGATCGGGAACAACCAACCAGTACAAAAAGGGAGTGTGGTATACAAAGACAGTACAGAGCAATAAAATAGCACATCATGTGAGCCAAAATTAGGCAAATCTAAACAAGAAGACAAACAAAATATATACAATATAGTTTATATTAAGTCCATTTAAACAAATCTAAAATGTCAATAATACAATAAGAATACAGAACAGGGTGCTAGGGATTATAGAAGAATGGTACAAAAATTTGCGGGGCTTCTTCCTTCCTTCACTTCTTTCCGCTTTTAGGGCAGTGGCAGGTGGGGCATCCCCCCCTCCCCCATGGCACTATGCAGTGATCACCCCTACTTAAACCAAATAAAGACACCATGGACCCTGCCTCTACCGCCCTATCTCAATCCTCAATGTCTATTATAAAATTTATATGGGTATTTGGGCTTCAAGATTAGAAACTTTCCTCCCCACAATTATTCACCCTGACCAGGCTGGATTTATTAAACAACGAAGTACATCGGAGAATATACAACGAACCATGCTATTAATAAAATATATTCATACCAGGCAGATTCCCACAGCTTTTTTTAAGTTTTGATGCCGAAAAGGCTTTTGACAGAGTTTCTTGGAAATTTCTTTGGGACACTCAAATGCTTTTCCTTCCCTGACTCCTTCCTATCCTGGCTTAATACAATATACTCACAACCCAAAGCATATATCCGTCTGAATGGAGTGGTAATACCCCTTATACTTTTACAACAGGATAAAAGACAGGGCTGCCCACTTTCTCCTTACTTATTTGCTCTTTACATGGAACCCTTACCCTTGGCTATAAGACAAGACCCTCAGATAGAAGGAATCCTCTTAGGTCAAAAGACCTACACAATTTCCCTATTTGCAGAAGACATCCTACTGTCAGTCCTTTCCCCCCTAGCTACCAACACTTAGAATTTGCGAAGTATTGAATAAATACGAATGAATAGCTAACTTTAAACTAAATACAACAAAAACGGAGGCCATGTTATATTTTATCCCAACACAAACCCTTAAAAGATCCTTACCCCTAAAATGCAGATCCACTAAGTTAAAGTATTTAGGTATCCATATACCCTCCAAACTGGAACATTTGAACTAGTAAATTACGAACCCACCTCTCTTCAAATATAAGAAGACTTAAAACAGTGGGGCAATCTAAAATTAACCTTTTTTCAGAGAATACAAACCATTTGCATGAATATTTTGCCTCGCTTACTATACTTATTCCAAAATGTCCCGACCTTCCCAGCTACTTTTTATTTTAAATCCAAGAATAAATTAATTTCAACAATTTATTTGGGAAAACCAGAGGCCAAGAATACGTCAATCTCTCTTATTTCTATCTCAGGCTCACGGGGGAGTCAACCTCCACGACTTAAAAAAAAAAAAAAAAAAAAAAACACACACATGTAACTGCAGCTCTTCTAAAACAATATTTTTTTCTCTGGCTTTCTCCTGGTTATTCTTCCAGGTGGAAAAAGATAAAATTTGTAATATATGACCTTCATGATATAGAAAAAAAATTGCTTTTTCCTACCCTGCCCTCTCCCCATCCCTGACTGATTTTTCAAAATTCACTGCACAGATCTTGCTAACCTGGAGGAATCTTAAAAGCAAGAAAACCTTTAAATAATGTTTCTTCTTTTTTACCCTAATTTACAGAGATGAAGGGTTCTATCTGTCCCAGCTGGATACACATTCAAGATCTGGAGCAGGTTAGGCCTGAGTTGCTACCATCAATTAATCAACACTTCAGGAGTCTCATCTTCTTAAATTCATAGCATTCATCTTCTCTTCGAGAGAGACCAATATCGTTACATCCAAGTGAGAAACTATATCCTGCTACATCGGGACTTCCCCACTTGCTCCCCTAGCCCTTTGCCTATTCTATGAATTTTGCTCAGGGATACTCTAATAGGTAAGCCCTGGGGAAACTTCATAGGTCACCTATACAGAATGCTGCAAGATAATTTGGGAGATTCATCGGTCTCGATACTAGAAGCCTGGAATAAGGATTTACAACTTGAAATTCCCCTCCCACTCGGACAAGAATCAAGCTTAAAAGCGATTAAGATTACATCATCAGTTATATGGAGGAAATTTGCCTGGAAATTTCAGTCCTGAAATAATTCCGTTCCCCGGCAGTACTAGCAAAATATCTACCAGCCTCATATAGTAGATGCTGGAGAACTGTCATTGTCCATTAGCTGACCTGGGCCATATCTTTGGTATTGCCCAGCCCTAATGCCCTTTGGATAACACTTCCAAGAGAGCTGAGGGGTGTCTCAGGAAACAACTGAACTGACAGCAGAAATTGTAATGCTATCCATCTTCCCTCCCCACAGATGGAATTAGACTAATACCCTGCTTCCTCTTCCTTTTGGCTGAAGGAAAAACACACACACACATAACCCAGAAATGAATATCCCTCTTATACCCACAATTTCAGATTGGCACAACCTAGCAAAAACATCTATATATTAGAACATATGACAGTCAAACTCCATAATAAACAGGAGACCTTACTCAGGAAATGGCAGAGTTGGATATTATACTACTCCCAAAGGGCAAATCCTTTGTCCCCTAGATCCCATGGGAAGGATTAACCCCTAGTCAATATGAGGGCTGAGTAAGCACTCACCCCTTTACTTTAAGGATCCTCCACTCTCCCCGTGGTATGGGAGACAGGGAAGATCTCTCCTCCCTCGGACCCATACAGTTTAGTACATACTAGCTGAAGGAGGTCCCGCCGCCTGCCAACAACGAGATCTGAGACAGGAATCTTTTGATGCGTACTGAATAAAAATAGTGTGTGTATTAATTGAAATTCACTATTACAGTGTTGTACAGTTGTTACTGATATAATTTCTTTGTAATATTTAAACACAACAAACTGGAAATGCTCAATGATAAATGTTCAGTTGTACCTACCAGGTGCATAAAATGCTGTCGCAGAGTTTTATTTAACTCTAAAAATTGATTAGCGTTTTGCTCATAAAAGTTCTAAAACATTGTGAAAATGCATATCACTTGCCTCACTGTGTTTAACATACATAACACTTCTAGAAAACCTACATAAATGCTTTCTGTGCAGTTAGGATTGTCACAAAAAAAAAACTGCTAATCAACTATTTAAAACCCTGTGTCAACTAATAAAGAAATTGGGGTGGGGGGAGAGAGAGAAGAGGATGCTAGGGCTATATGAAGGAGTAGCAACTGGCATTATAGGAGTGGAGATATTCAGTGGACCCAACGCTAAACTTCACACTTCCTAATACTACCATCCCAAAAATCATATATTCAGTGGACCCACCACCAAACTACACTTTCTAATGCTGCCATCCCAAAGAGTGTATATTCAGTGAACCCACCAAACTACACACTGCCTAATACTGCCATCCTAAAAGTGTACATTCAGTGAATCCACCAAACTACATGCTTCCTAATACTGCCATCCCAAGTATATATTCAGAGAACCCACTACCAAACTACACACTTCCTAATACTGACATCCCAAAAAATGTATATTCAGTGGACCCACCACCAAACTACACGCTCCCCAATACTGTCACCCCAAAAGATCCTATTTACTACGTGGAGCAACCACCAAACTACACACTTCCCAAAGTCAATTCTCAATACTGCCATCCGAAAATGTATATTTGGTGGATCCACCACCGAAAGACACACTTCCTGATACAGTCGACGCCACTTAAAGGGGATGCGGTTAACAGGGACGTCCACTTAATTGGGACAATCCCCAGAACTCCGATTAAGTGGCTATATTATCCTATGGAGACATCTGCTGTTTAGGGAAGGACACCCCCACCGCTCATCGGGGACGATTACAGCCAGCCTTGCCTTTTACTTGGATGTGCTAACTCCCCTTACACCCATTGATTAGGTGTGACTCACAGCTATTAGCTGGAAGAGGGATGTTACTGGAGCCATTAACTGCTGGCTGTTTCCCCATACCTCTCCCTGTACTGTACTTCAATCAAAGTCCTTTCCTCTTATGTCCTACCACCGATACAGGCTTGTGTGGTAACAAAAGACAGGCGGTGAGGTAGAGTAACTTACAGACCTTTCCCCGGACTTCTCCCATGCACCATTGCCATCCGATCCCCTGTTCCTCTCTCCCGTACTCCTCCTGTACAACGCTGCGGTGGTGTGGTTGCAAAAGACAGGCAGCAAGGTAAAGTAACTTACAGTCCTCCCGCCACGATACTACCATGCTGCCGATGCCACCTGATCTCTGTTGTCCTTTCCCCATACCTTTTCATTTAGCACATTAGGTGGGGTAGCAGAGAAGTCGGTAGTGCATATCAAGACTGCTGTTCTCTCCCGTGCTTCTCCCATACATCTCACCATAGACACTACATGCTGCCAACTGCCGCCTGCTCTATTGTCCTCTCCCGCATTTCTCCCATACCTCTCAAAACCGACACTGGCATGCTGCCCGATCATCGGACTGCAAAAATACAAGCTTCTGTTAATCGGGACGGACGCTTAAAGGGGACGTATTGGTTGTCCACGGAGGTGTCCCCTTTAAGTGGCTTCTACTGTACTGCCATCACCAAAAGTGCATCATTGGTGAGCCCACAACCAACATACAAACTGCTACATAGTAACACCTCCAAATAGTGATATCCCAAAAGGTTAACTGGTAAGTCCACCACCAAACTATACACTTTCACAAACTGACATTTCCAAAATACAGTTATTCCTAAAGTGTGGATTTGTTTGACAGTAACTGGTAATGCTTGCTGCTGTCAAACACCCCACTACTCCTTTCACACATATCCTTTATAAGCACACTGGTTACCCTGCCTTTATATTGTGCCTTTGAGTGTATATTTCCATAAAATACATATAGTAATAGTTTCAAGTGCATGTTCACAGACAATAAAAGTGCAACAAAAATAAATGAGTGAATAAAAAGGTGGAGCGGTTGCAGTTTATGAGGCAGGTGTCATGGCGGACAGGAAAGAGGATAGTTGACGGAATACCATTGCGGATGGGAACACCATCAGTGCCATAACTGTATGTCTGTCCATCAGTAAACTTGTCCAACAATTAGACTTTCTTTTGCGGGGGGGGGGGGGCTGTGCCCGCTGCACCCCTATAAATATAATCAACTCCAAGGTCGCACAATATTGAAAAAAAAAAAATATATATATAACTATCAGCATTTAGTATGCAGGTATGACCGCAGAGTTTTCACTAATTTAGTTCACCTATCACACAGGATGCATTTGTAGACTGTCGGATTTGAACCACTACTGCCACCCACATCCTGCCTCACAGAGTCTACTACCCTAACCACTACGCTAAATGAGCAGCTGCCGAGGCAAACTCCACCCTCGCAGCTTTATATTTCCAAAGGCAGTGGTGTTTCGAACAGTGCAACGAGTTGTCCCGAGCTCTACTCGAAAGCAGCAACGAGACCTCGTCCGCCTTACCACTTCCACTGCAAGGTGTCTGCCATGACACCAGCATAAAGTGTAAGCAAGCCTCCCACAATCTTCCATGAGTTTGTTCAGTCACAGAGGACTATACTTGGCCCCGGAGAAAAGACGTCCCAAAAAACATCTGATTAGAGATTACAAAAACCTCTAACACGCACTGCACACTACTGCATCTCCCACTGCTGCCTACTGCTCTGATGTCAGCTGCAAGGGATTCTGGGATTTGTGGTAAAATAAAATGTCAGCCTACAACTAAGCAAAACTAGTCTAATAATCCACTATATTACAGCAAACAAAAAGCAAACTAAAATGTTTTTGTCCACAAAGTGCACAATGATTCCAGCTTCACACTGAAGTGTGGGGGTCCTTGGTGGTATGTTTTCTTTTAAGTCACACAAACTTACGGATGTCATGGTATCAAGATTTCACGGTGCACTGCAGTATCAGAAGTCAAGGTATTCTGATACTGTGAATGATTTCCAATACTGTGATAACCACCCTTTATGGTATACCACAGTTTCAGGTCTTAACTTATTTTTGAGGGTGAAACAACTATCCCTTTTGCACCATCTCTCCCTGACACCAAGAATTTGAGACATTTTTGTACAAAAATGATGACTGCCGTAATACCATGATATTCACAATAACTGCAATAGTACATCCCATAGTTATCATTCCAAAATGTGATACATAAAGTGCAGCAATCATAACATCAGTGGGGACAGGGACTGTTTAGTGGGGGAAACCAAAAACAGCAGCCAGAGCCAGACTGGCAGTGCTCCCCCACTTAATAAACGTGTAAACCAACAGTATATGACATATGTCTTCCTACACCATGGTTAAAGCAATGCAGAATGGGGTAGAACTCAATTCCTCCTCCTCTTACAAAACTGTATGATTGTTGCAGCGCTGTCTTTCACCTTTATTTAATTCTATAACAGTGTTCCACCACCAGAAAGGACAGCAGAATGCCTTCCTTCCAACATTTGTAATCCAACCTCAGAAGCTTTGGTCAAAGTCAAGGCTGCTGGCATCTGACTCCACTACTGGGACTTGTCCCTAAACTTAACAGAGCCCTATTACTACAGATGCTGATTCTTGCTTTGCTGGAATGCCTTGGCGAGAGATTGTGGCACTCCTGCCCTTCCCCCTTTAAAAACTAAACTTACAAAGGACAAAATCACAGTAATAATGACAATAAAATAAAACATTTAAACAGGGGCAACAATTTAGGGGTTGCGGTTTGAGGACCCCTAATCCTTCATCGCGGCATCAATACAGGGTTTCTTTAGCATTTATTCATATACATTTTGGTGGGTGGCGAAATTTTCACCCCTTCTATTTTGCTTAAATGGAGAATGCAGCCACAATCATTCTGCTGTAACTGGACTTTGCAACACCTATGATTTTGGCAAAATTTATTTATTTATTTAGTTTTTGTTTACGGGTAGGTACACCTAGACAAGTTATATGCCTATTTTCAGGAACGACCGGGAGAGTACAGTGAAGGTATAACAGGTTCAACAGTTACAGTGATAATATCACTACTGTGCTTAAAGCTTAATACATTTCCTTCTTTCACTACTATCACGAATACTGTAATGTATCCAGCTGCATGCACTGCCTTGTATGTAATCCCCTTCCAGAATATTACTCATGTCTCTTCCCTGCACCACCTCTTGTATTGCAATACATCTAACTGCATGCATGGCCTTGTGTGTAATTTAATATGTAATCACCTGAAAACAGGCATCCACTGCCTAGTGTGCTTACCTGGTTTAACAACTAAATAAATAAAACAACACAGTGGTCAATATATGACCAAAGTCAGGGAAGCCGACACTTGACTCCACTTCTGGGACTTGTCCCAAAATAAAAACACAAGGTGTATTATTACAACTGTTGATTCCTGCTTTACTGGACTACCACAGGGAGAAGAACTGGTGCCCCCTCCCCCTTTACAAACCGCAGTTTCAAAAGGCAGATTCACTGTCATTAAAAAACACCACTAGAATAAATAAAGGTTTCAAACAGTACAGGACTCAATGTATGGCCAAAGTCAGCGCAGATGACACTTGACTCCATAGGTGAGACTTGTCCCACAACAACAACAACACAGGGAGATACTTGCAGTGACTGAACCTTGCTCTGCTGCGCCTTGGGCGAGTGTCCCTCTTGCCCCAGCCTCCCCCAAAGCACCCCTTTACAGGCCGTTTCCCCCGGTGAGAGGGTGTCGGTGGAGGGTAGGTAAGCACCCAGCCAGCCTTGCACAGGGTTTGGTGAGAGGAGGGGGAGGGGAGCCCCCAGCAGCAGCAGCAGCCTGGCGCCTCGGCGGCAAACAGACGCCCCGGCCCCGCCGCCCCTCACCTGACAGAAACGGTGACAGTAGCTTCGGTCGCACATGACGCGACCCTGCTCGCCCTCCAGCAGGCCCTCCAATTCCTCCCGTAACCTCTCCGCCTCCTGCTCGCTCTCCTCTTCCGCCATGCTGCTCGCCCCGACCTGCGCGTACGACAAGACACCGGACAATAATCAAACCTTGCTTCCTGCACCGCCCACCGGCGGCTCCCAATAGCCATCGAGGCTGTCAGTCTCGCAGCAGCCCCCGCCTCTCTCCGCGGGACGCGAGGGGCGGGCACAGACCCACCGCCCAATCGGATACCGTCAGCCCCGCCCCACTGTCACGGACAGCCCTAACGATTGCCTGGAGCCGATGTCAAGCAGGAGGTCCGCGGCGCCCGTTGAGCTCGGTGATAGGGCGGCTGCCGCGTGTGTTTTGGAAGCCGTGACGTTCGGGCACCGCCCTCTCCCTGCCAGGGTGCCTGGTAAGGTGAATGGCTGGCCGTGGCTGACTGTGGTTGTGAGAGAGACTACAGGGTGGCGGTCATTGGCTATTTCCGCTTTGGTACTGTGCTGGCACCCGGACTCCATACCTAACTGTTTCTTATTTTGCTTCAAACATTTCCTTTGTCATTTTTAACTGTAGTTTACTTTCTGTCACCAAAAAGTAGGGTCTTGAAGCAAAGAATGATGACATTTATTTAGTTTTTATTAATTAGCCAGGTAGAGTGCACTAGGCAAGCATTTACCTATTTTCTGGCACGACCTGGGAGAATTAGTGTTACAGTCTGGATTTTTATCAGAAAATGCTGTTTAGACCACAGACTGTAGTAGGCTTTCTGAGCTGATACATTATGTGACCACCCTGCCCTTCTGTCTACACACCCAAGTCACAAGTGGTTCTACCTAAGGGATAGTGGTTGGCATCTGGGTTCATGGTTAAATTGTGTCTGACCACTGATCCTACACATAGCTACAGCCTTCAATGACACTTTCACAAACCTCAGCCAGGTCCTACCTCCTGATTTCTTTGACTCACCCTCAACTTACACCCCTTTCTCCCACAGAAGCCCCCCATCTTAGAAAAGCCCTCAGCCACTCCCGCTATAGTAGTGACTCCTTAGATTTAAGCTCCTCCGGCTCACCTTACAGGAAGTACTCAACCCCCTCACACATATTCTAAATCATAGAAAAATAGAATTTGACGGCAGATAAGGACCGCTTGGCCCACCTAGTCTGCCCATTTCCCAACCTACCCTTATGCCAGGGTAAACTCCCTTCCCGGTGGAAATCTGCTTTCATAACTCCGGTATTTAAAACTGGGGACCGTACCAGCACCAACAACTATTGCCCCATCTCCATCCTACCCCTTCAAAGGCCCTAGATCGGACTGTCTCTGATCAGCTTACCGACCACCTCAACAAATACAACCTTCTCTGCAAACAGCAACATGGCTTCCGCAAGGGGCACAGTACCACTACTGCCCTCCTGGAGTACACTGCAAACGTTCACTCTGCCTTAGACAGGGGCCATATCACTGGTGGCGATCTTCATTGATCTCGCTAGGCGTTTGACACGATCAACCAGTCTCTCTTACTAACCACACTTTCCAACTTCAGTTTCTCCCAGGACGCCTCTGTTGGCTCACTGACTACCTCTCAAACCGATTCCAGCAGGTCAAGATAGGTAACACCTTATCCGGTAGACTGCCCATTCTCTCCGGCGCCTCGGGTCCATTCTCGGACCACTGCTGTTCAGCCTCTTCCTTAACTCCTCTCCAAGTCCTACACAGAAAACCTTTATTTATTTTGTTTTATTTTATTTAGTTTTTGTTGACCGCGTAGTGCACTAGACAAATCCTGCCTGTTTTCAGGCACGACCCAGGAGAGGGGGATAGAGATGAATGCCAACTGACCTTGAACCAGATTAAGCTGTTGGTGGTATTTTTAGTGAAAGAGGAAATTTGGCCAGTACACTGGGAATTCCCTCACTCTGAGTAGGTGGAGCTTTGCTGCTGGCTGCAAGATGGCCAGTTCGCATGATCCCCTGGAGGAGATGGACGCTGTTAGCTCAGGGGAGTCGGCCTCCTCCTCTGTGCTACCTTCTCAAGAGGCCCCAGATGCATGTCTTGCTGTTGCTGATGTTAGTAATACGACTATTTTTGAATTTGACTCCGTTCTTGAAGCGACCCTAAAGTTGTTTCAGTCTACCTGATGTGCAAAGTGGCTCCGCGTTCAGTTCCAGTCTTCAGGAGCAGCGCGAGGCATTAGTCCTGCAATTGCAGCTTTTAGATTCGCATTGCGAGTTTCTGCGCAGGCACGCCGGACGCCACTTCTCTTGTTCTCCTTCTCACGACGCCGGCATTGGAAAGCCCCCAGTCGATGGCCTCCACCGATGGATTCGGCTTCTGTTCCTGCTGTGGAGAATTCTCTTCAGCCCCTGCTACTGCTGTTTCTCAGACTACTTCAAATGACCCACTTCACTCACCGACGCCGGAAAAGCCAGATTCTGAAATCCCTGCAGCTATTCCCTGCTCTGTAAGTGACTTTAGCGCTACAACTGCTTCCGTTTCGTTTTCGGAGAAACCCACAGTATTTTTTTTCTCAGCTACACAGGAACCTGGCTGGTCCAAACGAGGGGGTTCCTTATTCCCCAAAAAAATTAAATCTGGCCAAAATACTGATTTAGACTGGTCACCAGAGTCAGCTTTATTACATGCTGGCTGGGAAAGAGATATTGAAGGACTTGGACTCTGATTCTCAGGACCCTGTCTACATTAATATGCTTCAAAACTCTGCTAAGAATAATGACCTGAGCTCCAACGAACCCCGGGTGTGACTCTCTTCTTCTACTGTTACTAGTGACACTATTGTTGTTTCTAAGTCTATTTCTACTGTACCTGAACCCACTACTGTTTTCTCAGGACCTACTTTGTTACCTGCTGTTGCTGCACCTAAAAGTTCAACATTTAAACTTACTGATTTATTTTCCTCCAAAGCGAACCTGCACCTAGGAGAATGCAGTACGCTTGCTTTATAATGGTGGATTGGAACTCCTCACCAGATCGTTTGTATATAGCTAAAACCCTCCTTATGGTTCCATGAAGTTTTCTTCTGATTTTTGCCCTGATTAATATAGGTAATTCCAATTTTGATGTTAGTTTTAAACAAATGTCTGGGCTTGATAGATTCTGGGCCCAATATGACAAACTTCAGACTACACCCATTTGGTCCCCTTCCAGGCCATCCCTCCACCAAACCTGCCATTCATTAACATTACTGTTGTTTTTAAAAATGAGGAGTTCACATTGAAGACATTTTATTTTGGTTAAACAAACGCTGTGAAGTCTTGAATAGGCCTACCCTAATCTAGACTCTGAACAGATTTGGGATGGCAGTTGGAAGGTCCTGTAAGCTTTTTTCCACTAACACTGGCCCACGACATTTGCCTAATTTTTCTTTCTAGGTAAAGACAAGGGCTTCATTTTTACCGGACAACCCAAGTCCTGTTTTAAAATGTGGGTCACGTATCTATTTAAGTTCGGCTTGTGATACCCTTTAAATGTAGCCACTGCTTTGAATACGGTCATATTGCAGCTAAATGTACTAATTCATTTAAGTGTAACTTATGTGATGGGACTGACTTGGCAATGGCAGGTGCCCCTGGGCCTCTCATAACAGAGAAGATTGTCCCTCTCATGATGGCATTATTACTATTGCTCAACAGTCACTTGCCCATAGTCTAGCTTCCTCTAATCCAGAGGTTACCCTCCTCCGGTAGTTGGAGATGTCTCTTCTGTTCCAGTTTTCCAACCTCTTTTCCTGTTATACCTACTCCTACTGCCATTGTGGTTTCCCTGATACTACACCCGTTATTCCAGATATGGATATGCTTCCCCTCGGGTCAAGGGGAGATAATTTTAGTTTTACCACTGTTACCCATAAACGGACTAGGAAGGGTTTAGCTGTTGCTACTGTAGTAAGGAACCCCTGCACGGAACTGGCAAACCTCTAACAAATTTGCGGTTTTAGCCACAGATTTTCAGACAAAGACTCGGGGGTGAGGATACTGATTCCTCCTCTCTTCTTTCTTTCCCGGATGGGGGTGATAGGGCTGATCACGATCCCATTGCAAACGCATTAGGCAGCTAAATAAGGGTAAGTCACCACCTATTACTTAAATCCTGTCTTCCTTAAAGATCTGCTCTTTAAATGTGAACAGCATTAAAGGGAAGAGAAAATTAGGGGATTTTTAACCCTTTCTGATTTACAGTGTGACATTATCTGCCTTGTTGACACTAGATTAAAGACCCATGGGGAATTATTCCAGGCCTCTAAGGCATGGACTGCAGGCTTCTTTTTGGTCTGTTGGACCTGATACTTGTGATGGGGTCGGGATATTGTTCTCCAGCTCTAATTTTACAGTATCTAGACTTGTAGGTATTTCCTGGTAGAGCTTTGTTATTAGATTTCTCATATAAATCTGAGAGATT
Source organism: Neoceratodus forsteri (assembly GCA_016271365.2). Classification (NCBI taxonomy): domain Eukaryota; kingdom Metazoa; phylum Chordata; order Ceratodontiformes; family Ceratodontidae; genus Neoceratodus; species Neoceratodus forsteri. The sequence continues at coordinate 50,614,963 of CM057458.1, forward strand.
TCATTATGATTGGGACCTACGCTTCAAACCAAGGCTCAGAGGGCTTCCCTTTTCACCAAATTAAGCCATACCTTTTTCATCCAGATTACTCCTATGGGTCGGAGATTTCAATTAGGCCTACATCAAACAGATCGAGGCCTAAAGACTCCAAGTTATTTTGTGACTCTGTGGCTTTAAATAGTGTGGTCTCTATGGCCAAGCTTGTGGATGTTTATAGACATTTCCATAAAACAGGTGGGTCAACTTTTTTTAAAGGGTCCTTACATACTAGGATAGATTTTCTTTTTTTATCTAAGATTTTGATTTTACTTTCCTGTACAACTGTGGCTACCGAATTTTCGGATCACGTTGCCCTATGTGCCACTTTTTCCTGGGACTCTGCTCCTAGATGTAAGAAAGCCAGTTGGCGTCTTAATGATTCTCTACTTAATGACCCTCTTTTTCTTAAACTTTGGCACAAAGAGTTTACAGCTCGGTTGTCAGTAGTTGATTTTTATGATACTGGGATGGATTGGTGGAGGAATCTAGCTAAGCTAGAAACAGTTTTTTCAGAAGGTAGCGGCAAAAACAGAATACTAAATATTTGTCTTATCTGTCACCACGGCATCAGCTACAGCACCTATTCTCTTTAGCTAGCTCTACTACCATGATTTTAGCTCTCAGATTAGTGAGGTCAGCGCTAAAATGAGGTTATCCCAGTATAATCGTTGACTCTTTGGGTCAGGAGGCGCTTGGCACTCATCTTACTAAAGGTTGTTTAGACCCGTTTAAGGCCTGTAAAGATAGAGTTGAAGCTAAATTAATTACCTCTCTATTGTCTCCATTGGGGAGTTACTTAAGAAACCTGAGGATTTGCTTCACTGTGTTGAAATTATGTTTTAACATGTTTGGCACTAAAGCTGACCTTGACAATGCGGATCATTTTCTTCGCTCACTGTCCTTACCTCAGCTTTCGGACTCTGATCGAAACAAGCTTTCTTCGGTCATTACTGAACCAGAGGTCTTGGCGGCCATTACTAGTTTAAAATCACATTCGGTTCCAGGGTCTGATGGCCTAACCCCACATTTTTTCAAGACTTTCTCTGCTGATCTTGTTCCGGTTCTAACTATTCTCTATAATGAGATGTTACATTCTGATGCCTTGGCTACTTCTATGAAAGACGCTTTACTGATTTTACTGTTTAAGAAAAAAGGGGATCCCTTTGACATTACAAATTGGAGACCAATCAGTCTGCTTAATGTGGATTATAAGATCCTTGCCAAAATCTTTTATCTAGAATGATTACTTTGGCATCACACATGATTAGCCCAACTCAAACCTGTGGTATCCCAGGCAGGCATCTTTCTGACAATTTGATTTTATTGAGAGAATTGTTTACTCTGGGACAACAAAATGCTGTAACAGGATGGATTATAAGTTTAGACCAGGAAAAGCATTTGATACAGTCTCTCATGAGTTCTTATTTCTAGCCCTGAAGGCTTTTGGGTTCCCGGTATGCTTCCTTTCCTGGCCGTTTATTATATAGGAATGTTGTAGTCGTCCTAATGTGAGCGGCTGGATAGGCCGTCCTACTATTCTGGCCTGTGGTACGTCCAGGGGTGCCGTTAAGTCCCTTATTATATACCTTTTTATTGATACTCTTTGAGAGCCTTTTTTCTTTGCCCACAGATTATTGGGTTGCTCTGTACTCCCTCCTCTTTACCACTTAAAATATTAGCTTATGCGGATGATTTAATTTTGGCTGTGGATTCTTCCACGAAACAAGAGGATATTGTTCAGGTTTTACAGGCATTCTCTTCTGTTTCAGGTTCTAAGATAAATTTTACAAAAAGTATTTGTGTACCACTAGGGCATACTTCCCTCCCTAGTACGGGCCTTTATGCTGGTGTTTCTGTATCCACTACTGTTTTTTCGTATTTAGGTATTTTTTTTGGTTGTGATGATCCGCATATCTATAATTGGAATCTTGCCCTACAAAAGGCAGATAATGTGATTAATGGGTGGAAAAAGCATTTAATTGGGAAGAAGAAACGGGTTGTGCTCCTTAAAACTCTGGTTATACCGATTTTCCTGCATCTTTGTTATGTGTTCCCCCCGCCCATTTCCCTATTTTCCAGATTAACGGGGATTTTTTTCAAAGGATTGTGGGGATCCAGGCTAAACCCCATTAAAAGACATATTACTTACAGACCGCTCAAGGAAGGTGAACTTGGTATGATCCACCCCGTTGTTTTTTTTTACAGCCTTTTTCTTCATTATAATTATGGGAAAGTGCTGAAACCAGGGACTGTTTTTGGAAGCCCTATTTTTAGCATGGTTCTTCCTCTGCCTTGATAACTGGCAAGCCCGTTATAAAGGGTTATTTCAAATCCCAACTGATCCCCTTATGGGAAAGAGAGTTTAAGATGGCCTTGACCTGGTGTCTTCATCCTCAGGACTTTGTATCTTATCTAGACCCCAACTATATGAGCGACTTTGGAGGTTGAGGCTCGGAGGAGATTGTTTTTCCGTCTGCCCCTCTGGATGTCTCCCTGGGTACTCCACCAACTGCTAAATCAACGGCTGCCATCGTATTTATGGGATATGGTATGGTTATGCAACTATGATAGACTAGAGTTAACAACAATCATAAGCATAAAGCCTTGTCTTTGAGATATTGTCCTAGATCCTCTTGCCTCAATGTTTGTGAAACTCAGCAACATTTATTTTGTGAATGCCCTTTTCTTGGAAGTCTGGTCTACCCTATCTGCTAACTGGGCAGAACCCTTGTTGGCCTCTCTTTCTTATGAACATGTTATGTTTTGCACGAATGACCTGCTTAATAGAAAGTATCATGTTGACAGTTTATATATAATTTTGCTATTATTCGTTATTATTTATGGTGCAGATGTTTGCTAGTGTTACACCAAAAACTATTTCCATTCATGAAGTATTTTGTAATATTAGGGCTGCTTTGTGTTCTGTAAAAAGTCTGACTTTACTTTTTTCTACTTGCAAGCTGTATTGTTTTGAAACATTGTGATACTTTCTTCTGTTAACTGATTTTGCCTTGTTTGGATTGTTTCTGTTTATTGAGTTGTTTTGTTTTTTTGTAATGAAGCCCACTTTATTACCAATAAAATTCCTCTACTCTGCTTGCCAGAGGGTGCTGTACCTTTCCGTCTTCCCCTCAGTGTGTGAGAGACTTTGGTTGAGACGGACATGTGGGAGGCTGAGGAGCCGGTCACCTCCTCAGCTCCTGATGGCTGCAGTGGTCGGGACGTTTTCTGACGCTGCTATGGACAACGACGATGGAATGGATTTTGTGGATTTACCTGCTGTCGCTGCCGATTCAGGCGGTGTGTGTGTTGAAGTGGGAGAGTTGCTGTCGGATGAAACAGTTGCGGCTCTTCGCATCCAGCTTGCAGAGTTAGACTATCAACAGAACCTTTTGCTCACGGAGTTGCAGCAAACACGGATGGATGATCGTGGAGTACCAAACCAAGAAGGGTCGTGTAACACTGCTGCACCAGCTCCTTCAATGCAGGCACCAGCTATGGACTCCATGGGGAAGTTGCCTCCTGATTCTTTTGGCACTACGACTGAGATTTGCTCGGCACAGGTTGAGTCTGCAAACCAAATTTTTGCTGCTCTGTCTTCTCAGCCTCAGATTTGCAACACTGAGGTGCTTGCTACTGCTAGTAGTGCAACTGGTTCTGTGAGGATTTTTACAATAGGCCTATCCTCGAAGTCCAACCACTCAAGGAGGGGAGATCCATACCACGGTCCCTGCTGGGGGTATGACTCCTCCTTTCCAGACACCAGTAACCACTTCCTCCATGCCTTGTACTTTTTCTGATCAGGACCTAAAAGCCCCAGCTACATGGGTGGAGACAGCCCTGGAAGCTGCTGGGTGGGTTAAATCCCCAGATGGGAAATCTTGGGATGTGAATGTGCCATCTGGAGATGGTGTTGCTCTTTCCTCTCCGGTTGCAGACACCGGATTTCCACTAGGACAATTGCCAAATGATGTTTCTGCTCCTGTTTCCCTTATTACTAGTCCTGGCCTAATGGAGACCATTAGGCAGTTGGTAGATGAGGGTTTGTCACTTCCCCCTGACCCCCCCCATTCAGAGGCCTCACCTGAAGGCTTAGCACCTCAGCCATCTACTGTTACAGCACCTTTGTTACCTGAGCCTGGAACAAGTAAACCTTCATCTGAGTGGCATGACAAGGTGAATGAGAAGTTATTTCCTGCTACTTTTGGCTTATTGGATGAACCTGCTGTTAGACGTAATGCAGTTCGTTTGAAGTTTCGGGGATCTATGGGAGATGTTCACAATAGACTTTTTATTGGATGAGAATTGTTGAAAACACGTATGAGGTTTTACGCATATGAAATATATGCTTTGATTCATATGCCTGGGGATACCATTTTTGATGTCAGTTTCAAGCATCCTGCAGGATTGGACAGATTTTGGAAGCAATATCAGGCTTTAAAATGTACTCCCTTATGGAAACCTTTTCTAGCTATTCCTTTAACGAAGCCAGTTGCAAAAAAAATAACTATACTGTTTAGGAATGAAGGGGTAAATGTTGCCGATATAACCTGCTGGTTACAGCAGCACTGTACTGTAAAGGCCCCGACCCCATTCTTGATGATGAACATCTTTAGACAGGGGTTGCGTTATTCAGTTGATTTACGTTTAGAAAATGGGTTAACCAAGCATCTACCTAATTGTTTCTTTTGGGACGGAACAGGGGTGTTCTTTTATCCGGGGCAGCGAGGGCCTGTTATAAGTGTGGGGCTTTGGGGCACTTGAGTAATGTATGTGATCAGCAAAAGTGTGGGCTTTGTGGGATTTAGGTCACATAGGGGCTCACTGTGAGACGTCCCATGAGGTGTAATTTAGTGATAAGCAGGACATACTTTTCATTCTGCTCTTGGGCCTCTCATAATCGGGCTGATCCTGCCGTCGAGCTGAGCAAGATGTTTATGTTGCAAATGCACAAAGGAGCATCAAAAAATGCAGGCCTTGCTTTTGCATTCTGATTTACCAGTTCATGATTCCCACCTGTCTCCTTCTCCTTCTTCAGTTTCTACTGCACAAGAAGTAATACAGGTTCCAGTTTCAGAGTGCATGGATATTGCTACTCTGGTCCCGCTCTCCCCTTCTATTGCTGGTATAAGTACTGAACCTGGTATGATTCTCCCTTCCTCTCCTCTGGTTACTGAACAAGGGGCTGTTCCATTGGTTGCTAGGACAGTCTCTGCCTCTGCTGTTCCTCAGGCCTGTGTGCATATGGAGAAGCAGGAGACTCCTTGTATGCCCCCCCTGGGAGTTCAGTCTGATACTCCCTTTCAAAGAGTCACTCGTTCTAGGTCTACCATGACTGGCTCTTCTGTCCCTTCCTCTTGTCCAGAACCTGAATTAGTTATTGCTGCTGATCCTTTTGCCCCTTTGCTGGATCACGAGGGAGATGATGATGGGATGGATTCAGATTTCTCCTCGGTTGCCTCCTCACTTCCAGACCCTACCCATGATACAGAGGTTAAAGATAAGCCCAAACCAAAGAAATGGAAAAAAAGGAAATGACTTGATTCTAGTCTTTGATTTTCCTTTATTCCTCTCTGGCACAGGGTGTTGCTTTACTTACTGTTAACGTACAGTATTCAATCCCAATTAAGATGATGTTTACTTTGCCAGCATTAGTGAGCATTCTGGTTCTATTATCTTATTACAGGATACCAGATTGGGCTCCTGACAGATATAAGAGATGCGAAAAAGATTGGCAATGGGGTGCTTCTTTTTGGTCTCTGGTAGAAGATGTATGTGAGGGTTTGGGTGTCTTGTTTTTCTCTAGTCTTGCTATACAAGTTTTGCAAATCTTATACATTTTACCAGGTAGGGCTATGCTCATGGATAATGTTGTATATCATTGTGCATACCGTCTTAAAAATATCTGTGCTCCTCAAACTAAGGCTGACAGATCAGCCTTGTTTAATCGTATATCTCCATATTTACATACCTCAAAGTTGGTCTTGTGGGGTGGTGATTTTAATTGTGGATTAGCAGCTAAAGATTGGGGACGAAACTCAAAAATGTTTTGTGATACAAATGCTTTATTACAGTCTTGGATGCTAATAATTTACTGGATGCTTATGATTTATTGCAGCAGATGCCAGAGCATACCTTTTATATGGGGACTATTTCTTTTAGGATAGATTTCTGGTTTTGTCCAGGAGATTTTCCTGTCTTGCAGTCACAGTCTTGCCATTGAAGACTTCTGACCATTTAGTTCTCAAGTTAACCATTGTTGTTTTTCAAGAACTTTTAATGGGACGCACCTATTGGAGACTGAATACGTCCTTGTTACAAGCTGAGGACCTGTCCTCACAGATACATTCCTTTTTTTTGGTTAGGTTAAATATTTCCTTTTTGTACGATAGTCCGCTGGAGTGGTGGAAAGACACTAAACTTGATCTAAAGATACTTTTTCTTCAGGTCTCCCGGACAAAAGCTCAGAATTCTTATCTTTCTTATTTGGGTTATAGAGCTCAGTATTTGAAATTGCTGTCACAGACATGTTCCTCACAGGGTACTAAGTCCAGCAGTTTTAGATATTAAACTAAAATGCTTGATTTTCTTAAATCCCCTGAGCAAAGGTATAAGCATCAGCAAAAATATGTTGTTGTAGGCACCCGTGAGCAGGTCAATCCCTTAGATCTTTCTGACCAGGAACTGCCACACTTATGTATGTCTGCTTTACAAACTTTGGATGGATCATTAATCCGTGATACTAGGGGCTTATGGACTATGGTTCAGTCCTATGTTACTCAGACCTTCCAAAAACCTAATTCTGTTTTTCCCCCTTTTTTAGTCATCTTGAAATTCCGTCACTATCAACTTTAGAGATTGATGCACTTGAATCTCCTATTACTTTGGAGGAAATTAGCCAAGCCATAGGCCATTTGTCTATACACACCAAACCGGGAATAGATGGCCTGCCAATTGAGTTCTATAAAACGTATGTGGACATTCTTGTACCTTGGCTACTTGTTATTTTCAGTTATTTGGGCAGAAATACCGACTCATCTCTAGTATGACAAGTGGTGTAATCATTTATATATATAAGAAAGGGAATCCTGCGCTTTTACAAAATTGGAGACCTTTGAGTTTGCTAACTTGACTATAAAATTTTGGCTAACATCTTAAATTACCATCTCTAAGCTTGCCAATAAATTATTGATTCCACACAATCCTGTGCTGTTCCTGGTAGAAACATCTCCCAGAATTGAACATATGTTTGGGAATTAATTGATCAAGGTCTTCAGAACAAACTATCTGGATATTTGTTAAGCTTGGGCCAGGAAAAGGCCTTTGATGCCTTACATCATGATTATCTATGGGCTGTTTTGGTTTATTATGGTATGCCACCTCATTTTCTAGAATTACTTCAAACTCTTTATTCCTCAGCAAGAGTAACACCTATGGTTAATGGCCATTTGGGTGTCCCAGTTCCTTATCAGGTTGGGGTTCGTCAGAGCTGTCCACTGAGCCCTTTGTTGTTTGTTTTTAGTTTGGACCCTTTGCTGCGCTGTATAGACATGGATCAAAACATTGTGGCCATTGTTTCTTCAGATGGCTATTCCTTTTCTAAAGTTCTGGCTTATGCGGATGATTGTATTTGTTCTATTGCTGATATTGACTCTGGGAGCTGAGTCCTTGGTTTCTTAAAATCAGTACAGGAGAGCACTGGGATAAAAATGAATACTGCTAAGTGTTACTTAATGCCTTTAGGTATGGCACCTAGTATACAGATTTTTGATATTCCGTGGTTGTTATAACCTTGAAGTTCCTGGGGATATTTTGGTTCCCCAGAGTCAATACAGAGTAATTGGGATATGGTTTATGACACAACGTTTCATAAGGTTAAGAAATGGCAATCCTGAAAATGACACAAAAAACGGTGTTTCTGTTGAAATCTTACATTGCTCCTCTTTTTGTATATTTCTCAATTTTTCCATTACCATTTAATATGCATTCAAAAATGTTGAGTCTTTTTTCAGCTGGTGTGGGGCAGTCGTTTGAACCCAGTAAAGAGGGCACACACCTACAGACCTTGGAAGGAAGGTGGACTAGGTATGATACATCCCATTGTTCAATTTTTTGGTAATTTTTTTTATAGTTCAATCAGGTCTACGTTGTTGGAACACGATGAAATGGGTCGTATGTGTATGTCTCTGTGGGGGCGACCTTTTTTAATGGCAAGGGGACAGGGAAAGTGGCACCCTATGGATAAACAACTGCCCTTGTATGTTCAGTTAACTTTGAAGTATATTAGATTGTGGAAAGTGGAACTCGGTTTGTTTCCCATGAGCGGAAAACTTTTTATGCTTATGTGGTTTCCACTTGTTATTTTGAGGACCCCCTTTTTCTGTTCCTACTTATATAAATGCAGTTTCATTGTCAGCAAGTATAACAGAACCTAGAATCCCACAGAAAATGCAGGATGTAGTTTGGTTGTGTGCACATCAAAAGCTTAACGTGAGGGCTAATCATAAGCATAAGCAGCTCAGTGATAGACTTTGTCAGGAACCCTCCTGTCAGGGGCAGCCTGAAACAATGCAGCACTTATTCTTTGAGTGTTCCCTCGCTCAACCCTTTTGGTATGCTTTGGCACACTGGTGGGGAGAACTGCTTTTTGAAAGTATTACTTATGACATTTTGGTGTTGGGGCAGATTCCTGCAGAATGGGGCAAATGGCACAAAAGTACAGTGTTTGTTTTATTAGCCTGTCTTAAATGGCATATTTGGCAGGCTCAGCGTTTAAGAGTGCTGCAAAACAAAGTTTTACAATTGCAGGAAGTTTTTTTTCATCTCCAGGAAGAATTGGATGCTCTCTATGCTTATGGATTCTGTACACTGGGAGATGTTGTAGGTACTTTTCTTTGGCAAAATGTTACTTGGGCAGGATGAACTTATTGTTATTACCTTTTCTGATTGCTTATCTTATGTATTGCTTGATTTTTCATTTCTTTGTTTTTCCTTCTCTTTTCTGTATGATGTTTTGGTGAATTATTGATGTCTTGGTTTTTGGTTTTCAATAAAAATTTCCCCTACTCTTTTCCATAAGTGCCATGGGATCTTTAACATCCACCTGAACTACCACCAGTCCAGGCAGATGGGACCTCGGTTTAACGTCTCATCTGAAAGACGGCACCTCAGAAGTGCAGCACCCCTCTCATGCTGCACTACAGTGTCAGTACTGGGATATTAGCAAGTGCCAGATCTGGGAACTGAACCCACAGCTCTCTGATCTCCTGGCCCCAAAGGCAGCGTGTGCTACCTACTGAGCCACTGACACTGACAAACTGCTACTTCACGGACGATGCTGTCCTATACTCCTCCAATTCTGATCCTTTCAACTCCACCACCTTCAGATCTCCTTTATTGATGCTGAAAACTGGTTCTCCTCACAGCACCTCATACTGAACTATAAGAAGACGAGAGTTATGATCTTCCCCACCCACAGAACTCCCAGGGGGAGCACTGGCCTCCTCTACTAACTGTCAATCATTCCTCTCTCGAACTAGTGGACTCCTTTAAATACCTGGGCATTACCTTAGACCCAGTGCTGAGCTTCCACCAGCATCTACACCTTCTGTCCACCACCCTCAACATCTGTCTTGGGATACTGCATCACTTCAAACACTACCTCACTCAAGATGCCCTTAGGCTCCCTGTCTCCTCTTCGGTCCTCTCCCTACTTGACTATGGCTTACTTATCTATGGTGCTGCAAGCACCTCAGCCTTATCCAGAATATGCCTTGCCCTTAATAAAGCATGCTGCCTTACCCTGGGTTGTGACTGTCTCACCCACACTTGCTCACTATACATTACCACCAACTGGCTCAACCTTGAAAACAGAATCAGGTACTATGCCTGTCTCATGGCAAAAAAGGTTACCCTTGGCCTTGCCCCCCCGGACTCACCCCTCTAATCCACTCGACCCCAGCACTTAAGCGCACCCGAAGCTTTATTAAGCAGCTCCTCACAGTACCCCACTGCTGTACTTGCCAATTCCAAAGGTCCTTTAGCTATAGAGCCCCCTCCTGGATGAATGGCCTACCCACCTCCCATAGTAACGAAAACTGTATCGACGCCTTCAACACTCAGCTTAAGGAACACCTCCAGTCCTCTAATATCTGTGATTGCCACTGATTACCTTCCCCTCTCTGACTGAGGCCCCGGCCGGATTATGTCCACCCCTGTTGAATCTCCAGCCTAGATCTGTCAGGCTCAGCTGGTTCTGCTGAGTAGTATTAATGTATTGTTTAAGAACTATGCTTATTATTCCTAGTATCAAACTGTTAGCCTTCTCCCTGCTCTAATTCTATACTTACTTGTATCCTGTAAAGATGAATTACCATGTAATGTCTGTTTTATATCTGATTTCTGTGACGTGGAACCTTTGTGAAGGAATCTCTGACTCAAAGGTACTTTTCCGAAACCCCAATAAATAAATAAATAAATAAATAGTAAAAATAAATAAATTGGCTTTGCAAGTGGCCTGGTGTCTCCGCTGTGGTGCTCTGCTCTGCTCCAGCGATGGTGATGAGCACCGAGGTCTGAATGAGTTAACATAGATGACATTTAGCCAACAAGGAGAGGCAGGAGTCATCCAATGAGTTTGATGCCCGCTGGGCTTTATTTAACAACAGGATGATGACACGGTCACAGGAGGGGTAAACAGAACACTAGGGAACATGAACAGTAACTTCTTATACCACACTACTAAACAACTAAACCGGTACTGACTCTATGAGAATACAAGTTTTAGAATCAAGTACCTAAATTGCATGCTAAAGACAAGGAATGTTCTGAGGTGCACCTCAGCCTAGTGCCACAATACTCTATGTTAGTTCATAGAATCGATTACAGTATAGTAGTACAATACTCTGTGTCACCTTTAGTACTGTCTAAGGTATCGGAATACAATGACTACCCCTCGAAAAGCCTTACAATAATGACTCGGGTCAATTACAGCAATGTCCATGCAAAACCAATACAGAATCCACTCGCCGTTGAAGTCTTCATGTACACCATCGAGTAGAGTTGGTAGCTACAGAGATAGGGATAAGGAATTTCCTATCACACTTAGATATTGGTCCTAGCTAAGGCCACTGGGGTGGTGAGAGGTTTTTTTTAGACAGACCATAGGTTTCTCAGCATAAAACCCACTCTCTCCGAGGCTTTCGGCAATAAGGAACAAGAGGAACAGGCTCCTGGTTGATCCCACTGGAGGGCTATCAGACTCAAACTAGATGCAGAAAGCTCTCTGGCCAAAACCCACTTTGGGGCCGCCAAGGATGGAAGACAACAAGGAAGACATTTGGTGATGAATCACTGGAGGATTACCAAGGACTGGATGATGCTGTGGCAATTCTGACACAACCAGGAACCAGAAGAATCTGCAGTGAAGATGGATGATTCTGAAGTGTCAACACAGGAAACTGGAATAAAACAGTAAAATGGTGAACATGCCCCGCACTGGGCTTCGACGGACTCAACTTGCGGTGAACAACCAGAGGAAACAGACAAGGTTCTTCCAGGACAGGCACACTCTTCTGAGAGCAACCAACTTTGGGACATCCGGATCAGGAACCAGGAGATGACACTGGAACAGTGGAAGAGATGCACTTGGTCTTCAGCGTACTCAACTTCAAACTGAGAAAACAAGAAACGACGGGTGCGACTTGTGCAGGTTTCGACATACTTGACTTCGACGAACTCGACTTTGACGGATAACAGGTATGTGGTCGATGATCTTCTGGGCAGATACCTTCTGGAGAAGAGAGATACTGAAGGACTCCTCCAGGTAGAGACTGATTCTGTATGAGTAAGATGGCAGACAACACCATGGAGCAGTATTGTGGCAGAATATTGTGTCTATTCACATATGTTGGCAACACTAGAGCTGGCAGATACACTTTCACACTACACCATAAAGAACTATTTGTTGCTGGGGTAATTTGCCAGGAATGGGCAAATTACCAGAATCCAGGGCAATTGTTCACTGCAGGGGCAATTTGCCAGGAATTGGCAAATTACCAAGATCCAGGGCAAGTGTTCATTTGTAGTGGCAATTTTCCAGGAACGGGGCAAATTACCAAGATCTGGGGCAATTGTTCATTGTAGGGGCAAATGACCACAATCCTAGTAACAACAGAGACAATTTGGGTTAAGTTAAGTCTCTCTACATCAGATGTCCTTGTTTTGGATTCTTGCTACCACCCTCCTAACTCATCAGTCGATATTTTAGATGCAATTTTGTCTGAATTAGAACAAGCAAAAGTGATAGGTAAAATTGTAGTTTCTGGCAACTTTAATATTGGTACAATTGATTGGAGGAATTTATGTGCAAACACCAGTCAAGGGAATAAGTTATTATATACATGCACCCAGTTGGGACTTCAGCAGAATGTGCTTATCCCTACTAGAGGAAATAATATTTTAGACTTGGTTCTTTGAGATGATGACCAAATAGTAGGTAACGTCTTAGTCAGTGAGCCAATTGGGAATAGCGACCATAACACTATTACATTTAACATCACACAAACTTATATTTATAACCCCAATCGTACAAAAATATACAGTATCTGTATGACAAAGCTGATTTAGGCACAATGAAACATATCATTGGAGATATTAACTGGTACACATTATTGATAGGTTCTACTCCAGAACTTTATTGGGAAAATTTTAAAAACATTATTTGTCAACTTAAGGAACTACATATTCCATCTAAAATTAAAAATGAGAATCAAAATAAAGTTCCTAAATGGTTGAACCAGTCCATTAAAAAATGTATTAGACTAAAACGTAAGAAGTACATTAGATATCAGAAAACTAAATCTTCCTCAAATTGGACTTCCTATAAACAGATACAAAGAAAATGTAAGATTATGATTAAAAGGGCTAAATCTAATTGGGAGCAAAATTAGCATCCATTGCTAATAAATCAAATAAAGCACTTTTACTCTTATATTAATTCCTTGAGAAACCTAGATGTCAAGTTGGTCCAATACTTGACAATGACATTTTGATACATGATCCTAAAAATGGCCGATCTGTTTAATTATAATTTTGTAAAAGTTTTTCTGGTACTTCTAAACCAACAAATGAAATCATTTTGTTAAGTACTACTAATGTTTCACCAGTTAAATTTTCTACTGACATTATCAAGGATAAAATATTGACACTAAAAGGTAAATATAATCCTGGTCCAGACAACATAGCTGGACATTTATTTATTTATTTATTGAACTTTGATGACCGGGTAGGCCCTGGGCCTAGAAGGTCCTTTTTCAGGGCGACCGGGAATATTAGTGCAGACATATTGAACTTAGTGCAGTAACATAACACAGGTAATCATGGGTATACAGTATTCGTCTGTTTACACATAGCAGTAGTTATTAGGCTATTGTATATCATATTGGTAAGTTGTAATTTAATGCATTAAAACATTTGTCAAGCAGGTAGGTGAAACAACATTAGGGTTCCATAGGTAAGGCCCATCGAGGGCATTAGGGTGGTTAATTGTAGAGGTAGGGGAGAAAAAAGAAAATAAAAGTTAGTACTACCTTGTTGGGGTGGGGGTGGAGTTATGGGTCGTGGTGGTAGTGTCAGGTGTAGTGGCACTGGCATACACTTTAGCTAGGAGATGAGTTTTGAGTCTGGTGCAGAACAATTTATTATTTTTATTAGTCGATGTTATTACTGTTCCTTTAAAATTGATGTTTGATCATTTCCTGGCCACAAATTTTGTTCCACAGGATTGGAGAGAGGCTTGTGTCATCCCTATTCATAAAAAAGGCCAAAAAAACAACTGGGAAAATTACAGGCCTATAAGTTTGACTTTTTCTATTTGTAAATTATTAGAAGGACTAATTAAAGACACAATATCCCCTGTGCTTGAGTGTCATGATGTTGAACAACATGGTTTCAAAAAAGGCAGAAGCTGTTTGACTAATTTAATATGCTTCTATGAACAAATCAGCTCATTACTTGATAAAAATGTGGCATGTAATATCATTTATATTGATTTTAGTAAAGTTTTGCCATCATGCCACATTGGGCACTAATTACCAAACTTCATAAGTTAAAATGAACAGTATTGTAGTTAATTGGATAATTAATTGGCTTCAAAACCGCTCTCAGCAAGTTTCTGTTAATGGGAGCATATCAGCCAGGGGAACAGTGACAAGCGCGACCACAGGGTTCAGTTTTGGGCCCATGCCTGTTTCAGGCATTTATTGCTGACCTTACCTCAGGTTGTTCATCATTCACCATTAAATATGCAGATGATGCAAAAACAAGTGGCCCTTGTGCCTCTGATTACCAGGCCAACACTATCAAAAAATACCTTGATCACATTACTACATGGGTTAAGAACTGGGGTATGACTCTGAACATCTCAAAATGCAAGGTAATGCATTTGGGTTTAAGTAATTCACAAACCCCCTACTACTTGGATGGTATACTACTTGATACAACATCAGATGAAAGAGATTTGGGCATTATTATCTCAGATAACTTATCTTATAATAAACACGTACGTAGCATTATTAATAAATCCAATAAAGTGGTATGGTCTATTCTGCATAACATCAGATCAAGGAAGCATTAAGTATTGCTGCCTTTATATCGAGCATACGTCAGACCACATTTGAAATCTGCTTCCCAGCTTTGGTGTCCATACAAAAATCTGAAGGCCTTTTAATGGAAACAGTTCAGAAAATTCACTAAAAAGTTTCTGGGCTGTATGATGTCTCTTATTAGGGTAGGCTAGATATTCTTAAACTCATGCCACTATCCACACGTCGGCTTCGTGGTGATCTTATGTTATTATATAACATCATTCAAGACCCTTATCTTTTGTGTGAACTTGGTCTGGAATTTAAAAACTGCTATCACAATATTAGGGGACATCCTTTACAATTAGTCAGAAAACCTTTTTTGAGATCAAGTCGCAAATATTTTTTCACTATTAGAGTCGTTGGTCCATGGAACAGACTACCACTTAATGTCGTCATTAGTGAAACTAAAAGTATTTTTGAAAATAGACTAGATGGCCTTATAAGTAATGGGTATGGCCTTTCCTATTCTGTAATGGATTAGCTTAGAGCATCATGGCTTCTGCCTTCTCACTCTTGTACTTACCTTAGTATGAACCTTAGTATGAACACAGTCTTGGTACTTTGCAATAGCACAACAGTTCAGATACACGTTTTCAGTACTTGACAGTCACTAAATAACAGTTGTGTGCTAAGAAGCTTTCCATTTCCTTTGCTGTCCCTTCCCAGAAGTACTGTTCTTGTGGGTCCCTTTTATACCAGGATCTGGCTACCCCTTTGGGAACTTTTGGGTGGCGTCTTTCCACTCTGGGCTTCTCTTGCCCTCGTAACTGCTGGGCTGATGGCAGAGCCCTTTTCACCTTCTCCTCAATGTGGGGCTTTTGCAACCCCTCAGGAAATGGGCCTACGACTGCCCTTCTAGAGCTGGAGCCCTTCTGCTGCCCCTTCTGGAACTGGGTCTAACATTGCCCCTTTAAGAGCTAGGCACTTCTGCTCCCCTATAATCACTGTGGGCCCACGCTGCCTGCTTTATGAGCTAAGGGCCTTTGCTGCTGCCCCCTTAAATCCCTTGGCGGGTCAGTGCCCCTTTAATCCTTTAGGCCTGTTCCAGGCCTAGCTGCCAGTCACCCACGGCTTGTTCCTACTTCAATCCACCCTCCCTTATGAATATTAATCAGCTCTCCTATGGGCCTTGCTGGAATGGCCCATCCCCGTGGGCGTCACCACACTCATAATATTTAATTTTTATAGCTGGCCCTCCCGCACGGTCCTCCGATAGCGTTGCAGCACTGAACAAATAAAACATTTACTATAAATACTTCTGGTGGTCAGCACTCTTCACTGTGCTGCCACCTGACTCCACCGCCCTGGCCTGGGGTGAAGGAGCTGCTTGAGGGAGGAGGAGGCACTTTGGCAGTGGGAGGGAACCATCGGGAGGAGCAGGCAAGGCAGCAGACGGTTGGGGCCTCTGGAAGGCCGACAACCTTTTCATCGTAATGCGGCTCTTCTCTGCGTCCGACAAGGGACCAGAACACTTAGAGAGTCAACAAAAATAAATAAATGGACTAAACAGAGCCCACACAGCATGCAGGGGACCGGGATCTTCTGCTCTTCTTGGGACTGCTGGAATCGACCACAGGACACAGCAGTACAGGAGCCAAAACAGGGACGCTTTACAGTGTCTTCACTGGCTGGAGGAGGGCAACCACTACGGTGTCAACAGGACTGGCTACACAACTCCAGGTAAGCCACAAGTCCCTGTTGCACTCCTGTGACCCTCTCCACTCCACAGCCCAGTCCGATCTGCGCAGAGAAAAATGGTTCTGTCCTTGAAAAAGCACTCAGGGTTCTAGTTCCAGAACCCTGAGCCCGTGCCCACACCAACAGCCAGGAATTCAAATGGGCACCATGCGCCGGCCAGGGACAGCGATCTCAGTGCATGGATGCCCATTCTCATGCTGCCTGCTTTGAGAGGGGGTGGAATGGAGCAGGCAGGCAGCAGAGAGAAAGAGAAGAGGGAAAAAAAAATAAACTTTTGTTTTTTTTTACACAGTGCCCTGCCTGACGATTCTCTGGGGTGAATACTACAAGGGCCCCAAACGCATAACACCCATCTGTCCCACAACACTTCAGGGACCCCGGGCAATCTAAATCCCTCCCATTTTGTACTGTGGTACCCCATGATTTTCCCCTTACTTTGGGGCGCTACACAACCTATGAGGATCCTTATAGCACTGCATTGCCAGGGTGCTTCCCCACAGGAAATAAATACAGCCCTCTCCTTGGTGACAAGTAGAACACTACACAATTCCCCCAACTTATCTCTCTAAGCATGCAAATATTACACTGCACTAGAATACAAATAATTCAGCAACTGCAGCAAAACAAACAAGAGGGTTTATGTTGGATTGGGATAACAAGGTAAGAAACAAGGAAGCAAAGGGTAATAAAACATTCAACAAAACCTTGTAATAACTACTGCAATCAGGCAGAATAATCAGACACCACAGTACATTTTTCAGAAAAGATGTGCAAGAACAAGGGGACACAATTTGAAGATAGAGGGGATGGCTCAGGGCAATGTGAGGAAGTATTTTTCACAGAGAGGTAGTGGACGCATGGAACAGCCTTCCTGAGGAGGTTGTGGGGTCTAAAACTGGGGGAGAATTCAAGAATGCATGGGACAGACATTAGGCAATTCTTGTTGGGGGGTAGGAAGAAATAGGCTGTTGGTTAACTAGGATCTGCAGCTTATCCTGTAGGTCAGAAATTGGGTGGAACAAGCAGTCCTTATGTGCCATCAAAGTCTATGTTTCTATGTTCTACATTACAATCCAGTATTCCCTGTCCTAGCCCCTCTCACCCCACTGGTGCACCAGTTAACCCCACAGTCCCGGTGGGAGCTGCCAATTACCTTGTGTGCACACTGAGGAGTTGCAGGCCTGTGACTAGTAGACACTGGGTGCAGCACTGTTGCAGTGGTTGGATGCTGCAGATGTAAGTTATGAACTACACCATTGGATGTAAATGTACAGTTTATCCTGGCTGTAACTGTGGCTGTGGGCTTAGTTAATGTTGCACAGGAAGCCCGGATAGTAAGTTAACTAGCTAGCAAGCTGAACAGTTAGAAACGTATTTGGTTGGGTAAAACAGAGTACTCATGACCGTTTGGTGAACAGATGTTGCAGGAGCTGGTGGATGTCTCCCCTTGCAGGCAATTGGGAAGGACAGGTAGAACTGGCGTGGATGCAGACGATGATCCTCTTCACCCCACAGAGGGACTTGTCTTCACCCACCTCAACAGGTAGGCAGACCATTGTCTTCACCCCACATAGGGATTTATCTTCACCCACCTCAACAGGTAGACAGGCAGTTGTCTTAAACTTCACCCCACAGAGTGACTTGTCTTCACTCACCTCGCAGGTAGGCCAGCAGTTAAACAGGCAGGCAGGACCTCAAAACTCAGGTCCCCTGGCAGAAATCACAGTCTGTTGCATCAGGACAGTGAGGCAGTGGATTTGTCACATCACCCAAGCACAAAGAAATACTTCTTTCAGCAGTCACCGATATCTGGATTGCCAAATATCAGCAGTTCAGTCCAGGCTGAGGTAAATCCCCTTGTCTCTGGGATTTACCAGACAATTAGAAACTAGTTCAGAAGTCCTTAGTTTGTTTTGGCACAAAATGTTTTTTTTGGCTGTGACAGCAGCAGGAGCTCTCAAAATCAGTTGTTTTTCCTCAGAAACTCACAACAGACCCAGGGTCAAACTGTCAATCCCAGAATGTTTAGCTTGAATCACAACATCTCATTGGTCCACAGAAATCTTGAGCTGCACGCCCTGATTGGCTGAACTGCAGCTACCAATGGGGTTCCTCTGTCTTCAGGTGGACCACGTCCAATATGGCCGCCCATACAGTTCTGTTCATCTCAGTCCAAAATAATGACAATTAAACAGTGTTGGCAGCATCTGGCTGCATGGCTAGGACCCTCCTGGTCCTTTCTGGTGGTCACTAGGGCCGGGGTACTTTGAGGGGACAGGAACACCGTCGGCAGCTTCATTTGGTGAGCTCCCAGCAGGAGCAGTCTCTGAAATAGTTTCGGCCATTAGGAATCATGGGACTTGTAGTCCTAATGGCCATTATGTCTCCTGTACTCCCTGACCCACTGGAGGCATGGATTGCGTTGGAAGCCTCTTAAAGTTATTTATTTTGTTGTTCAGTTCCCTCAGCCCCCACTGGTGTCCAATGGGGCTGGGAAGAGGAGTGAGTGATGCTTCTGCGCTTTGGAGGGTGCTTGAGGCACCATGAAACAGTCTGTGGCCTTTTCTTCTGCTCCATGCCCCGCTGTGCAGCAATTCGAGGGTGCAGGGAAGTAGTCACACAAGCGGTTCACTGGCTGCATCCTTAGTGGGTGCATTGGGTACCAAAACTAACTTGTGCACTCCCCGGCCCTGGCAGCAGTCCAGGATTGGTCCGGGGGAGTGAGGAAGCAAGCTTCTCACCAGTTGTCAGGATTGGGCGCTCAGGGTGCTGCAATAAAGTTATCTGCTCCCCGGCCCTGGTTGCAGTCCAGGATTGGACTGGAGAGCAAAGAGTGAACTCTGGCAGCAGGAGCTTTGGAAGGCAGAAGGACTCTGTGGGGTGGGGGCCCTCAGGTAAGCTCCCGACATGGGAGGGGGGATACTTTCTCCCCCCACTGAAATCCTTGGCGTCCTTATCAAGGCCTGAAATATCAAACATTGCAATACAATACATTACATGCTCTCTAACACACCTGATAACTGACTAACCAACATTAGCATTGCATTTCTTAAAACACAGGGCATGCACTGAGATAATTACTTTCCCACCAGGGTTTATAAGTACACCTCCCTATTATGACTTGGGGGTAGTAATAACAGGCTTGGCAGCAGATTAACCTTTTTATGCACCACATTGACAGGGAGATTACCAGGGACATCATTAGTGAGTTTTATTCTGTGCTTGATTTCTCTACCAGAGCGGCGGGGTACTACAAGTTCCTCTGCAATGATTTGATCAGGATCATTTGTGGGTTCTGCATACTGAGCCATAATGGGTTCAAATTTTTCAGTGTCCTGGACTGGCTTTATTACTGGAGTCTCAACATTCCCTGCATTTGGAACATGGTTCATGACTGTGGGCCCAGTGTCAGTCAGAACAAAGAGTACTGAGCCGAATTCAATGGCCTGGAATGACTTGCCTTACTCCCTCCAGGTGCTGAAAAGGGGAAGTCCATGGGAAATGGTGCAGGCTGATACTGATGTGGTATCAGGCAAATGTAAGGTTCTTCATCCTCAGAACTAGAACTACTGCTGAACACATCAGTCTGAGTCGCTGGTGGGGCAACAGGTATTGGCGGTTGAACTTGACTGTTTCTTCTTTGCTTTGTTTAATTTCTAGTGACCATTCTCCATGGTGGGGAGAGAGGTACTGAATTAACAAGTCTGGGCAACAGTTGATCAATTGGCAAGAGGTGGTTTCGATGCAGCGTTTTAACCACCATGTTTCCTCTTTCCATTTTGTTTTTTAAACTATTTTTGTCACTCTCTTGCTCAGAACTCTCTTGAGAATCCTCACTCACCTCCACCTTTCTACCACCCGTCTAAAGCTCTCTGCTCTGGGAAATTGGGGACAGACACTCTTCCTACCTGATCCGCTGACCTGGGATTGCTACCATCGTTGGACCAAGGCAGGATCAAGGGATCAGGAGAGATGGAAGTTTGAGCCCGACATTGACCGTGTGATGGTGGGGGCCCTGGAGGGTGCCTTCACCTATCTGGGAAGTGGGGTTAGTTCCTGTTTTTATCCCCAGAGCAATCCTCTCATGCAATGGTGTCTGTGCACCTTGCATGCTGATGCCCACCGCTGCTCCTCCCTTTCTACTGTATTGCTAGCTGCAGTGCCCCCAATCTCCACTGGGGGCCACTGATGAGTGGCGCAATGCCCACTACCCATCCCAGGAGAGGAGAGCTGTCCTCTGGACACATAATCCTCTGCCCCTCAGAAGACCCCCGGCAGCCCAGGTCCATTCCTGAATCCAGGTCGCCAGCGTGGCGCGAGGTGTGGTGTCCAGCACCTCAACCCTCAGTACCACCAGGACGGCCTTCTTTCCATTCTTAATCTGTATACTGGTAAGTTTGGAAGCTGTTCTGCAATTATGTAAGGCTCAGGTTTCCATCAGTCCTCAATTTTGCATTTTCCTGGGACCCCTAAGTTCCAAATCAGTACTCTGTCTCCTGGCTGAAGAGCTTATTCTTGGACTCTCTTGTCGTATCTGTTTTTGTTTGCTAGGCCGGACTTTGAAGCTGCTTCTTGGGCCACCTGATAGGCTTCTAACAGTTGTGCTCGCAATCTCCTGGTATACTCCAAGTCTGTCTCCAGTAGGACACCATCTGCTGACACCCGAAAACATAAGTCCACTGGAAGCCTGGCTTCTCACCCAAACGTTACAAAATAGGGTGAGACACGGCTGTGTCATTTTTACTACAGTTGTAGGCATGGACTAGGAAAGGTACTTGCTGGCTCCAGTGTGGCTTTCTGTTAGGATCCAATGTTCCCAGCATACAGTTGTCCCTCGTTATAACGAATCTCATTATAACGACTCTCGGTTGTAATGAACCAGCTTCATGGCTCCCGGTAAAAGCAGTGCTTCCTATTTTGCAGTTTGTTTGTTTTTCACTGCCATATGGAGTGATGCTCACTAAGCTGCCAATCAGTACTTGACCAGCTAATCACTGCTACTTACTGTTCAGTGCCTGTAATTGCCCCTGTAATTGTCCATGACAAGAGGAACACCTGCTGCCTTTCTTTTCCAATTACAGCAGCACGGCATCACAGCATTACCTGTCAGCCTGTCATCCTGATCAGCCTGATGATCCCAACGCTCATCTCACACCTAACACCAGTAGTCTCATCATTCAATTACTCCATGTCCTACATTTCCCCATGCAGTCAGTCACTGCGGGAAATGTAGTGATGCAATCAATCACTGCAGGAAATGTAGTGATTGCAGTCAATCACTGCATTTAACTTTGGGGCGTCTCACTCATCTCTGAATTCTGTGGCTCTCCTTAGTTCTCCTCAGTCCCCAGTTCTCGGTTCTCAGTGTGATCAGTTTGGCAGTGCTGTCAGAATAAAATATTATCCCTTTTGAAATATAACATCTGTTGCCTCTTTGATAAATGCTCACTGTGTGGCATACTTTATGAAGGTAATGTAAAATCAGGTAAAACAGTCTTTTCCCAGTATATGAATCCTCGTTATAGCGAACTACACCGTGGCTCCAGATGGGTTCGTTATAATGAGGGAGGATTGTATTAAGTAGTGTTCTGTTGAATCTCTCAGGCTGAGGGTCACCTTGAGGGTGCTATGGAGTAGTATGAAACTTCTCGATGCTCAAAATGCTTGTCAGTTCTTTGATAAGGTAACTCTCAAAGTCTCTTGCTGCCTTCATCAGAGTGCAGGCATTTGAGGAGTCCATAGTGTACAAAATACTTTTCACACCAAACTTTAGCCACAGTGGTCACTTTTTGGTCTTTTGTGGGGAAAGCCTGTGCATAGTGGGTGTTGTGGTCTGTTACTACTGGAATGTTACTGGTCCCCTTCCGATCAGGTTCAAGGGAAAGGAAGTCCATATAGACCAGGTCCATTGGCCCACTACTAGTAATGCTTACAAGAGGAGCAGCTTGTTTGAGTAAAGTCTTACAGGTGATGCACCTATTACAGCTTTTTCAATGTCTTTCCACCTCCATGGTCATACGTGGCCAGTAGAAGTGGTCTTGTATAAGGCTCGTCTTATCAATTCCCAAATGTCCCATGTCTTCATGAAGTGCTTGCAAAACCATTCTCCAATATCTTTTTTGGCAGCACCAGTTGTTCTTTGGGGTACTGAGTCTGTGTTTTGGTGATTCGATACAACAGTCCATGCTTTAACGAAAACTTGTCCCACTCTCTCAGGAGAAGTGATACATCTGGCAGGTTTGATTTAACTTGAGATGATGAAAATCCTTTCTTTGGCTAAGATAATGTCTCTCAAACAAGGGTCTGTTGGCTCTGCTTTTCTCTTAAATCTGTAGGCGATGGGTGAGGCAAGGAGGGTTGTGCAGGATAGTGAATCATCCGTACACTTCGGTATGGCATCAGGATGCACTCCAAGCAGGTCCACAGCACGGTCTGGGTTGGTGATGGTGGGTCGGTCATCAGGCACCAACATCTGGCAAACAACTTTCACTCCATCTTCCGATACATAGGTCCAGGGCCCCTCCGTGGGAGGAGTATGATGGGGGCATCTGGACAGCGCATCTGTGTCTGTGTTGTTTCGTCCAGGATGATATTGCAAGTGGAAATTGTAGACAGACAGGGCAGAGATCCATCTACGTCCAGTGGCATCCATCTTGGCGGTGGTAAGCACATACATCAGTGGGTTATTGTCAGCACAACACATCTTGCTCCATACAGATACTCATGACATTGATCAGTGACTGCCCATTTTAGTGCAAGGAACTCTAGCTTATGGACTGGATAGTTCTTTCCGGGGGGAGTCAAACTGTGACTGGCATAGGTGACTGATCTCATACCCATGTCATGTTCTTGGTAGAGTATGGCGCCCAATCCTTCCATGCTGGCATCAATGTGAAGGGTGTATGGCCTGGTGTAGTTAGCAAAGGCTAAAACAGGAACTTCTGTTAGGAGTCTAATAATCTCTTGAAATGCACTCTCACACTCAGGTGATGGGAGAGAAAGGCAGATTAGGTCACAGTCAGTGCTGGTATTTTATGGGGGACTCACTCCACTGCGCCATGCCTGAAAGTAATTTTTTCCCCCAGTAGAAGCATTTTTTTATACTGGTTCTAATTTTCTAATTACTG
Source organism: Neoceratodus forsteri (assembly GCA_016271365.2). Taxonomy (NCBI): domain Eukaryota; kingdom Metazoa; phylum Chordata; order Ceratodontiformes; family Ceratodontidae; genus Neoceratodus; species Neoceratodus forsteri. Next base: position 50,638,472 of record CM057458.1, read on the forward strand.
GTTCTAACTGTCACCACTATCAGCACAGGAGTGCCCCAAGGCTCAATCCTGGGTCTGCTGCTTTTCTCCATATTTATACGAACATACGAAAAAGCCAGCAGATGGCCATTTGGTATATCTAGTCTGCTCGTATTGCAGGGTCCACAGCTTGAGCTACTGTCCCAGCCCCACTCCTCCCATCCTTCCTACCCATGATCCTTACTTTCTCTATGTCTGTCCCAGCCTCTGTTGAAGCTGCCCACTGTCTTCAACAAGATCACCTCTTCTGACAGCACATTCCAAGTGTCCACCACCCTCTGTAAGAAGAAGTGCTTCCTGACCTCCCTTCAAACCTACCCCCCCCAGCTTAAGACTGTGCCCCTTTGTGTTATGGTTATACCCTCAACCTCTCCTCATATGCCTTACCCTGCTGACCCGCTATCATTACCCTGCTGACCCGCTATCATTACCCTGCTGACCCACTATCATTACCCTGCTGACCCATTATCATCTTTGTAGCCCTCCTGTGGACCTTTTCCTGCAGGTTAATGGCCTTTTTGTGGTGTGGGTGCCAGTACCAAACTCCATACTCTAGATGTGGCCTCACCAGTGATCTGTACAAAGGTAGTATAACCTCCTCTCTCCTACTACTGATTCCCCTAGCTATGCATCCCCACATCTTGTTTGCCCTTGCTGCTGCTTTCTTGCACTGAGTGGAGTGCTTCAGATCACTAGTGATCATCACTCCCAGGTCCTTCTCCTCTCATGCAGATACCTCGACTCCACCCAGGTAGTATTCCATCCTGGGATTCTTGTCTCCAATGTGCATAACATTGCATTTCTTGGCACTGAAGTCAAGCTGCCAGATCCCAGACAACCTCCCCAGCTTTTCCAGATCATCCTGTGGGTCCTGTATCCCTTCAGCTGTGTCCACTCTCTAACGGAGCTTGATGTCATCGGTGAATAGGCACATTTTGCCCTTAATGCCATCCCCAGTGTCATTGATTAAGACATTGAACAACACTGGCCCCAGCACCAGGCCCTGCGGGACCCCACTGGTGACCTCTCTGGTGACAGATAACTCTCCCCCCACAACCACCCTCTGGGTTCTAGCCCTCAGTCAGTTTTCCACCCATTGGGCCATCTTATCCCCAACCCCAAAATCTGCCAACTTCCTGATCAACCTTTTGTGAAGCACATAGTCAAAGGCCTTGCTGAAATCCAGATAGAGAATGTCTACCGCTTGCCCCTGTCCACTGTCTTAGTGACCTTGTCAAACATGTAAATCAGATTTGTTTGAAACCATCTCCCTATGAACTTGTGCTGCCACATCCTGGAGACCATGCTCCTCTAGATATTCTATATTGCTCCAAACTCCACTACATTGCAACACCTTCTCTATGCTGATGATCTGATTCTTTACATCAGCTCCAAGGATATAGCTGAAATTAACTCAAAACTGAATGTCGATGACTTCAGACCTGGCTAACTAATAACAGCCTTATCCTAAACACCAGTAAGACCCAGGCTAGCTATTTGGGTCCCAGCCTAAGTTCAGGTCCTTCCCTACTGGTCTTACCATCTATAGCTCCAATGGATCTCTCTCATCCTCTGTAAACCATTTCAAATGCCAGGAGTTACTCTAGACCCTACCCTTGATTTCAACTTGCACATCTCCAGCATTTGCATAACTGTAAACACCAAACTCAGACTGGCATACAAAATTAAATATTCTCTAACTCCTGCTGCCAGGCCGGCCATAGCATGGGGTATCCTACTTCCCAGCCTTTTATACAACTTCACCCCCTGCTACCTGACTAGTGCTGCCAACCTGGACAAATGGAACATCACCTACAGTAATAGTTTGCAGGTTTGCCCTGTCCACTCTCAGATTGACCCACCACTGCTTACTGTATGCCAAGCAAGGTTGCTTGTCTCCTCCCTCCCGTCAACTACTTGTTATCTTGGATGTATGATCGATAACATTGTCAGGTCATCTAAACCTGCTACCCTTGCAGCATGGACCAATCTTTCATGGATGTCCCTCGGTTTCCACTAAAATGAATGAGCAGGCCTTTGCCACTTTGCCTCTGAGTCTGGAATGCCCTCCTCCCCACCTCCGAGTTACACAGTCTCACTTCAGTTTCAAAGCACTTCTAAAGCATTTAAGCAAGACAAATGTCTGCACTTGTGACTGACTCTCAATTTTTCCCTATCAAATTTCTTTTAATCTCATTAAAGGAAAACTGCATGGAATCTATAAGTAATTTTTCCCCAGTGGAAGCTGATTTTTAAATATGGGTTCAAATTCTTTTATTGCTGTAGCTATCCAGGTTTTTTAGCTGTCCTAGTGGGTGTTTCTGATTTACATGCTGCTGGTAAGAACCATTTTAGAACTGTATGATGTTGTCCATGTCTCTGTTCTACTCTTTTATTGTTGGCACAATGCATTCATGTTCTATAGCAGAACACTGTGGCTAAGAGTCTCATAAATTACATCATACAGTTCTAAAATGGCACTTAGCACCAGAATGTAAAGCAGAAACACCCACGGAAGTTACTAAAAGGCCTGTATAGAAGAAACAATAACAGAAATTTACCAAGTACTTAAAAACAGATTATATCGGGAAAAAATAACTTATAGGTTCAGCACTGTTCTCCTTAACACCTTTTGTCTCTCTAGCCCTCAGGCTTGAACTCCGCTGCTCAATGTGTCTCCCTTGAACTCCTTGTAGTGTAAATAATGTTTCCTCCGATATACCACTTGTATGTAGTTAGCTGCTGTTTTCTCAAATACTTACTATTTTGGCATCTCTTTATTCTGACTTTGCTCACTACTAATGTTTTCGCTTTGTAAATGTATTCTAGAAAATTATGCTTTATTTACTATACTGGATACCAATGTATGCTTGCTCTACTCTTGTGCAATGGTTCTGTAACCTCTTAAGTCATGCCTGAAAATAGGCAAAGTTTTTTTCTAGTGCACTTACCCAGTCAACAAAACCTAAGTAAGTAAATAATTCTGTTACTGTTCCATCTTTATTGGAATGTTAGTAAACACAGTGAGTATTTATGATTTACAGTATAGCCTAAATCGTGAAGCAATGAGAACTGACCAATCGAACGCTTCTTTCCTTCTAAGTGAAAGACACTCATAGAGATCTATATATATAAAACTAGAGGGGGTCATCATGTGACCCTTCCACGTAAGTCGCATATTAGCCCTGTAGACATATTATAGGCCTCTTGTAGGGCAGCATGTGAATCCCTAGTACTTCACTCAATGTCCCTCAAGTTTAAATATATAGAATCTCTGTCTGTGAGGTGTGTGTCCAGTGCAGTCACTGTGGCAATGGGCAATATTCAGGCTTTTTTTAGATACACAGACACTGACGGCAGAAAAAGACCAGAGGTCCATCCAGTCTGCCCAAGTTCCCTATATCCATGGAACACATTCTTTGGAACCTGTTGTTCCTCCAGGGTATTAACCTTCTTGGTCCTCTTTCCATTCTCTTCCTTGGACCTGGTGCCCTGGGCAATCACTATTCCTTTATTCAATCCCAGGCCTGCTTGTATCCCTTGACTCTGTTTGCAGCCACCACCTTGGCTGACAGACTGTTCCAAGGTTCCACCACCCTTTCTGTAAAGAAGTACTACATCATGTCCCTCCTGAACCTTCCACCTCCCAATCTCCATTCGTGTCCACATGACTGCAAGTTTGTATTCAGGTTAAATAATTCCCTGCAGTTCACTTTAGTAATACTTTTTTTAGGAATTTAAAGATCTCAGTCATCTCTCCCCTCTCCCTTCTGGCTTCCAGTGAGTACATATACAGTGCTTTGAGGCACTCCTCATAGGATTTACCCTGCTGTCCCTCAATAATTTTTGTCACTGTGTGCTGCACTGTCTCCAACTTATCCTTGTCTTTCCTGAGGTAGGGACTCCAGAACTGGGGGCAGTACGCCAGGTGAGGTCTCACCAGGGATCTGTAGAGGGGAAGTATTACCTCTTTTCTTCTGTTATCAATCCCAGCATCCTGTTAGTCTTGTGTGTTGCACTTGCTTGGAGTCATTTGTTTAAGGGAGTTACTAATGATAACTGCTAGGTCTCATTCCTTGTCTGTAGAACTAAGTCTCTCCCCTACCATCCAGTACTCTGTCTTGGGGTTCTTTTTTCCTAAGTGCATTACCTTGCACTTTTTAGTGTTGAATTTTAGCTGCCAGACCTGTGACCACCCCTCAAGCTTTTTTAGGTCCTTCTGCATATCCCTTATTCCCTCTTCACTATCCACTGTCCCACATAGTTTTGTATCATCTGCGAAGAGACACAACCTGCCCTGGATTCCTTCACCAGTGTCACTAATGAACATGTTGAAGAGGACCAGGCCCAGGACAGATTCTGTGGAACCCCACTCATTAACCCCCTCTCCTGTGATTTAACTCCGTTGACCACCACCCTCTGTTTCCTCCCTCCTAACCAATTACCCACCAAGTTCACTAAAGTTTTAGCCACACCCAGGTCTTCTATCTTCTTAAGCAATCTGTTGTGCAGTACCAAATCAAAAGCCTTGCTGAAGTCAAAGTTCAGTAGATCCACCACATGGTCCTTATCTATTTCCTTGGTCACCCAGTCAAAGAAAAACTATCAGGTTAGTCTGACAAAACCTTCCTGCCACAAAAACATGCTGTTTACTATCCTGGAGTCTGCTATTCTCCAGGTAGTCTATAAGGTCCTCTTTGATAAGAGATTCCATACGCTTCCCCACAATTGATCAGTCTTGATTAATAATATATTAATATCACTGTCAAGACCATTCTTATGGTTGTAAGAGTGGTCTCCCATCCTTAGGGTATCAGAACCGCTCACCTTCGGGTCACGGCTCTCATACCCTAAGAAAGCATATGAGACCACTTTTACGGTCTCGGCGACTGTATTAACATAGCCTTACACCAGTATTAAGTACCATTTTAGAACTGTGTGATGTAATTTATGTGAGCAATAAGATACTCAAGGGTGTGGGCTTATTTTTGTAAAAAACACGCCCAGGTGCATTGTGAGGCAGGAGACACTTGTGCCGAAAAGGTCAACCACCTGGAAGTGTGGTTTACAAAATAAATCCACACTTGATTATCTTATTGCACTTATAAAATGGTTAACAAGCAAGAAAAGAAATACGTTCAGTGTTTGATAAATTTTAAGAAACAACAGCACAAAAAGAGAAAAAATAGTTCCTCCTACAACGTAATCCCCCACCCTTACTCACTACAACTCCACCTCACTCACTACCATCCCAACACAAACACACCATCCTATCCCACGTCACCCCCAAAAACTCACCCACTCATTATTTTGTAATAATGGAAAATACATATCATACCTACAGCACTGAACTGCCCTCCCCCCATTTACACCAGGTAGTATAGACTGATAGCCAGTTCCTTAATATAAAAATTAGCCAAAGCCAGAAAAGGAAGAGCAAATTAGATCTCTTACTCAATTCTCTGGGTGTCTCGAGGGAGGTCCGGTCCAGGTAGGAGTCATCTGAATTGAAGATGTGCAAGACGTGCCATGCAGCTGTATTTACAAAGTTCTACATCTTTTTTTTTCGGGGGGAGTACCCGTCAAATGATGCAACAGTGAACGAGAGCACAAGACCGAGGAGGAGGACTGATGCCTGTCATTCTTAGTCTGATGCAACACGAGGAGGCCACCTTGCCTTGGCTAATTTACATATATTTACTTCCCTTGTTTTCCTCACTCACTCCACCAGTCACTGTGCACACTGTCCCCCAGCTGAAATGTTTTTTTCGTTTTAAAGATCAAGATTTTGTTGCTATTCTGACTGTGGCCAAGAGGTTGAAGTGATCAGGCATGTTAAGACAAAAAAAACTGCACAAGCGTTTTGGAATCTCAACCCTCTGTGCGACATTAAATGGGATTAGTTGGTGAGCAGTATTTGTATTTTTGGCTTTGGAGAGCTTTCACAGCATTTCAATATTTTAAATTGCTAAGTTTGCAGTTGATTCTAGTATAGTTAGGTTTGCGAGGGAGGGAGCTGTTGGATTAGTGGCCCTTAGTATGTTGATGGGAGAGGCACTAAAGTAGAGCTGGAGGGGGTCTCAACAGTGACAGTAACAGTGAGAGGCAGAAATCGGGAGAGGGAATCATTGAAAATAGGCTCAGAATTTTCTAAATTTTAGCAAGTGCAGAAGTTTCGCTATGTGGAGACAGCAAAATCTGCGATGGTTGTCATAGTGTATTGTTTGGCACTGGCAGTTAAAAAAACAGAGAAAAAAACTGTAGTAGGGTTTTATTTTTTTTTAACTAGAAACATAGAAATACAGAATTTGATGGCAGATAAATACCTCTTGGCTCATCCAGTCTGTCCATTTCTCCCTACCGACACTATTACTGCAGACTGTGCCTGATCTACAGCACTTTCTCCCTCCTCCCTTCCTTTCCACTATGATTCCCTTATGCTTATCCCATGCATTCTTGAACCCCCACCAGTTTTTGCCCCCATCGCCTCTGCTGGAAGGCTGTTCCATGAATCCAGCACTCTTTCTGTGTAAAAGTACTTCCTCACATCTCTCCTGAATCTATCTCCCTCCAGCTTCATAGCATACCCCCTTGTTCTAGAGCACTATTTGCTGTGAAAAATACCCCCCACCTGTACCTTATTAACCCCCATGAGGTATTTAAAGCTCTCTATCATATCTTTCCTTTCCCTCCTCTGTTCCAGGGTGTAGATATTGAGGTTCTTTAGTCTCTCCTCATAGGGCATTTGATGCAGATCCTGCATCATTTTAGTTGCCCTCCTCTGGACCACTTGTACTCTGTCTATGTCCTTCCAGAGATGTGATCTCCAGAACTGGACACAGTACTCTAGGTGGGGTCTTACCAGCGATCTATACAGAGGTGATACCACCTCCCTCTTTCTGCTGGTGATACCCATCCCTATGCACCCAGCATCCCACTCATCTCCCAAATGCCTTGTCGCACTGCCTGGCCACCGTTAGGTCATCCAATATGATTACCCCAGGTCTCTTTCCTACTTGGTGGTTGTCAATACAATGCCACCCATTTTGTACTCCACCCCTTGGTTTCTGTGCCCTAAGTGCATTATTTTGCACTTTTTTGCATTGAAATCCAGCTGCCATACCCTTGACCACTCCTCTAGTTTTCTCAGGTCTCTGCTCTACCCCCGAGTGTCCACCCTATTGCAGATTTATTGTCATCCACAAAGAGGCAGACCTTTCCTTCCAGCTACACTGCAATGTCACTTATAAAGACATTAAAGAGGATTGGTACCAGCACTGATCCCTTCGACGCCCCACTGGTCACTCTCCCTTCCTTGGAATGAACTCCATTTACCACCACCCTTTATCGCCTATCTCCTAACCAATTTCTTACCCACTTTAACACCTTTGGACACACTCCTAAGCTACCCAGCTTGCTTACTAGTCTTCTATGTGGAACGGTGTTGAACGCCTTACTGAAATCTAGGTAGGCCATGTCCACCACTCCACCCTGATCTAGTTCAACAAAGAAAACACTCCCCAATGGCAGGATGAAGCCACCTGGTCCGCAGGCCCCACACCTGGCTACTCAGCCACGGTCCCTCCCTAACCAGATCCATCATGTGACGGAAGGTAAGGGGGCTTCCGTCACCCCTGCCAGATGGGAAAGCTCTTGAGGGAACAAGGGAATGACCCATGGAAGCCCTGGAGAATGCCAGGGTGACAGGGATGGTACTGGGGATGGGCAGAAGGGGGCCATCGGGGAGAGTAGGAGAAAGAAGATGCTGTTCATGAAGAGTAAGGACCAGATTGAGGGTATGACAGCACGGCAGTCGGTCATGGACATTTCTACTTACACTGAAGACTTTTTGCTACATGTGATAGAGTCTACCACTTGTATCCCAGCAGTCTTGACGGAAATAGATAAATGTAGCAAACTTTCAGTATACAAATTAAATATAAAGAAGACCACTGTGCTGCCCATAGGGGAACAGTGTGAACAAACGTGACATTTTAGACAAGAGCCTACAGTGGGAACTCAAACCCTTTGCATATAGTACCTAGAGATCAAGGCACTACACAGACCTCAAAGCTCTGAATCTGGATCCACTGATCAAAGTGATAAGACAGGCTCTACAATGATGGGAGAGCTTTCTAATGACACTCTGGGGCAGAATCAACATAATACAAGCATTTGTCAATGCCGAATGTTTGCTTGCTGGTATTGGCAGTGGTAGTGTAGAAGTTACAGAGCTGCGTAATAGGAATGGCAGTGAAGTATTGAACTGAAGCCAACCCCACCACCACCCTGCAGAGAGTGACAGGCATTGGGGTGTGCGTTTGGGTTGTCAGGCATAATGGCCATGCCATTTTACCACACCCCCACCCTGCAGACACTGACAAGTGTCACGGTGTTCCTTGGGGTCTTTGGCCCTTATGCGCACCCCATTCCATTAGGAAATACGGTGAGATGGGTGCGATATAGGAGAATGGGTGAACACTGGGGTCAAGAGTCCAAGGCATACCGATGCCTCTCACTGGCTGCAGGGGTGGAAATGGTATGAGCATTACAGGCAAGAATCCCAAGTCACACCCCTGATGTCATTATCTCTACAGGGTTGGGCGTTATGGTTGGAAACCCTAATACCTCAGGCATTCATTGGTATTTTCACTCCAAATGTTCAACATGGTTTTTTTGTGACCCCACCTCATGAACAGGGGGAATATCAGTTTGTTAGCCAAAAGCTGCTTATGCACAGCGACTACGGCATTTAGCACCACAGGTGCAAAAACATTCCGAACAGGATGTAAAAAATGACAGCTGTACTGTTCATGGGGAGGTGTAAAAAATGGCAATGTTGCAAATCTGCAGTAAAAATATTAAAAAATGGTGAAGTCGAAGTGCATATAGAAACTGTGCAACGGACACCTGTAATATAATTAGGTTGGGGATTTTTTTACAGCAGATTGTCAACTCAGGCATTTTGGTGCCTCCGATCATGAACAGTGTCACTGTGGTTTTCTTTATCTGTCCCGAATAATGATTTCACAGCGACTAAGATCTTCGCTGAGTGAAACACACTCAATTCATGTTGTGAAAAACATAGCTGTATTGTAAATAACGAAGTGTGGAAAATGCCACTGGTGAAAATCTGGACTTCAAATATTACAAAGTCCATGAACTTACGAGGGTGCGTGGAAACTGCGCAATGCTCACTCGTGAACACAGTCATTTTATGGACTTTTGCCACCAAATTTTCAACATAGCCATTTAATACCTCTGCTCATGAACAGTGTAACTGTGATTTTACGTAATCTGTCCCAAACATTGCTTTCGCACCAACAGCACCATTGTCGCTACATGTGAGAACACATTTTGGGCATATGAAAATGGCAGCTGTTGTTCATAAGGCAGTGTAATAAAATGGCAATGTTGAAAATCTGGAGTGAAAATATTAAATTTAAAACTTACGAAAGTGCATAGAACTGCGCGAACGCACGCCTGTAAAACAGTCATTTTTTAGGAATTTTTTCAACAAATTTTCAACATAGCCATTTTAAGACCTCTGCTTATGAACAGTGTCACTGTGATTTTCTTAATGTGTCCCATACATTGGTTTCGCACACCAACTGCGCCATTGTGCACTACATGGGCGGAAACACATTTTGGGCAAGATGTGAAAAATGACAGCTGTAGTACTTATAAGAAGGTGTGGTAAAATGGCAATGTTGAAAATCTGGAGTGAAAATATTGAAAATTCGCGAACTTACGAACGTGTGTAGGAACTGTACAACGTACGCTCATAAAATAGTAATTTTTTGGAATTTTTTCACCAAATTTTCAACATAGCATAGCCATTTTAAGACCTGTGCTCATGAACAGTGTCACTGTGATTTTCTTAATTTGTCCCGTACATTGATTTCGCACACCGACTGCGCCATTGTGCGCTACATGGGCGGAAACACATTTTGGGTGAGATGTGAAAATGACAGCTGTACTAATCATAAGAAGGCATGGTAAAATAGCAATGTTGAAAATCTGGAGTGAAAATTTTGAAAATTAAGTAAACTTACAGCGTATGAGGAACTGTGTAACGACTCAGAACAGTCATTTTAGAATTTTTCACCAAATTTTCAACATAGCCATTCTAAGACCTCTGCTCATGAACAGTGTCACTGTGATTTTCTTAATTTGTCCTGTACATTGGTTTCAAGACACTGACTGCGCCCATTGTGCGCTACATGGCTGGAAACACGCTTTTGGGTGAGATGAAAATGACAGCTGTACTGCTCATAAGAAGGTGTGGTAAAATGGCAATGTTGAAAATCTGGAGTTAAAATATTGAAAATTATGAACTTTCACGAGCGCAAGTAGGGAACTGCGAACGCACGTCAGAAACAGTCATTTTAGAATTTTTCACCAAATTTTTCAACATAGCCATTTTAAGACCTGTGCTCATGAACAGTGTCACTGTGATTTTCTTAATTTGTCCCGTACATTGATTTCGCACACTGACTGCGCCATTGTGCGCTACATGGGCGGAAACATATTTTGGGTGAGATGTGAAAAATGACAGCTGTACTATAAGAAGGTGTGGTAAAATGGCAATATTGAAAATCTGGAGTGAAAATATTGAAAATTCGCAAACTTATGACGTCGCGTAGGAACTGTGCAACATGACGCCAGAAACAGTCATTTTTGAATTTTTCCACCAAATTTTCAAAATAGGCTTCTTGAGAGCCCACCTTATGAACACTGGCAGTGTCGTTTCGTTAATCGTCCCAAAAGGTGATTTCACGCAGTGACTGCGAAATCACCCTTCGGGCCCGAATAACGCCATGACAGTGACATCATTCATGAGAAGGGGTCCCAAAAACCCCATGTTGAAAATTTGGTGCAAAAATTCCAAAAAATGCCTGAGATATGAAACAAAGTTGAAAAAACCCTATCTAGCCCATTATACAGCTTACCGGCATTTCCTCAGTTCGCGGTCGGCTTTGAAGAGTGCAGACGTGTTCCCGGTCCACCGCAGATCGTCGCGCCGAGCTCCGGAGGTAAGTATGGGGTGAGGGGTGTGTGGGAGGCAGGGTACAGTGGGTGGGTGCGGGTGTGGGGGGGGGAAGACTCGTGGGACCGCTTTTGCTGTACAGGTAAAAAAAAAATAAAAGACGACGGTGACATTTGCCACGCTGGGTGGGCCTGCAGCAGCAGAAGGATGGCTTGGGTGGAGTGGAGCCATCGGGGATTGGGCACCCCTTCAAGCATGAGTGACATGGTTGCCACGCTAGGGTGGGCTCTCAGCGTGGTACCTTGTACTTGGGGAGTGAAGCCGATGGGGATTGGGCACCCCATCGGCGATAGCATTGGGAGAGACAGTGAAGCCGACGGATTGGGCACCCCGTCGGTTATACTGATCGACTTGCCACGCTTGGGTGGGCATCCAGTGTGGCATTTGGAAGGCTTTGGGAGCGCAGATGCCGACGGGGGATTGGGCACCCCCGCCGGGCTGCACGTATGTAGGGAGGGCAGCAGCACGCAGTATGCGTGTGTTTCGTGTGTGTGTGTGTGTGTGTGGTGTGTAGGGGGAGCTGTGCATGAGCAGGCGATATCTTATCGCTGCTCACTGAAGCTTAGCTCCCCCTTTCAACTGTATGCCACTGCATTTTGGAGCTTGTCATAGACAGCTCCAGCATGCATTGGCTTACAGGGGCCGCGCCTGCCAACACACTGACTGAATTGAAAGAGGGGGTGACACACCTCCGAAATCTCGGATGATGGCACTATGTTTCTTGCACATGCGTGCAAGCAAACATAAAAATTAATGTGTTGCCAAGCATTCTGTATCCACTGGAGATGCTATTTATTGAGTGATTGTATTTTGTTAACCAGGTGGGCCCACTGAAGCTAAAAGTCCCCTTTTCAGGGGTGACCCAGAATAATTACATGGAAACATAACAAAACAGCACAGGAAGTTAGATAAACAATACAAGCTGTAACAATATCAACAAAAGCACAGGGTTACAGAGTTAGCAATATTGGTTCATTCACAGCAAATTGCAAACATACAAACAGGTCTAGGGTTACAAAGCAGTACGTTTGTGTCAGTCGTAGAGAACAAAATTCAAAAAATGGTAGGTACATTTCAACAATTTTTTTTTTTTTAAACTTGTTTAGTTTATTGAGAATACTAGTACAAAGATTATACAAGACCACGGTTCATAATACAAAGTTGCATAAATTATACCTGTATTGTATTGTTGTTATACAATAAATTTATATAGTATTTATCTTTTTTCAGGTATATAGTCCTGCAGGGAGTCTTTTTTTTTTTTTTTTTTGCTTTCTTTCTTTATCTTTCTGCCTACCTCGTGCCCACCCTTCCGTCCGCTCCATGTCCCCGATTCACTTACCTTAGGGATCTGCCCTAGAGTGCCTCCACATCTTCACCTCGCACAGTGGGGTCTGTCCTGTAGGTGGCCTGGGTGACTTGGAGCGGACTTCATCTAGGGCTGCTGGAGGGTTTTTCCGTATTCTCCCCATACATCCCACTCCCCTGGGACGCCAGCGCTTGGGACGTACGTCCCGAGTGGTAGCGCGCTGACGGACGCAACCCCTCATGCGCGCATGACGCCCCTCCCGGCCCGGCGCGAGCTGCCTCATCCCTTCCCAATGCTGGTGCTTCCACTGGCTATAGAGGGATGCAGAGCGCAAAGCGCCTTGGTAACTCCACCCCTGAGGGAGGAGAGCATCCGCTGGGATGCTTGATCCTCCCTCTCACCACCCACCCCCCGGCCGCCCAGTCCATTCCCAAACCCGGGCCGGGCCGGCGAGCGAGGTGTGTGGCGTCCAGTGCTCAACCTCAGCGCCACCGGGCCGGCGCGAGAGTCTTTAAGAAAAGAACAAATCCCTTTGATATCTTCAGATATTGCCCAAAATGACTCCCTGATCCTGTGTCAGCTGGCGTAATCACAAAGTTATTGTGTTCTCATTCTTTTCTCTTTTTTAATAAACAAACAAATATTTAACATTGTCAATAAAGTATGTCTAATACAAAAAGTTTTATGTGGTTCTTGAACATTATTCTCTCTACCTTATATAGGTTACTGACTTCAGTTACATTATAGTTGTTGCTCTAGAACTGGGGTACCTTCCCTTTTCTCTAAGTAAACAAAAAAGGGATACCAACGGGAATTATACCTTCGGCCTGGAACCTTAGCTTAGCCATAATAGCCTCCACCTGTCTGATTTGTTTTACATTTGTGATCCATTGTCCCAAAGTTAATTCATTCTGTGTCAGCCAGTTCTGTGTGATTACTTTGACGGCCGCCACAGTTAGAATCAAGAATAGACATCTCAGACCCCCAGACCTGATTTCCTGTGGGATACATCCCAGGATCAGATGCTTAAAATCCAAACTTTGAGTTAGGCCTAACATTTTCCTAATTTCATTCTCTGTTCAGGCCCAGAATGTACCCAACTTTGGGTTTTCCCAAAAATATGAAAGTGAGATCCAGTCAGGCCAGAGCCTCTCCAGCACTTGTCAGTGGGAATTTTGGTATAATGCTGAGAGATTGTGGGAGTGATAAAGAACCTCACAATGACTTTCCCTTTGAATTCTCTCCAGATCATGGAGTTTGTGATTTTATGTATATTGGCCCAGATTTTAATCCAGTCCCGGTCTGTAATGTTCCACCCAGATTCTCCCTCCCAACCTCCCTGGATTTTTTGAGTGACTAAATCTTGTATTCCTTCTTCTGTCAATTTATAAAATTGAGATATAAGGGGGCCAGATATTCAAAACCCTGCCTCGGGGAAAAGTTAGCACAGCCCGGTGGGCAAACTTAGCCAGGAGCAGAAAGCAAGCTATATTCAAAAGGAATAGCTAGGTGCAAACCAGCTGAATATAGCAAGCAAAGGAAGCCGGGCAAACAGGGCCAGGAGTGCAGGGCAAACATTGCCCAGGAATAAGACAGCACTGAATATAACAAATAAGACAGCACTGAATATAGTACCGAGGCAGGCAGTGCAAACACCCAGTGGAGCACAGTGCAGAGGAGAGACAGCCTGACCCTGGGACGCATGCAATGAACCACAGGCCAGAACCAGGTCCCAGGTGCAGACCACAGTGCAGAACCCAGTATATGACACACAGGCATGTGAACGACAAGCAACAACCAGGACCCATGAGTGAGAACCAAGAAGCAGTACATATGAAGTGAAAACCCCAGCCCTCAAGAATGACACAGGACACAGTAAACTATAGAAATATGAATGTAATATGTAACAAAAGAATGGCAAAGCAAAAGTACACACAACAATGCGAAAGCTAAACGAATACAAGAAACAACAAACATAACCAAACTGTGAACAAGGAACACTACCACAACTACTGGATCAACTAACACTAAAACAAATAAGGCCAACTGTACAAACTCAACAAAATGAAATGCAAATAACCCCCCAACACAGAACACCACTACTAAGATGACTAGCATGCGAAGGACTACAACTATGAAAACAAACACCACCAAAACAGTGGCATGAAAAACATATTTACAAATATACAATATTTACAGATGGCAATGGAAATGGGAGGAAAGGGGAGGTGGACATAAACAGGGAGAACTTAACAGAGGCCAGGGATAAACACCAGTCCACAAAGGGGGTGGGGATAGACAACAGAAAAGGGGAGATGCTCATGGCTGACGGTGGGATGGATCTGGTAGATGCATCTCCAGGACAGCAGCCACCCTCCTGGTCTCTGAAATTTATTTATTTATTTATTTATTGAAAATTTCGGAATTACAACCTTTGAGTCAAGGACTCCTTTGCAAAGGCTCCACGTCAGTCATGACAGTACAATTACAACAAGACAGTATGGACAATGTTCTCAAAACAGAGAAATTACATTTCGACAAACGCTTAAAATCATAGCTTAAGTCAAGGCTACACGTCAGTTGTAATATTGAATTTTACATAGAGACAAGGTTTGTACAGAAAATTGCCAGGACATTACAAGAGTTTAACAATCACAGTATAGGGTATTGCCAAGACTGAGATAATATCTGTGAGTTGCGAGTGTTCCTAACGATGTGGTGGCCCAGGTGCCTGACAATCTATGCGAAAAGATGGAAACAGCTACAGGTCTCCATGTTGAGCAGATACTTTGCACTCTGTTTTGAATAGTCTTAGACTGGGGCAAGCAAGATGGAAGATGGTAGATTGTTTAGCCAAAGTGAGCACGGTAACGGAAAGATCTTTGCCCCAGAGAGGTTCTGCAGTGGGGAAACTGCGGAGGTCCCTGCCAATCGCTTCAAGGGGCGTGCCTATTGGGGGGCTGGTTGGATGAGGCGATGCAGACAGATGGGTGCGAGTTTCATAAGGATCTTCTTGGCTTGGAGGCAGGTATGGTATTTAAGCCTCCCTTCAAAGGTTAGCCAGTCCGCTTTGATAATAGAGCTGACAGGTATGTGTTTCTCTACTGCTGCTGGTGACCATGCGGCAGGCTTTGTTTAGTGCTATATTGATGCTGTGTAGGGCTGATTTGTCAGCAGCGCCTGCATAAGTTATTCCATAATCGACCAATGAGAGGACCGAGCTAGTAACGCTAAACGTAGAGCCTGAGGAGAAGGCAGTGTTTGTGCCTGTAAAGAATGCCAAGTCGGGTATTAACTGAGGAGGAGAGAAGTTTAATGTGCTGGTGGTAGGTAAGGGATGTGTCCAGGGTGATACCTAGATATTTAAAGTGGGTGACCTGTTCAATGTGGTTACCCTGTAGGTTTGAGATTGAGAGCAGGGAGTTATAGAGGGGGTTTTGACGATGGGCAAACATCATGGATTTTGTCTTGTCATAGTTAAGTATTAGACGGTGGTCAGTGAACCAGTATTCAAGCTCCCTAAAACAGCCTTGAAGGGTGTTTTGAGATGTATGAGGTTGGTGTGTTTCCAGTATAGCACGGCATCGTCCGCATATAGTAATAGCTTCCACCACATGCTGAGGGGAGTGAGTTCAGAAAAGAGGAACAAGAGCGGGCCAAGTATTGACCCTTGGGGACACCAGCCAGAACTGGTAGTTTGGAGGAGAGTGTGTGACTAATTTTACTTCCTGCTTCTGTCAGTCAGATAGTTCTTGAACCAGGAGATAGCTTCAGAGCAATATGGAGGGCTGCCAGGGTATGAAGAAGAAGCTCATGATTGACGGTGTCAAATGCTTTGGTCAAATCAATATAGATTGTACCAACTGCTGACCCCTGTTCAAGGGCTTCATGAATGTAAGATGTAAATTCTAGTAGTGCTGTGGTAGTACTGTGCCCTTTTCTGAAACCATGTTGCTCATGGCAGAGGAGCCCATACTTGTCAAGGTATTCTGTGAGTTGGTCAGACACAATTTTTCAAGAGCTTTTGAAAGGGAGGAAGGATCGAATGGGCCTATAGTTAGCAGGGGTAGTTGGATCACCCTTTTCAGGATAGGTGTGATAATACCCTTCCATAGTGTAGGAATTGGCCATGACACAGTGAGTGGTTGAGGAGTTTGGTGAGATGTGGGAGAGTCTCATTAAGGGTGAGCCAAGGATTTTATAGTCGAGGGAGTCACTGCTGTAACGCGAGTTATGCAGTGCTTTGGAGAGGTAGCTTTTAGCCTGATTGCACGAAATAACACACAGCCTGAAAGGAGGGTGTGTAGGGGAACAGGGGGAAGTAGTAGGTGTGTGGGAGATGGGATCAAAGAAGTTTTTGGGGAGGACTTGACTGAGGTCAGAGAAGGTGGTGTTTAGGGTATAGGCTATGGTGGTGGGGTCATGTGAGAGGGTACCCTGGACTAAGAGCTGGGTTGGGTCTGTGTTTGTGACTTTCCCACATAGTTCTTTAACATTGTTCCAGAAAGATTTCCCGGAGCTCCATGTGGTGGTGAAGGCTTGTTGATAGTAGGTGGCCTTGGCTTGTCGAATAGCCCTTGTGCATTTATTTCTTGCTTCTCTGTAGAGCTGTCTGTCTTGGGGCAGCTGAGAGGATACGGCCCTGTGCCAGAGGCTATCCCTGTGCTGCATCTGTTGTAGGAGGGACTGTCATCCAAGGGTGTCCCAGGTTTTATTACCTT
This sequence comes from Neoceratodus forsteri, assembly GCA_016271365.2. Taxonomy (NCBI): domain Eukaryota; kingdom Metazoa; phylum Chordata; order Ceratodontiformes; family Ceratodontidae; genus Neoceratodus; species Neoceratodus forsteri. Next base: position 50,655,570 of record CM057458.1, read on the forward strand.
CTTTGTGAAAGGGGCAAATATGTCACAGGCTGCATTGAAGATAGCAATAAATGCAGTGAGCGCAGCATCTAGAGATTGTGCAGTATGCACTGGCCCCCAGTCACAGGTGGTGAGGTACACCCTGAGGTGAGAGAGGGCACCTTTTTTGAGGTGCCTTTGTATGGAAGTTTTAGGTTTGATTGGGATATTTTTATTTGACCACCAGCACCCGACGGGGGAGTGGTCACTAAGTACATCGGGAAACACATCGACTTTGGAGATGTGGTTTAGGGAGTTTGTAAAGATAAGGTCTATAAGTGAGGAAGAGCCTGTCCGAGGATCCTGTCTAGTGGGTGAGGGTACTACTTGAGTAAGATCATAGGCACTTGCTGCGTCTTTGAAGGAATCCGACGTAGTGGATAGCCAGTTCACATTAAAATCACCCATAATAATCAGTTCGCTTTTAGGGGTAGGTAGGTTATTGCTGATAGAACAGAATCAAATGCTAGTTTCTGTTTTGTTGGGGGGATGTAAACTGCCATAATATAAAGAGGTTTGCCAGTAGTGCCAATGGTAATTTTAATTGTAGTGGACTGGGCACCATGCTCAGGCATGGGAAGTGGGACTAATAGGGGTTTGAGGGATGTTCTAGCATATATGGCACAACCCCTGCCCCTTTTTCCTGCCCTATCAGTTCTGAAAAGGGTAAAGCCCTTGAGAGACCGAGTCATCTGGGACCTTTTTTGAGAGCCAGGTTTCTGATAAAAGTAAGGATGTCCGTGGGGTGTTGTGCAAGCCAACCCTGCAGCAGGGTAAATTTTCTTGGAAGACTGCAGATATTGAGGGTGGCCAGGAATAGGCTACTATGTGCTCTTCTTAATTCCATGTTGCATGGGAGGACCTGGGTTGGGATGGATCGCCCCGGATATAAGCAGGAGGAGAAGGAGAGTTTGTCGAGAGCGTAATATCCTCATCAGCTTATTTGAGGTGCAGCGGACCAGGATACTGCTGGCGATTTGGTGGGGCTAGTAGGTATGGGGAGTGGGTACTAGTTGAGTTAGGGTTACTAAGAGGGTATGTGCAAGCCAGTGGGGGTCTCATGGGGAGGGGCTTTGGGCAAAGCCATATTCCATTTATGGTACAGCTAAAACTAGGGGTACAGTTTTGCTGTGGAAACCAAGTGGGAGAGGTTGTAGGCGATTTGACCCAGGTGCCTTTCCAGTGAGATGGGTAGAGGAGCCAGCAGCGGGTCCCTATTAGTTTTAAACACCCATGAGGTTAGCAGGGGTGAGAGACAAGTATAAGGATAAAAGTTGTAAGCTGCAAGAGGTGGAGTTCATAATCGCAGGAAACTGTAGGTCTACAAATGTAAGAAAAAGGAGGAGGCCCCTAGTGGTGCTGCAGTATAAGCTGCAGATGGCAAAGTGGGCTGATTGGTTTCGCACCACCACGCTATTAGCTATAAAACAAATGCCGACAAGGGTGGTGGTGGGGTGGGGGGAGCGGGGCGCAGCGCCGGCGGGGACCAAACTGCAGTTTAATTCCACGGAGAAGACAAGCAGGCTGAGAGCGAGGGAAACCTCAGGAAATGTCCCGTTCGTACCTGGCTCACTGCGGTGGTCTGCAGGCTTGCTGGGGGGAGGGCATTTATTGCAGACCTTCGCGATCGGCAATCTGGCTACCGGACGTCTTGCTGGAGGGAGGGCGGCTTATTTGGACCCTCGCGACCTGAATTCCGGCGATCGGGAGGCTTGCTGGAGGGAGGGCGATTTCTGGAGACCTCTCACCTCTGCTGTGGACAAGGGAGAGAGGGTTTGTTTTAAAGGTAGGCAAAGTGGGAGGGCACAAAACTGAAACAAAAGAAGGGATTACTGTATTGTAAAGCTCTGAGTTAAAATGTTCACCCTGGTATGGAGACAGCAGTGAGCAGGAGACAGAAAGAAAGAGGAAAAAATAACAATAAAAATAAAAGATCCTTGTAATGCAGCAGTAAATTCAAATTAGTTGTGCTTAGGTTTAGCGACTGGGTTTTACAGGAGAAATCCCTTATGAGGACAGCCTGCTGCTCTATAATCATCCATTGCTACTGGACATGGCATCACAGTAGATCCTCCGAGCCATATGACTCCTCCAGTCTGGTCACTCACAGAGATGATCGGAAGAGACCTGCAAGAGGAAGGGGGAGCTGGTGAGGATGGGAAACCATCCAGGAGGCATACTGTAGCCACAGGTGGCTATACAGGGATGGAAAGCATGTCATAACAGCCATGCCCAAGTGGTGGTGAGGAACACAATGGTAGGTACACCCGGCAGGTGCCCACAGGGCAGGCCTGGTAGACACAGGCCCCATCCCAATACCCAATAGACATGGATATGTCAGGCCCCGACAGCACCATGGCACAGTTGACACCACCCACCCTAGCACTGCACACAGTGAGACAGTGCAGACACACAGGTGGTCCCCAGGATGGCAGTGGGTGAGGGCCACACAACAACATGTACATGGGTGACCACAAGTCAGGACAGGCTTCCCATAGACAGATAGCAATGTACCAGAAAGCAGAGTGCAACAACAACCCAAAGGGGCACCGGAGCAGCACAATGCAGGCACGGTGGCCAGCCAATGGCCAACCCATGCCATGGCTGAACCAACCCGCAGCAGAAGCAGGCCAACAGGGTGCAGACAGCGGCAGGGGTGGGCTGATAGAGGCCGCCAAACATGGTCCACATACTGCACTGTGCATGGTGCCCAGCAGCCAGAACACACACGTGGCAGGTGAACAGCCAAACATGGCCAGCGGAGCATGTGGACAACTTGGCAATGCCAACCACGCACAGGCGTAGCAACTGGGTGGGTGGGAGGGCGGAATCAACCCCACTGCAGATGTCTGTATGGCAAAACACAGTTCAGAGACAGTACCCGTGGACCTCATGAGTGCCCCACTGAACCACCACTCCCTCAACCCCTATTACCATCCGGCACCCTTGCAGCCATGCAAGCTGACTCTGGCCCACACCGCCCCACCCCACGCCACATTGCACAGTGGCCAGACAGCAAGACACCAGCAGCACTGTGCAACACTGGTGCACAACACAGCACTGGCATGATGCCTGCAGCAGCCAACCCACCAGCACAGTCAATGGCAGACTAGTGAAGTAACCACACAAAGCAGAAGTACAGCACAAATGAAAAGGACATGTACTCACGCAACAGGCCCCTGGCCTCAGGGTTACTCTCTTGTGCCCGCTGCGGCATGGCCGGCACCCTCGGGCTGCTCCTCTGTGTGTCCTGGGACACCTCTTGGACCTCTCCCACCATCCTGGGCTGCTTGATCCGCTCTACAGTGGACAGAGGTAACAACAGCATTAGGGCAACCCACAGCATGCACCGCGATTGCCACAGCAAGATGCACCCCCACCCCATAGCACTGCACAGACACAGGTCAGCCAAGGGACAGTGTCTGAACAGATGTTATGCCCACACAGAGAACCCACATGGCCCATGGGGCATGCGCTAGGCACACTGGGCATGTAGGCATGTCGGCACAGCGATGTGACAGTGCCAGAAGCAGGTGCACAGCCACTGGATGCACACACGGCCGTGTAGGCAGTCTGGGGCCCAGGCAACAGCACCCCCACAGCACACTGGTGATGGCTGCTGGACAGTCCTGTGGCAGGGCCCCCCGCCCTCTCAGTCCATACCCACCACCCACACCATGGCCAAGGGTCATGGCTGCACATGGCACGACAGCAGTGTGTCCCCCACGAACATAACATGCACCACGCAAGCACTGCTACCACCGTGTGTGGCACCTGGCAACATTGGTAGGTGTGCCCCCCGACACCCTGCACCATGGTGCACCCTGGGATGTCCAATCCATGTGGCCCCGAACCAGTGCCACTTGTGTCCTTCCACCTGGCAACCCTGTGCACACACATGCGCAGACACATATACACCAGCAGGCAGAGTGACAGGTGCCATATATGTGCCACATGTGATGCCACTTACCTGGCACTGGCATAGTGCCATCATGCACCATGCACTTATACCACTCCAACTGCTGCCTTTGGCATTGGCGCAGGTCCATATAGTGATGCTGACACTTCTCGGCATCCCTTGTTATGCCCATGCGTTCAGTGAGCCTCCAGGCAATGGAGGCACACTTGCTGGCATGGGAGGTCACCCTCCCCGACCTCCCCAAAGAGGTATCGGTGCCTTTGCTGCACCAGCTGAACAAGGTTGGCAGATTCAATGTCCCCCCAGCACCTGTCTCTGTGTACAACAGTGAGCAGCCTATGCCTCCCTGACATCATTAATCAAGACAGATACCCTGCCACACAACTGGTATTTCACAGCCTGTGCCACTCCCTGAGCTCACCCGCTAACTGTGCTGTAGCACCGCGCTAAACAACACAGCGCGGTGGTATGGCACGCTACACTGGGGTGCTAGCATGGCACAGAGGCCACACGCGCATGCCTGGAGGTCGTGCTATGCCACATATCGCTGTGCTAATGGAACAACGCAGCGCTTTACACCACATTGCCTGGTGCTAACATTTGCATGGCACTAAGCTGATTGCCCGGCGCTAATCAGGCCCATATTCAACCAGCCTATGCAAATGAGGGCACTTGTGTATGCATAGTGCAAACAGTGTGATTAGCAAATCATTATCCACTCATTTGCATGCCTAACAGGCAGGATTACCCAGCTGGGCTATATAAGGGCAAACAGTGCTTCACCGGTGTTGTGTTGAGGGACTGCAACACTCATCTGATGTTACAGCCAAACAGGCGTTTCAAACAGGGGCATGTCGCAGGAGGCAGAGCAGCACAAGGCAGGTCTGTATAGCAGCCTGAGGCTTGGCCTGATGGCAGTGGGACATGACCAGGCCCAGGCGTACACAGTGCGCACTTGCGGGCGGCTACGGTACAGGCATGGGACAGAGCAGCCGCCTGCAGGTCCACATGCCAGCAAGTTGCATAGTGGTGCACATGGCCACTGGTCCTGCCGACTGGAGCATGTGTCATGCCCATGTCACCAGTGGCAGCCACCATTGTGAGTGGACTGCCCGCACACTGTGGTAGTCAGGCACCGGGCTGGGGAGGGGAGGTTCACAGTGGCCTGCAGGCACACCTCTCAGCCATGTCACACTGACATGGGGTCATGGACCTGCTTTGGACACTCAGGAAGGTGGACAATGAGGGTCACAGACCCCCTGATAGGGGTACACAGTCTCAGCCCTGGGGATACAGGCCCAGGACAGTGAGGATCCCATAGTGCCTACGGGTACACCATTGGGTCTAGATCTGGTATCATTCAATAGTATGTGTATGTGCTGTAATGCCTGGATGTGCAGCACAATCTCTGTGTGGGGAGCACATGTTCCATGAGGGACAGATGGGGAATAGAGCAGTGTCAGGGGGCAATGGTAGGGATGGCCCTCATACCGTGGAACACCAGTGAGGCATGCCTACAGGTGACATAGGCTGTGCGGTGCCCATAGGGCTGGTGCATGCAGTGTGTCCATGGTATATGCAATGACACATGCACATGCACTGTTCACACAGGGATGGCTGCATTGCACCATTGCTGTGTGTGCTGTTTACGCACATGCTGACCTGGGCATGCACAATGCTGCAACAGGACAGGCAGAGCAGGCATCAGGGGTGGCATAATCATAGTGTTCCATCAGTGCCGTGCAGCGCAGGCACGCCACAGCATGTGACCTATGTCCCTCCACATGTCTCCCATAGGCACTGCAGCATGTCAGGAATGCTTATGGACACATCGGTTGTAGCAGGACAGACTGAAGATTCTGGTACATGGCGACAAGGAGAGGGAGCAGGTGCTGCGATGCCACAAGGCAACGGATGCCATCATGCGCCAGATGTGAGATGAGGTCACGGCAGGGGTCAGTGCCGTTGGTGGTTGGGGATATACCACTGACTCGGTGAGGCAGCGGTGGAGTGACCTGCTGTGCTGGGCAAAGGAGGAGGAGGCAGAGCGGCTCAGCGATTGGCTGCAGACTGGAGGTGGGCCACAGACAATGCAGCGGCGGCAGAAGGACCCACTGATGACCATGGTGGCATCCACACTGCATCCTGTATCCATTGCAGGTGTACTTGGCCGTGGATGTGAGACACCACTCACGCCACCTAGAACAGGTCAGTATCTACATGTGTGCACCCTGCACGGCATGCCTGCACTGTTGCTGGGGGTCAGTGCTGCCGCAGTGCGTGGGATGCACTTCAGGGGTGCTCTGCTGTGCACACTGTACACATGGGGCAGTATTGCTTGCATCCACTGCCTGTGCAGGGCTGTCACCACAGCTGACACCTTGAGGCATGTGCACTACATAGAAATATAGATTTTGACAGATAAGGACAGCTAGCCCACCAGTCTGCCCATTTCCCTACCTAATGTATAAGCTGCAGATCCTAGTTAACCAGCAGCCTACTTCTTCCTACCCCAACCCCCTAGAATAGCCTTATGTCCCATGCATGCTTGAATTCCACCACTGTTTTTGACTCCACAACCTCCTCCAGAAGGCTGTTCCATGCATCCAAACCTCTCTGTGAAAAATTACTTCTTAAATTACCTCTGAGCTAACCCTTCTATCTTCAAATTGTGCCCTTGTTCTTGCACACTTCTTTTTGAAAGATGCTACCCTCTTGGACTTTGTTGATTCCCTTGAGATACTTGAAAGTTTCTATCATGTCCCCGCTCTCCCTCCTTTCCTCGAGGCTATACATATTCAGCTCCTAAGTCTCTCTTCATATGTCTTCCGGTGCAGACCCTGCACCATTTTAGTTGCCCTCCTCTGGACAGCCTCCATCCTGTCTATGTCCTTGCGGAGATTGGGTCTCCAGAACTGCACGCAGTACTCCAGATGGGGTCTCACCAACTGTCTGTACAGATGGATAATAACTTCCTGTTTTCTACTGGTGATGCCTCTCCCTATGCATCCCAGTATCCCCCCAGCCCTCCTTGCTGCCCTCTCACATTGCTTGCCCACCTTTAGGTCATCTGATATGACTACCCCCAGGTCCCTTTCCATTTTTGTTGTTGTTAGTATCTCACCCCCCATTGTGTACTCTTCCCCTGGGTTTTTGTTTCCCAGGTGCATTAACTTGCACTTCTTAGCATTGAATCTAAGCTGCCATACATTTGACCATTCCTCTAACCTTGCCAAGTCCCTTCTCATCCTTTCCACCCCACCTTGCGCATCAACTCTGTTGCAGATCTTTGTGTCATCTGCAAAGAGACATACTTTTCCTTCCATCCCCTCTGCAATGTAAACATAAAAGACATTGAGAGACCACAATGTAATACTGAACCCTCGGTACCCACTAGTAACCCCTTCTTCAGAGTGGACTCCATTTACTATTACTCTCGTGTCGATGTGTCACTGTGGAGGGTATGTGTGCATGTGGTCTTGGTCTGCATCACTGGGACTGATCTGTGTGGTGTGCATGTCTGTGGCATGTGGCACGTATCTTAGGGTATGCATGTACTGGTGGTGGTCATGACACACTGTGCATGTACCGGTTAGTGACACTGTCCCTTCTTGTTCCACAGCGGTGAGTGCACAACCTGTGGTGAACCAGGACGTGGCTGGGATGGCTGACGTGGTGCAGGAGGCTGTGGATGAAGACAACATGCCATCAACCTCCGGAATGGGTGCCAGGCAAGAACCCACAGCATCAGCACATGTGTGGCAGTCAGAGGGACATGTGGTACACCTGCTGGGGGGGGGTACTCCATTGCTGGTGGGGACCTGGACAATGGTGCAGCCCTGGAGGGTGCCCAGGTGGAGGATCTGAGCGGTGGCCAGGTGATCCTCCTGACAGTCACCAGCGACATTGTGTCAGATGGGTCAGAACAGGGTTATTTCCTGCCTGTGGAGGGCCCTGTGGTAGGTGGCACAGGGGTGGGTCATGCTGAGGTCCGCAACATGGGTGCCATGGTGGAGGATAGCCATGCCACCATGGGTGAGCAGGTCCAGCCATTGGTGGGTCATGCGGAAGCCATGTGTGCACCACTGGACATGTGTTGCCATCCACAGGGAGGGGTGCAGGGCCCACAGGGGACACAGCACACTACAGGGACCCTGCAGCAGCAGGACATTCAGCTGCCACCACAGCATTCCCACTAAGTCCAGAAGCAGGAGCAGCCCCCGGCTGCATTGACATTGCCACAGCCATGCTGCTGGATGGCCAGGGAGCCTGTCCTCTGCTCCAGGCCACCCTCATGTCCCAGCAGGAGGCCCAGATGGACCAGCATGCCCTTTGGCATGATCTGCGGCATGAGCTGTCGCAGACGCAGGAGTCTGTGCCCTTGGGCTTTGCACATGCCGAACAGCGGGCAAAGGACAGGTTGGGGTGCATGGTGGCCATGCTTGACTAGGGCTTTTCGGGTCTGACAGACACTGTGGTTGATCTCGCCACAGTGCTGCATGGAGTGCATGGTGGTCAGTGGGCTGTGCAAGGGGGACAGCATGCCCATGGCACACAGGCCCAGAGGCAGGCCTCACGCGGCAACAGGGTGGGCACTGGCTCCAGCACCACTGCATCGGATGCATCTGCTGGCACCCAGCAGCGCTGTAGGCGTCCGTCAACCCTGTCTGGCTCTGCTGGTCGGCCAGGGCACTGGCACACCACTCTTCCAGCCTCACCGTGGTCCTCCCCAAATATATCCTTGGCACAGAGCACCCAGAGCTCTCTGTCCCATGCACATGGTGTGCGTCATGTGCGTGGTGGTAGTCACCACAGATAGGCGTGGCAGCTGTGCACAAGAAGACAGTTAACACCCACATGCATGCACACACACACACACACACACACCCATGCACACACACAGCCACACACACACACACACACACACACTGGCATGTTTACCCATGCACAGCCATGGTAGTCCTCCCCAACCTGCCGCCTCTTATCAGGCACCACGGGCATCACCCACTTCACAGTGCTATGGCTGTCTACCGTGGTCACATGCGTGACCTGCACGGCCCACAGTTCACATTGCCATCACACGCTCATTCACTCCCACTGTGTTGTGCACATGCTTTGTTGGTGGTCCGCACCATCGTGGTTGTCTGCACATATTAAATTCATTTACACTGTACTGTTTCTGGTTGCTGTGCTGTGTGTACTCACCTTCTGGCCTGTGACAGTGTTCTGATGATGGCAGTCCTGTGCTCCAGGGCCCTGCAGTGGCTTTGAGAAAATCTCCTCTCGAGTTGCTCCACTATCCCCTGACACCTGGCTCTGGGTCACTGTCGGCCTGTTCCTCATGTTCAGGTGCCATGTCCCACGGTTCATCGCCATGTTGTGCAACATACAACAGGCTAGGATGATATGGCATACCTTCTGAGGCCTATACTGTAGGGCACCACCTGACGTGTCTAGGCATCAGAAGCGCATCTTTAGCATGCCAAACACCCTCTCTATGATGTTCCTAGTGGTGGCGTGTGCCTCATTGTACCACTCGTCAACCACTGTGGTCAGCTGGGGTACCATGTCAGCAGCCAAGGTCGCAGGGGATAGGCGCTGTCCCCTGCTGAGACATGTGCACTGGTTAGTGTTGTTGTCCTGCTGTCTGCACCTTGCTGTGGTGCACCACCTGTGTTGATATCCCGAACCCCTTCCTTGCATTCCCCTGCTTATCCCCACCCCCGCTGTGATGTGTGCATGCCTTGCATGCTGATCCTCACCAACTAGGTGCCCACTGGGTATCCTGCCCTCCTCAAAGGCCTGACACAGCTGGTACTGACGTCAGATGAAGGCGTCGTGGGCACTGCCGGGGTACTGCACAAAGACATTGCTGATCGCGCCATCACATCACACACCACCTGGCAATTGATGGAGTGGTACCCCTTCCTGTTCACGTATACCTCACTGCCATCGCCAGGTGGTGCATGCATGGATGGGGACGTGGCACAGTCAGTGGCACCAGGTACTGCTGCATGGACTCCTCTGCGCCTGCTGCCATGCTGGGGGAATACTATGAATTCACCAGCTTGTGGCAGGAAAGCATCGAGACACTGGGTCAGGAGGCATGAGGTGGCAGACTGCGATACCCCTATGGTGTCCCCTCATTGTTGTTGGAAAGTCCCTGTCGCTAGGAAGCACATCGCTGCTGTCACCTTCTCCTTGACTGGCATGGCATGGCTGCGTCTGGTGTTGGACCGCAGCTGCTCATGCCGGAGTTCACATAGCTGCCTCAACATACCCCTGTTCATCCTGTACCGACCAGTGATGTGCTCATCTGGCAGGGTCTCGAAGGAGACCCTGGGCCGGTACCACCTGTGTGCAGCATATTGTCTACTTGGCCTGCATTGTGGCCCCTGTTGGTCCTGTTCCCTCTCCTCCTCCTCCACTACTGCTACCATCAATTGTAGCAACAAAGCATTCTGCACTGCTGCCATGGTCCCTTCCTGGTCTGGTCCCTCCCCCTCTGTGTTTTGCCCTGGGATAAGACTAGCCTTTTATAGGCAGTAACTAGTGCCGCGCTAAGTGTCATGCTATGTGGCCTTGCATGGCACTATGGCTCTGAATATCCCATAGCGCTGTTATGCTGGTTCATGCCCCTCACTTTGCCCTTGCATACATTATCAGTTTGCCCTCGCGCTATTGCAGCAGCACGCGCTAACTGGTCCTTTGAATATGGAGGTCCACGCCTAAGCTTACGCTTATTCCCACGCTTATTGGTTTGCGCGCCATGCTATGTTTTTTGAATATCTGCCCCAAGGTGTTTTATGTCAGGAGAGTTTACTTTATTTTTCACTACAGTTAGGCCTTCCTCAGGGTGCCTGAGCAGGCAGGAAGTCCCACCTCTGACAGTATACAATGTCTAAATTGGAGGTATCTGTGCCAGAGCAGCTGCACAGGGAAGGGAGCCGGATGTCATTGTCCACCTAGGGACAAATGACCTGGCTAAGAAAGGGATTAGAGCAGTGCAGGAAGAGTTTGTGGAATTGGGGAGGGGCCTTAGACAAGTAGCACGAACGGTAACCTTCTCGGAGGTGCTGCCCATCTATGGCATAGGAGAGGCTAAGGTGTTCCGCACCATGGGATTCAATCAGTGGTTGAAAAACAGGTGTGGAGCTCAGGGATTTGGCTTCACTGGGGACTGGGGGTCCACCTGGAGTGATGCAAGCCTATACTGGCATGATGGGTTGCATCGTTCCAGGAGGGGAACCAGGATCCTAGGTGATAGGTTTAAATGCTTCATTGGCAAGCATTTAAACTAGCCAAGGGGGGAGGCACTGGAAAGGAGCAGAGAAATCCTAGCCCCCCCAAAAAAAATCACGGTAGTAAGTGCGGTAAACACCAACATAGAGGTGTTGATAGGGAGAAGGGCAGGGGTAAATGGAGAAAGTGACAAAGGCGAGAAGGACAGGGATGGGGTAAAAGGGAGTAAGGCCATCAGGAAATGGAGGGTAATGAGTACCAGTGCCCGTAGTCTGGGCAACAAGCTCCCTGAGCTGGTGGCCTTGATGGAAGAGGGATGTCTGGATATCGTAGCAGTCACAGAAACATGGTACACAGAGAACCATGACTGGGATGTTAACATACCAGGGTACATAACCTACAGGAGAGACAGGCAGGGGAGAAGAGGGGGAGGAGTAGCTCTCTATGTAAAGGAAGGGATAAAAGCAACTGAACAAAAGAGTAAACAGGGAGGAGAGGAGGCACTGTGGGTCACCTTGGAGACTGGAAAGGGCACCACAATCCGCACAGGGGTTGTTTACAGACCCCCATGTCAGGGGGAGGGAATGGACAAGGATATGATAGAAGGCATTCTTAGAATGGCAGAGAAAGGGGAGATACTGTTGATGGGAGACCTGAATATGCCAGATGTTAACTGGAGCACATTTGCTGCAGCCACATCCAAGAGCAGGGCCATTCTTGATGCCCTACAGGTGGCAGGCCTCAGACAGCTAGTTTCGGAACTCACTCATGAGGGAGCAATCATAGACCTCGTACTCTCAAACGGGGGCAGTGAGAGGATCTCAGATCTAGAAGTGGGTTGCCATCTGGGAACAAGTGACCATCAAACAGTGTGGTTCACATTAAACTCGGCTACAGAGTCAAGCCATACAAAAGTGAGGGTACTGGACTTCAGGAGGGCTGACTTTGGCAAGATGGGAGAGTGCCTTAGAAAAGCACTAGCAAACAGGCTAGAAGGAGGTGTGGAGCAACAATGGGGAATCATCAAAACTGCCATCACAGAGGCAACAAGCCTTTGTGTGAAGCAAATAAACAAATCAAAACGAAAGAAAAAGCCAATATGGTTCTCAAAAGAGGTGGCTGTGAAAGTCAGGAAGAAAAAGATAGCATTCCGGAAGTATAAGGAAACACAGAAAGAGCAGGACAGAGAGCTGTACCAGTTAAGGCAGAAGGAAGCAGGGAGGGAAGTCAGAATAGCAAAGGCCCAAACTGAGGAAAAGATAGCCAACTCAGTTAAGAAGGGGGGTAAAACCTTTTATAGGTACTGTACATCAACGAGCGTAGAAAGACAAAGGGAGGGATAGTGAGGCTGAATAGAATGAACGGTGGGTGGGCAGAGGGGCACAGTGAAAAAGCAGAGATACTGAACGAATATTTCTGCTCAGTATTCACAAAAGAGGAGGGGGAAGTGCCTAATCCAATTAACAGAAGCACTCTTGATAGGGGGGATCCCAGTCCTTTCACAGAAGAAAGGGTTCTGCAAGAACTCCTAAAACTGAAGGTGGACAAAGCAATGAGGCCTGATGGAATTCACCCCAGAATTCTAAAAGAATTAAGGGGGGAACTAGTGAAACCACTGGCAACTCTTTTTTAATAAATCATGGGAGGATGGTGTGGTACCCGAGGACTGGAGGAAGGCGGATGTGATTCCCCTTCACAAAAGTAGGACCAAGACAGAGGCAGGAAACTACAGACCTGTCAGTCTGACCTCTTTGGTAGAAAACATGATGGAGTCACTTCTAAAGGAAAGAATAGTTGAGTACCTAGAGGCCAGTGGGGCACAGGACCAAAAGCAGCATGGGTTCACAGTGGGAAGGTCATGTCAGACGAATCTAATAGATTTCTTTGGCTGGGTGACCAAAGTAGTAGACCAGGGAGGGGCTGTGGACATGGCCTACCTAGACTTTAGCAAGGCATTTGACACAGTCCCACACAAAAGATTAATAGTCAAATTAACCAGCCTGGGAGTGGGTTCCAGGGTGGTAGCCTGGGTAAAACATTGGCTGGACAACAGGACACAGAAAGTAATTGTAAATGGAGTCCACTCTGAAGAAAGAGGGGTTACTAGTGGGGTACCGCAGGGTTCAGTATTAGGTCCAGTCCTTTTTAATGTCTTCATAAGTGACATTGTAGAGGGACTGGAAGGAAAAGTATGCCTCTTTGCAGATGACACAAAGATCTGCAACAGGGTTGATACAGAAGGAGGCGTGGAAAGGATGAGAAACGGACTTGGCAAGGTTGGAGAAATGGTCAGAAATATGGCAGCTAGGATTCAATGCAAAGAAGTGCAAATAATGCACCTGGGAAACAAGAACCAGGGAAGAATACACAATGGGGGTAGTAACAACAACAAAAATGGAAAGGACCTGGGGGTAGTCATATCAAATGACTTAAAGGTGGGCAAGCAATGTGAGGGGCAGTAAGGAGGGCTGGGGGATACTGGGATGCATAGGGAGAGGTATCACCAGTAGAAAACAGGAAGTTGTTATCCCTCTGTACAGACAGCTGGTGAGACCCCATCTAGAGTACTGCATGCAGTTCTGGAGACCCAGTCTCTGCAAGGACATAGACAGGATGGAAGCTGTCCAGAGGAGGGCAACTAAAATGGTGCAGGGTCTGCACTGGAAGACATATGAAGAGAGACTAAAGGAGCTTAATATGTATAGCCTCGAGGAAAGAAGGGACAGGGGGGACATGATAGAAACTTTCAAGTACCTCAAGGGAATCAACAAAGTCCAAGAGGGTAGCACCTTTCAAAAAAAGAAGTGTGCAAGAACAAGGGGGCACAATTTGAAGATGAGAGGGCAGCTCAGAGGTAATGTAAGGAAGTATTTTTTTACAGAGAGGGCTGTGGATGCATGGAACAGCCTTCCGGAGGAGGTTGTGGAGTCAAAAACAGTGGTGGAATTCAAGCATGCATGTGACAGTCATAAGGCAATTCTAGGGGTTGGGGGTAGAAAGAAGTAGGCTGCTGGCTAACTAGGATCTGCAGCTTATCCATTAGGTAGGGAAATGGGCAGGCTGGGTGGGCCAAGCGGTCCTTATCTGCCATCAAATTCTATGTTTCTATGAACTGAGGAAGCAAAGGATCTTGTGCCTGCACATGACCTTGTTCTTGATATCTCAATAGTGTACAACTGGAGGACCTGAGCATTCTCCTTAGGGGTTTAATTGCCAGCACATCACTGAGGTTGTGGGGGTGGCACCTCTGACTAGTTTGAATTCTAGCAGAGAAGAGGATAGTTCAACTGACTTTCAAAGGAGAGCCAATTTAAAGCTTAACATTCCTATACAGCAAGATTGATTCAAACAGTTACATATAATAATAACCCAATTTCTATGGCAAAGAAAAGTGGCCAGGCAAGCATAACATGAGCTGGCTGGCCCAAAATCTGTGAGGGGACTATGTCTTCTAAACTTTCTGTTCTATTACTTTGCTTTACATGGTAGTAAGTACCTGAGTTGGGGGGCAGGGGGGAATCCATGATAGCAGAACAATGAAGACCAGTACAGACCACAATGGCTACTGAATGAGGCAGAGTTGTGTAAAGCCTTAGTATATCAAGTCCTTCCTATATACTCCGTCAGCAAAATAGTAAAATCTCTTAAATGTACACCTGTGATAAGTATGTACTCACCAACAAATGAATAGCTACCTGGGTCTATCATTATAAAGGACATTACACAACCACTTCTGGAGAGCCCTAATTTTAAAATTGCGAATAAATGTGTATATGGGGAGGTCTGAAGGGAGCTGAATATCCCAACAGAAGAACACATCACCCTTGGAGGTACCCCATCCCCTTCAGAATCTTTCAGGATAGGCATCATGTGGGTAATGAGGCCTGCTTTACGTTCCTGCAGGTTATGCACTGCTGAGGGTAGAATTTGGGCACACACCCCCTAGGCAAAACAAGGCGGATTACAACTGGAATCACAAGTTCTACCAGCACAACTACCAAATGCAATTTTTAACCTCTACTCAATGTTATAAGAATAAGATCCAAGTAAATTAACAGGTTCATTCCACTTTTGGGAGAGGGAGCTGAACTTAACACCAGTCAACTCTGATTGGCAGAAAACATGGCAATATTTGTATAAATATGTTAAACACAACTGGCTGAGAGCAATGTACAATTTAAAATATTGCAAAATCTGTACTTCTACCCAACCAAATTGTTTAAAATGGGTAAATTGGATTCAACAGTCTGCACAAGGTGTGCAAAGGGACAAGGCACACTACTACATATTGTGGCTTTGTGGAAAGGTAATGCCTCTCTGGGTTGACATAAAAGAGAATTTAGATCCGCAGCTGGGGCTTCAAGGTGCCTTTACCCCAGAGGTCTGTATACTAAGCCACTACATAGACAAGTGTGTGGCCCCAGGAAAGGTTACATGGCACTAACAGCAGCAATAGCGAAGTTAAGTAATCTCACTGACTGAACACTGAAGTGCCCTCCAGAGCAGGGTATGGAAGAAATCTTATTTGCATTAAATGCAGAAGAACCACTGCAAGCATTTATCATAGAGATGCTTCTTATTGTACATGATGGGAAACATTGCACACATTACTGCTGATAATGTAAAGCAGGATATGGGAAAGGGTATAACTGAATGCGTAGGGTGAATAAAGAAATGAAAAGAGGAACTGGTAAGCTGTGAAACTAACGTGGTGCTACTCAGGCAAATCTGGGGTTTATTTCGCTGTACGTCATACCTTCATTTGAAAATAGAGGGTGCATTGTTTCAGGGCCTGTATGCCCGGAGAGGTGGTGGAACCTTGTGATGACGTACAGTACTGTGCTGTATGTAAATTATATATATTATGTGAATGTATCAAAAATCAATAAAGTGTACTCATTAAAAAAAAGGACGCTGAACTTCAACCTTGGAACACTCGTAGATTCTACTAAATTGGAACTTGACAAGTGGAAGGCACTAAATCTGTCTTTAGCAGGGAAAATAGATGCTGTTAAATTAGTCATTGCTACCTTAAGCTTCAAGCTCCAGCAATTTGTGACTGACAATTTGTGCTGTGGTTGTTTCTACTCATCTTAATTTTTGCCTTACCCGATTGTCTCTTTGTCTCTTGTCGTACTCTGTCATTTGTTGTTGGATTATGTCCATTCAGTACCCGTACTAATATTCGGAATTTGTCGCCAGAAAAGGGCAATGTACTGTAACTTATCTTGCTCTCAGTATACAAAATATAAAATGAAAAAAAAAAAAACATTGCTTTGAGGTTTCTCCATATCTTAGGACTCCTCCTATAAAAGTACCACCAGTGTGGTTCAATACAATTGATAGAGTGATGGGTAACTTTCTTGAGAGGGGAACCCAGGTACAGCAGATGTAAACTAAGGAAACACTGGACTTTGGGGGCTACTATTATGATGATGATGATGATGATGATAATGAACAAATAGATTTTAACCAGGATCATACAGATTAGAGACTAGCCCTATTACCAACTGTCATCCACTACATAGGAACATATATACATGAATTACAACTTTTGGACACATTTACATACAAAAAGGTGATCTTAGTAACATGCTTAAAGAGGACAGGAACTCAATTCTAACTGGCAGCTGCTTATAAAGTTCTTATCCTCAGAAATTATATGCATTCACCTACATGTTCAATATGTGACTGTACTTGATAAAAGTGATATAAAAGGCTTTATTTTGCATCATCTTATTTCTATGGGCAGCATTCTGTTACAGTTCTCTTAATGGAACCAATAAGTTGTTGTTTCAGCTATGTCATGGTTTGTGCACAGAACTCAAACCAGGGTTCTGAGAGGTCAGCAGCTAAAAATTAGCATTCTTTACACAAATCGTGATATTGTAAAAATTCCACACAAGTGATTCCATGACGTGAACTGTAACAGAATACTGCCCACAAATGCACAACAATGCACACTACAGTTTTACTGATCCCTTTTTATTCAGGTGCAGTTAAATATGGATACTTTAGGAGAATGCATATCATTTCTAAGATTAAAAACTTTATAAACAGCTGCCAATTAGCACAAATTTCCTGTCCCTTTTAAATTAATACCACAATTTAGACATATAGATTTGAGCTTCAACAAATACCTTCATGTTACATAAACAATAATAACTCTACATTCAAAGTCGAGGAATGCATCAATGATGCTTTACAATGAGCATACCCTCCCACTAGAGTGAACTTTATGCTAATTTATAGAACTTAGAATACAAGTTCAAACTCTGCAGTATGGTCACGTGCCCCCTACTGCTCCATCATCAGATTTGTTTCTCCGCCTAAAGAGAACAACTGCCCTAAAGTATAGCTAAAGTTTTCTGGTCTTCAGTTTGTTTTAGGTACTTGTTTTCCTTAGAAGGTTAGTTTCTTTATCGATTCTCTGCATCAGTTAGGATATATTTTATAAAATTTAAGTAATTGGTTCCCAGGAGCTGGAGAAGGCCACATTATAACGCAATTCCTGCCTAAAGGGAACCACTCTTTTTTTGTTTATTTGTTATAATTAGATGTTTATTGAATAATTTTCTGATATGGAAAGTACAGGTGGTACAGTACAGTATTATACAGACAGTTACATATATTCATATGTTTACAGGTCAAGATTATGAGGAGAAGGTGTACACTGACATGAACATAATCTTCAGATGACATCTGAAGCTTATCTTCTTTTTCCTGTTATTATAGATGCATGTATTGTGGCCTTATAACAATAAACGTGTTAGAATGTAGGCAAAATATGCTATGGAAAAAAGTGATAGCGTTGGCCGTAGACCATTCAATAATAAACCCCATTTATCAGTTACATGAAAACAACCCTACTGTAATCAGATTTGATGGTCAAGGCAATTTATCAGTCCCATTTGTCTCTGACATGGGCGTAAAACAAGGGTGTCTTCTTGCCCCTACTTTGTTTAATATCTATGTAAACTCACTGCTCCAGTTTGATCAAAATTCCTTTTCTGATTCTCCTAAATGAAAAATAACCCATATCATACGAACATATGAAATTTGCCAGCAGATAAAGGCCTAGAGGTCTATCAAGTCTGCTCAAATGTGCAGCTAGCACCCCTTATTCTGCAGCTGCCCCTCCCTTCCACCCTTCCCCTCCATTGATCCTCCCCCTTGCCCTGTCCCAGCTCCTTTTGAAGCTGTCCACTGTTCTGCTGGATACCATTTCTGCTGGTAATGCATTCCACCCAGCTACCACCCTCTCTGTAAACAAGTGTCTCCTCATCTCCTCCTGAACCTTCCTCCTCCAGTCTCATATCATGGCCTCGCTGTCCCTCCACTCTTCAATATCCAAAGTACCTTATGCAGATGATAAAGTACTTATTTCTGTCTCACCAAAGGGCTTACAAAAAAAATATTGGGTTGTTGGTTTAGATTATTGCTGGACCATTAAAATTAGTTGTACATCATATTACAATAGACAAATATATAAATACAATATAGTTAAACAAGAATAAGTAATATCCTATTAAAAACAATAGTAATGTTTCATAACAATTGTATTGTCATTATTCCACCCCTGTCTGTTACATAAGATCTTGTTGCAGCCATTTCTTCTTTATTTTGTATATCATGAACAAGTATTTTGCAATTCTTATAACTGTCCATTCATCCTCTGTATTGAGTAGAATGAATGTTAAATCATCCTGAGTTATATTAGACCAGTTCATCAAGGGGCCCAACCAATAGTGGCTAATTTTTTGTATACCAGGGACATACCGTAATATGTGCAATAAATCTTCTTTACCATTTTTGTACATGCAATTTTCCTCGGATTTTGACAATTTATAGTATCTGGTTTTAAATATGTTACCTTCAAATAAGTCTAGTTTTGCTTAGTTAAAAGCATTTCTCAATAAAGGATCTTTAGGATATCTAAATAGGGCCAGATATTCAAAGGGGTTGCACCTGGTGCAACCGAGTTGCACCAGCACAGCCCCAGAAATGCGCCCCAGGGCAATATTCAAAGGACAGACTTGCGCAGTGCAAGTCCCAATGTGCCGAGGTGCAAAGATAATGTATGCGGTGCATCTCCAGGGGACGCTCCGATGCATATGCGGCACATCCCGATATTCAGCCAGGGATGTGCGGCGCATATGCTGGCACAGCCCTGAGATTCACTGCATACTGGGGCACAAAGTTGAGCCCGAAAAGAAAGCTCAAATGGTAACCACCCACAGGTGAGCCACTATAGTGCAGGGCACAACACAGTGGCCACTCAGCTGTGGGTGGTTTCCACCCCTCAGAACACCATCCACAAGCACCACATAACTCCCTGGTGGTCCAGTGGCACCCTCCTCCCTGTAGCTGCTATCACCAATAATAAAGACATATATATATATATATATATATATATATATATATATATATATATATATATCCCTGGTAGTCTAGTGGTACCTACCTTCCTCTCTGTAGCCTCGGTCACCATGAAATACCACTTACAATATTCCTTGGTAGTCTATTGGTACCCCCTTTCTCCCTGTAGCCACAATTGCCATGAAATACCTATTAAAATATTCCATGGTAGTCTAGTGGTACCCCCCTCCCTCCCCTTAGCTACAATCACCAAATATAACAGAAATAAGTATCCCTGATAGTCTAGCAGTACCCCACACCCTGCCCATAATCCTGATTGCCGTAAACCCTATGGAAATAAATCTCTGGTGGTCCAGTGGCACTCCCCAACCACACAGGACCCCTTCCTGCAGCTCCCTGTCTCAGTGAGCGGCAGCAGAGCAACCCGCATACCACCCGGCTGCCCACCAAATGACAGCTTACAGTATGTAAGCCTATTGGTCACACTGTGGACCAATGGGCTTGCAGTGCATACTGTAATATTCACAAATATGGTCAGCCGGGTGGTATGTGGTGGGTTTGCTGCTGCCCACCGATGATGGGGAGGGAGCTGGGAGGGCAGGGGTTTGTGTGTGGGTGGGGGGTGCCACTGGACCACCAGAGATTTACTTCTGTAGGGTTTACCGGTGATCGGGGTTATGGGTGTGGTGGTGGGGTACCGCTAGACTACCAGGGATATATATTTCTGTTATATTTGGCACTCGCGGCTACAGGGAGGGAGGGAGGGAGTACCACTAGACTACCAGAGAATATTTTAAAAGGTATTTCACATCAATCGCTGCAATGGGGAGGGAGGAAGGTACCACTAGACTACCAGGGCATGTGTCAATGTTATTAACGGCAATCAGGCTATGGGGAGGAAGGGGGTGCCACTAGACTACCAGGGCATATGTCAATGTTATTTAAGGTGATTGTGCTACAGGGAGGGAGGGAGGTGTCAATAGACTACCAGGGCATATCTATATGTTATGTTACAGCAATAGGGCTATGGGGAGGGGGGGTGCCACTAGACCCCCTCTGGCAGCACCACATGCTGTGCAGGGTGTCATGCGCATTTAGCTGGCCTGCCCTGCACAACCCATGCAAGTGGTGCCATCATGACATGCAAATGGTCCCATTTTCACCTTGCATACATTATGGCCCCATTTGCATACTGACGGCTGAATAGCAGGAATTTGTGCACAGCGTAACTCTGTTGCACTGGCGCAGTTCCTATTCTTGGTATTCAGCCCTGTCTGGGAGGGATGCGCCAGCGCATCATATTTGTGCAGTGCACATTACCTTATATATTCAAAGGAGATATGCCATTGCTCATTTCTTTGGAATATATCCCTGTGTTTCGCCAGTGCAACAGAGCTGCGCTGCGCCACCACGTGCACCATTGCCGGGCGCAACTCTGAATATCGGGGCTTGGATGTTTAAATTCAAAATTGCAGTTAGTTTCTGCATACCGCAATGAATATTTATAAAGGGATATCCTTTCCAAGTCCTCTACTATCCAATAATTTAAACCTTATTTTTAATGTATTTTTATACTTCAGGCTTAGTTTGATATTTTGCTAACATAATGTTTAGGTTATCTAGACTGTATTTTCTAGTTTTTGGTATACTTTTCATAACCAATTTGTTGAGTCACAATTTTGAATCCACTTCTCCTTGAGACATTTTTTGGAAGACGATTTTGAGGAAGTCTTATTAAATGTAGCCAATAGCTATGTTTTTTTACTGTCTATATTGACATTGATGTTTGTTAGCCCAAATTCAGCCCTAAGACATATAGATGAACAGAATGGATTAACTCCTAAGGTTGCTCTTAGTAATTTATTTGCTGGAATTGACAAGTTCTCTGATCTGATAGTTTCCCATGTTTCTGATGCATACGATATTTGGGCAAAATACTTAGCCCTTATTGCAGTCAAAAGAGGTTTGATTGAGTGTTCTCTATATTGATAATTTAAACCATCCGCTGACCCCTCTAACTGCTTGATAAGAAAGTAAATCCCAGATATGTATAACTGCTAACACTTTATATTTTGTTTATACCAATATGGCAGTAACTTTTGATTTGTACCAAATGTCATAGCTTTTGTTTTGCTATAGTTTACTCTTAATTTAAGTTTTTATATTTTTTTCTACTGTGCAGTCTAGTTTCTTTTGTAGGCTGCTTCTTGTTAAGGATAACAGGATAATGTTGTCTGCATAGGTGAGTACTAGGCAGGAACACTTTTCAACTTCTCGGAGCATCTTTATTGAATTGTTCTAATCTTTTACTATTGATCAATATAAAGATAAAAGTGTTGGGCTAGCCGCAGCCCTGTAGAACCTCTCATGATGATTGTAAACAATTTTGGCAATTGTCCCTTTGTTCCTGTTCTTACTTTAGCTCATGTTTCAAAACATAGAGCTGAAATTATTCTTATAATATATGGCTCTGTACCTCGCCTATGCAAAAGATTCCACAATAAATTTCTTGAGACTGTGTCAAATGCCGTTGACAGATCTATATATGCCACATATAATTTTTGCTTCCTTATATTTACATATGTAACCCCTCACCCCTGCCTTTTTACTAAAATGACAGGTGGCATGCTGTTGGCGTTGGCAGCAATACCTGGTGGGGACCTGGGTCCGGGGAGGATGAGGTTACCTGGCACAAGGGACCTAGGTTTGGCTACTCTGCACAGGGGCACCCAAGTAAATCCAAATACAGGAAGCAATAACTGTAATGTCCAGAACCAGGAATTGGGATTTTTCAGTGTGGCTTTTATTTCTAAACTAGCTGAACATAACAAAGCTTAGATGGTCCCCCAAAGGGCTACGTTCACTGTAAATGCAGATCAGAGACTACAAGGTGGTCCACTTGAAGAATGAACACATTTCTACTACGGTCTGGCTCTGGACCCACCAGGCACTCAGCCCGGACTTGCATGCGTTTGGATACACAGCCCGACTGGCCTGGCTCCCCTGTCGGCCACTTGACTGACAGTCCATTTAAAGAATGAACCCAACTTTACTTGGAAGGACTCCCATCAAACAAGGAGTATATTTCCCAAGCTGTGGCTCCCTCATTAATTCACTCTAGAGTCTGCGACTCCCAGAGAGATTTGTTTTCTTATCATCGGACTCCCATCAAACAGGGAGAATAATTTCCATCCTGTGGCTCCCGACACCACTTAGAGTCTGCGACTCCTTGAGAGATTTTCAAGTTGTGACCCACGCCTGGGTACCCACTTCATCACTGGCCAAGTGCATGAGGCAAGTAGCAATCACAGTAGAAATCCATAGGGTGGACCTGTGGTTACTAAAGATGAAGTGTTCCACCTCCAGCTCCCACAGCCCATACCCGCCATTTCTCTGGACAAACAGAAACTTAAACTTTGAAATGTAGATTAAGCATAGAAACATAGAAACATAGAATTTGACGGCAGATAAGGACCGCTTGGCCCACCAGTCTGCCCATTTCCCTACCCTCTTGGACTTTGTTGATTCCTTGAGGTACTTGAACGTTTCTATCATGTCCCCTCTCCTTCTTTCCTCGAGGCTATGCATATTAAACTCCTTTAGTCTCTCTTCATATGTCTTCTGGTGCAGACCCTGCACCATTTTAGTTCCCTCCTCTGGACTTCCATCCTGTCTTCCATCCTGTCTATGTCTTTGCGGAGATTGGGTCTCCAGAACTGCACACAATACTCCAGATGGGGTCTCACCAGCTGTCTGTACAGAGGGATAATAACTTCCTGTTTTCTACTGGTGATGCCTCTCCCTATGCATCCCAGTATCCCCCCAGCCCTCCTTGCTGCCCTCTCACATTGCTTGCCCGTCTTTAGGTCATCTGATATGACTACCCCCAGGTCCCTTTCCATTTTTGTTGTTGTTAGTATCTCACCCCCATTGTGTACTCTTCCCCTGGGTTTTTGTTTCCCAGGTGCATTACCTTGCACTTCTTAGCATTGAATCTAAGCTGCCATACATTTGACCATTCCTCTAACCTTGCCAAGTCCCTTCTCATCCTTTCCACCCCACCCTGTGCATCAACTCTGTTGCAGATCTTAGTGTCATCTGCAAAGAGAGACATACTTTTCCTTCCAGTCCTTCTGCAATGTCGCTTATAAAGACATTGAAGAGGACCGGTCCTAATACTGAACCCCTGCGGTACCCCACTAGTAACCTCCTTTCTTCTGAGTGGACTCCATTTACTATTACTCTCTGTGTCCTATTCTCCAGCCAATTCTTTACCCAGGCTGTCATCTTGGGACCCACTCCCAGGCTGGCTAACTTGCATATTAATCTTTTGTGTGGGACTGTGTCAAATGCCTTGCTAAAGTCTAGGTAGGCCATGTCCACAGCCCCTCCCTGATCTACTACTTTTGTAACCCCTAGATGGCGCTATCCCAGGGGCTACTACCCCTGCCTGATTTGCCACTAACAGGTTGAGGGGCCTGGATCCAATGGCGGGTGCCTCCACCCAGAGGTCAGGGTTTGCAATAGTTAAACTAACTTGGTCACAGCCCTCTGGGACACTGCAACCCCCCTTTCTTCCCACTAGTGGCCCACACAATATATCAGAATTACCTTCACAGTATACACTTACCCCAGGTCTGGTTCCGCACTGGGACCTCCTCTGAAATGAGATACAGTGCAACAATCACAGTACAGTACTTTAACATAGACAAATACCTCAGGCAGTATAACTTTGCTGAAACAAGCAGCTCTGATTTATTTAGGGATATAACAAGGACAGGGGAAATCAGGTTAATTAGCTTATCACTCTAATAATCTACCTATGGCTCTGTGCACAGGCCTATCCCTATCAGTTACTGTCCCTGGGTACCCAAGCCCCAGTGGCTAGTCCAAACAGTGGCAGCTGGTAGGGGCCCTTTCACACAGAGAAAAGGAGAATTAAACAGTCAGCAGTACAGTAATTCCATTTGGATTTAATGTGGCAATTCAACAGGAGTGACCCTGAATTAGTACTCACGACCTCCAAATAAGATAGGGTCCTTCAATGTCAGCAGGGCTCACTGAGGTACACAAACCTCTTCACACATCCATATAAAAGAAAGCACTATACCAGGCAGGCTGCATCTGTATCCCGATCGCAATTACTGCACAATACCGGGAGAACACACAGCAGATTCAGTTCCTGACAGACCGAGTGCAATTTTCAGCAATTCTTCCAGTCTTCTACAGGGTGAGCCTGGTTTCTACTCTTCAGAGATCCTTGATTCTTTTCACAGGACGGATTCAGTCCTAACAAGCTGTTACACAAGCTGCAGACCGAACTCTGGGCCTTACACGTTTTTTGACTAAAACTGCACACTGAAAAGCACAGGGCTCCTTCCTTCTTCACTGCCAAAGCTCAACTGAAACTCCAACCGACAAAACCGGCACTTCCTTTGAGGTTCCTCCCAGTTCTTGACTGGATTGGCTGTCACTCACAATAGACTGCTGCTGTTGGTCCAAAAGGTGCTGAAGTCTAAACTACATCTCCCAGAGTCACTGCTCATACAATCCTCTGTGGCTGGCTCAGATTATGAGTCCAAGTTCTGATTCGTCCAAGGCACCATTTTAGAGCTAGCTTACCCCACACTGATTGGTCCAGTTCAGCAGTTCAAAACCAGAATGGGGAACTAGGCAGACACTGTTCTGACTGCAAAAGAAAGTAGGTTAGACAAACTGTAATTTCATTATTACTGTAAATGATTTCTGGCAAACAGTTACATCTTTCAGATAGGTTCCTTTGCACTCCTAGTGACTGCAAAATGGAGTGAATTGCAGCAGCTTGAGTGGTACTCAATCAAAGAATCACACAGTCCCCATACAAACTAATTATGTCTGCAAGCAGACAGCTCTTAAAGAGACAGTACCAGAGGTTCTAAAACACTCACTGATAAATGGCTTAAATGCCAAACACCATTCAGGCTTGGAGCATTCAAGCAAGCTCCTGAAGTCTTTTGGGAACCCCATTTGCAGGGGGTTACACTTTAGTCACCCAGTCAAAGAAATCTATCAGATTCGTCTGGCATGACCTTCCCTGTGAATCCATGCTGCCTAGGGTCCTGTGCCCTCTGGCCTCTAGATACTCGACAATTCTTTCCTTTAGAAGTGATTCCATCATTTTCCTATCACTGAGGTTAAACTAACAGGTCTATAGTTTCCTGCTTCTGCCTTGCTCCCACTTTGTGAAGGGGAATCACATCTGCCCTCCTCCAGTCCTCGGGTACCACCCCATCCTCCCATGATTTGTTAAAAGGGTAGTCAGTGGTGTCACTAGTTCTACCCTTAGTTCTTTTTAGAATTCTGGGATGAATCCCATCAGGCCCCATTGCTTTGTCCACTTCAGTTTTAAGAGTTCTTTCAGAACCCTTTGTTCTGTAAATGGGCCGGTATCAACTTCTGTATCCAGAGTGTTACTACTGTTTGTTTTATGTACCTCCTCTTCCTTGTAAATACTGAGCAAAATATTTGTTTAGTATCTCTGCCTTTTCACAGTCTCCTCTGCCCACCCTCCCTCCCTTTATTAACCTCACTATCCCTCCTTGGTTTTCCTTCGCTCCCTGATGTACCTATAAAAGGTTTTATCCCCCTCTTAACTGAGTTGGCTATCTTTTCCTCGGTTTGGGCCTTTGCTCTCTGACTGCCTTCCCAGCCTCCTTTTGCTTTAACTGTACAGTTCTCTGTCCTGCTCCTTCAGATTCCTTGTACTTCCTGAATGCTTCTTTTTCTCTTGAACCTTCACTGCCACTTCCTTTGAGAACCATAGTGGTTTCTTACATCGCCTTGTTTTGTTTATTTGCTTCACACAAAGGCTCATACCTCTGTGATGGCAGTTTTTATTATTCCCATTGTTCTTCCACCCTCCTTCCTGCCCATTTGCTAGTGCCCCTTAGGCACTCACCCATTTTGGCAAAGTCAGCCCTCCCAAAGTCCAGTACTTTTGTCTTTGTATGGCTTGACTCTATTGCTGTGTTTATTGTGAACCATACTGTTCGATGGTCGCTAGTTCCCAGATGGCTACCCACTTCTACATCTGTAATCCTCTCTCCATCTCCATTTGAGAGAATCAAGTCTAATATTGCTCCCTCTCGAGTGGGCTCCAGTACTAGTTGTCTAAGGCATGCCCCCGTAGGGCATCTAGAATAACTGCACTCTTCGAAGTGGCAGCTGCAACTGCACTCCAGTTAACATCTGGCATATTCAGATCACCCATCAGCAATATCTCCCCTTTTTCTGCCATTCTAAGTATACTTTCTATCATTTCCCTGTCCATTTCCTCCCCCTGAGAAGGGGGTCTGTATACAACCCCTGTGCGTATTGTGGTGCCATTGCCTGTCTCCAAATTTACCCACAGTGCTTCTTCTCCTCCCTGTGTACCTTTTGTTCTGTTGCTCTTATTCCTTCCTTATGTAAAGAACTACTCCTCTCCTTTTACCCTCCCTGTCCCTCCTGTACACAGTGTATCCTGGTATGTTTATGTCCCAGTCATGGTTTTGTGTGTACCATGTTTCTGTGACTGCCAATATCCAGATGTTCTTCCTCCATCAAGGCCACTAATTCAGGAAGCTTGTTACCCAGACTACGGGCATTAGTACTCATTGCTCTCCATTTTTGATGGCTTTACCTTCCAGTGCAGCATCCCCCACTGACCGTTCTACCTCTATCTTTTCTCATTTAGTACCCTGTTTTGTAGGGAGAGGCTGGGATTTTCCTGCTGCTTGTCAGTGCCTCCCCCTTTGACTAGTTTAAAAGCTTGTCAATGAAGCATTTAAACCGATTGCTCAAAAGACTTGTTCCCTTCCTGGACAGATGCAGTGTGGTGGATGACCTGAAGCACCCCCTCTACAACAATACTTGAAATCCTTTCAGACTTTAAACTTTAAACTACTCCATTTGTTTGTCCTAATACAATAGGCCTCCCAAATAGTAGTTCACATCCCAGCTTTTCTTCATATTTTCCAAACTGAAGAAAACATATTGTTTGCCCTTTCAAATAGAGCACAACACTCACCCTTTCATTGCAGGTGCCCCACAAGCGAAGTACCACTTCTTTCACTGTTATACAACAACAGAAACTGTAAACAGGCAGCTTTCTTCTATAGTGGAAATTAGGGGATTGTTCTTCCACTCCCCCCCGGAGGGAGGGGGCACTGAGACCTGGACAGCGGTCTCCACCACTTTCAAAAGGTAAACAGAAACACATTTCCTTCCTGCTTGAAGGTAAACAGAAGACTTCCTTCTTGCTTTAAGACAAACAGAAGACTCACTTTGAAAACTCCCAAAGTTCTAACTCACTCCCTGAGCTGCAGATTTCAATGTGGCTTATGCAGCTGCGACAGTTCTATGGTGATGTCATCTCTGAAGTTTCAGCCCTGACTGAGAACAGAGTGAGACAGTATGAAACCCATTTAACTAGAATTTCACAAGCTGCCTTCCCTGCCTACCACTAGGTCTTACTGGGATGCTATTAACCCCGGCTAACAAGGGGGTTACACTCGCCCTTGACCAGGAAAATGACTGTCCCCAGTCATTATGCACCTGGCCTTAGGCCATCCCACCTAATGTGCTACCTGCGGAGGGGGGTGATCAGGCCCCCTCCTACCATGTGCAAGCACAGGCAGGCAACACCAAGGGCCTAGAGGCCTGTAGCTGACATGTCAGCCTCTACACTATCCACTTACTATGGACACCTAGTGGCTCTGGTAGAACCATCCAGAGCATAGCCCTGATAGATCAGCACTGCAGTCCCTACGGCCATTCAGGACCACATCCTGTCTATTCCCCCTTACCCTCTAGGGAAAACCTATCTGCCTCTAACATAATATTCCCAAATAAAAACAAAACCCGGGGACCTCCCCGACCTTGGGCAACCTGCAACTACAACCATTAAAATACCAATTAATACTTCCTCCCTACCCCCACAACCACACCTGTGGAAGGAAAGGGTTAACACAGTAACAACCATAGCAATAACAACACAGTATTTTAAATTCTACACAATAAAGCACCGACGAGGGACTCCGATGAGCCCCTCCTCCTCTTCTTGTCTTCCCAGGACCACTTGTAAGAAAAAGACAAAAACAAAACACACTCCTAATCTGCATGCACAGTCTATCTGAACAACAACAACCCCTACCATACAAAAATACTGAACAATGTCAAAAAAAAAAGTTTTTAGGAAAAGGTAGAAAAAACAGTATTTACATTAGAGTACAATAATGACATTATTTACAATACACATTTGGGGGGATGGAGTGCCCTAAAAGTCCCAACTAGTGACCACAAGGCCCGAAGGCTAGTCCAATAAAGAGTCTCTCCTGGGCCGGAGCCCGTGAAAACATAGTTCAAAAGGCCAAAGTCCCGACGGGAGAGTCTTTGATGACAGTTCACACATTTTTGAAGTCTTGTGTAGGTGTGTACTGCAATGTCATAAAGATAGAAAAGTGTTTTTGGACTTACCAGCCATTTGTAGTATATGAACGGTACCAACCTTGTCCCTGCCAAGACTCTCCCTGGCAGCATTTCTTCTGATACAGCTGGCGGACATCTTCCGGGAACCACAGGAGTGCACATCTGGAAACAGCTGGGCTGATGTCATCAATGGAGAAGGAACCTTAGAACAGGAACAAAAAGAAAAACAGCTGGTCCGACGTCATCCGATTACCAGGTGATGAACAGGAAACAGCTGGGCTGGTGTCCTCTCTGGATCTGAAGTCATCTGGTGGGCCAGTAGATGGTTGCTGAACAAGACAGTACACTGTACACTGTAGACTGATGAATGTGTTGCACCTGAGTCCTTGGTTATTCATATCGGCGGATCAATAAGGGCACTTCACAGTCTAGTGTGGCAGTATTGACTACCACTGCTCGGCTCTCCATTTTGTAGGCACGGGCTTAATTACTGGGAGGTCCTTGCACTGGAGACCAATAGTACCGGGGTCAGGGGCTTGAATTATTACCCGCCTGGCGAACATAATTCACACAGTGGGAGATTTCACGTCCCTCTCCACCCACTATTCTCGCTCTGTCCATAAACAGTGTCCTGCCTCTCTTCCACTGTGTATACTTTTCATGGAACAGTCTATTCTTTACATGCTGGTTGGCCCCAGGATGCACATGTTTCATGGCTTCATCCCAGATCCAGGATTTCCTGCAGTTCTCAATCTCCTCCCAGACTCTCCAAGGAAAGGTAGGAAAGGTCATACCATAGATCTCATTTGCCTTTCTACGAACCAGTCTCTCCTCTTTACTTGCTTTGGTCAATCTAAGACCACTGGCCTGGCTTGGGGGTGGCCAGTCCTGGTTCTGCCAGCTTCGCATCCTCAAAGAAATTAAAAATGGATCCCTGACTTCTTCTTCTTGTAAAGCCAGGGCAGTTGCATCACCACCTTCTTCAACATATACCTCTGAGGCAAGATCTTGAGGCTGTGTACCCGTTCCTTTCTCACAAGACCACATAGGTTCCCCCTCATCTTCTTCTTCACTGAGGATCTGAGCCCAGGAGTGAGCAGTCGTTCTCACCCCTGAGACTATCCATTCATCTCTAGGAGCGGAGGTCGACACCTCCCATTCAAAGGCCTCCTGGATCTCATCTTCACCTGCGAGACTTGGGCTAGGCCCCCCCACCCAGGGGTCTATTGATGCTTTATCCGAACTTTCCTTCTGAGATCCAGCATCCAAAACTTCAACTTCAGATTCAGTCTCTAATCCTGCACCCTCTAGCTTTGTGCCACACTCCCCCGAGGGACCTTCTTCCACAGGCTCTGCCTGGTGCTGTGTGCTGCCAACTGCAGATTCCTGAATTTTTGTCCATGTGGGAGCCAAACGAATTGAAGGCGCTTTATACAAGCCATATTTTTGAAGACATCCAGCACAGTGAGGAATCATGAAGACATCCCTTCCAGCACTCAAGCATATCTGGCATACACGCACTGGATAATTAGGAATTGCCACATCAGGAGGCAGTTGCCCTCCATAGCACCACTTTTCAATATCTCTCAGTCTATTTACTGCTGCTGTTACTGCAACCCAGGCATGATCCGGGTAACAAGCTGGTCCTGAGGCCATAACTGCAGAAAAATAAACAAAAGTTCACTGTAACTGAAAGTCCCACTTTAATGAACACACTCTGTAGCTTTAAAATGGCTCCTCTGCTGCTGTGTTTACTTTACTACCCCACCCTGTAATGGCGGCGGCAGCACTCCTGTGCATCAACATTTAGAATCTGGGTCAAGCCACTGCGCACCCGATTTACATCAGCTACTGATAACTTTTACTCAAACTGCACAACTTGCACTCTTCTGACTTTTCACACATTTACAGGATTTTCCTTGGACTTTTCACATGCTGGTAACATTCATTTAATTCACAGTCCTTTAAAACTTCAGGTTTCAGCACAGGATTGCCTGTTTCTACTAGTGTTGCACTTTTTTACAACCCACAGTCTCTCTCTGGCTGCAAACTTTAAACTGAGGCTATTTTCACTTCCATGCACACATTTAATGGCTTTACAGACTTGCACTTGCTAGCAGGACATCACACAGTCGCTACTTGCAAAGCGACTATACAGCTGCACACACATTTTATATGGCATTACTTGAAAATCACTGATTAAACAGTTTTTGAATTGTTTACTTACTGTTATTGTAGCAACTTGCTGCGATGGGGTAAAACGGCCTGCAGCCAGATTTTGAAGGCCTCTGAATGCAAACGGGCGGGCAGTCTCTGCGATCATCGTTTTAACCACAAAATTCACTAATTCCACGATCGATTTGCGGGTTGAGCCCGATTTTAAACTTAAAAGTCAATTTTTGAATGTTTACAGTGCTTTGAATCCTTCGCGACGCACCTCCACTGCCAGTACACGCACTACTCTCTGTCTCGCTCTCGAATGCTGAGGCAGTCACAGAAGAGCTGGCTGAGGGCGACTAATGGCAAACTGACCAACCACACAACGTCATGCAATGAGCCTCTTCTTCCTCATGAGGGTTCTTTCTCACGGGCATCACGAAAGCAGGCAAATTTAAACTGTAAAAGCATACTCTTTTTTCCAACTGACTCCACGGCGGAGCCCATTTCAACCATGCAACATTGCCATTAACTCTGCAGTCTCTCTCTTTACACAGAAAGCATTTCCTACGTCCAGGGATATTTTCTCTGTTGCTACCCTAGTGTTCCACACTTTCCTTCCAGAAATTCATTTTAAAAGCATTTCAAACGTCCAGGGCATAATTTCTCTGTTGCTACCCCTAGTTTTCCACACTTTTCTTCACAGAATTCACTTTAAAAGCTGACAAAAACGCTGTAAACAATTTTGATGTAGGACAAGGACACACTATTTGGCTTTACAGCTCCTTGGTAAACAGTTGGCATTTTTTTAAACAGCAGCACAAGATTCACAGCACACAGCAACACACTAGGGAAATTGCTTCAACTTTTTGGGCTACCCACTACCAGATAGCCAAAATGCTAGCCCACTTGCCCAAGCACCTTCCTTTTCCGAACAAATCCAAAGCGGTGCCTCCATTTTTGTAACCCCTCACCCCTGCCTTTTTACTAAAATGACAGCTGGCATGCTGTTGGCGTTGGCAGCAATACCTGGTGGGGATCTGGGTTCGGGGAGGATGAGGTTACCCTGGCACAAGGGACCTAGGTTTGGCTACTCTGCAGGGGCACCCAAGTAAATCCAAATACAGGAAGCAATAACTGTAATGTCCAGAACCAGGAATTGGGATTTTTCAGTGTGGCTTTTATTCATAAACTAGCTGAACATAACAAAGCTTAGATGGTCCCCAAAGAGCTCGTTCACTGTAAATGCAGATTAGAGACTACAAGGTGGTCCACTTGAAGAATGACACATATTTCTACTATGGTCGGACTCTGGACCCACCAGGCACTCAGCCCGGACTTGCATGCGCTTTGGATACACAGCCCAACTGGCCGGGCTCCCGCCACCACTTGACTGACAGTCCATTTAAAGAATGAACCCAACTTACTGGAAGGACTCCCATCAAACAAGGAGTATATTTTCCCAAGCTGTGGCTCCCACACCACTTAGAGTCTGTGACTCCTAGAGAGATTTGTTTTCTTTCTTCCATCGGACTCCCATCAAACAGGTAGAATAATTTCCCATCCTGTGGCTCCACACCACTTAGAGTCTCGCGACTCCAGAGATTTTCAAGTTGTGACCCACGTCTGGGTACCCACCCTCATCACTGGCCAAGTGCATGAGGCAAGTAGCAATCACAGTAGAAATCCATAGAGGTGGACCTGGTTACTAAAGATGGGGGGTGTTCCCACCTCCAGCTCCCACAGCCCATACCCGGCCATTTCTCTGGACAAACAGAAACTTAAACTTTGAAATGTAGATTAAACGGTGGATGACCTGAAGCACCCCCTCTACAACAGTACTTGAAATCCTTTCAGACTTTAAACTTTAAACTACTCCATTTGTTTGGCCTAGTACAATAGGCCTCCCAAATAATAGTTCACATCCAGCTTTTCTTCATATTGCAAACTGAAGAAAACATATTATTGCCCTCTCAAATAGAGAGCAAACACTCACCCTTTCGTTGCAGGTGCCCCACAGGCGAGCACCACTTCTTTCACTGTTATACAAGAACAGAAACTGTAAACAGGCAGCTTTTCTATAGTGGAAATTAGATTGTTCTTTTCCACCTCCGGAGGGAGGGGGCACTGAGGACCTGGACAGTGTCTCCACCACTTTCAAAAGGTAAACAGAAACACACTTCCTTCCTGCTTGAAGGTAAACAGAAGACTTCCTTCTTGCTTTAAGACAAACAGAAGACTCACTTTGAAAACTCCCAAAGTTCTAACTCACTCTCTGAGCTGCAGATTCCAATGTGGCTTATGCAGCTGCGACAGTTCTATGGTGATGTCATCTCAGAAGTCTCAGCTGTGACTGAGAACAGAGTGAGACAGTGTGAAACCCATTTAACTGGTGTTTCACAAGCTGTCTTCCCTGCCTACCAGTAGGTCTTACTGGGATTCTAGTAACCCCGGGTAACAAGGGGGTTACGCATATTTTTCAATAAAATGACTCAATATGTATCTGTTATCTGTTGTGGAGTATCTCTGTTGAAATCCTGCTTGTGACTCATTTAGACCTCCTGTATTCTCAGTTTGTGTAAGTAAATGATCCAGTGTGATTTTTGAAAACATTTTAAGATTAGTGTCTAGCAGATTTATTAGCCTGTACATAGCTGGATCAGAAAGGCTCCCTTTTTTGTGTATAAGGACTATTTCTACCCTCCACGAGTTTGGAGTAAAATTATTTTGAATACACATATTGTAAAATCGGGCCAGTTGTTTACACCAAGCTGAGTATTACAGAGGTATACCACTGTGGGTATCCTGTTCAGGCCCAGGGCCTTATTATTTTTTATGATCTGATTGCCAGATAGACATCTTTACTCATTATTATTGGTCAATTATATCTGTTTTGTTCCTATATCTTGTCTGACCAGTTCTGTATCATAAAATATCCATTTAAAATATTCTATCCATTGTGTTTCCGTTATGTAGGTATTTATATTTTTAGTATAATTATCTGTCCCTTTAGCAACCAGTTGCCAAAATCATTTATTATCTTTCTCTGATATTACTTTCAACATTTTTCCCACATCTGATATTGGTAGGCTGACTTTTTCTCCTTTAAAACTTACTGGGCAGGATTCATAAAGGATGTGCGCTTGGCATCTCGGATGCCCGATGCAAATGAGATGCTCCGAGCACCAGCTAGTATTCAGAGGATGTGCCGGGGATGCTCCTGGTGCATCCTCTGTGAATACCACAGTTGTGCCCATCCCTGCATGTGCCGGCGCAACCTCCTGGTGAGCCAGAAATCCAATGGGGCAGTGCATCTTCCGATGCACTGAAATATGCCATTCACAGCCACGGACACGCAAATGGGGCCATTAGGCATACAAACCACAATGGGGCAATTTGCATGTCATTATGGCCCCATTTGCATGCGTAGTGCATAGACGCACCCGATGGAATGTGCTGGGCACCCTGCATGTACGGCTGGACAGCCACTACACTCAGCACCACTGTCTGGGTATTGCCTCTCCTGCCCATGTCCCTGGAGAATAGCCACACACAGCGGCAGTATCACAGTGTCCAATGAACCCCCCCCACCCGAGTCCTCATAACCATGCCGCACACTGCGGCAGTAGCACTGTGCACAAAGAAACCCCCCATCCTGCCCGCAACCCCGAGTCCATGCCGCACATTACAGTGGTAGAGAGGTTTACCCAGAACCCCCCCACCCCGCATGCACTGCTGGTGGTGCTCCAGATGACACCCCTGTAGGCCAGCAGACCCCCCACTCCCCTGCCCACTCAGGCACACTCACCCTCACCCCACTCCCCCGTCCCTTCAGGCCCCTATGGTCGGTGGGCAGCACAACCCACCCTCATTCCACTACAGCTGCCCGCTGACCGAGCTGTCTATGACTGACAGCTACTATACTACTGATAGCCCATTAGTGGACCCTGTCAACCAATGGGCTTGCAGTGAGTACTGTACTCTGTGATTTGTGAATTAATTTTGTTCTCCTATTCCCATTTTGTTTTCTATTCTTATTCCACTTTTTTCCCTTCTCTTTTCCTTGCCCTCTGCATTATCCTGTGCTGTTTTGGGGATTATAATTGAATTAAAATTTTATCTTATATCCACATTGTCATTCAATTATATAGTGGTATACATATTAATCTGCGATCTAGATGATGAGTCTTGTGTTGGAATAAAACAATTAACTTTATTACTCAGTTCTTCTAGTTTAATGTTATTGACAGCCATATTAGCTTTTAAAGCCTCTGTTTCATCTCTATTGATAATCAATTGTTTCATAACTTACACATAGGCTGCACAGAGATTCTTAAATATTTCTATTAAATAATTACTAAGAGATGTAGGATGGAACACTTGACTTCCAAGATGGACCAAGTTTTCTCTCCAACTTTGTTCTATTTCATTTTGGTTTACTGATATCTCATTTGTGTGCACATTAATGTTATCTCTTGTATTTACTGACTTAAGGCTATTGATAGCAGTGTCAGTGGCTCAGCAGGTAGCACACTCGCCTCTGAGGCTGGGAGATCAGAGGGCTGTCGGTTCAGTTCCCACATCTGGCACTTGGGTTAATATCCCAGTACTGACACTGTAGTACAGCATGAGATGGGTGCTGCACTTCTGAGGTGCTGTCTTTCGGATGAGACGTTAAACCGAGGGTCCCATTTGCCTGGATTGGTGGTAGTTCAGGTGGATGTTAAAGATCCCATGGCACTTATTGAAAAAAGAGTAGGAGAGTTTCCCCGGTGTCCTGGCTAAATTTCCCTCATGCACTAAAAAAATACCACCAACAGCTTAATCTGGTTCAAGGTCAGTTGGCATTCATCTGTATCCCCAACCCCCGGGTGGTGCCTGAAAATAGGCAGGATTTGTCTAGTGCACTTACCCGGTCAACAAAAATTAAATAAAATAAATAAATAGTAACTTGAAGGTCCTGGAGGACTTTAACCACTTTATCTTTCATTATGTGCACACTTTGATTCATAGTCAAATTAACCTCATTATTAGCAGAACCATCATTATCCGATGGATCTAAAGGGCTTATCAGATTTTCATTTGCAGAAATATGGTTGTTTGAGAAACATACATTTGTAGTTCTTTTCAGATCTGATAACAACTCAGCTTCCTGCTGTATGCATGAGGCATCCTTCATTATAGATGTATTGTTACCTGTTATAACCATAGGTGGGGATTTATTTTTATCTATTGGTGTGGAGACCCAATCAAAATCTATTACTCCTGAGATATGGTCAGTAATGTTTGTTTGTTTATAGTGTTTTTTTTTTTCCCCTTGTGCCTTTTGTTCCCCACATTTTTCTGGTAACATTACCATTAAGGGAGAACTATTCAAACCTGTCTTCATTTGAAAATGTGTACTGACCATTCTAAATAAAATGGATTATAAATACTGTAGTTATTTCAGAGTCTCCAAATTTAACTTGATGTCTTCTCTAAGTTTAGTTTATTCAACAGATTACTGAGCATAAAATACTGCCCCGTTTGCTGGAAAGAATCCCAACACCTTAAACAGTTAGATTTCACAAATACACTGTAATAGGCAGTTAATTACTTAGTCAAAGAAAGAAAAACATTCCCGCTGGCTTATGTTAGACACACAAGTCTATGCCACTCCAAAATAAAAGCTATGAATCAATGAATCACTGAAGACCAATGGGCCCAAATAAATTTTCCAACTGTAACTCTATCTTCCTAGAAGACCTGAGAACACAAATCAGAGTTTACAGAAATTTTAAGTATGTTACATGCACAGTAATGAGAAATGTAAATTATGTACCCGTAATTCTTGATCTTCTTGGACAAAGTCTCCACCACTCATTCACACTAGTGGGAATTACACCAGAGGTGTTAGGACTGAGTGGGATCCAAAATTCTTCAGGAGGGCTGGCGACGAGGTAGGACTGTACATGCACGGCACCTCGAAGCTGACTTGCGCCGTTAGGCTACCTCGGCATCGACCCTCCAACCGCCTCAGTACCTTTTTGACTGAGAAGGTGCAGCATAAACTAACTTAGGAAAAACTAAGCTATTCTGGACATGATATAGTCTGTGTGAACCTTGTAAGACAGGTCAACTCAACAGTGTCTTCACAGCTCAACCAACAAGGGAGTGAAGACCAAAAACAAGATGAGTGAGCTCGGGGGATGGTGGTTGGGCATGTAAATGAGTGGTGGAGACTTCGTCCAAGAAGATCAAGAATTACGGTTGGTACATAATTTACATATCTTTCTGGACATAAAGTCTCCACCACTCATTCACATTAGTGGGAGAGTACTGAGCCAAAATAATCCCCTGAGAAGGGCAACAGGAGAGAAAGTAGCTCACTTAGGACAGACGTCCATTAAGGATTGTCCTGCCAAAGGATGGATGCTGTCTGGCATGGACATCCAAGGCATAGTGCTTCACAAAGGTGTGCACAGTGCTCCAGGTGGCTGCATTTCAGATGTTTGCAATGGGCCCGTTTTGAATTTCTGCCAGAGATGCTGTGACTGCTCTGCTAAAGTGGATGTACACCCTGCCTTTCAGCTTGACCTGCGCCATCGAATAACAGTGGTGGAGACATGCTACCAGCCATGCTGAAATGCATCTGTTGGCAACAGGCTGACCCAGCTGGGCCATGCTGAATGAGACAAAAGAGTTGCTTGGATTTGCAGATCTCCTTTGTTCTGTTGATGTAGAACCACAAAACCCTTTTCACATCCAGAGAATGTAGGATACACTCTCATACTAATATACTAAAATGCAAGCAGAATAGGCTTAATGGTCTTTCGCCTCTGCTTGTTTGGTCAGCCCCCACCCCTCTCCTTCATTCTGAAAGTTCACAAAGTAGGTCAGAAGGACCAAGGGCTGGTTCAGCTGGAATTCAGAGACTACTTTTGGAAGAAATTTAGTGAGTTCTGAGAACCATCTTGTCCTTATGAAACACCGTATACAGTGGGTCTGTGACCAGGGCATGTATTTCTGACACCCTGCGAGCAGAAGTAATGATTACAAGGAAGGCAGCCTTCCAGGTCAGGAACTTCAACTTGCAGGTTGCTAGAGGCTCGAAAGGTTTATGGGTGAGCATGTCTAGCACAAGGATGATATCCCAAGCGGCTACAGGTCTTCTGACTGGTTGCCTAATGTGGAGGATACCTTTTAAGGAGCCTCTTAACCAAGGGCAGCTGAGCCACTGACATGTTGTGGATGGGCTTGTGGTAAGCTGAAACTGCACAGAGGTTTACATTCACCGTTGAATATTGGAGTCCTGCATTTGACTGGTCTAGCAGGTACTCTAACACTTTGCTTGGTAATCAAGAAAAGGGGTCCCTGGGAGGACTTTGCGCACCAGATGGAGAATCATTTCCACTTTGCTGTGTAGAGTTTCCTAGTAGATGGCTTCCACGCTGCTAGGAGAAGGCCTGAGATTCTATGGGAGGTGTTGAATCTACCTACTTCTATCTCCTCAAGAGCTAGGCATGGAGATGAAGGGATCTCAGGTTGGGATGGATCACTGGGCCCTGGGTTAGTAGATCCATTTGAAGTGGTAGGTGTCTCGGTGGAACTTCCTATAATCTGTTGATTAATGGAAACCAAATCTGATGCAGCCAGCATGGGTAGATGAGAATCATGCTCCCCCTTTGTGCCTCCAGCTTGAGCAGCACCCTCTGAATTAAGGGAAGAGGAGAAAATACGTACAGAAAGCATCTTGTCCACCGCAGTCTGAATGCATCCTGACAGAAAACACCACATTCTGGATTTCTGGAGCAGAATAGAGGCAGTTTTGCATTGAATGGGGATGCAAAAAGGTCCAGGTCTGGATCAACCCACTCTTTGAAGAGCAAGTGCATGATGTTTGAGTTGAGAGACCACTCTTGTGGATCCGCCTCCGTTCTGCTGAGGCGATCCCCCAGATCATTCTGGATTCCTGGCAGATAGACTGCCTTGATCAGGGCTTCATGCTCTAGGCACCATTTCCACACTCTTATGGCTTCTCTGCACAGAGGGTAAGAGTGTAAGAGTGTGCCCTACCCTGTTTGTTGATGTAATACATCACTGACTTGTTGTCCGTCTGAAGGAGAATTACTTTGCAACAGAGGATATCCTTCAGGGCTTGGACAGCATACAGGACAGCTCACATTTCAAGGACATTTATGAGCAGCTGAGACTTGTTCTGACTCCACAGGCCCTGGGCATGGAGGTCCTGACAGTGAGCTCCCCAACCAATCAGAGATGCATCTGTGGTGATGGTGATCTGTGTCTCCGGTGGGGCAAAGGGAAAACCTTGGAGAAGGTTGTCCTTTTGAGTCCACCAAGTGAGTGACCTCATTAGAGACTCCATCACCTTGATGTAAAAGGGCTGTGGATGTGTGATCGGGGGCCACTGAGTACTGAGCATCCATTGTGTGGTTCTCATGTGCAAACGAGCCAGGGGCACCATGAACACTGACAATGCCATGAGACCCAGCATCTGCTGCATAGAGAGAGCACGAACTGAGTTGTTCTCCTTGATGAAGTGAACCATCTGGAAAATATCACTTTTCCTGTCTTCTGGGAGGAAAGCTCTTTCCCTGGAGGTATCCAGAAGCACCCCTATGGAGAGGAGTTGCTGAGCGGGTTGAAGCTGCGACTTCTCCAGATTCAGCAGAACTCCCAAGGATGTGAAGAACTTGGAAGCCATAGCGACCGCTTCCTGTGTCCCTTGTCTGCAGGAACTCACTAGGAGCCAATCATCCAGGTACAGGAACACTTGAACTCCCAAGTTTCCTAAGATGCACTGCGAGTACTGCAAAGCACTTTGTAAAGACCTGAGATGCCGAGAACAGCCCAAAGGGGCAGGACTCTGAATTGGTAGTGCTGGCCCAGAGCCACAAAGCGTAGGTACTGGTGGTGGCTTGAGTGCACCAGGACATGTTGCTAGGTATCCTGCATATCCAGGGAAGCCAGCCAATCATTTTGATGAATCAGAGGCAGGAGCATACCTAGCGATATCATCTTGAATTTCTCCTTGAAGAGGTATTTGTTTAACTTCCGTAGGTCCAGAGTATGGTGCATGCCACCTGTTTTCTTTGGAATTAGGAAGTAATGGGAGCAAAAATCTGTGTCCCATTCTGTTTGCAGAACAACATCTATTGCCCTGTTGTTCAGCCGGCCCTGAATCTTGGAAGCAAGGAGGTCTGACTGAGAGATAGACAGTTTGGGCTGTCGTTTGGGTGGATGATCCGGGAGGCGTATCTGAAACATTTATTTATTTATTTGCTTTTGTTTACCAGGTAAGCACGCTAGACAGCCAAGTGCCTATTTTCAGGTGCGACCCAGAAGATTACAAGTTACATACAAGAACATCAGGCATATACATTACAACAAGTGGTAAGAAAAACAGCAATAGTACAGGCATGGAAAGCAGCAATATGCATTTTGGGTCAGCCATACCCCCAGGTGGGTGTGGGTAATAGGTAAGACGAGTAGTACAATTTCTAGGTGCAAGACCAAGGAAAACATGAAATAGACTCGTACAAGTACTGTTTACCTGAACAGTTGGGCTCCAGTACATTTAATACATCAGATAGCAATGAGCTCACCAGAGGAATATGGTGCATTTTGTATCAGGAGACCCATATCCTCATTGGTCACTACCAGGATTTTAGCGACTTGGCTGGTGAGGCAGGTCTGCACCGGAGGCATGGTTGGGGGTTCCTTAAGTGCAGAGACAAGTAGAGACCAATTTGAGGAATCCTCATAGGGAGGCTTTGAAGCAGGAATGGGAGGGGGAGAAGCAAGTGTTCACTAGGAGGGAGTTCCACAATCTCAGCGCACAGGCAGCGAACGCCCAATCACCCATCTGGGTGCGTGTTTTAGGAACCAGGAGGACCTGCAAGTCACTGGATCTTAGGTGGTAGGAGGAGGTTGCAGGCTTGAGGGATATGGCGAGTGGGGTGGGTGGCAGTTCTGACAATATTGTCGATGAAGTTGCCTAGGACAAAGGTGCAGTGTTTTTCTGGGGGAAGCCACTCAAGCCTGAAGTATAGCTCACAGTGGTGCGTGAGGCAGGGGCAGAAAGCTCAAAGCGACATACATTGTTGTATGCAGTGTCCCATTTTGCGAGACTGGATTTTGATATGTGGGCAAAGGAGACAAGCCCATAGCAGAGCGTGGGAAAGAGGATCCCCTTGGCTAGGTAAGGCAACTTTTTGCTGTATATGCCAGGCCCAGCTTGCAGTTTGTAGCCTTGCATGTGTTACGAATGTGCAGTGTTTAGTTTAGTTTAGTTTAGTTTATTGTTCTAGGAATTACTACCTTTGAGCCAGAGGCTCTTTTACAAAGGTTCCACGTCAATTAGGTACAGTACAAAAGGTTACATAGATAACACAACAATTTGTGTTGTGTCAAGAGCAAGAAAACATATACAAATACATATCAAATCATTTGTGCAAAAGGACATTATTTATCAATAATCACATTATTATTAAAAGAAAGAGGTCATGCCAGATTAGGAGAAACAAATAGAGAAAAAGTCCAGAACAGAGAGGGTAAGTGAAAGGTGTGGGGAGCAGACAATAGCAGGAGAAAAGGTTTCCCAAACATGTCTTTGTCAAATAACGGGACAGGGTGGGTAGTGAGAAAATAGGAGATTTAATCAGGGCAGTCACAGGAGCTGG
Organism: Neoceratodus forsteri; assembly: GCA_016271365.2. Lineage (NCBI taxonomy): Eukaryota > Metazoa > Chordata > Ceratodontiformes > Ceratodontidae > Neoceratodus > Neoceratodus forsteri. The sequence continues at coordinate 50,697,414 of CM057458.1, forward strand.
AGGTGGCAAGGTGAGAGAAAAGCCTTGATTTGAAAATACCTAGAGAGGTGGAGGCAGTAATATGAGTGCTGAGGGCATTTAGCCAGCTGGGGGCACGATAGGCAAATGATCTTTGTCCCTGAGAAGTCCGGCATCGGGGGACTTGGAGAGGCTGGTGTTCTGATCTTCTGGTAAAACGGGTGCTAGCGCCGGGCATAACAGGTCTTGATACAGGGTGGAGTGAGGCCCAGAGTGGATTTTTTCGCCATCAGGCAGGTAAGGTACTTTATCCGGTTTGAGAGTTGCAACCAACCTGAGTCAGCATAGAGTTACATGTGGGTACGTCGGTGTGCACCAGTGAGCAACCGACAGGCCTTATTTAGGGATGTTGTAATGCGACTAAGTGCTGTAGTAGTGGCAGATCCGTATATAACCAAGCCATAATCAACGACTGAGATGATAGAGGATTGGATGGCAATCCTCAGTGCAGAATGGGTAAGAAGCTGTCGGTTCCGATACAGAATCCCAATTCGCTGATTAATAGTTTTTGCTGTACTATCAATGTGAGTTGCAAAGGTTAGGCCTTGATCAAAGTTGATTCCAAGATATTTGAAAGTTGGCACTTGTTCAAGGGTATTTCCTAGGTATGTATTAATGGTGAGTGGGACTTGCTGCTTCTTGTTTTATGGGTTAGAGAAGAGCATGGATTTAGTTTTTTGTGGTTTAGAACCAGCTTATGTTCAAGGAACCACATCTCAACTTTGGAAAAGCATGCTGAAGGTTGAGGCGAAGAAGTTCGGATCTTTATGAGTGGCAAGAATCACAGCATCGTCGGCATAGAGGATTATTTGTTCAGGGCAAGATTTGGGGAGGGAGTTTAGGAAAAGGCTGAAAAGGAGGGGGCCCAGGATGGATCCCTGGGGAACTCCTGAGCGAACCGGTTTTGAGTCTGAGAGAACTCCAGCTACTTTTACAGATTGAGAGCGCTTGAGCAAGGTAATTTTTACCCAGTCACCAGGACCTCAAGAGAGCCCTAGGGATAGTAGTTGTTTGATAAGTAGGCCATGGTGAACTGTGTCAAATGCCTTGGTTAAGTCAATGTAGACTGCTCCAGTTAGGTTTCCTTTGTCCATGGCATTGTGGATTGCTCCTGAGAATTCAAGTAGGGCAGTCGATGTGCTGTGCCCTTTCCTAAATCCATGCTGCTGAGTGCATAGGATGTGTGCTTTCCAGGTAGTCTGAGAGTTGGTCCGCACCAAGCATTCAAGGGCCTTAGAGAGAGGTGGTAGTATTGATATCGGGTGATAGTTACCAGGCAGTGACTTATCACCACTTTTGTGCACCAGAGTGACAACTGCAGCTTTCATTTCCTAGGAATTGGCTGTAGCAGAGGGAGAGATTGAAAATTTTTGTGAGGGGGAGCAGAACTTCCTCGAGAGTGAGGGACAGAAGTTTAAGGTCAATAGTGTCGCTGCTTGCTCGGACTTAGAAATGGCCTTCTTTACATATTTATAGACTTCATGTGCCTTTACTAGTTTGAAATGGAAGGGTGGTTTGGTTGGAGAGGCAGTAGTAGAAGTAGAAATTGGAGGGTCAGCATCAGTGAAGAAATCAGATGAGAGGACACCACTAAGGTCCGTGAAGGTATCATTTAGGGTGTTTGCAATGATCTCTGGGTCTAATGTAGTGGTTCCATCCACATTCATTATTGTAGGAGAGGATTTGGACTGCTGACCATGATATTCTTTATGTTGTCCCAGAAGGATTTCCCTTCACCCCAGGAGTTGGCGAGGGCATTCTTGAAGTAGGAGCTCTTCATCAAGCGGATCTGTTTAGTACAGTGGTTACGAGCCTGTTTATACCTTTGAATGTCCGACAGAGTGCCAGTAGCTCTTGCAGTGGCCCAGAGGTGATCCCTACTTTTGAGTTGTGCCAATAGCTTCGCTGTGAGCCAGGGATTTGTGAGTGCTTTGATTCTGCGCTTTTTTACTGGTGCATAGGTGTCACAGGCAGTGTTGAAAGTAGAAATAAAGTAATCAAGGGCTAGGTCAACATCTTGAGTTTTGTAAATCAAGGACCAGTCTATCTGCCTAAGACAGGTCTTGAGATGAATAAGGTTGCCATAAGGTAGGACTCTGCTATAGATGGTTTTGGAGGCGCTTACGAAACTTATTTGTCCAGGTACATATTATTGGAGAGTGATCACTGAGCGAGTCAGGGAGAACACTTACATTGGTTATACGGGTAGGGTGGCTGGTAAGGATCCAGTCAATGAGGGTGCTGGTCCCAGATTTGTAGTTTTTCCTGGTAGGGGAGTTTACCACTTGTGTTAAATTTGCTGCTAGGATAGCATCTTTGTTTGACACCATCAGGGCAAAGCCAATTTATATTAAAGTCCCCAAGGAGAAGGAGTTCGATGTCAGAAGGTTGTGTACTTAAAACTCGAGGACAGCCTGTAGGCCAGAATCAGGATCTTTGGTGGACATAGACAGCAGCAATCATGAGGACTTTGTTTTGGGCACCAAGTAGTATCTTTGATAGGGAGGAGTTGCACTGAGGTTTCTGTGGTGGGGTAAGAACCAGGGAGACAGGTGAGGTAGTCCTTATGTAGATTGCACACCCACCACCCCTTTTCGAGGTCATATCCAGCCTGAATATCTTGTAGCCTTGTATAGAGATGGCATGATCCGGAGTATTAGGTGTCAGCCAAGTTTTGACGATGGCAAGGATATCCGGGTTGTGCTGGCTGGCAAAGATTTGAAGGGAGGCCAGTTTTGGGAGGAGACTGCAGATGTTTAAGGTAGCAATTTTGAGCCCCCCCTCCATTTTGGCAGGCTTTGTTGTACTGTAGGAGACAGGGCCAGGATTTGAGTGGACACTTCCTGATATCAAGAGTAGGAGGAGGCATTTAAGAGACAGTTGCTGTACTTTGTAGTCAATAGAATTTCACTTCTGAGGCTTATGCGGCTTGGACCATTGCAGGCGTCTAGGGACCCAGAGCAAGGAGGTTGTTAGTAATAGAGGATGATATGCCCATTTATCCTTGTTGTAGCTTGTCAGTTGCACCCAGTCGCTTGCAGATAGGTACCTGGTAGATAAGTTAAAAGCCAAAAGAATGATCAACAGCTGAGGTCCAGAGTCACTGAAATGTTAAAATTCCTGAAGGTGATTAACTGTGCCTGCACATATGCAGGATGTGAAATCCCTTTGTCTGTATGCTTCTTTGTCATTCAAACAGGTTGCTGAAAAGCCCACATACAGATCATGGAGCAGGTCAGACGAAAGTGTGGATTCCAGCAGGACCCAGAGTCACCAAGGTTGTCAGATGTAGTTGCTTCACTTATGTTTTGCTTGGGATAGCTTCCAAAAGTTGATCTTAAAATGAAGATAAAGATATCTGATGATGATTTTTTTTGCAGAAATCCAGTCCAGGAGACTTTCACGGATGTAGTGAGCAAGAATGGTATAGTTATCACAAGCAGAAAAACATGTAAATCCACAAAAACTAAGCTACAGACACAGACAAACACAAGCAGCCACCACACAGACCCAGGGGGCGTGGCTATGAGGCAGAGTGTGAGGTCCAGTTGTAGGTCAAGGGTTACTCCCAGGTATTTGACAGACTCCACAACTTGCATGAGGGAGCTATCAGCTCCAGAGATTTTTAAAGGAGTAGGGCAGGCTTTAGACTTGGCCAGGGAGCCGAAAAGCATGGCCTGAGTCTTTTGAAGGTTGGTATACAGCTTGCGGCCCTTTAACCAGGCTTGAATTAGATTGAAGTCAGAGTTTAGCCTAGAGTTGATGACAGTGATGTCATGGGAGCATGTTTGGATGATGAGGTCATCTTCTTACAGGGTGGAGTGCCCATAGGCTGGGGCCAAGGGCAGCTCGTTAATGAAGACAGAAAACAAAAAGAGCCTGAGAACGGATCCCTGGGGGACCCCACGGTTCACCAGAGAGGGATCAGAGAGGGCTCTGTTGAATTTTGTGTACTGTTGTCTACCAGAGAGATAGTTTGTGAACCATGCATGGGTTGGGGGGGAGAGACCAAGGGACCAGAGAGTGGAGCACAGGAGCAAATGCTCAACCTGGTCAAAGGCTTTCGAGAGATCCATGAAGATGGCTCTGGTCAGTTTACCTTGATCAGTGATGGACCTGATCTCAGAGGTGACCACGGCTAGGGCAGTAGAAGTGCTGTTCCTTTTTCTGAAGCTGTGTTGTGCTGAGGAGAGTAGAAAGTAACCCTCTCAAATTATCCTGGAGACCCAGTTGTCTGTTGTGACTGAGTTCCACTGGTTGTAAAACTGAGCCAGATGCCCCCCTACTGCCGAAGAATCCCCCTCGAACAGTTGAGGCAGGACATGGGATGGATCTTCCGAGAGTGGTACTAGGGCCCCATGACTTCTGCTGCATTTTTGTTTGTGGCTGAGGGGCTTGGTTCCTGTGAAAGCCCCCTTGGCCTTTACCACGAAAGAACTGATGGTTATGAAACTACTGGTGGTTTCCATGCCTCTGAGGGGCAGTAGGGGTTGGTCTGGCCATCTTAATAGCAGTACTAGTTTTCTGAGTGGCCTCTAGTGCCTGCTTCTCCTGTTGGCCAAATAGATAAGCTCCATCGAATTGAAAGTTCATGACTCTCTGTTGAGTATCATTTGTGAACCCTGAAGTCAGCAGCCATGAGTGACGCTGGGTGCATATCCTGGCCACTGCTGCTCTAGAAGCAGTGCCAAAGGCATCCATAGCAGCCTTAAGTTGCTGATTGTTGGACTCAATGCTTTTAGTAATGGTCTGGAGAAGCTCTGCACTACATCTGACTCCCGGGAGAGCTTTCACAGTGGCTTTGAGTGAATGCCAGAGGATATGCTCATACTGCGAGAAGTAGTCCTGGTAGCTAGCAATACGCATTCCTAGGGTAGCAGCAGCAAACACTTGCTTACCCAGAGTGTTGATTTTATGGGATGCCTTATTCACTGGGTGAGCCATAGATTCCTGGGGAACAATGACTTTGTCATTCTTTGCCAAGACACTATGGCATCTGCAAAGGCTTGAGAGGCAAGGATTGGCCTTTCCTTAGGGGGGAGCATACTTCCTGTCAATGGTCTTAGCCACAGAAGGAATGAGCACCGGACTGTCCCACACCATTTGTGAAAGCGTCTCAAAAGAGGGCTGTTCCAGAGGTGTCAGTTCCATAGGAATTTCAGGAACATGCAGATACTGAAGGTGCAACAGCCTCCCAGGTTCCACCTCAGAAGTCTGGAAAGAAAGGGTGGAATTCATATTCTTTAGAATAGACTTAAAAGAAAGGTCCTCAACCAAGGGCTCTGCTGAAGTAGAGGGTTTACTTGCCACTCAAAAGAATGACCAGGCAATTGATTGGCCGTCCCTCATCAAGAAGAGGCAAATAAACACCCTCATTTGACTCTTCAGGGCTATTTCTAACAAACTCCCACTGTATATCTGCAGCCTGTTCGAATGGTCAAAAGGTGCATACTGCCTACAGAACTCCTCCTTTGTCCTCCTCAAGCTACCATGGATGAAGACACGCATTGGCACAACTGCCATCAGCTCCTTCCTACCATCACTCTGGAATAACACTCAAAAAGAACTTAAACTTTTCATCCTGCCTAGCCCCTACATATTCAGGCAGCTGCTCTAGCAATGCCTGAAGACTGCATGCAACTGCTTCAGGTAATCACTTGCATATGGACTGAATATTCCTCTAGCTCCTGAACCTCCCTGGCCTACTCCCTGGATCTACTATAAGGTTACAATGTTGTAAATAAGTATGTCTAGTCTAAGCTCTCTAACATTAACATGAGGTGTAGGATCAAACAGAGAGGAGCGGGATAACGTAGGGTAATTATATAGCAATGAATATTATTAAATCTTGTCTTACATAACTGTATGTCAAATATATTGGAAAGGCTGTAGAGGTAGCATGTGGTTAATGCCAGTGAAACAAAAACAAAGAAAAAATATGAAATAGAAAGAGCCCAACTTGTTTTTAGAGGCATCCTGAGGGAAGATAACATGGAAAAAATATATAAAAATACAAATAATAAAACAGTACAATCAAAGCAGAATGCAACAGCAGTAAATACTGCATTCGGAAGAGACTCTAGATCCATCCTCCCCCCACCACTTCATAAGCAGGGATGTAAGCAATACGTCACAAGAGGGTGTGCATGGAACAGATTTTACCGTATGCCCAAGGGCATAGTGAGACATGAGGCCACAGGCCGAGTGCCTTCAGCCCCTGGAAGTGCAGAGAAATCTGTTCCATGCACACTCCCGGAGTGGCTTATTGCACTTGTAAAATGGGCTACATTTTTTAAAAGCATTTCTAAAATTAGATAAATAGGATTATCTATGAAAAAATTGTCATTTGATGAATTTATGATAAAATAGTCATTCCACCTGGTTTGCTGTTGGGCTTTTGTCCTTTGGCAGCATCCATAGTTGAATTTTTTCTTTAATGAGAGCATGACTGATGGTGACTGCCCCCCCAACAGAGATATGTCCATATAGTGCTATGATAGAATTTAATGTGAGTCTCATTTACTGTATATACATGTTTTTTTATTCTTTTGAGTGACGCTCCTTTGCTGTGCTGTTCAAGTTTTAATATAGAAGAGCTGCCTGACCTGCCCCTCTGCATTGACATCTCACAGTTTATAAAATAGAAAACATTGCTTCTGATTTTTTATTTTTTGTCTAGTGAATGGAGAGGGCAATGCAGAAGTGTAGCCACTCTACTAAATGCTCCCTCCCCCCATCCATGTAACCCCGGTCTCCTGATACATTAAAACTTAAACAGAAAAGCAAAGGAGCATCACTTGAAAGAACAACAAAATACTTATTTTCTCACCTTTTCCAGGGTTCATTTCAAATATTTTCTTATGTGGGACACTGACCTACTAGGCATAAAAAAAAAAGTGTGAAACGAAAATAATAATGGGTCATAATGTTCAGCCAAATGCACAGATTCTTAAAGCAGCAGTGGAAACCTATTAGATCAGTGAGCCAGACTGCCCCAAGGGGAGAAGAAAAGGTGGGTCAAAATGGAGGACTCAGTGACATTTGTCACAGTCCCCTACTCTGAAATGAACACTGCTCACTGTATTCATTCACAAATCTGGACTGTCTTGTACGGTATGGGCTGCACGCCCATTGGCTCTTGCTCTGCACCAATGGGCATGCATGCCTACCAGGCAGATCAGTCGGGCGGGCGGCAGGCAGGTGGGATGTTGCCGCCCGCTCGCCGGGGGAGCAGGCGGAGGCTGTGGGTGGGTGGGTGGGGGACACTAGGCACCAGGCGGTGTTCGGGGGTGTTTTATTTATTCCATCCCGTGATCGGGATTTTTGGTCCACTGGACCACCAGGGATGTGTTCGGGAGACACATTGCTGCCCGTGATCGGGCTGGTGGGGAAATTAAACTATGCCCGCGATCGGGCCAGTGGGGGTGGTGGTGGGAGATTTACACTCTTTTGCCCGTGATCGGGCTGCAGGTGTCGGCACTCAACGGTTGCTGCTCGGCAGGCGCCAGGCGCAAGTCCTTGGGGATCGGGCGCACTCTGGTTGTTAATGGCATGCAAATGAAGAGAATCAGATGCAAATGGCCCCTGCACCTTGCATGAATTATGGCCCATTTGCATGTCACCTTTTGAATATCGGGATTTTGGCGCAGGCGCAATGGTACTTGCGCCACCGCAAGTTGAATGCTCCACTCTGACCACTTGCAGTGGCGCAAGTTCCACTGCGCCATGCACAGTGGCTGTGGCCGGGGGGTGATATTCAAAGGAGTTGCTCAAGGGTGCAACTCCTTTGAATATCGCTTTGGCCACACCCCTGCGCAACTATTTTGTGCAGCGCAAGGGCTTGCTCCACAAAATAGCGCAGTTTGAATATCTGGCCTGGAATGTTTATCATGGAATGTTTACATGGAGTACAGGGTTCCAACATTCTGCTCAGTTCCACTGGCAGAATGTTGCTCTCTCAACATAGAGGATAAGGGCTGGGGATCGGGTGATAACATGCATACTGTGTGACCCTGAGCAAGTCACTTAACCTCCTTGTGCTCCCAGGTCGCTCCTGTAAAAAAGCTTTCAGCTTAGTGTGCTATACCTGGTTAAACAACTAAATAAAAAAACCAAAAAAAAAAACACGGTAATCACTTCAGTGGTTGCTAGGGCAACATGGTAAACATCGAGAGCGCAGCTCAAGAGGTTTACTGTAGCCCTAGCAACCATGAGATGTGATTAAATGTGTGGTTATCACCCAATCCCCCAGCCATTATCTTTTGTAGTGTATAGTGGAAAAAAAACATTGTTCGCCCCTTTGACATGTTGTGTTGTAGTAACGCTTACCTTACTGAAGAATTGGGACTTCTGGGATAGGTTCAAACAGCCAAATTTATTGGTTGTGGTATAGCACTGCGCTTACATAAAATGCCACTAAGTTAAGAAACAACACAATGAAGCAAGTAAAATAAATCACTTTTTAGAAAGAAAAATGTCCATTTCTACGATACGATTCAAGGTCTGAGATTTAAAATAAGAGGCCATAATGATCCAGTTGGTCACTGGTGGTCACATGGGTAGGAGATGCTATGAATTATGGGATGCGATGCTGCGTCCTCTTCTGGGGCCCAAACAGCCGAAGAGTCGAGGTGATCTTCTCAGCCTGTGGATCAGAGTCCGTGCAAGGTAATCTAGAAGGGATAAAAAAACAACTTTTTGGCTAACAATTCACAGAAATGAAAATTAGGGAAAACAACTACATGAAACAGCATATTACTACTCATCATCCGACGAGGAATCACAGATTATTGCCACTCTTCATTTCTTTTGTGGGCCACAGTAGTTATGCACATTTATTGTTATTCCAGTTCCAAACAGGTTGAAATTAACTCCTAGATCACTGAATGGGTTTCTTATTTCGGGAACTATTGACTGCCCGGCTTGGGTGATTGACAGTGAAGCGGCAGCAGTACTAGCTGAGGGCAGAATGTTCTCAGAGTGACTTTGAGCACCAAAGATAGTTGAGATACATTTCTGTTTTGCAACACTAAGGTGGCTGTAATTGTTCATGGACTGAAGCGACTTGTGTCCAGAGACTTTCTGGACGTCAGTAGGCGGTACATTACTGTCAACAAGGCACTGAATTGAAGTCTTGCAGGTGGAATGGTTGGTAATGTGTTTTTCAATGGGAAGCCTTGCTGAAATGTTGATCTAGTTCATTATAGAATGCATTTTGTTTTCTCCTAAAGGCATGCTCTGAACCAAAGGGAGCTGCTTGATTATAGTTTATGTTTGGGGTTAGGTAGAAGGGGGGCATCAGGAGTTGACATTGATGGTGACCTCTGCTGCTTGTATAACTTGTAAGCAGTGACGGGATCTCTTTCTGGGAAGGCTAAGTTTTGATACATACTTGGTTTGACTAAGCACGTTTCCTTGGGGTTTTCACGCACGCGAGTTTTAGGCTGCCTCTCAGAGTACTCAAGGTACTCCTGTCCATCAGTATCTTTTAGCAGGCTTAGATCGGACCAGCGGAACCTGTAATGTTCTGCTGTTCTTAGTGAATAATATAGCCCATTATTAAAGAAAGTTATCTTGATAAGAGCTGTTGGGCTGTGGAGGCCACGGGTTCAAGTCTGGTACAGTTCATCAGTAGGTGTTAGAGCATCAGCCCTGTTAGGGTTGCTGCCCTTGCCCTGTTTCATTAGGAATTTTTGTGTAACCCCCCCCCACTGGCCCCCCTTGTTTAAACAGCAGGGCTTCTCCTCTCACCACAAAATGTCTAGGGGCAACAGAGAGGAGTGGGGGTTTACATACTAAAAAAGACATAGAGAAAAACAGATGAGCAGCTTAATATGTATACCCTTGAGGAGAGGAGGGAGAGGGGTGACATGATAGAAACTTTCAAGTATCTCAAGGGAATTAACAAAGTACAAGAGGGTAGTATCTTTCAGAATAAGAGATGTGCAAGAACAAGGGGCACAATTTGAAGATGGGGGGATGGCTCAGAGGTAATGTTAGAAAGTATTTTTTCACAGAGAGGGTTGTAGCTGCATGGAACAGCCTTCCTGAGGAGTTGTGGAGTCAAGAACAGTGGGAGAATTCAAGAATGCATGGGACAGGCATAAGGCAATTCTAGTGGGGGGGTAGGAGGAAGTAAGCTGTTAATCAACAAGAATCTGCAGCTTATCCATCAGGTAGGGAAATGGGCAGACTAAGTGGGCCAAGCGGTCCTTATCTGCCATCAAATTCTATGTTTCTATGTTAGGTGGCCACCATTAGGCTAGGTAGACCAGATTGTTATACACAAACAGTTGACCAAGTGTGGCAACTACCTGGCACACACCTGGTAGGGACCAGTTACCATGGCCAACAACCCAGGTCTCTGGGAGAAAACATTTGCTCACAATTATGCTAGGTTTGCACTTCTAGGCAGGGGCACCCAAGTAAATCGAGACACAGGGGAGCAATAACAATACTGTCCAAACCAGGCTAGGATTCTAGAGTGTGGCTTTTATTCACATTACAAAGTAGGAATAATCACAAAGCGAAGATGGACCCCCATGGGGCTACACATACTGGTACTGCAGATTCTCCAGGGTACAGAAATTCCTGAATTCCCATTTAGCATAGGGTGAAGAAACACAAAACAGCGAACATTCTAGTTCTGAAACTGAAGATTGGCACGTGCGGCTGGACTAGTACTGTCTCCATTTCCCACAGGGATGAAAGTGGTACCCATGGCCACACTGAGCACAGCCAGGCTCAACTCTTCCAGAACCCACTACACTGGGAGAAACTGAAGAAACAAATTCCAAACCCACATCTCTGGGTAGTTACTTCCATTAGGCATTGGCCAGATGCACTAAATGAAAATGTACTGGCGCCCAAACTGAACCTGGAGAGGTAAACTGGTTACTCCAGATGGGGGGGGGGGCTCCCACCTTTTGCTTCCAAGTTTATACTCGGCCATTCATTTGGTTAACACCCTCACAGACTAAATTGTAGTTGTTATCTTAAATGTTTACCACACTTAACAAACTAGTGACACACCCCTGGGTGTCAAAGCTAAAAGTTCTGTACTTGGACAGTCACATTCTTGGACTCCAATGTAGGCAGAAACTTTACTTAGTACTGGGTGACTGGTCCCATTGTCAGAGAAACTCACCCCAAGGTATTGCAGATGCCCCTGGGCTGACACAGAAAAGAGTTGTACTCACAACAAATGAAGATGTACAAGGCAGCTTAACCAAACAAGTGGATTAAGGGGATTGCCCCTGAATCCTGGTGTTCGCCCCCATCTCTCCTGGAGTGGGGCAAGGAAAACCTTCTGGCACAGGTCTCCACCACTTCAGAAAACTGTCTTCTTTGTTCTTCTTCTAGGGTGAGAACAAACTACCACAAAACTAAAAGGGGTAGCTCTTTGTCAGAGCTAATTTGAGGAGCTGCCCAGCAACTGCAGCCTCTTCCTCGAACTCAACTCTACTACTAACTAACTGAACATTCCAATTCACTCCAAAGCCAGCTGTGACTGTGGCTGATGCTGCTGCGAGAGTTCTATCATTACATCATCTCTCCAGCTCAGCTGAGACTGAAGACAGAGTGTGACAGTGTGAACCCCATTTACCTGCCATTTTACAAGCTGCCTTCCCTGTCTGCCACTGATTCTAACTGGGGATTCTAGTAACCCCGGGGAACAAGGGGGTTACATTTGCTTGGCTGACAGTGTTGTGAGTGTTTCTTGAAATCAGATGTGTCCCCATGGAAAACTGCATGCCCATATTTATTTTTTATAAGATATCTATCTATCTATGCTGCCTAAGATGCCCCTTAATGTGCTTGGTTCATAATCTGAACCATCATTTCGTTTAATTTTACAGATTAACTCTGCAAGATGCATATCTAGTTCACCTACTGGCAGTTCTGTGATTGCACTCTGCTCCTGCACATCTGCCAGGTAAGATTTAACCAAACGTATGTCAGACTCTGTTTTCTGTATTGTTCGTTTATTCACTTGATCGGCGAAGAAGTGACTGCGGTCAGAAAAGTCACCCGCGTTAGCATTACTTGCTGCCATTGCAATCGCTAGTCTCGGTAAACGTAAACTGTCACAGATTGAATCCTACTTTGAGTTGTTTTTACCGAGACAGGAGGTCACATTCTAGGGGTGAGAATGCTGGCGCTTTGATGCATTCTTTTTTCTTATACCACTGCTGTAACTTTCTGAACAGTGGTTAACAACATTTAAACATCATAACAGTGACATAACAAGCCTGTGTAAGTGCTGATTATGGGGGTTAATTAATACTGAGCATACATTATATACTGTATACACACACACACACACACACACACACACCAACGGCCTCTTCTAGAGCCAGAGACTCAATTATCTCACTGTCAGGGCAAGCAGAAGAGATTTCCCTGATGAGCAGATAAAAATAGAAGGGGGATTTTTCATTGTCAGCAAAGAAACAGTTGTAATGAAAACTATGAACAATACTTAGAGTTTCTAATGTATTTACATGTGTTAGGAGAGTGTGATGATCAGGGAAACATTTAATTAATTTATTTTATTTTTTATGTAACCCTCCTCCCTTTAACTTTACTGGTGGTACACTTATTTTAACACCAGCAACTTTACTTTGCAGTTACTCTCTTCTGCTCGAGCTTTCCAGGGGCTTACCCTCGAGCAAGCAGCAGCTTACACTTAAGGCACAGATCACAATTCCAGAAACTACCCCCCTCCCCTACCTGTCTAGGGGTTTTGATGTTAAGCTGTCTCTGGGAAAGGGAAGGGGTACTATCTCAACTAGAAGCACATGGGAGGTCACAAAACACAGTACCTTATTTTTTTGTAGATTAGGGATTCCAGAGGTGATGGCACAATCTCCTTCGAAATGCAGGCTAGCTGGAACTTTCCTCCTAACACAGGAAGTGGCCACAGGATCAGATGGTATTCGTCTAGAAAACATTGGGTTAGGCAGGCAGCACAGCAATAACATTTTAGGTTTCCAAAATGACTCAGTCCCAAACAGAAATAAAATGCAATCATGCAGTTTTTGTTTTCTTTCCAAAAGCTAAAGCTGGTACACACAAACATTTCTGAGGATCCTCAATTTAAATCAGAACAGTTTCCTCACTTCAGTGGCACTCAGCCGAAGCACACTTGTTTAGGGGCAGGGTTTGAACCTGGGCCCCACGTATTTCTTTGTTCCCAATTTCGAGCCAAAACAGGCTCCAATTCATTTCAGGACCGTTTCTCTGTCCCAACTGACTGTCTTTTTACTTAAATCCCCACCTGTGAGAGCGGGGGACTTAATTCTGAACTCAGGCCAATACTCTCCTCAGGATGGAGGGAGGGGGTGTACGATGGTAAGCTGTACAGGCACTATCCAGTCCTTGCCACTAGAGGCCTCTGTTCCTGTAGATCCACAGGCAGGGTTCTCACAAGGTAGGGCCAAATCTCTCTCAACATCAGCAGTCCCAAATCCCAGCAGCACATACCTCGCGTGGACAGAGAGAATGAAGGGGTAGCTCTGCCACCTACCCCACAGGAGAGTCACTGCCACTTTCATCTCGACTGATCCCCCATGGCAGCCATTCAATCACTCAGGACTTTAGGAGCCTAACAGGCCCCTGGCAACTTTCAGCCACATTGTTGCTCCTTCTCTGCTGTTGCCCCTCTGGATGCTTGTGGGGGTCCCTCTGACACATTTGGGACTGGGTGGCAATCACCCCACCCCGGCCCCAGGCCTCGCCAGTCCCAACTGTAGGTCTCCCCTACATGCCTGTGAACAGGCACTTCTTCTTCTCCTCGACTCCATTCAGCTCTCTCCTCAACTTCTAACTGCCTCTCGATGACTCTTATCTCTTGCGCCGGTTGGCGCTTTGAAAAAATACAATGCGCACGCTGCCTGGGCAGTGCCCAGCTGCTCACGCACTTCCCTGATGCTGACTGGGCATCTACAATCATAACCCTTAATTTGGCACAGGGGTTATACTTCCCCCCACAGAAATGCTTCACCTCCCAGGGATGCGATTCCACCCTGGCTAACCTTGGCTACTGTGCCCCGTGGGGCAATGTGCACTCTCACACAGGCCATCACATCCAGGATCCACCAGGTTGACTGCATAGCAGCAGTCTTAAATAGAACTAGATGGGAAAACCCACCTACCTGCAGTTCTCTGGCTCCACTAGGGGCAGAGCTACTCAACCTGGCTCCCACAGCTGTGGCTGGTCCACCAGGCCGACGTCCCCCCCCGCAGGGATACCCCTACCTAACCATTTCTGGCTCCATTACTTTCCCCATTGGACCCTTCAGCAGTATCCAACTGGGCCTAAATGGCACCCCAACACTTTTGCATAACACAAAAACATTCCTACCTGTCTAACCATCTATCCATCTAACTATCTGCAGACAGTGTCTGTCTGTCTGTGTCTGTCTCTCTATCTCTCTCTATCTTTCTCTATCTCTCTCTATCTCTCTATCTATCTGTTAGTAACTGCTAAGTTATACTACACCACCAGGGGGTGGCAGGCTAACCTCTACACTATTACTAACTGCAACATTTGGGGGGGAGCTATACTGTAATCTGACTACACATTTTAAGTACTGGACATGTTCCCCCCCACAGAAATGTTTAACTACTACTCTCACTAAATCTACCCTACATTTACATTTCTATATTCTAACTTACCTAACAGTGGGAAAGGGAGCACACGTTTACCCTTTACTGTCCTTTTACAACTGCACTGGTGCACTTAAAAGTCTCTGGATAACTGTCTTTGCAATTTTAAAAGTCCACAAAATCCCATGTACAGCACCAGTGGGTAAGTGTGCTTAATTACTAGGGAGTCCCTACTTAGCATTTCCTGTAGAATTCCTAAGCTAGCTACTTAGACCACATTGCAAATGATTTTAAATCGAATGGTAGATAAGAGTAAAAAAAGTTACAGTTTTGGTAAAAACAGGAAAAGAAATTCAAAACACCATCTAAAAGAGTTCTTTGCTTGCTTTTTCTTAACTAGCACAAGCTGATCAGTCTACTGTCCATGCTAAAGGCAATTGTTCATATTTTTCAAATTTTAATACAAAACAAACAGTCTAGGAGTAGCAGTATTTCCTCAGACACAGTCTCTGCAATGCTGTGAGGCATTTGGGCATCTAAGGTGTTTTCTGTTTCTGGGGTGTACGGTACTTAGCGGCAGGGTCCTCTGGTGAAAACAGAAACAAGGGTCTGGTTGGGTGTACTCTCCCCCCCCTACAGTCATGGCTCACTACAAAATACTTTAGTCTGTATCCAACTCTGTCCTGCACCAAAGCGAAAGTCTTGAACAAAGTGAGGCCTTCCCAAGCTGAGGAATGGCACATTGATCATGCCAGTCTAGTTACTTTGTTCCTATCATAGGCCATGTCTCTGATGTCCACTTTGTGCCTAGGATGCACCTTTTCTACGGCCCCCTGAAATACCCAGTCTGATCTCAGACACTCGATCAAGTCCCAAAGTCTCTCACTGATGTAAGGGTAATTTGCTCCAGGGTTCTCTACTTTTAGATAATGCCTCACCCATCGCTCTGCCTGGCTCCAGTCTGGCAATGACCTAATGCTGGGCTGTGGGGCCACTCCTCTAGGCAGCCAAATTCCTTCCCTGTAATTGATCACCGTGAGGTCCAGCTCATGTCTAGCATCCATGTCTATTAAATATATCTTACAGGTTTCTGGGAGCAAAGGGGTACATTCCAGAATTCCCAAAATTGACATTGCATAAGGCTTAGGAATATCCTTTTCTATCACCATGTCCTCAAACATCCACGTAATACCTTCATTTGGCTGGTCATGAATAGAAACGGCTTCCACTGATCTGGCAACATTCTCTTCCTCTGACCCATTGTCCTCCTCCACTGCTTCTATGAGAACCTCTGTGTTGTCAGGGCCAGAGACTTCTTCCAGCACCTTGGGGATCAGGGGTCGTAATTTTAAAAGCTTAGCCTCTAACTTCTTTGGTAAGGTTTTCACCCTCACTGTGAGCTCCTGGGTGGGTTTTGCTTTTGGTGACGTCTTCCTGACTTCCTGCTTGCCTCGCACCACAATCTCAGGCAGATCTGACTGCTCAGATATGTCCCTCATGTACCCTGCAGCAGTGCTCCGAATGTGTGAGATCCACCCTCGGTCCCTCCCTCTGCCACTGGCAAGTTATGGGGCAGTCAGAGGCGGTACAGGGCTGGGTAGACAGCTAGGCCCTGATACCACCTCTGACTCTGCTTCTTTTTCAATAACCGCGACCTCTTCCCACTGTTCAGATGGCTCCACAGTTGTGACCCTGCTAGCCGCAGAGGACAATCTTTTGGCCGATTCCGGCCATTGCCAGGGTGCAGGAGTTGGTGGTTCAGGACTCACTTGATGTCCTTCTTGCTGCTGCATATCTGAAAGCCTCACCACCCTTGGAACGTTCCCACAAGTGCACGATAAACACATAGGCTGCCTTATTACCCCACTCCCACACTGTCCACAGAAGATGTAGGACTCACCAGAACTGCTTCTTTCCACCACTCCACAGCCAGTTGTCCAGTCCCTCTGGAATGTTGAAGGTCCAACCTCCGAATCCAGGGGCATAAGCTATGCTTGCTCTCCCAAAAGTTCAGTGTAGCAGATTTGCCTCCACAAGTCTCTCCAATTGTAAAAAACTGAATGTAAATCTTTCCCTTTCCTTACGAGTCAGCAGAACTTTTTCCTTTTTCAGCACAGCTCTCCACCATGGGGTGCTGGATATAATGATTCTTTAACAAAAACAACAACATTCCTTTCTTCTCGAGGGTTTCTAGTAATCTGCTGCTCAGGCCATCTGAGCTCCCTTTTCTGGTGCTGCATCTCATTAAATTCATCCACCAATCAAATCGCTTCCTTTCCTCATGTACAGTCATCACGTTTTCTCTTCATGTGAGGTGCCATTTTGTCTCCTCGTGATGCAATTAAAACTGTAGCTCAAACTTCTAAACAGGCTGTGGCCCACCAACATTCCATCACTGTTAACACCATCCCTCATGCCAGGTAGGTGACTGCACCTCTTCTTTTAGGATCCCGGACAACAGCCCCCACTTTTGTAACACTCCTCCCTTTAACTGTACTGGTGGTACACTTATTTTAACTCCAGCAACTTTACTTTGCAGTTACACTCTCTCTCCTGCTCAAGCTCTCCAGGGGCTTACCCTTGAGCAGGCAGCAGCTTACAGTCCAGGCACAGATCACAACTCCAGAAACTACCCCCCTCCCCTCCCTGTCTAGGGATTTTGATGTTAATCTGTCTCTGAGAAAGGGAGGGTACTATCTCGACTAGAAGCACACGGGAGGTCGCAAAACACAGTACCTTATTTTTTGTAGATTAGAGATTCCACAGGTGATGGCATGATCTCCATCGAAGTGCAGCTACCTGGAACATTCCTCCCAACATGACTGGTGGCTACAGGATCAGATGGTATTCATCTAGAAAACATTGGGTTAGGCAGGCAGCACAACAATAACATTTTAGGCTTCCAAAATGATTCAGTCCCAAATGAAAACAAAATGCATTCATGCAGTTTTTATTTTCTTTCCAAAAGCTCAAGCTGGTACACACAAACATTTCTGAGGATCCTCAATTTAAATCAGAACAGTTTCCACACTTTAGTGGCACTCAGCCTCGGCACACTTCCTTGGGGAAGCAGGGTTTGAACCTGGGCCCTACATATTTCTTTGTTCCCAATTTCGAGCCAAAACAGGCTCCGATTCATTTCAGGACCTTTTCTCTGTCCCAACTGATTATCTTTTTACTTAAATCCCCACCTGTGGGAGTGGGGGACTTAATTCTGAACTCAGGCCAAAATTCTCCTCAGGATGGAGGGAGGGGGTGTACGATGGTAAGCTGTACAGGCACTATCCAGTCCTTGCCACTGGAGGCCTCTGCTACTGTAGATCCATGGGCAGGGTTCTCACATGGCAGGGCCTAATCTCTCTCAACATCAACAGTCCAAAATCCCAGCAGCACATACCGCGAGTGGACATGGAGAATGAAAGGGTAGCTCTGCCACCTACCCCACAAGAGACTCACTGCCACTTTCATCTCAACTGGTCACTCAGGACTTTAGGAGCATAGCAGGCCCCTGGTAACCTTCAGCCACATTGCTGCTCCTTCTCTGCTGTTGCCCCTCTGGATGCTTGTGGGGGTCCCTCTGACACATTTGGGACTCGGTGCAATCTCCCCACCCCAACCCCGAGCCTCATCCGGCTCCAACTGTAGGCGTCCCCTACATGGCTGCAAACAGGCGCTCCCGCCCCTCCTCAACTCCTCTCAGCTGTCTCCTTTTATTTATTTTATTTTATTTATTTTTTTATTTAGTTTTTGTTGACCGGATAAGTGCACTAGACAAAACCTGCCTATTTTCAGGCACGGCCGGGGGGAGGGGGATACAGATGAATTCCAACTGACCTTGAACCAGATGAAACTGTTGGTGATATTTTTTTTTTTTTTAGTGAATAAGGGACATTTGGCCAGGACACTGGGGAATTCCCCTACTCTTTTCGATAAGTGCCATGTGATCTTTAACATCCACCTGAACTACCGCCAATCCAGGCAGATGGGACCTCGGTTTAACATCTCATCCGAAAGCCGGCACCTCAGAAGTGCAGCACCCCTCTCCATACTGCACTACAGTGTCAGTACTGGGATATTAACCCAAGTGCCAGATATGGGAACTGAAGCCACAGCCCTCTGATCTCCCGGCTTCAGAGGTGAGTGTGCTACCTATTGTGTGCTGTCTCTCGGCGACTCTCTCTCGAGCTGGTTGGCACTTTGAACTTGTTATTACCCATGCATGAAACAGATTTCAGGCACAGGTAATAACCAATCAGAAAGCAGAATTGTCTCTTCCCATTTTATAATGTTATGTATCCCCACCCACTCTACTACCCAGGGTACCAGAGATTCCATTAGTAAACAGAAATTTGTAGAGCCAGGAAGGGCATACTTAGCTGAGCCCAGCATGTTTTCAGAATTGTCCTGGGGGAAGATAACATGGAAAAAAAGGAATACAAAAAAATAAAAAATAAAAACAGTACAACCACAGCAGAGTGCAACAGCAGTAAATATTGTGTTAAGCAAAATATGGTAGATGTAGAGTAACAAGTCTGACAACACTGGATATTAAAGAAGCCTTGCAGTTAGCCACTAGACAGGTCTAGTACAAAGCTAGATAGTAATGAAGAACAAAATTATTGGCCATAATGATGTTTCTTCTAGAGGATGTATTAATAATTCACACAATCTTGCATCGCCTCAGCCTTTAGTTGTTGCCCCAGAGACAGAACTTTAGAAAGTAGCAACCAAAAGGGGATTCTGCATTTCCCATGAATCAATATGTAACACTGCCAGTGTTTTCTTCCCCTTAAACCTCATTGCATTGTAGGTGGTGAAAGCTTTTATGTTTTATACTTAGACAGAATAAAGATGCCCCAAACTAATAGCACACAGCTGTTTGTCACTAATGGTGAAGAAGGTAAATCAGCAGCTAACAAGGATATTTCTCATTGGATAGTCTCTTGCATTTAGTTTGGCTATGAAATGGCCAGCAGCAAGCAGCTATCTAAAGGCCTACAGGCATACTCCACTAGTGTTACATCTGCCACGGTGGTGGCATTAAGGGTATACCCCTATTACAGGTATGTAGAGCAGCTACCTGGTCCACAGTACACACCTTTACTCTTCATTACTGCCTGGGCATCCAGATTAGAACTGATGCCAGATTTGCTATTTTAGGACTTCAGAACATTTTCCATAACTAGGTTGTAGATCCTACCTCCCAAGGTACTGCAGACAGTCTGCAAGACAGAACGGCATCACTGATACATTATTGTTACTAGCAGAAAAAATTACTCACCATCATAATGATACAGTATTTCTTCTAGGGGATATATTAGTGATTAATACGAACCCTTCCCTGCCTCTCCTTTTAGAACCATAGTATAAAAGGGTTCCTTGGACTTAATAAAAATATTTATTATAATTGTTTCAGCATTTCATTAGTGCAGATACTGCAGTTTTTATTATTTTTATGGCTGTCCTAACCCCCTCCCCTGGCATTTCTCTACGTTTTGGCTGGAATCCAGGCTCAGACGGGCACTAGGACCCAGGGGAATCCAGGAACCCAGGCTGTAATATAGACAGCCCATGTTTCTTTTCTATGTGGTTTTCTCCCCACCCTCCCTCCTCTACTTTGGCATGGAATTACCCTCCAGGCCTGCGTTTGAATGCAGCGACCTCCCCGTGGGGGAAGCGCGCTCCTCACGGCCCCCTGCAGTGGTTGCTCTGGCACTGGATACACAGCACCATCCTTATGGATGGTGGGACACTGCCAAGTCACAGCTGATGTGGTCAGGCCCCCCTCCTGACCTGGCATCCTGAGCTCACTACCAAACTCGGGTCACCCACGTGACAATGCAATACCCTGCCATGGGGCCATTGGGGTGTACAAACACTGCTCTCTTCTTGTCTTTAGCTATAAACTTGTCACTAGAATGCTGGAGAGAGTGTGACCATAATACAGAGTGTTTGAACTTTGATATTCTAAAGTTCTGTCTCCTGGCAACAACTCAAGGCTGAGATGATGCAGGGTTATATGACATCACCATTATGTTCTCATTACTAGAACTGCATGTTACAAATTAGCATAATCAGGGTAGATGGGCAGCCAGAGTAAGAACACTAGGGAAGGGGAAGGAGGGAGAGAATAGGAAGTGAAAAGGAGGGGGCTGTGGGTTTGCTATATCCACTACCTTCACTGGTAGGCTTTTCTGTAGGTTCTCCTTCTGTGGGAAAAGTGCCTCCTAATGTTTCCCCTGACTTTACTGGCTCTGAGCTTCAGGGTGCAGCTCTTCAGCCTGCTGGGTCACATCACTCAAGCACCCCCGTCTGTTTGGGTTTGGTGATACCCATGAGTACGCAGAACACTGAGGTCTTGTTCCCTCCCAGCCTCCTTTTCTCCAGAGTAAACATCCAGCTTCTCTTCAGCTTTTACCCCATACCCCTGATCACTTTGGTGGCCAAGCTCTATACGCATGTAATAGATTTATATTTTACATTTCGCACTTAATAAAACGGTATTAAAATGGAAAATAAGTCACTAAACAAAAAGCAACAATAAAAGAGTTACAACAGAATTAGGGTTGGGTGAAATTTATCTTCCACTGGTGAAATTCGGGTGAAGTGCTGATTTTGCTACCGTGAAAGTTTGTGAAATTTCCACGAACATTTTGTGAAATTTTGCCAAAATTGGGATTTCAGTCATTTCTCTCTAATTTCAGAAGCATTAGAACAAACTGCACCAACTTTGGTATGCTGAATGTACCCATGCCATACAGAAATAGTATTTATTTATTTGAATTTTGGTAACCAGGTGAGATTCAAATCTGTATCTTTAAAAGTGACTGAGTTATAAGCTTTCAAACATTCATACTTTTTAAAATTACATTTTGCGGTTATGTAAACTGCAGAATTTCTGAAGTGTTAGTTCAAATTTCACCATATTTATTATGCTGGCTTTAACAAGGCCCATACATGTATGTACTGAGCTTCAGATCTCTGTCTTTAATGGTGACTGAGTTGTATGCCTCTAAACTTTCAGAAGTTTTAAAATTACATTTTATAATTATTAAACTGCAGAATTTTAAGGCCTTATAACTTTAAAACTAGAAAATGTAATATCACCAGTTTTGTTAGGTTCATTGACCCTAAATATTAAGCTTTCAGACTACCTCCATGGTCCAGCAGTAGAGCGTCATGCTGCCATGCTGACGACCCGGGTTCAGTAGCAAGCCTGGGAAGTCATGTCAGGAGGCAGGTCATGGCTGAGAGAGCTGCTGCGTGGCAATGCATCTCAGTCAGGCAGGGTTGACAGCGGGTTCCACTAACACAACAATTCCTGTGGCTGGGCCAGGGAGCTTTCTCCTGCCACAGGGGAAAGCTGTGGCTGTTCAAATCTGACAAAGACACCACCCCCACCAGGGGAGAATGGAGGGAAAAAATGTGGGGAAAAACCTGATAGCCAACTGAATGATGGCTTTGTTCAGCCTGATCAGGGTATATCCCTGTGAACAGGGTATATCCCCCAGAGACAAGCTGCCGGCTGTGAGAAAAAAACAATAGGAAAAAAAAATGTGTGCCACCTCTTATATCTCTTGTTTAAAGGCTGGCCAGGTTATAAGCAGCTAAACATTCCAGAATACATTTGAAGAAGAATAACTTTTGTGAATTTTCAACTCTTACTGTTTTGCGGACCAAGGAACCCTGAAGTCACTGTGGAGGCACCAAACACAGTGGATGCTTCTCTCAGTCCAAAGGCTGTGATTTCTGCTTTTATCCTGGAAGACCCTTTGACATCAGGAAGAGGAAAGGAGAAGGTGAAGGTTGCGGCTGTCCTTTGGCAACTCTACTTCGAAGCAGGAGCAGGACGAGCATTGTAGTGGTGAATGGCGGGGGTAACCAGTGGGGTGCGAAGGTGAAAGCTCCACTGCCCCCTGGGAAAACACCATTTGCTTTGCATTTCCCTGTGTGAGAGGTGTTTCTGGATCAGAGCTGTGAGCTGGGTCAGAAAGGAGCTCCCTCCGTGTGCAGAGCAGCAGCCCTCCTTTTGACCTAGCTCCACCTTGGACTGGTGTGAACCATGTTTTCTTCCCCCACTTTCTCAGATGTTTTCATCTTTCTTGGGTTGGAACTATATTGTTTCTCCTAAGGACTTGGCTGGCTATGTGAAGAGCTGCCTAAAGTGTCCTCTGTAGGTCGGCGTCCTTTCAAACCTGGCCCCTGGGCTGCCTGTTCGTATATCCTCCCTTGACTGCAGAATTTCCATTCCCTGAAATGCTCTGGTGAGAGTGGAGCTTTTCTGATTGTGGACCTCTGGGTAAGAGTCCATACTGAAAGACCACTGTAAGTCAATACTCAGCACCTGTGAGAGAAGTGCTGAGTTAAGTCTCTTCAAAGTTTGCCCTTCTAACACTGTTTGCTAGCAATCTGTTTTTCTTCATCTGGGTCATGGTGGTGTGAGTGCCAATCCCCTTTTCTGCCCTCCCCTGAGACATCAGAACTGGTTTACTGGATCCCATTGCCAGGACTGGACTGATTGCTGGTGCTCATTTTAGAAATCATCTTTCTGCTTAAACTGCAATCTGAATTTAAGCTCTTGGTGGATTGGACCGATTTTACAGCACACCTCACTCTAGAAATGCTCTCCCATATTTATTTGTTTTAAATTGTATTTGGAGTTGGGGGGGTAAAATTTGGTCTCTGGGTGGGGATTTAGTGGCTTCGGGAAGGGTTGTGTGTGTCTGAGGGGTGTGACTGGTGAATTTGTTCGGTGTGTGGTTATGTGTGGGTAAAATTGTTTCAATGTGCTTACGCAACTGGATGAGATGAGATGAGATGAGATAATGCTTGTGTAACTTGATTTGCTTTGTGGCTTTCCACCTCCCTGTCCATGGGATATACCTCCCTGTAGGGGTACAATGCAAGGAACCCTAGAGGAGGGTTCCCCGCCTACAAGTGCTGCGGGAATGATTGTGTCGGCTAAAGGTAGGTAAGGAAGAAGCCCAAAAAGAATACCTAAAGGTGTCAAGCATTGAAGAGGCGAGAATGGTGAATGAATGAATTCTGAGATGATGATGAGGGCTGATTTCCTAATGAGAGTGGAGAAAGCGGAAGCCACCATCCACCTCCATCCAACAGCGGAACCTAACTAATTAACTGAAGATAGCATTAACTCTAACTAATAATATGACCATTGGCACATAGGAGAGGAAAATTCCCCTTTCAGGAGGAAACCTCTGGGGATCCAAGGCCTAGGTTGCCTTCCCTCCAGGCTGACGACATTTGATTTGAGGATGTATGTCATCAAAGAGGAGGGTTCGATAACAAAAGGGACATGAGTAGGTAGGATGATGATGGAATAGGGAAAATCCCCAAAAGAAAGCAGAGATTGAAGAGGGAACATGAGGCCGAGAGAGAACAGGAGGCTGCACACAGATCGAAGAAGGAACATGAGGCAATGAGGAATACCGCAGGAGGGCAGCAGGTCAATAAGGTAGCATAAGATCCAATGAGAGGTATGCCAGATTGAGCAAGGTGAGTAAGTAGACACTGAGGCCAATAAGGCATGATTATGCAATGTGAACGATGAGACCCTGATGTTGTAGTCGATGAGGTAGCATAGGATTCAATTATAGGAATGCTCGAGTAACCGATGGAAGTAGATAAACCTTGAGGCAAAGATGAGTGAATGATGATAGGAGTAATGAACTCGATACATGTGGGAGGATAGCCATGGTGTCAATGATGATGATGGAGGGAAGCCATGATTGAAGTGAATCCTTGACAGCCGGAATGAGAAAATTCAACGACAGGAATGGTCAAGGAAGTGAGTAAGGAGGCTCCCGGAAAAGGAGGTAGATTCCAAGACCAAAAGGCATGTCTGAACCCAGAGGGTATGCAAACCCAATGCAAACTGAAGATGATGATGATTGCTGCAGGAGAGCAGCAGTGAAATACAAGAAGACTGAGGAAGAGGAGACAGGAAATGAACTTGAACATGAACCTCAATGATGGCGGTGAGCAGCCAGCCAAGCAGCGATTGGATGAGGTGCTAGCCCATAGCAAAGGGTGACGGACAAGAAGGCATGGCCATGAATGGATATAGAGGTGAATTGAGGTGACTGACATTGCAGGCCAGAAGGAGGCAGCCAAGGTATACTGACGAAGCGATTGAAAGAGATGAGCAGGTCGAGGCGAGATATCGTGGAATGAGAGAAATTTGGATGATGAGGAGTGAAACCACGACTGGAGTAAATCCTTGACAGCTGATGATGGAATGCAGCCAAGAATGGAGGCTCGATGAGATAAAAAAGGGTAATGAAGACCAAAGTCAGGAACGAGGAACACAGTCAGGAACCTGATACATGCAGCAGGGGGGTCACGGATCGATGAGGTGGCACATGAGTCGTGATCGGTATGCCCAAAAGAAATATCCACTGCTTGCAGACTGAGTCGGTAGGGACGAGAAAAGGTGCTAGGATGAGGAACGGAAAACAGGAATGCACAAAGATGGATTGAAGCCATGGAGGCTGGTACTGGAAAGCGAGGTATAAAAGGATGAATGATGGTAGGGAGAGCAATGGGTAGCATCGGACCCAGCCGTCACATGGATATCGAATTGATACAAGGTAGCAGAGACAGCAGTGGGTGAAGGAGAGGCAGACTCACAGAAGAAGGTATGCATTGCATACAGGATAATTGAACTGGAAGGCCACAGGTTGATGAGTGATTGCCGTGGTTTGATGAGGTGGCATAGGGCTATAATAGGTATACCCAAAAGAAATATCGAAGGCAAGCCATGAGTGGAGTGAATCCTTGAAGGCCGGTATGGGGCGCGAGAACTGCAGGAGGCATATCCTAGAGGCATCTGGCTTTCATTTTTTTTACACAAAGATATAGAGATATAAACAAGCTGAGTAATAACGAAGACCTCAGTGAGGCAGGAACAGGGTCAAAACCCCCAAAGAAAGCACAGGAGAGACGTGTGCAAGGAGCAGAATGGAAGGAAACCTGAGGAAGCTAAAGCTGCAGAATGAACAAGAAATAGAGACATGGCTGAGGGTGAAGTGCATGGAAAGCACAACAAGTAAATCTGCAAGACCCAGCTGTGCACAGCAGCCTGAGCAGGAAACTAGAGACACAAACAGCATAGGGCTGTAGGTGCACTGTACCCAATCCGCTGCACATAGAATGACTATCAGCAGAGAACCAGAACAGGCATGTATGTCCCAAAACAGGTGGCAACTACAACTGTACCTACTTCCATAGCAGAGAACAGAGAGTTTGCAGACCAGCCCACCTTATAAAGGAGCGGCAACAGCAGCGTCCAATAGTAATATCAGGTAGGCAGAAGGTTGACCCTAGGCAAACAAAGCAAGGAGAGGCAAAACATGGGAAAGCGAGAACAGCAATGTCCTTGGTACTAATCTGAAATAGGTCTATAAGGCAACAGCGCCTAAGTACAATGGAAAATGCATGTCAGGTAGCATAGCTGGCAGGATAGTCTATAGGCCAGAGTAATGAAGCGGAACAAACCCGGCAAATGCAGCAGAATCAGGTTTGATGCCTGAAACCCTCATGTCGATCGTGCGGGAGATGGAGCATTACCGTCAAACACACCCAGAACCAGAGCAGCTGCAGGATGGCCTGAGAATGAATGAGAGATGCAATGAGCGGCAGCAGTTGGAGTGCCCACAGCTCAGCTCAGAAGTGGAGCGCAGCGGCACTGAGCAACACGAAAAGTGGCCAGGAGCATCAGGAGAGGTGGCTCCAAACAGCAGGAGCAGCACAAGAGGTACAGGGAATGGGGGGATGAGGCAAATGGGAGGGATCAAGAGAAGGAGGTAAGTCGGTCAGTCGGCGAGGATGAAATCCAGGAGAAAGCGGGATGGAATGCATAGAATGTAGCAGAGGTCGCGAGGCTTCTACGGTCCAACTGCATGAGCAGGGAAGCAGCAAAGAAATGCAGCCATGGTGAGGGAAGCCCAGAAGGTGAAGGGCACCAAGGAGATGAGAGAGAGAGCGAGGGGAGGAACTCAAATGCAGTCAGAGCATAGGGCGCAGAGCTCCTGAAAACGTTGATGGCAAAGGGGTAGATGCGGGGAGAGCTAGGTCTGAGAGAGGAATCAAACTCCTGTTGGAAAGTAGATGAAAAAGCAGGGAAAAAATGGAGACCAAAGGCTGCGATGAACAATGGGCAGCTGTGAGACGGGGGAAAATGGAAAAATGCCAGAGAGGTGCGGGAGAGCAGCGCCTCCGGCTGCAACGAAAAAACGAATCCTGGAGGTGCCCAGGATGAATGAGCTTTTAATCCCGATGGGGAGTGATGTTGTTGCTCCGCCCACTGAACCTCAGGCTTAAAGCCCTCCCAATATAGTACAACCCAGCAGGTTAATACTATCCTTGCTTCTTAAAAGGCATGGTTTGTTGGGCTGTATCTTAAGTGTCAGTGGCTTCCTGGTTTGGCTAGGATGTGTCGGAGTTGCAGCCCTCTGTGATTCATCTATACTGCTTCCCAGCTACATGACCTCTGCTCCTTCTCTGACCTCCTCGTACCAGCTACTGCAGCACGGCATGGTGCTGCAGAGAGGTTGGGATTAGCAGGGGGTGTAGAGGTCAATGGTGGCAGGGAGCAGTGGGTGTAGCGGAGGTGAGCAGGACAGGAGTAGTTTGGTGCAGAAGATGCCCTTGAAATAGACAGAGCCTTGAGCGAGGCCAGATGTGTTTTGTCTCTGTCCCCAGGGGGACTGAGCAGGCTGGTAGCCAAAGGGATGGCAGTTTTCTCAAATCCCCTTTGGGCAGTGCTATGCAATGCCAGGTTGATAAGGAACAAGATTGCAGTTACGGCAAACTAGTGTCCCTCTATCAACCTGGCTTGCATCATGGAGACCTGGCTGGGTTATGACACCGGGCCAGTCTTGGAGGCAACTGTCCCCTCCAGTTACTCCATAGTGCACTGTCTGAGGAGGGAATGCAGGGGTGGGGGTGTGGCCATAATTTGTTGATCCTGCCTGGGTTTCTTCGTACACCTGGCTGTAATGGCCAGGTGTTTTGAGTGCGTGGCTGTTCGTTGGGGTCCAGGTGTGGGCTGCAGGATTCTCCTCATTTATCGGCCCCCTTGGGGCCAGAGGAGATTTCCTACAGAAGGTTGTGGACTTTGTCGTCGACCAGGTGCTGTAGTCCCCCAGGTGTTTAATCCTGGGGGACATCAATGCCTGGATTAATGATGAATTCTCGCAATTCAGTTACAACCTCCTCCAGCTGATGTAATTGCTGGGCCTAGGCTAGGTAGTTACCTCTGTGACACATCAGCCACACTCTCGACCTGGTGTTTCAGCTGGGTCTTGGGGTTGACAGCCTCAAGATTGATCATGTCAGTTGGTCTGTTCACTGTATAGTGGGATTCATGTTTGGGCCCTCCCAAAAGTCCCTCCCCTGTGGGGATGGTCAGCTATCGCCCCTTTAAGGGTTTAGTCCCTGGAGGGACTGCTGGTGATGGCTGACTTATCTAGGGTGGCGGCTGAATGTGCAGTGGGTGTTAGCGAGGTGGTGGCTACCTATAACAAGGTGGTATCGGAAGTGCTTGACTCCCTCACACAGGTCTGTATATGACCCAGATCCTCTCAATTGAGATCCTCTAGGTTTAATGGAGATCTCAAGGTGATGAAGATTAAGGGTCGGAACTTGGAGCATTGCTGGCGGAAGACCCAGTCTGAGGAGGACAAACTGGCCCTGCATGCTTATTACAGGGAGTACCAGAGGGCAATTACCCGTAAGAAGGCAGAATTCCTGTCCAGGAAAATTGCTGCAGGGAGGAACAGACCATCTCAGCTTTTCTGGACTGTGGACAGACTACTTCACCCACACTGCCTACAGCCAAAAAAAGCTCATCCACTCACTTTATGTAAGGAGTTTGCTCTATTCTTCTCTGACAGGATGTCACTTATAAAGACATTAAAGAGTATTAGGACCGGTCCTCTTTAATGTCTTTATAAGTGACATGACAGAGGGACTGGAAGGAAAAGTATGTCTCTTTGTAGATGACACAAAGATCTGCAACAGAGTTGATTCACAAGGTAGGCTGGAAAGGATAAGAAGGAACTTGGCAAGGTTAGAGGAATGGTCAAATGTATGGCAGCTTAGATTCAATGCCAAGAAGTGCAAGGTAATGCACCTGGGAAACAAAAACCCTGGGGAAGAGTACACAATGGGGGGTGAGATACTAACAACAACAAAAATGGAAAGGGACCTGGGGGTAGTCATATCAGATGACCTAAAGGTGGGCAAACAATGTGAGAGGGCAGCAAGGAGGGTTGGGGAATACTGGGATGCATAGGAGAGGCATCACCAGTAGAAAACAGGAAGTTATCATCCCTCTGTACAGACAGCTGGTCAGACCCCATCTGAAGTACTGCGTGCAGTTCTGGAGACCCAATCATCGCAAAGACATAGACAGGATGGAAGCTGTCCAGAGGAGGGCAACTAAAATGGTGCAGGGTCTGCACCAGAAGACATATGAAGAGAGACTTAAGAAGCTTAATATGTATAGCCTCGAGGAAAGGAGGGAGAGGGGGGACATGATGGAAACTTTCAAGTACCTAAAGGGAATCAACAAAGTCCAAGATGGTAGCATCTTTCAAAAAAAGAGTTGTGCAAGAAAAAGAGGACACAATTTGAAGATGGGGAGTGGCTCAGAGGTAATTTAAGGAAGTATTTTTTCATAGAGAGGGTTGTGGATGCATGGAACGGCCTTCCTGAGGAGGTTGTGGAGTCAAAAACAGTGGTGGAATTCAAGCATGCATGGGACAGTCTTAAGGTAATTCTAGGGGTTGGGGGTAGGAAGAAATAGGCTGCTTGTTAACTAGGATCTGCAGCTTATCCATTAGGTAGGGAAATGGGCAGACTGGGTGGGCCAAGCGGTCCTTATCTGCTGTCAAGTTCTATGTTTCTATGTTTCTATGTTCCTCTATTCAGTTGGGGATTCCATCAGTGAGGCGAGTTTTGCCACGCAGTGATTGGGCTGGGAGGAACAGAGGAACTCTGTTGGTCTGGAAGGTGGCCGAGATTATAGAGGTGATATCGGAGCTAAAGCACACATATTATGAACTGGACCCAGCCCCGACTCGTTTCTGGATGAGATGTGCCAGGGCTGTTGGCCGGTGTTCATGGGGATTGCCTGGTGCTCGATGTTAGAGGGAGTCTTCTCGGAGGCCCTGAAGGAAGCTCTGGTGAGACCCTCTTGAAGAAACCATCTCGTGACCCTGTTGTCCTTGAATTACCGTCCCATCTCCAACGTCCCATTTTTGAGCAAGGGGAAGGAAACAACTCCTGGTGGGGGACTCCATTGTTAGGAGGGTAGAACTAGCAGAGGAAGGGGACAGGGAGGTAAGGTGCCTGCCTAGCACCATGACTTGGAGGGATAGGGAGCGAATCCCCAGGATCGCCAGAGCAACTGCAAAGGGAAGGGAGCTGGATGTCATTGTTCACCTAGAGATAAATGATCTGACTGAGAAAGGGATCAGAGCAGTGCAGGAAGAGTTTGTGGAGTTTGGGAGGGGCCTTAGACAAGTAGCACGTATGGTAACCTTCTTGGAGGTGCTGCCTGTCTATGGCATGGGCGAGGCTAGGGTGCTCCATATCATGGGATTCAATCAGTGGTTAAAAACATGGTGCAGAGCTCAGGGGTTTGGCTTCACTGGGGACTGGGGGCCACCTGGAATGATGCAGACCTATACTGGTGTGATGATCTGCATCTGTCCAGGAGGGAACCAGGATCCTAGGTGATAGGTTTAAATGCTTCATTGGCAAGCATTTAAACTAGCCAAGGGGGAGGCACTGGAAAGGAGCAGGAAAATCATAGCCTCAAAAAACAAAGTAGTAAGTGAGGTAAACATCAAGATAGAGACGTCGATAGGGAGATGGGCTGGGGTAAATGGAGAAAATGACAAAGGCAGTAAGGACAGGGATGGGGCAAAAAGGGGTAAGGCCATCAAGAAATGGAGGGTATTGAGTACCAATGCCCATAGCCTGGGCAACAAGCTCCCTGAACTGGTAGCCTTGATGGAAGAGGGATGCCTGGATATCGTAGCAGTCACAGAAACATGGTACACAGAGAACCATGACGGGGATGTTAACATACCAGGGTACACAACCTACAGGAGAGACGGGGGGAGCAGAGGGGGAGGAGTAGCTCTCTATGGAAGGGAAGGGAAGGGATCAAAGCAATGGAACAAAAGAGTAAACAGGGAGGAGAGGAAGCACTGTGGGTCAACTTAGAGACTGGAAATGGCACTACAATCTGCAGAGGGGTTGTATACAGACCCTCATCTATTCTCAGGGGGAGGAAATGGACAAGGATATGACAGAAGGCATCCTTAGGATGGCAGAGAAAGGGGAAATATTGTTGATGGGGCACCTGAATATGACAGATGTTAACTGGAGCACCGTTGCTACAGCCACATCCAAGAGCAGGGCCATTCTCGATGCCCTACAGGGGACATGCCTCAGACAGCTAGTTTTGGAACCCACTCATAAGGGAGCAATCTTAGACCGCATACTCTCAAATGGGGACAGTGAGAGGATCTCCGATCTAGAAGTGAGTAGCCATCTGGAAACAAGTGACCACCAAACAGTGTGGTTCACGATAAACTCAGCTACAGAGTCAAGCCATACAAAAGTGAGCGTACTGGACGTCAGGAGGGCTGACTTTGGCAAGATGGGAGAGTGCCTTAGAAAAGCACTAGCAAACAGGCTTGACGGAGGGGTGGAGCAACAATGGGGAAACATCAAAACTGCCATTACAGAGCCAACAAGCCTTTGTGTGAAGCAAATAAATCAAAATGAATGAAAAAGCCAATATGGTTCTCAAAAGAGGTGGCAGGGAAGGTTATGGAGAAAAAGATAGCATTTTGTAAGTATAAGAAAACACAGAAGGAGCAGGACAGAGAAAATGTACTAGTTAAGGCAGAAGGAAGCAGGGAGGGAAGTCGGAATAGCAAAGGCTCAAACTGAGGAAAATATAGCCAACTCAGTTAAGAAGGAGGATAAAACCTTTTATAGGTACATCAGGGAGCATAGAAAGACAAAGGGAGGGATAGTGAGGTTGAATAAAATGGATGGTGGGTGGGCAGACTGGGACAGTGAAAAAGCAGGGATACTGAATGAATACTTCTGCTCAGTAGTCACAAAACAGGAGGAGGTGTGGTACCTAATCCAATTAACAGAAGCACTCTGGATGGGGGTCAATCCCAGTCCTTTCACAGAAGAAAGGGTTCTGAAAGAACTCATAAAACTGAAGGTGGACAAAGCAATGGAGTCTGATGGGATTCACCCCAGAATTCTAAAAGAATTAAAAGGAGAACTAGTGACACCATTGACTACCCTTTTTAACAAATCAAGGGAGGATGGTGTGGTACCTGAGGACTGGAGGAAGGTGGATGTTATTCCCCTTCACAAAAGTGGGAGCAAGACAGAGGCAGGAAACTAAAGACCTGTCAGTTTGACCTCTGTGGTAGGGAAAGTGATGGAATCACTTCTGAAGGAAAGAATTGTTGAGTACCTCGAGGTCAATGGGGCACAGGACCCAAGGCAGCATGGGTTCACAGCGGGAAGGTCATGTCAGATGAATCTAATTGATTTCGTTGACTGGGTGACCAAAGTAGTAGACCAGGGAGGGACTGTGGACATGACCTACCTAAACTTTAACAAGGCATTTGACCCAGTCCCACACAAAACATTAATAAATTAACTAGCCTGGGAGAGGGTCCCAGGGTGGTAGTTTGGGTAAAACATTGGCTGGACAACAGGACACAGAAGGTAATTACAAATGGAGTCCACTCTGAAGAAAGGAGGGTTACTAGTGGGGTACTGCAGGGTTCAGTACTGGGTCCAGTCTTTTTTAATGTTTTTATAAGTGACATTGCAGAGGGACTGGAAGGAAAAGGACAATGCAAAACCTGGAATCCATAGGAGCACAAGATCTAAGATAGCATGGATTTACAAAAGGAAGGTCCTGTCAAACTAATCTCATAGATTTCTTTGACTGGGTAACCAGAGTGGTGGACCAAGGGGGAGCAGTTGAAGTTGCCTACTTTGACTTCAGCAAAGCTTCCGAAACTGTTCCACATAGAAGATTGATTAATAAGCTGGGTAGGCTCGGGGTGGGTCAGACGTTGGTCAACTGGCTGGCAAACTGGTTGACAGGCAGAAAACAGACAGTGGTGGTAAACGGTATACAGTCAGAAGAGATGCAAGTCACAAGTGGGGTACCTCAGGGATCAGTTCTGGGGCCAGTCCTCTTCAATATCTTCATCAGTGACATTGCAGATGAACTAGAGGGTAAGGTTTGTCTGTTTGCAGATGACACCAAGATCTGCAACAGAGTAGATGATCCCGATGGGGTGTGCAGAATGAGAAGAGATCTGGATAAACTAGCAAAATGGTCGGCAGAGTGGCAACTAGGGTTTAATACAAAGAAGTGCAAGATCATGCACATAGGGAAGAGAAACCCTGAGGCCACCTATAGATTGGGAGGGGAGATGCTGGCAGTCACAAGGGAAGAAAGAGACTTGGGCGTCATCACCACCATTGACCTGAAATCATCCAAGCAGACCTCTAAAGCAGTAGGTAAGGCTGGAGGGATGTTGGGGTGTACTAGTAGGGGCATCACAAGTCGGAAGAGGGAGGTAATAATCCTTGTTTACAAGACACTGTTTAGGCCCCATCTGAAGTACTGCGTGCAGTACTGGAGGCCACACCTTCACAAGGACATTAACCAAATTGAGGCAGTCCAGAGAAGGGCAACCGAAATGGTGCAGGGACTGCATCAGAAAACATATGAGGACAGATTAACTGAGCTCAATATGTATACCCTAGAGCAAAGGAGGGAGAGAGGTGATATGATTGAAACATTCAAACACCTTAAGGGCATTAACAAGGTGAAAGTGTCTAACATGTTTCAGTATAAGAAAAATAGCAGGACAAGAGGACACAGCATGAGATTAGAAAGAGGCCGATTAAGGGGTAATGTGAGGAAGTTTTTTTCACGGAAATGTTGGTGGATGCATGGAATGGCCTACCTCAGGAAGTGATGGATATGAATACAGTGCAGGCCTTCAAACAGGCATGGGATAGGCATAAGGGAGCAATACAGATGAGTATGACTACATAGGCCATTGACAGAGCAAAGGCCGATGACACATTCATAAGGCAGAAAAAGAAATGGCCAGACTGGATGGGCCTTATGGCCCTTATCTGCCGTCAACTTCTATGTTTCTACTTTTTAACCATAGAATCAAGCTTCCTTGACTCTCTTTCTGGGGGCTGAGAGGAAAGAGGCACCTTAGCCTTGTCACAGGCCATGGACTGTACTACCCCCTCATGGCAAGGATGTACATAAAGAAAATTCGAATCAGTTCTAGCCAGCTGATATTTCTTTTCAGCTTTCTTGTTCACTTCAGGAGCAGAAATAGGGTTCTGGAGTAGCTTGAAGGTAGCCCTCTTATGGGATTTGTGAATAGGAAGTAGTAGCTTCTTGGGGGGAGGAAGACCCATCATTTCTAGATAGTCTTCATCCTCCTCTTCATCAACGGTCTCCTGGATAGTAAGGTCCAGGGTGTCCACCATATGCTGAATAAACATAAAATGGGATGAAAAATCCTCCTGACCATTAGACGATTTGCCAAACTCTTGGTCAGTGGACACTTCAGGTTCTACAGGTTGGCCCTCTGCTTCATCACCATTCGCATCACCAAAATGAAAGCCCTGCACACAGGCAGGGTCTGAACCATGAGGTACATCTGGGTCAGAAGCGGCATTAAATAAATTGCCCATAAGCTATAAGATCTGATACAAATGCCAAGTCTTTGCCATTTCTTCAGCAGAGGGTTTATCCTTTCCTTTTTTTTGTGTATGTCCTTTAGTTGTGTCTCCTTTAGCTTCAAACCTATACTGTTGAAACAAGTTGAGGATCTGTTATGGCATCTAGATACCAAAAAAAGTGCAGGAGCAGATCTTCTGGACCCATTCTTTCTAAAGATTGCGTGTCATGTGCTTGCAGTCCCCCTTACTCACCTCTTTAACCTTTCCCTAAACTCTGGCTCTGTTCCCATGCTGTGGAAGACAGCCCAAGTGTTCCCCCTTCTAAAATCAGGGGACCCTATGGATCTTAATAACTACAGGCCCATTTCCATCATACCTGTGTTATCCAAGATGCTGGAGAAATTAGTGAGTATTCAGTTAAGAGAATACCTGGACAATGCTAATCTATTAAATCCAGCTCAATCTGGATTCAGGGCCAAACATAGCACTATCACTGCATTAGCCAAGGTCACCAATGATTGGCAAACCGAACTGGATAAAAAGAACAATGTCTGTGCAGTATTCCTGGACCTGAGCAAAGCATTTGACACTGTGGACCATGAACTGCTACTCCATCCCTACACTCCATTGGCCTAGATCCATCCTCCCTTAAGTGGTTCAGATGCTACCTCCGGTAGATCACAGCAGGTAAAAGCTGAAGGTGACCTCTCCCATTAAGACCACTGTAAGAGGAGTCCCCAAGGCTCATTCTGGGTCCTATCCTTTTGCCATTTATAAAATAAATTGATTCAACCCTTACCAAGTCCTCAGTACATCTCTTTGCTGATGACACTGTACTGTATGTCAGCAACCCTTCACCTAAAGTTGCTCATGAAACTCTACAAGCAGAATTCTCCTGTTACAACATCAGCTTCTCGAGAAAAGCTTCTGCTAAATGCAAAAGAAAACCAAAGCAATGATGTTCACAACCCAAAACTCCACCAACACATCCTCTTCAATCAGTCTCCCCAGATATGCACTATACTTGGTGAAAAGCTGGAGTATGTTGAAAATTTCAAATACCTAGGTGTGTGGATTGACAACAGACTTGACTTACTCAGCATCTAGAACAACTGCTGAAAAGCTTCACTTAAGGCTTGGCTCTTCAGATTAAAACCCTTCCTTAATAGAGATTCAAAGATGAGATTAGTCCAGGCCATCTTTCTATCAGTCATTGACTACGCAGACTTCCTTTATAGTCACTGCCCCACTCCCTACCTTCAAAAGTTGGACACCTTATACCATAGAGCAATAACGTTCATTACAGACCTGCCATATAATACTCATCATTGTTCTCTCTATGATGCAGTTGGATGGGTTTCCCTTCATGTGAGGAGGAGCAGAAATGCAGCTCTATGGATCTACAGAGCTTTATCAAAAAAACTCCCAAGCTATATCCTGGACTGCTTCAACCTGACCACTCCCAGCTCCTATGCCCTAAGAAGCAACAATATCATCCTGCTCAAATTGCCCACAGTCAACACCAAAATAGGGAGGGCAGCAATCAGCTATTCTTGAGCTGTAGCATGGAACACCCTACAAAAATCCCTAAAACTGTCCATTATCATTCCATTTACATCCTTCCAGCAGCACTGTACAGCCTTCTTCACAGAGAAATGCAGTTGCTACCGCTAGAGATAGAATAGTCATCCCACAAAACCATATTCCAATCACATATGGCAGCCAGACTCTGCCAGTATATGGCACCAAATATTCCCTTCACCATCCTTGTACTCATTATGTGAGTGACTGTCATGGCCCTAATTGTGATATATATGTACTGTACATATTGTAGATGTTAGTTTAACTTTCTCTTGCCAAGCTTTAACATGTGAATTCTCTGTATATTATTGTGTTATAAATAACATTTTCTTTTTTCTGTATGTATAACTGTATCATAAGTATGTAATGTAATTGCTGTGCACCAACTCGAACCTTGACCTTATCAGGTCCATCTTGTAAATGAGCCTTGCTCAATGATGATCGCCTGAATAAATAAAGATTTGATCTGATTTGATTTGATTTGTATGTGTCTGCCCCTGGCCTCTCCCTTTGCTTCTCAGCAGGAGGGGCAGTGATATGTTTTTCTTTTTGTTTCTTTTTAGCAGGCACCATATCAGAAACCTACTCAGCATATCTTTTCTTGGTTTGGTCACTATTATTATTTTTATCAGACTTATTATCAAAGGAGTCCCTAGGGAACTTGTCTTTAGGCTTATGTTGTGAGGAAAACCCCTTTTCAGAATTTTTATTAGAGTGGGAGGTAGACTGAGAGGCCATTATCTCCAGTCTTTTGGCTCACTTTTTTACAGTTTTCAAGCAAAATTTAGAGCAGAGCTCACAGTTATGTTCTCGACTCAAACACTTTAAACAAAAGTCATGACCATCTGCCCTGGCCGCTATTTTGAATCACTTAAGACAATTTTTAAATCCCGTTGGTCCAGTTCTCTTTTTTGGTCTTTCTGACATGCCAGTTCATCAGAAAAACTATGAAATGTATTGTTCCCAATATGGAAATATGTGTAAAGCAAATGGTTCCCTACCCTTGGGGTAAAGAACTGTGATTAAATTGGTTCCCTAATCCCTATGAGGAACAAATTAGTTAAAAGTGAGAAAAAAATGTGGTTACCATGGGACAAAAGGGAAACGTTAATGTTTAGAAGTATACAAAAATACAACCGCAAATTTTACCACAGATGTGTTAGATTTTTACTTCGGAAAAATAGCAGGAACCGTTGAAGGAACCGCAAGTAAAAGAAATTTGCAGTTCCCTGGAACTGAAGGAAACTGTGAAAAAATATCTAGAATACAAAAAACTACTTCTAAAAATACTATAGGCAACATTAAAATACCAAAACTAACACTTCTAAAAGAAAATAAACTTCTTCAAGCGAAATGAGAAAAAAACATCTCAGGGGCAGTGTTGCTCAGTCAATGGAGAAATAATTCTGGTGCCCACTAGGCTGGCCATGGGCAGTACACCCTCTTGCTATCTTCTCGTTGGCTAATTCCCTAAACTCATTACCTTTGACTCCACCTCCGGGGCAGCTTAACCCAGCTGTCATTCTGCTATTGTCAATCATACCAAAGGACCACTGAGGTGAAAATAAGTGAATCATTACGATAATATTGCAATAGTAACAGTATATTTTATAGTTTAGAATCTGTATGTAGGAATCCATTTGGAACCAATGGACTACTCTTTTTGTATATATTTTCTTTCATTACTTCACATTCTTGTCTTTTTTGACTAATGTACTGTATATGATCATTAATATGTGATGCAATCTTTGTACTAAGGACCACACTGAAAATGAGTTTGCTCAATTTGACCTGGGATCAGGAGTGATCTCAGGTTTCTGTGGGCTGGCCAGGGAGGGAGAGGATAAACTTCTGATAGACTGCTCTCCTCTCCTCTCCCGGGGTAGAAGGAGTGCTGTTCTCGATTAATGACTTCCAGCAGGAGAAGGCCTGGTGGTAGTGTAGGCCTGCAGGGCAGCACAGGAAGGGAGGGAATTGTGGGACTTCAGCGATACGTGCATCTGCTTCCACACGTGCAAAAGTTTGCACGTGTACCCCAGCACAGGGATCAGGGAGAAAATGGAAAATCTAGGGACCTGGGCATTATCAAGCCCCTGCCTGTAACTTGGCTGTCTGTCCTGCCTCTCCAGTCCTGAAGTGAATATGCATATGTCAGCTGGGGGAGGAGAACAGCCCTCCCTTTCCACCCTGCAACAGGGGGGAATCCATGGGGGAACGAGATCTCGGACCACAGAGAGGTATGGATGACCGATGAGCATGGGGACAGGGCTGATAGCTGGCCAGGAACTGCTAGGGGAAGATAAAACCTTTGTGGAACATACTGCCTTCCCAGAATCCTGGCAAGGAAACATTATGTATTTAATACATAAAAAAGGCCACTCATTGATCCACAAATGTATACTCCCATGGGCCTGATTGATAATACTCAAAAACATCTGTCAGCATTTTATTAAATAGACTGGAAAGACTAGAAATGTGGGTTGAGGTCAATCAAATCTTAGATAAAGCCCAAAATGGTTTCAGAAAGGGTCACTCCACAATACAACACTATCAAGTTTTATCACACCTTGTTACTAAGTATGTTAAAGCAGCAGTGAATAAATCTGATGAAATGTTTGACCTATATTTCTTGTTCTATTTTACATTTCCCCTTATCTACTGACTTGTGTGATACCCTTCTTTGCACAATTTGAGTCTGCTTTAGTACTTTTTTTAACATCTAAAATAATAAACAGAGCACTCCTTTTAATATGGCTTTGGACAGATTTTCCTCAGTATTCTCAGCTGCTTTTGTACATCAATTGTTTAAAATCACTTCTGTTGTGACTAAAGTGAACTATTATGCCACGAGCAGTGCTCTCTGACTTTATAGAACAGTAGGTGTTCAAAAACAGCTGGGAATAGTGATAAAAGTCTGTACTCTCGAGGTTTACAAACCATGGTAACCTCTCGATGAGAGTACAACGTGGTTGCTAACTACTCCCCATACATTATAATAAAAAGAAATAAAACACAGATGGTAGTACATGGAGCAAAGTCACTTCAAAAATATAAATTAAGATCAAATTCTTTATGTCCAGATACGTGAATCATTATGACTATTTAGGTGCACGTTTCTGAGCAAGCTCTTACGGGAATATGCACATCAAGTATGTCAAACTTCAGTATCAATCTTCCATATGTGGCATTAAGTGATTTGTTTAAGGATCTTTAGTTGCTATAAATGCAAAAATCTCTAATGCTATATTATACACTGCTAAAATTTGGGGTCTTTCAGATTATTCATTTTAGAAATAATCTTAAATAAATTCTATCATATATATTAGGGGCCAGATATTAAAAAGAGTTGAGCCATGCGCAATAGGGTTACGCCTGTGCAAGTCCGAAATTGCGCATTCTGCGATATTCAGCAGGAGGCAGTTGGGCCCCCGAAACATGCTGAGCAACAGGCGCAATGATTATGAAGACGCGGCAACCGAAGGGGGAGGAACCATGCATAAATGGCGCAGTGTGATATTCAAAGACTTGCGCAATGCGCAACAGTGGAGCAAGTGGAAGTTGCGCCATAGCGGAAATGAGCCAAAATAAAAGTGAGCAAGGAAGAGGTGCAAGAATGCCACAGGGAAGCCACATGAGGCAGAGGCATGGACAGGGAAAGTGGCAGAAAGAGGGAAGGCCAGGGAAAAATAATAGCAGTAGAGAGGCACAGGGAAGGTGTGTGGAACCACACAACCCAGAGGCCAGCACAGACATGTGTACCCAGTGCAGGGGAGGTAGCAGCCAGGACAGCGGGGGGAACAAAGCAACAGCTGCTGGGGTGGAACGCAAGCCAGGGACATGGCCAGTGCCACCTTCCACACAGAGGCCGTAATTAGGGGGGTGAGAAGGCGGGCAGCAGGGGGACATGGCCATGGAAGGGCCCGTCGGTGGTATGCCCCCAACAGGCAGTACCAAGCCCAAACCAGCTTTGAGCTGTATACAGATACTGAGATTGTAGGCCGGTACCGCCTGAACAGGGCAATACTGAGGTGGCTCTGTGAGCTGTGCAGTGATGTGATGTAGGCACCCACACGATGGAGTCATGCCCTGTCAGTGGAGACAAAGGTAACAGCCTGCATGTGCTTGCTCGCCACGAGTACCTTCCAGAGACCAACTGGGGACACCACAGGCATAACCCAGTTGGCCACGTCACGCCACCTCACCCAATTCCTCAGTGCACTGCTGTCACATGCTGAGGAGTACATCCATTTCCCCAGCACTGTGGCAGAGCGCACAGCAAACATTCAGGAGTTCTACAGGGTAGCACGTATGCCTGGTGTGTTAGGGGCAATAGACTGCACCCATGTGGCCATACACACACCACCTGACCAGGAGGGGGCCGCATACATGAACCGCAAGGGCTATTCCAGCATCAACTGCCAGGTGGTGTGCAATGCCAGGGGGCACATCATCAATGTCTGTGCCACGCACCCTGGGGGAGCACACGATTCATACATCTGGCACCAGTCAGCACTGTGCCACTGATTTGAGAGTGGGGACATCCCCACAGGACAACTAGTGGGTGAGTATGCAAAGCAAATGGACATATCGAGGGCCTGGAGGGGCATGGCCAGAGGTGCCATGGGTAGTGGCCTACATGGCTTGGGGCAGGCCGAAGCTGATCAGTAAACTAACCTCCACCCTCTGCACACAGGTGACAGTGGATACCCACTCCATCCCTGGCTGCTCACACCCTACCGCCGGCCCTCGACCCCATCACAGCAACGCTACAATGAGGCACACGTCACCACACGCAATGTCATTGAGCGGGTGTTCGGGATGTTGAAGGCACGATTCCATTGCCTGGACATCTCTGGCGGTGCCCTACAGTACAGCCCCTCAAAGGCCTGTGGGATATTCCTGGCCTGTTGCATCCTGCACAACATGGCCAAAGAATGTGGGATAGCCATACAGGTCGAAGAGGGGGACAGCGATGGGGATGCCGGTGATGATGGTGATGGGCAGCCCCCCCTTGGCCGACGGGACCCCCGACAGCTCTGGCTGGCACTGCTGCACTGGGACACCATCACAGAGGAGCACTTCAGCCAACCCAGGTAAGCCATGGGGCCATGTGCAACCACCAGTGGCTAAGGCACAACCCACAAACACGCATGGACACACACCAGGGGTGCATTCCGGCAAGGGATGTGGCAGGGCACAGAAGCGCACACACACACACAACCAGGGATGGGTGAGGATCAACACGCCATGTGGACGGACACACACACACATGCACACACACAATGCACCAAATGTTCACAGAGGGCAGGAGGCACACCGACCCAGAACACCAGCCCTAGCAACACACATGTCCACAGGCCACCACGTCCACTGCCTGTCCATGTGTGTGTGTCAGATGCTGGGCACCATTGCACTTCAGTGTACAGTGCAATGCAGGCATCATCATGCACATGTAACTGTGGACAGCAGCCGGGAGAGTGTGCAGGTGGACCATGTGTCCATGTGCAGGGCCAGGTACCCACCCGTGCACTGCCCACTGAAACACATAATGCACACAGGGCAGCACCAGACAGTGCCCATGATTGGAGACAGGTCAGTCTCGTGGCACAGTGCCACGGCCACCTCGGATGCGTGGGCAGCCCTGCTGAGACCCGCCAGCACTGGCAGGCTGACCACTGGCCTCATGGGGTGGCACCGATGGTCCCCCAGGGGTTTCATTGCATGAACGTGACCGTGCCGATGCAGGGGTCTGCAGCACACCGAACATGCCTGCACCAGGAGTGTTTGGGATGCCCACAGCTGAACCCGGCATTGACAGGGTGGGAGTTGCATGATGCTGGGAATGGGGAGTGGAGAGCGCACTGCGTGGTGTGAGTGATGCATGGGCACCTGACTGTGTGCCCATTGTGGCCATGACAGCAATGAATGCCTGTGCATGCCTGTCAATGGCAGTGGTCACATCCTCCCTCAAACGGTCCAGCTGTGACAGGATCTGTTCGGTGTGTCTGCTGCGATGTTCCTCTGTCCGCTCCAGAGCCACACACAGTGCTTCCATGGATGTTGCAAGCCACATCTGCTGCTGGACCGATGCTCGCAGTAGGCGGGTGTGCTTTTCCAAGAGGTCATCATCCCCCTCAGCATCCTGTCCCTCAGGGTGTGCAAGGGCCTGAAGTTCAGCACCCCTTGAGGGTGGATGCTGTGCACCAGGACCAGGTATGGGCATGTCCACAGGTGGTGCACAGATGCTGCCGCTGAACCCTGTACCCCCAGGCCCAGTGGGCGACTGCTGCTGCCGCCCCTCCGGCTACCGCGCCCCAGGGCTCAGTGGTGCTGCCGCAGTGGCTGCAACAGTCCCACTGTCCTGATCAGACACCGGTGCTGCCCCACTGGTGCTGACAGGCACAGCCTGAGACTGTGCTGACACACTGGCCCCCACGGCAGCACCAGCCACAGCCATGGGCGCGAGTTGCCCTGCTGTGTGTCCATCCTGTGGCACACATATGTCACTGCCCATGATGGTCGTGTCGTCATCACTGGTGCAGGTCTCTGCCCCAGCCACAGCCACAGCATGCTAGCATCCATGGATGCCAGCATGCTGAGACACAGGCAGGGCGTTCCCCACACCTGTCTCAACGACATCAGTGTGGACAGCCAGGCGGCCCCACTGTCATACTGATCCACAGAAACCTGTGGAGGTGGATGGTCCAAATTCTGACTCCGTCCGACTGTCCGCAGTGGACAGGCCCACCACCACTGACCCATGCAGACGCTCAGGATCTGTAAGGTAAAGCAAAGTCACGTTACTGCATGTTACCTACCCGCCCCCCCCAAGGCAGACCATGGCTTACCATGCAGAGATGGGCTACCACCCGTCTGGAAGCCACCACCTGGAACTCCCTCTATGGCGCTGTGGTGCATGCTTGCAGAAAGCCTGTCCTCTGCTGGGGTGAGCTGTACCACCCCCGGCTATCCCCTGCCTGTTGCAGCACGTGCCACCCTGATGGCAGCCACCTTTTCCTTTACCCTCCTCCTGTCAGTACCCATCTTCTTCTTACACTCCTGAACAGAGTGCTGTGGATGCCATGTAGGTTCACGGCACATGCCACCTCCTCCCAAGCAGCAGCACGGGCCTGAGGGGTGCCTCGCCATCCACTGAGCAGTGGCTCCTGATCCAGGTAGGCCTCAAAAAGGGCATCGGTCTCGGCCTCCTCCTCCTCCCACCACTGTGTTCCTCCTCTCCCACAACTCACTCGGTCATTATTTAGCCTGTAAGGATGGCAGTTGTCACTTGTGACTGTGCAGTCCCATGCATGTCCCTGAATCCACAGTCTACACTCTCACACAGCATACAACTCACCAATAAACTGCAGTAACTGACTATGGCCACTGCAGCACTTTGTCACACCTTTATAGTGCAATCCATGCAAATTAGGTGAAGAGCAACTTTAATTAGATGCAAATCACGGTGCTGCACCATTGAATGGCTGATCGGATGATTAGCATATGATGGCTGAATATCGCGCTGTTGCGCTTTGCGCAATTGTGTGGAACGTGCTGAGCCAATGGCGCAGTTCCATGGCATGCGTGTTACACCTCACTACACATGCCCAGGATGCTGACGCTGGTGTGTGCAGTGCTGATGACGTGCTGTGTGCGGTAGGCAATGCAGAGCATGGCCACCATTGTGCCAGTGGTGCTATAGCGAAACTCACTACATGGCGCTGTGACAATGGACCTTCATAGGCGCAATGGCACAACTGCGCGATAGTCCGCTGTGGTGCTGGCACACAGGCAACCAAACACGCTACACGCATAGTCGTCCGATGGTGCAAGGCCACGCACAGCGCGCCAGAGACCCTTGACCCTGTGCCTGACCTTTGCCCCCTTGGCACCATGCGCCAGGCGTGGGTGCACCTCTATCGCGCTGTTCATAACAGCACGATTAGGAATGGCAGCGCTGTACCGCGTAGCATCTCCACGTGGGGTACCGCGCTGCAGAGCACCATATTGCCTACTATAGCTGTTGGGATGGCATGCAGATGAGCCCCTCAGTGGACAGCCATCGAGTTGGCAAATCTGGTGACTATTTATTTATTTTTTATTTAACTTTTGTTGACCGGGTAAGTGCACTAGACAAATCCTGCCTATTTTCAGGCACGACCCGGGGGAGGGGGATACAGATGAATGCCAACTGACCTTGAACCAGATTAAGCTGTTGGTGGTATTTTTTTTAGTGAATTATTATTTTATGAACTATTATTATTATTATTACTATTGTTGAGCCACACCATGGGCCTCTGTTTGGGGAGGCGCCACTAGACAGGGCCAGGACCCAGGTGTGGCAGGAGGTGGCCACTGCCCTGGAGGAGGCCACCGGATGGGGAGGAGTGTGGAGCAGTGCAGGCACCACTATGGGGACCTCAGGAGGAGCGAGCCGGAGCTACTGGCCCGACTGTGGTCACATGCCAGGAGGGGCATGGCGCCATGTCCAGGTAGGGGTTCCATCAATGTACTTTTATTGTCCATATGGGTAACAGTGTTGTATGTGTCCAGCACATAGGGGAGGGATAGTCTAGGGTTGGCTGTGGTGGTGTTCACAGGGTGTGGGTGGGTGGGTCTGGCTGGGTGGTGGGCACACACCTTGGAGCAGGGGGACTTTGCTTTGGGATTGTACTGATGTTCTTCTCTCCTTGTTTCCTCCACAGGCATGGATGAACAGTGCAGACTGAGGGAGGAGCGGCGGAGGGAGGAGGACAGAGCAGCCAGGTGGAACAAGGGCCATCACCGCCAACCTGACCAGCCCAATGAGGGTGAGTGCCATAACTCCATGATTACTATTGCATGCTGTGTAACAGGGTGGGCAGCGGGGCATGGCCACCATCCATCGACACCACTGCCATGCACAC
The DNA here is from genome assembly GCA_016271365.2 of Neoceratodus forsteri. NCBI lineage: Eukaryota > Metazoa > Chordata > Ceratodontiformes > Ceratodontidae > Neoceratodus > Neoceratodus forsteri. The sequence continues at coordinate 50,742,329 of CM057458.1, forward strand.
AACTTGTTACAGTCAGCACTGTCCAGTGGTAATGCATGTCTGGGAGTGCATCAATGGTGGTCCATGTGTGCACCAGGTACTTGGCTGTGCCACTGCCTTTGCACCACATAGCTATGTCACTAAACGGCCACGGTGGTGCTGTGCATGACTTGGCCGGTGGGTGTGTGCAGTGTTCCGCATGGCTGTATGTGCCTGGGTGGGCAGGCCATGTGGACGTGATCACTTTGGGTGGTCACACGCCATCACAGAGGTATGTCCCATGGCCGTATGCCATGCACAGTGGGCGGGCTGTATGGGGCTGTGCATTCACATCTACTGACTGTGCTCCCTTGTCCTAGGTACACACCATCTCCGAGAGATCAGAGAGGTGCTTCGGGAGATCCTGCAGGTGGCAAGGGCATGGACATCCTCTGCAGGATTAATGACTCCGGGGTCCTGCGGAGGCACCTACAGAGACGGAGCCAGAGTGGGGAGCGGTGCTCACGCTAGAAGTCCCTCTGCCCCTGAAATCTCCTACCTCCCTGGACCCACCCTCACACCCCTCCTTTCCTGTCCCATTTGTCCACCGCTGCCCCTTACCCACCCCCACCTTGTTTGTGGCCCTCATCCCCACCTTGTATATATTTTGTAAATAGTTAACTTTTATATGTTTTTTTCAATACAGTTATTTTGATATGAATACTGTGGTGGTCTCTGACTTGCAGTGGGCTATAGGTGCTCAGCTGCAGTGGTGTGCATGGCGTCAGGGGTGGTGCAGTCATGGGTATGTGTGTGTGTCCGTGTGGAGGTGACTATGGTGTGGGGGTAACTATCAGTCGGTGTCTGTGGTGTGTGTGTTGTTCCCTGTGCACTGGATGACTGTGTGCAGTGGGTGTGGGAGTAGCTATCAGTCACTGTCTGTGGTGTGTGTGTGTTGTTCCCTGTGCACTGGATGACTGTGTGCAGTGGGTGTGGGAGTAGCTATCAGTCACTGTCTGTGGTGTGTGTGTGTGTTGTTCCCTGTGCACTGGATGACTGTGTGCAGTGGTCCATGGTGCATGCTCTGTGTCCATGGTGCACCTGTCAGCCCATCCATGGCCTGTGCAGCTGACACCCTTGCATGTCTGTGACCTGCACGGTCTGCTGGCATGTCAGTGGTGGCTGTCCATGCAGGGCAGCCACTGTACCCATCACAATGCTGGGTTGTCTCCTGTCACTGGTGTGGTGCATGTCTGCCTTGGGTGACACTGTCGCCACCGTGGTTGTTGTCCCACCTCCATGCTGTCGCTTGTGTGTGTTGCAGGGGATGTGCACCATTGTCTGTCACTTGTGCTCTGGGCAAATGCTGGTGGCGTACAGCTCCACAGTGCCTGCGCAGGGTGGCTGACACTCCTGTGCCATGGAGGAGTGCTGGCCATGTGTACACAGTTTCCATGGCCACACTCTGGGGGCTTGGTTGCCCCACTACTGTGTCCCTGTGTTGGTGTGCCCTTGGGTATGGGTGGGTGTTTGTCCATGCACTGTATTGCATCCGGTGTGGTGCATGCTTCCACGCACTACTGTGGGTGTCTGTGCTGGCTGTTGTGGCCAGTGGTGGGTTGGGGTGTGTCACTGAACTACTGTGCAGGGTGCTGTATCACTGGTGGTGGTGTCAGGGGCATACCCTGTCCCATGTGGGGTACCTCTTGTGCTGACACATGGTCGGTCTCTCAGCAGTACCTCGGGGGGACTGTGCATGGCGGCACTGTGTCTACTGTTGTTGCATTGCTGTGTGCTGCCACCCACTGATGGGTGCTCATGGTGGGGCTGGCTTGCATGGTTCTGTGGTGTACAAGGTTGCAGTGTCACAGTGGGGGTGGTGGTATGCACTGGGTTTCCTGCAGTGGTGGTCACTGCTCATGGAGGGTGTCTGGTGGTCACGGTGCAGGATGTGCTGTGCACTGGGAGGGATGGTGTGGCACAGGGTGGTAAGCCCTCCTTGTGTGGCAGTCTCAGTTTGCCGGTGGGTGTGATGGGGCACCATGGCCCGGCTGTGGGTTGTTTGCTTGTCTCCATGGGCCAGTAGATATTTCAGCCCTCCCCCAGTTGTGCAGTGCTTGGGGTATGGGGGGACGATGTCTGTTCTGCTGTGTGTTCCTGTGCCCATCTATGGCATGGGTGGTGGGCCCCTAACTCCCTGGTTGTGCAGTTACATTGCTCTGCAGCTGGGGGGCTCCCTGCTTGTGCTATGGCGCCTCTGGACTGCTCAATTGAACATCCCTTGTTGCGCTATAGCGCATCATAGCTGCTCAGCTTCCCCTCCCTAGTTGTGCTATGGAGCAGTTTGTGCGATATTCAGACATTGGTTGTAGGCGCAATTTGGCCTGCTCCTTTTTTGAATATTGCGTCTGTTGTACATGGGCACAATAGACTTGCGCTTGCTCCTGCTTTTGCGCACTTTTTGGACGCAGTTTGAATATCTGGGCCTAAATGTTCGAAATAGTACACCATGGCCCAGATATTCAAAAGACTTGAGCCATACGCAATAGGGTTGCGCCTGCACAAGTCAGAAAATGCAACATTCTGCGATATTCAGCAGGAGGCAGTTGCGCACCCCCCATAATCATGCTGAGCAACAGCACAATGATAATGAATACATGCGCAACTGAAGGGGGAGGAACCATGCATAAATGGTGCAGTGCGATATTTAACAACATGCGCCATGCGCATTAGGGGACCAAGCGGAAGTTGAACCATAGCGGAAATGAGCCAAAATAAAAGGGATCAAGGGAGAGGTGCAAGAATGCTACAGGGAAGCCACATGAGCACCAATGATAGCAGGGAAAACTGGGCAGCAGGGACACACAGGGCCAGGTAGGAAAGGGCACCTGGAAGCAACAGGCACAGGGGAAGGTGTGGGGAGCCACAGTGCAGAAGGGGGAAGTACACCACACAGCAGAGAGGCCAGCACAGGCAGGTGTTCCTGGTGCAGGGGAAGTATCAGCCAGGACAGTGGGGGGAGTACAGAAACAGCTGCCGGGGGGGTGAACACAAGCCAGGGACATGGCCAGTGCCACCATCCAGATGGAGGCCGTAATAAGGGGGGTGAGAAGGTGGGCAGCAGGGGGGCATGGCCGTGGAAGGGCTCGTCGGCGGTATGCCCCCAACAGGCAGTACTGAGCCTGCAACAGCTTCAAGCTGTACAGTGACACCGAGATTGTGGGCCAGTACCACCTGAATCGGGCAATTCTGAGGCAGCTCTGTGAGCTGTGCAGTGATGTGATGCAAGCACCCACACGACGGAGCCATGCCCTGTCAGTGGAGATGAAAGTGACAGCTTGCATGTGCTTGTTCACCACAGGTACCTTCCAGAGACCGACTGGGGACACCACAGGCATAACCCAGTCGGCCACGTCACACCAGCTCACCCAATTCCTCAGCGCACTGCTGCCACATCCTGTGGAGTACTTCCATTTCCCCAGCACACCAGCGGAGTGCACAGCAAACATACAGGAGTTCCACAGGGTAGCACGTATGCCTGGTGTGCTAGGGGCAATAGACTGCACCCATGTGGCCATCCGCACACCACCTGGCCCCGAGGGGGCCACATACATAAATTGAAAGGACTATGCCAGCATCAACTGCCAGGTCATGTGCAAAGCCAGGAGGCACATAATCAATGTCTGTGCCACGCACCCTGGGGGAGCACATGATGCCTTCATCTGGCACCAGTCAGTACTGTGCCATAGATTCAAGAGTGGGGATATCTCCACTGGCCACCTAGTGGGTGAGTATGCAAACTTCATGGACAATCATAGGGCCTTGGGGGGCATGGTCAGAGGTGACATGGGTAGTGACCTACATGGCTCGGGGTAGGGCGATGCTGATCACCAAACTAACCTCCACCCTCTATACACAGGTGACAGTGGATACCCACTCCATCCCTGGCTGCTCACACCCTACCAGTGGCCCACAACCCCATCGCAGCAATGCTACAATGAGGCACATGCCACCACACGTAATGTCATCGAGTGGGTGTTTGGGATGCTGAAGGCACGTTTCCGTTGCCTGGACACCTCTGGCGGTGCCCTACAGTACAGCCCCTCAAAGGCCTGCAGGCTATTCCTGGCCTGTTGCATCCTGCACAGCATGGCCAACGAATGTGGGATAACCATACAGGTCGAAGAGGGGGACAGTGATGGTGATGATGAGGTCACCGGTGGCAATGGTGATGGGCAGCCCCCACTTGGGCGACGGGACCCCCGACTGCTCTGGCTGGCAGAGCTGCACTGGGACACCATCATGGAGGAGCACTTCAGCCAACCCAGGTAAGTCATGGGGCCATGTGCAACTGACTGTGGCTAAGGCACAACCCACAAACATGCATGGACACACACCAGGGGTGCATTCCTTCAAAGAAAGTGGCCGGGCATGGAATCACACACACAACCAGGGATGGGTGAGGTCTAACATGCCACGTGGATGGACATACACACACACGTACACACACACACAACACACCAGACATGCACAAAGGGTAGGAGGCACACAAACCCAGAACACCACCGTTAGCCACACACATCTCCACAGACCACCACGCCCACTGCCTGTAAATGTGCATATGTCAGATGCTGAGCACCATTGCACACTGGTGTACAGCACAATGCAGGCATCATCATGCACACACAACTGCGGACAGCAGCCGGGAGGGTGTGCAGATGGACTGTGTGTCCCCGTGCAGGGCCAAGTACCCACCTGTGCAATGCCCGCTGAAAGACACAATGCACACAGGGTAGCACCAGACAGTAGCCGTGTTGGGAGACAGGTCAGTCATGCGACACAGTCCCCCGGCCACCACGGATGCGTGGGCGGCCCCACTGAGACCCGCCAGCACTGACAGGCTGACCACTGGCCTCATGGGGTGGCACCGATGGTTCCCCAGGGGTTCCACTGCGTGAATGCGACCACGCTTGTGCAGGGATCTGCAGCACACCAAACATGCCTGCTCCAGGCATGCTCGGGATGCCCACAGCTGAACCTGGTGTCGACAGGGAGGGTGTCGCACGATGCCAGGAACGGGGGGGTGGACAGTGCACTGCGTGGTATCTGCACCGCATGGGCACATGACTGTGTGCCCCTTGTGGCCATGACGGCAGTAAATGCCTGTGTCTGCCTGTCAATGGCAGCGGTCACATCCTCCTGCAACCAGTCCATCCCTGCCAGGATCAGAGCAGTGTCTCTGTTGCGACGCTCCTCTGCCCGCTCCAGAGCCACACGCAGTGCATCCACCGACATTGCAAGCCACATCTGCTGGTGGACTGTTGCTTGCAGTATGCGGGTGTGCTCATCCAAGAGGTCATCTGCCTCCTCGGTATCCTGCCCCTCAGGGTGTGCATGACCCTGATGTTCAGCACCCATTGAAGGTGGGCGCTGCACACCAGGACCAGGTCTGGGCATGTCCACAGGTGGTGCACTGATGCTGCCCCTTGACCCTGTACCCCCAAGCCCATTGGCCGACTGCTGATGCTGCCCCTCTGGCTGCCGCTCACCAGGGCTCACTGGTGCTGCCGCAGTCACCGCAACAGTTCCACTGTCCTGTATGCTCACCAGTGCTGCCCCACTGGTGCTGACAGGCACAGGCTGGGACTTTGATGACACGCAAGCCTCCATGGCAGCACCACCCACAGCCATGGCCACAATGTTGCCTGCTGTGTGGCCATCCCGTGGCACACACAGCACACCCGTGGCTCAAAGGTTTTCCAAACTGCTGTTTAAATAAATAAATAAATAAACACACGTGTCACTGCCCATGCCGTTAGTGACATCATCATCAGTGATGGAACCGGCACCAGCCCGAGTCACAGCATGCTGGCATCCGTGCACGCTGGCATGCTGGGACACGGGCAGGGCCTCCTCCACACCTGTTGCAACAACATCAGTGTGGACAGCCAGGCAGGCCCACTGTCGCACTGAGCCACGTATACCTGTGGAGGTGGATGGGCCCTCCTCCATCTCCAGCTGACTGTCCTCAGTGGACAGGCCCACCACCGCTGACCCATGCAGATGCTCAGGATCTGTAAGGGAAAACAAAGTCGTGTTACTGCATGTGACCTACCCTGCCCCCCCAATAGGCAGACCATGAATTACCATGCAGTGACGGGCTACCACCCGTCTGGAAGCCACCACCCAGAACACCCTCAATGGCATAACGCTGCATGCTTCCAGCAACCCTCTCCTCCCGTGGGGTCAGGTGTACCACCTCCAGCTGTCCCCCACCTGTCACAGCTCATGCTGCCCTGATGGCAGCCACCTTCTCCTTTATCCTCCTCCTGTCTGTGCCCATCTTCTTCTTGCACTCCTGCATGGAGTGCTGGTGGCTGCCATGCAGTTTCACTGCATGTGCCACCTCCACCCATGCAGCAACACGGGCCTGTGGTGATCCCTGCCGTCTGCTGAGAAGCGGCTCCTGATCCAGGTAGGCCTCAAACAGGGCATTGGTCTTGGCCTTGGTGAAATTAGGCCTCCTCCTCCTCCCACCACTGTGTTCCTCCTCTCCCACAACTCACTCGGTCATTATGTAACATGCAAGAATGACAGTTGTTACCTGTGACTGTGCAGTCCCATGCATGTCCCAAAATCCACAGTCCACACTCCCAAACAGCATGCAACTCACCAGTAGACTGCAGTAACCGACTATGGCCAGTGCAGCCCAATGTCGCACTTTTATAGTGCAACCCATGCAAATGAGGTGAGATGCAACTTTAAGTGGATGCAAATTGCAGTGCTGCGCCATTGAATGGCTGATTAGGTGCTTTGCATATGATGACTGAATATTGCGCTGTTGCGCTTTTCGCAATTGTGTTGAACGTGCTGAGCCAAGGGTGCAGTTCTGTGACATGCGCAGTACACACCTCACTGCGCATGCCCAGGTTGCTGGCACAGGCATCTGCCGCGCTACTGACGTGCTGTGCATGGGAAGCAATGCAGGGCATGGCCACCATTGTGCCAGTGGTGCTACAGCGATGTTCACCTACATGGCGCTGTGGCACTGGGCCATCATAGGCGCACTGGGGCAACAGCGTGGTAGGCCGCTACTGGAGGTAGCACATAGGCATCCAATCACGCTACATGCATTGTGTTCCAATGGCACTGTGCCTGTCCGTGTGCCAGAGCCCCTTGACACTGTGCCTAACCTTTGCCCCCTAGGCACCATGCGTCAGGAATGGGTGCACCACTATCGCGCTGTTCGGTGACAGCACGATAGGGAATGGCAGCGCTGTACCGCGCAGCATCTGCATGTGGTGGAGCCGCACTGCAGAGCGCTATTTTGAGCCGACTGAGCAAGTAGAATGGTGCGGAGGAGGCTGCACAGTGGACCCAAGTAGAACTGGCCAACCTAGTGGCCATAGTAGAGCCACTCTATGACCCACTATGTGGGGAGGCACCCCTGGACAGGTCCAGGAGCCAGGTGTGGGAGGAGGTGGCCAATGCGCCGGAGGAGGCCACAGGAAGGGGTCGGACAGTGGAGCAGTGTCACCACAGGTATGGCGACCTGCAGAGGAGGGAACCAGACCTGCTTGCCCGCCTGTGGTCACGGCAAGGCCAGAGGCACAGTGCCACGGGTTGTAGTAGGTGTTACGTCTACACACTTTTATCTTCCATAGGGTATCACGATTGTATGTGTCCGGAACATGGGGAGGGACCATCCCGTGTTGGCTGTGGTGGTGTTATCAGGTGTGGAGTGGCTGGGCTGGCTGGGTAGGAGTGCACACACCTGGGGGCAGGGAACTTTGCTACAGGATTGTATTGATGTTCCTCTCCATGTTTGCACCACAGGGCTGGGAGAGGCGTCTAGCCTGGGAGATGCGGCACCAGTAGGAAGACAGGGCCGCTAGGAGGGGCGACGATCAACAGCGCTCAAGGGACCGGCCCGATGATGGTGAATGCCATACCTCCAAGATTACTGCTGCATGCTGTGTAACAGGGTGGGCAGCGGGGCATGGCCACCATCCATTGACACTACTGCCATGCATGCAACTTGTTACAGTCAGCACTGTCCAGTGGCACTGCATGTCTGGGAGTGCATCGATGGTGGTCTATGCATGCACCAGGTACATGGCTGTGCCACTGCCTTCACACCACATAGCCATGTCACTGAACAGCCACAGTGGTGCTGTGCATGACTTGGCCGGTGGGTGTGTGCAGCAGTCCGCATGGCTGTATGCAGCTGGGTGGGCAGGTCTTGTGGATGTGATTACTGTAGGTGGTCACACACCATCACAGAGGCAAGTCCCACGGCCGTATGCCATGCACAGTGGGTGGGCTGTATGGGGCTGTGCATTCGCACCTATTGACTGTGTTCCCTTGTCCTAGGTGTCCGCCAGCTGCAGGAGATTTGGAAGACATTAAGAGAGATCCTCAATGTGGCCAAGGCTTCTTTGGAGATCCTGCAACAGACTGACCAGCTTGGTCTGGAGGAGGCACTGGAGGCAGAGCAGCCAGAGCGGGGAGTGGGCTCCCATTGATCATCCATCTGCCCTGATATCCCTACCCCTGGACCCACCCTCATCCCTCCTTTCCTGTCCCATTTGTTCACCCGCGCCTCTACCCACCCCCACCTTGTTTGTGACCCCAACTTTGTACATAGTATTGTAAATAGTTCCTTTTGATATGTTTTTGAATACAGATCTTTTGATATGAATACTGTGGTGGTCTCTGACTGCAGCAGGCTATAGGTGCTCAGTTGCAGTTGTGTGCATGGCGTCAGGAGTGGTGCAGTCATGGGTATGTGTGTGTGTCTGTGGGGAGGTGACTATGGTGTTGGGGTAGCTATCAGTCAGTGTCTGTGGTGTATGTGTGTGTTGTGCCCTGTGCACTGGATGACTGTGTGCAGTAGTCCATGGTGCATGTTCTGTTTTCATGGCCCCCCTGTCAGCCCATCTATGGCTTGTGCAGCTGACACCCTTGCATGTCTGTGACTTGCACGGTCTGCTGGCATGTCAGTGGTGGCTGTCCATGCAGGGCAGCCACTGTACCGGCTACAATGCTGGGCTGCCTCCTGTCACCTCCATGCTGTGGCTTGTGTGTGTTGCAGGGATGTGCACCACTGTCTGTGACTTGTGCTCCGGCAAATGATGGTGATGTACAGGTCCACAGTGCCTGCACAGGGTGACTGCCACTCCTGTGCCATAGAGGACTGCAGGTTGTGTGTACACGGTTTCCATGGGCCCCTGCTGTGCTTGGTTGCCCTGCTACTGCATCCTGCATTGTTGTGCCTTGGGTATGGGTGGTGTTTGTCCATACACTGTGTGGCATCCGGTGTGGTGCTTGCTTCACACACCACTGAGGTGTCTGCACTGGCTGTTGTGGCCAGTGCTGGGTTGGGGTGTGTCCTTGGGAGAGTGTGCTGGGTGCTGTACCACTGGTGGTGGTGTCTGGGGCATGCCCTGTCCCGTGTGGGGTACCTCATGTGCCGATGCATGGTCAGTCTCTCAGCTGTACCTTGGGGAGCTGTGTGTCATGGCACTGTATATGCTGTCGTTGCATCACTGTGTGCTGCCACCCACTGATGGGTGCTTGTGGTGGGGCTGCCTTGCATGGTTCTGTGGTGCACAGGATTGCATTGTCACAGTGGGGGTGGTGGCATGCATGGGGTTTCCTGCAGTGGTGGACGCTGCTCCTGGACAGGGTGTCTGGGGGTCACGGTGCAGGGTGTAACAAGGGATAAAGGAGTGTGTCCCCATGTTTCAGGCAAACCTCATTTTGGTCTAAAACATAATGTATCTGTATAACAAATAATGGCCTATATAATTGAATCATATTAAAACTTGCAAAGCTACAAGTTTAACTGAGACACAAGCTGCAATATTAAAGTGCCTTTTAATATTTGTATTGACCATGTGAGTAATAGAAAACAGGTGCCTGCACAAATAGAAACACAGGGATAGAGTCTAGCTACCTTTTGACTATTATTATTAGGACGGGCCAGAGTGCCTGTGTGCACATTCCTAAGTGCAAACCTATTTCTGCCTCCTAAGACCTTGGTAACTGGTAATGACAATTATTACTATCCTTATATAGTAATATAATTTACACTATCAATACATTTGTGCTGACAAGAGATTAGCTCATACATTAGCTAAAAAGAGAATTGCCTTTTAAGTTGATGTTTGTACTTGTCTTAGACCAATCATAGACAACCATAGAAATTGAGAATACTGTTTTCCACTATATAAGCAAGCCACTATACACTGTTAGTTTGAAGAATGAAGAATGAAGGATGTACCACTTATAATCTCTCGCTGTGATTATTGTTATAATCATTAAATTCTTCCGCCTTCAGCCTCATCTCCGTTCGTCTCCTTTCTAAGTATTTGTAATAGATAATTTACTAACTGTAATTTTTACCAACGCTACAATTGGTGCCTTAAAGACTCGGATCGCTGGTGCTGCATGCTGAGGAGGCTGCCTAACTGCTGGTTGGTTAGTCGGCAAGCCCTAATAAGAAGGTGACGACGCTCGGAGATGTGGTGCTGCTGGCTTTAAGCGAGAGAAGAGGGTACACACAGACAGTCACAGCCACTTGACAATCAGGTGATGTATGCTTTGTATGCTTCTCAAATTGTTTTAAATATAAAGTAATGCTTAACTCTGTAGGAACTCTAGAGGCAGAGTAGGTAAGTGAAGGTGCTGGGACTTGCAAGCTGGACCTCACAAGGGAGCCATAAGACATAGCTAGACAGACCAGGGCACCAGTGCACGGGTGCACCCGGCTGTAAAGGCTAGGCAGGCAAGAAAAAGATAAGAAAAATGAGTATGGAAACAATAATAGGTCGTTTTCTAGGAAAACACCTAAAGGGGGAAGCATACGAACCAGTGCCTGATGATCAACAGGCACAATTGTATTTTACTCAGCAAGTGTCTCTTCGTAATGAGGGAGTAAAAAATGAAAAGGAAATCTTTGCAAATGCATTGCAAGGGCTGTGGCAGTATAATCAGACTATTGTGTGTCGCCAGAATAAAGAAGTAGCTCAGATGAGGGATGAAAGGGTCAAATGCTAAACAACTAGAAGAATTAACATTGATGTATAAAGATAGCATCCCAATAGATCAACACCAAGAGTTAGAGCAGCAGTGTATTAATTTTAGGACACAGCTAATAAAAGCACAAAGGTTGTGTCTGTTGAAATAGGGATCATGTCCTTCTACAGATTAAGCTAGACTAACAGTCACAAGAGCAGGCTAGTGAAACCAGGCAACTGTATACAGAACTACAGGATGCAATGGAGAAGATTCAAGAGTTAAGTAATATAGGAGAAGGGGTGATAAAGGTTAAAGTGGCACCCGTGCAAACAAGGGGAATGACGACCACCGGCGGACCTATGTCTGCTGCCACAAGGTATCAGCAAGAACAATATGCTTTAGAGCTGCAAAACAAGTGTGCTAAACATGGATTAAAAAGGGAATACGCTGAAAAAATGGGAAACAAGGAAGAGGCAGAAAGATATAAAAAGCAAGAAGATAGCTATGATAAAAAGTATGCAAAAGTAAGAGATACTTTGAGAGAGGACGATGAGGCACGTCAGGCTATGAGCAGAGAAAGTGATGAAGAAGGGCCCACTACCCCCCCACCAGGAGCTAAAAAAGAGGAATGGGTAGAAAGGGAGGAAACACAGGAAATGGAGAAGGATGAGAGAGTGGAAGGCAGTGGGAGGTAAAGTGGTAAAGACAAGAAAGGTGGTACGAGAGCCCCACAATCACCAATAACCATTAAAAGGAAGATAAAAGCTCTATAGTCAAGGATCTGACTATAGAGGAAATGACCAATTTGGGCCAAATGCTAGGTCCAATTGATCACAAAACCAACCTACCTCAATTGCGGCAGAAATTAAAGCAGTTAACAACCACTCTCTGCTTAACTAACCAAGATGTATGTAGGTTGGTTATGTTTAAATTGTCCCCCGCCCTAGCAGAAGCTATGCCCGAGGAGGTCCAGGGGACACACAAAGGGGCCATGCAAAACATAAATTCATGGGCAGACTATCATGAAGTAGTTGAGGCTATCAGAAAAGCAAGAGGGGAATCTGCAAAGCAAGAAGTTGACTGGGACAGAATACTGCAAGTAAAGCGACAGTCGGGAGAGGGACCACGGGTCTTTATCCCTCGGCTTTTTGAGGTCTATCAGAGGTACGGAGGGCAGGATTGCCCCTCGGAAGATGATACTACCTTCCGAGACCTATGGATTAGGGCATATGATTTAGACCCCACCCTACGGACAGTTGTAAAACTGGCTCCAACCCAGAAGGAGCGAATCACCCTCCTAGAGACTTATCTTAATGAAAAACAGCGAAAGGCAGAAGTTGCCGCTGTGACATGGACAAATGAAGGACCACAAAAAGAAACTAGAATGTGCTTTAATTGTAAAAGCCTGGGCATATAATAAGTGATTGCTGGGCAAAGGGGAGGTAAGCAGGACAGGGACCTCGGCAAATGGGAAGGGCCGGGCAAAAAGGCAAGATGCAAGAGATAAACCAGGACGAGGGGGTGATAGTGCACAGGATTTGTTGGATCGGTTAAAAACAATATTAAATGCAGTGGAACTAAAAAACAACACGCTCTAAGAATTTGATGATGAAGACATCATCAAGCGGCTGGCAGCGATCAAACAGTTGGCTGAAGAATAGGGATGTGGAGGCCCCGGGGCCCCTGACTCACGATGGGTATAAAAGCGCTAACATTTGATAACCAGGGTGACCAACCGTGCCACTTAAAATGGGAAAAAATGGGTGATGGCTTTAGTTGATACCGGGCAGCCGCCTCACTCTACTACTATGCACACACACACTGGATCTAGAAAAACCTCCCTTACAAATAGAGGACTGCACAGACACACAGCACAAGGGTATGTGACTTACCCACAAATAGTTGCTTTAGGAACCAAGGTAGTTGGGGAGGAAGATTCATAGTAATGGAGGGAAGCCTCACAAAGCAAAATATAACAGGAAGTGACTTTTTAAAGAAACACCACCTAATTATTGATTTAGTCAACAAGTGCTTGTGGCAAGTAACAGTTAAAGGGTATAGTATTACAACAGTACCTGAGAGTTATATTTGGGCTTCAGTTAAATCCAATAAAGCATATAGCCAGCCCGAGGTAAGCCAAACAGAGTTACAACAAATAATAGACAAATACCCCAGTGTCTGGGCAGTGTCTGGCACTGATTGTGGGACAGTCAGTGACACAGAAATAGCAGTGGAAGGCCCCAACCCTGGACATACTAAACAGTACCCCATCCCACAGGAGGCAGTAACAGGAATAGAACCAGTAATTAATGATTTATTGTCCCAAGGGGTATTGCGACCCATTTGCTCAACAGCAAATAGCCCTATATGGCCCGTTAAAAAACCCAATGGAAAGTATCGTCTAACTATAGATTACAGAAAATTAAATAAAGTAACTCACAAGTTAGCCCCATTATATGCACGGCAATTGAAATGTTTAACAAACTTAAACCCACAAATAAAGTTTTTTGGTCCCACCTGGCAAATGGATTTTGGTCCCTGCCTCTCAGCCGACAAGATCAGTATAAGTTTGCTTTTCTTTTAAAATCAACAATACCCTTTACTCGTTTGCCCCAGGGTTCCATCATCCCCAACGTTATTTCATCGCTATGTGCAACAAGTACCCAAGAGGAGGGTTTGGAACATGAGGTGATTCAATACGTGGATGATTTGTTTTGCAAAGCAGAAATATGGGCGAGCACGCCCAATTATTAGACCGAGTGCTTAAAGCCCTAGCTAAAAGAGGTCTTAAAATTGATCCAGAGAAGTACAAATTACTAGGCCAGAAGTGACATTTTTAGGAACCATAGTGTCAGAGAAGGGTAGGCGTGTTGACCCTGCCAGGGCTACCCTTATACAAAAGTTACCTTACCAACAACTGTAACAGGGCTTAGGAAACTGTTAGGAATGACCAATTTTGCAGAGATTATATTGAAGGGTATTCTGAGATCACTAAGTCAGTTGTATGCTTACTGGAGACAACCCACAAAGAGGACAAGCTAATATGGGAAGGGAAGAGTTGCAGTGTTTTAAGAAATTAAAGCAAGTGTTAATGCAAGCTCCAGCTTTAGCCATCCCAGATCATGCAAAGCCATTTATTATACAAGCTGTAGCAACAGATGATACCATAATAGCAGTACTGTTACAAGATCGTTGGGATAATTTAGTCCCAATAACATTCTTAAATCGACAGTTGTCTAAAGTGGAACAAGGGTTTTAGCCAGTGTGAAAAAACATTATTGGCAATAGCATGGGCAGTACAAGCCTGCAAAAAAATAGTTGGATTTAGCCCTATAATTATCCAAACAACTCAGACGCCCATTAAATTGTTAGTGGAAGGAAAGGCAAAGGGAGTCAGCCATAGCAGGCAGGCTAAGTGGCTGCTAACACTACAGGATAAACAAGTTATAGTACAAAAACTCAATAAGCCCCACATGATGCAGTACTTGGACTACCAAGGAGAACTCCATGATTGTGGGGAACTCATGCAACAGGAGGCATATTTGTCCCCCTTTGTAGAGAAACATGGAGATGACAAAGGTCATACAATGTTGTGTGTTGATGGATCGCGATACTGGGAAAAAGGAAATGCCTATACTGGGGCGGCTGTGTATTTTAATACTGGGGATGATGATGAAATGAGGCCCCTATATCAGCAGGGGTTGCTCATTAAATTATCACCAGGAGATTCGTCTCAGTACGCAGAATTGGTAGCCATATATGAGGCAATAAAGGCAGTCCCATACGGGCGCATCACAATTTGTACTGACTCACAGTTTGCTATAGGCTCGTTAACCACCATGGTTGCCCATGTGGGCTAGAAGGGATATGAAAACAGCTACAGGGGAGCATGTGCAACACAGACAGCTTTTAAAGGCAATTTTAAAGGAAGGAGAGAAGCTCCCAGGGAGAATAGCTTTAGTTAAAGTAAAAGCTCACACTACCAGTAAGTACGGAACCTTCGAGGAATGGGGAAATGAGAAAGCAGATAAATGGGCTAAAATCGCTGCCAAGGAAGGGGGACCCTTGGAAGGGCATCAGACCACAGGATAGCCAAGGCTCAAGTAGTGTTAGTGAGGTTAAAAGGGTGGATACTCCGCCTAACTTACAGGAGCTCTAAAAACAGGACCAGTGGATACAAGAGAAAATAAAACAAGTGCAAATGGATCTGAAGGTCCATGGGGCCTTCTCAATAATAGATAATGTTTTATATCAAAGGGGGAAGACAAAATCCCAAAGTGGGTAGTGCCCGACTCTTTACAAAAGGACATTATATTAGAAAACCATCGGTGGGCGGGACACCCAGGACATGATAAAACCTGCCAAATTATCAAAGGTAAATATTACTGGCCCGACATATCTAAAACTGTCCGATCTGTACTACAGACATGCTTAATATGCCTCCAGCAGGACCCCAAGCGAGAAAAATACCCCCTACAGCGATTACCTTTAGCTGAAGGACCATGGGATGCATTACAAATTGATTACGTTGGGCCATTGCCCACCGCAAAGGGGGGATATAAGTATATGCTGGTAGTGATAGATATGTTCTCAAAATGGGTAGAAGCATTTCCAGTTAAGAGTGCCAATGCTATAACAACAGCTCGAATTTTATATACGCAAGTTTGTGCTAGGTGGGGATTTCCTAATATCATAGAATCTGATAGAGGAACTCATTTTGTATATCAAGTGATGCAGGAAATGTGTAAGATAATGGGAGTTCAACAGCGACTACATTTGCCATATAGGCCTCAGGCCTCAGGGATGGTGGAAAGATTGAATCGGACCTTGAAAAATGCCCTTAAAAAGGCAGTGCTGGATGAAGGAAAGGACTGGGTTATACACCTCCTGGGGATTTTGATGGCCATTAGAGGGACAGTCCAAGCTAGTACAGGATTAACCCCTTATGAATTGATGACAGGAAGAAAAAATGAGGTTGGTTCACCCACAGGATGTACCCCCACCAGGCTCAGCTACCCAAGATAAGGTTAAACATGAACAGTTTTTAATGGCAATACAGTATCAACTGGACAAATATTTAACCTTTGCAGCCAGGAACATGGCTGTGGCACATGAGCACAATAAGCAAGGTAGACAGCCGGTAGCAGGATGGGGGCTACCTATAGAGGAGGGAGATGTAGTGATGGTGTGAATTGGGAATAGAAAATCCTTGGAAGGATGCTAATTGGTTAGGACCGTACACTGTGCAAAAACGGTTAGGTGAGAGTACGTATATGTGGTTAAAGTAAGTGGCAAGAAAGGGGCTGGAGGAAGGAAACAAGAATTCTGGGTACATGCTGATCAGTGTAAAAAGTGTCAAACAAAGCTGGTTGAAAATTAAAATACTATACTTGATGTTTATAGCCATGAAGACACAAAGCATCATTATTGTCGGCTTGGTGACAGCCATAAGATTTTCTATAATCCCCAGCCTAAACATTAATGTGGAACAGACTAATGTCACGTGTGAGTATGAACGGTCCATTACACTGTTAATCAGTTGGAACTGGGACCCTGTTGATACAAACACCTACACGACACGAGCATGGAAAGCCACCTGGACTAAAACGACTGCATTTCATATCTACAAACTGGTGTGTGGACATTTTAACAGCTGGTCCAGCTGTGCATCAGAGCTCAAGACTGGATCACCGCAGCTACATGGACTGGGAACAAAAAATGGGTCTCTTGTCATAAACAGAGCCACACCAAAGGACAATGATGTTTATGTGTTAACTCTGTCCTACTGTCTTTGGGATGATAATAGTGTTTGTAACTATGCTGGTGTAAACAACTCATTACGTTTTGTAGTCTCAGATGCCATATATTTAACTGTAACACCAACCGAATGCCCAAATGTGACAAAAGGGCCAGAGAGTGGGCTTACATCAACACCTATTGATCAAATGCTTGTAAATAATGTTAAGTACAATAGAGTGCATATAAATCTAGATTTCTCTGGCTGGAATATAAATGTTAGTAGTTGTGCAGACACTGGTGTGTCAAAGTTTTATGCCACCATGTTAATTGACATGTTAAGCACCTTCCATGCCAAAACAGGGAGCATAATGGCCCCTCTTATTAGTAAAGAAAGGGTTAGTAATACCAGAAAGAAACAAGATCTGTGGGGAGACCTGGCTGGACTTTTGGATCGGAATGAGCATATGAAATAGGGCAGATCTTGAGGCCATTAAGGGGCACCAAGACCAGTTTAATACTAACACTGGAGAAAGGGTCTTGCTACCACTTACATTAGGCCAGCAAGGTTTAGCAATGGAAGAGCATTTATCTGTGTACAATATACATGAGGTAGGCCATTTGTTTAAAGAGGTAGAGCAAAAAATTAAGGAAGTTGTGGTTGAACATAATGAAGAAGTTTTTAATAATAGCATAAATACAGCTATAGTGTGTAGTGCTTATGGATCTTATGTTTTAACTCAAGTTAGTCAATTGTTACAGGAGATTAATCATAATCAATTGCCTAATCAAATTTCTGACGCACAGTTAAAATTGTGGTATTGTCCAGATTGCGTGAATGTTAATGATAGTAAGTGTATAACTTTGTATTAAAGTCGAGCCCCACCTATGCGTGTGGATCTGTAAGGTAACCAAGTATGTTAAACCACAAGTATTTAGACCTAACAGTATGCTTAGTAGCACCATGAGGGTGTCCCTCGTGGTAAGACTACCTCAAGTTGAGTATAACAAGGAGGTGTACTCCCAAATAGTAAAAGTACACTCTGTATGGTATTTACAAGGCCAGTATTATGAATATCGAGTCTCGCCCCCAGAGATCCTAGTACGCAGTAATGATGGGTCCTGGGTAGCACCAAACTTACATTGCTGTGAAGAAATAGTCAATGGATATGCCAGTGTGACATCATATCACAAACGTAACCCATCTGTGGGGAAATTCCCATGGGTCAAGCTGAAAATAATACTGCCTGGTGCCCTATCCAGTTAAAACGATGGTCTACCCCACAAGTAGTTGTAACCTATAATAGTACTAACCAATACTGTGTTGTTACAAATATACCCATCTTATTTTATGAAGGACAAAAGTGTACTATTCACAACCCAAACTTTTGTATTATTCCCAAACATAACATATATATTGGTGACAAGGTGTTCCACCCTATTACCAACCTGGAGGATGAAAATTATAATGTGACATTTGATACCCCACACCAAGCATATGATATTAACAAGTATGCACCATCATTTGGAGCTGTGATACCTCTCCTGTCTCTTAACGTGCAGTCACTTTTAAATTGGAAAGATACTCATTTGATACAAATACAAAATACTGCTCATAAGGCACAAGTAGTTGTAAATGAATTGCTCAGTGAGAGTGACAATGAGCACTTAATTTATAGCTATGCAGGGGGACCCTTAGGAGTCCTGTCTTTTAAAGTTTTACTTGTGTTGTAAGTGGTCTTAGTGTTTTTGGTAATTATAGGCCTGTGTCATTTAAGACTTACTATTCGTAAAGTACGTAATGAGATGTACATGCTCCGAGGAGCTGCACTGTTGCACAAATAATAATTAAGAAACATAGGGCCAAGGGGGGCTTGTAACAAGGGCTAAAGAAGTGTGTCCCCATGTTTCAGGCAAACCTCATTTTGGTCTAAAACATAATGTATTTGTGTAACAAATAATGGCCTATATAATTGAATCATATTAAAACTTGCAAAGCTACAAGTTTAACTGAGACACAAGCTGCAATATTAAAGTGCCTTTAATATTTGTATTGACCATGTGAGTAATAGAAAACAGGTGTCTGCACAAATAGAAACACAGGGATAGAGTTCAAGTTACCCTTTGACTATTATTATTAGGACGGGCCAGAGTGCTCTGTGCACATTCCTAAGTGCAAACCTATTTCTGCCTCCTAAGACCTTGGTAACTGGTAATGACAATTATTACTATCCTTATATAATAATATAATTTACACTATCAATACATTTGTGTTGACAAGAGATTAGCTCATACATTAGCTAAAAAGAGAATTGCCTTTTAAGTTGATGTTTGTACTTGTCTTAGACCAATCATAGACAACCATAGAAATTGAGAATACTGTCTTCCACTATATAAGCAAGCCACTATACACTGTTAGTTTGAAGAATGAAGAATGAAGGATGTACCACTTGTAATCTCTCGCTGTGATTATTGTTATAATCATTAAATTCTTCCACCTTCAGCCTCATCTCCGTTCGTCTCCTTTCTAAGTATTTGTAATAGATAATTTACTAACTGTAATTTTTACCAACACTACACAGGGTGTGCTCTGCATTGGGGATGGTCTGGCACAGGGTGGTCAGCCCTCCTTGTGTGCCAGTCACAGCTTGTGGGGGTGTGATGGGGCCATGGCCTGTCTGTGGGTTGATTGCTTGTCTTCATGGGCCAGTGGTTATTCCAGCCCTCCCCAGTTGTGCAGTGCATGGGGTGGGGGATGATGTCTGTTCTGCTGTGTGTTCCTCTGCCCATCTGTGGCATGGGTGGTGGGCCCCTACCTCCCTGGTTGTGCAGTTGCATTGCCATCCTGCTGCTGGGGAGCGTCCCTGGTTGCGCTATGGTGCCTCTGGACTGCTCAGCTGAACATCCTTTGTTGTGCTATGGCGCATCAGATCTGCTCAGCTTCCTCTCCCTAGCTGCACTATGGCACAGGTGGTGCAATATTCAGTCGTCGGCTGGTTCAGTTTTTGAATATTGCGCCTCTTACGCATGGGCGCAATGGACTTGCACTTGCTCCTGCTATTGCGCACTTTTTGGGCGCAGTTTGAATATCTGGGACCATATATTCTTAGATGCAAACTTGGTCAATACACAATAGAATCAAGCATTTTATCCAGGATTACTATTTACATAATGGATTCAGAAATCATGCCTGAAGAACCAAAAATAAAAAAAACAAGGTGCTGTATCAACGTGTGGTCTGAAAACAAAACAAAATGGTGAAAACAGTGTTAGAATCAATGTTTCAACCACAGGTTTCTTCAGGAAGGATGTGTCTGAAGAATGTTAACCCAATGTTTTGAGGAACAAGTAGATTATTCGCTAAGACAATTTGTTTTCCCAAATATATGAAGTTTCTGAAATCTTCCTTGTATCCTAAAATGGGTCTTAGATTTGCCTTGACAGGAACACATAGAACCCCTCATTTCATGTTAGTAGATCATATGCAATTGAGCTGTAAAGATCTTTCTGCTCAACAGGATATGGATAAGAGCCATAGCACTAAAATTCATATAGCATGGAAGCACATCAAAAGAGTTTTTGGCAGATAAATGTACCTTTCAAGAATTCAGTATACAAGTAAAATCCATTTATTTGATTTAGGTTGAAGCTATATGGTTCTAATCAACTATAAGCAAAAAAGAGAAGGAGTCCACTCACTCTCCTGCAACTGTGGCACGGGTGTTATGGACGACATTGAACATTTAATTTTCATTTGTTCAGTATTTAGTAAGGACAGGAGTACATGATTAATGGACTCACTGGTGCAGCAGTAGCACTACCGCTTGTGACACCGATGACTCAGGTTCGAAAGTGTGCCCAAGACATTGGAGGGCAGGCCGAGGGAGGATGATTGGGCATCTAGTGACACTCTCCTCCTCTGGAGGAGAGGGTGGGAAGAGCTTGGTTCTCGATCAGTCCCTGGCAGAATCTACAGGAGATGCAGGCCAAGCTACAGAGGTGGTCTCATGTATTTGAAGTTCTCAGTTATATGCTTCTTGATGACTTTTAAAATGGGTGCAACTTTTATACAACAACCCTTCAGCCTCTGTCATCACGAATAGGATCTCCTCTACATATTTTAAATTAAAAAGGGGCACCAAGCAGGGCTGTCCTATCTGTCCGCTGTTATTTGATTTAAGCCTAGATCCCCTAATAAGGAAACTATCAAATAAAGATATAAAGCGCATTAAGTTTCTGGATAAGGAATATCTACTCTACATTTACGCAAATGATACTGTCGGTTACTAATCCTGATTGTTCTATCAAAAAGATATCAAAGATTATATTAGACTTTGCCTCCTTTTCCAGATACAAACTAATTAAAGGCAAATCGGCTTTCCTACCCTTAAATCACGATTGCAGTAAACAAGAAATTGTTGACCTGGGATTACACTGAGAATCCGAGAAGTTGGACTACTTAGGAATCAAGGTCTTTAAGTCAGTGACAAAAACGTTTGGCAGAATTTTCTCTCTCCTTAAAAAAAATCAGTACAAGACAGACTAGCTAGATGAAATACCTTACCACTTGGGTTCTGGGGTCGATTAGATTCTAAAAATGATGATTCTCCCAAAATGTCTTTACATTCTCTCAGTGGTACCCCCCAAAATAAATAAAACATGTTTTTTGTCCTTACAGAGTTTCATTTCCAACTTTCTTTGTGTCAATAAATGATGCAGGAAGGCTTATCAAAACCATCTAAGTCTAAGGATATGGGGGCTTAAAGTACAGACCTTATTATTATTTCTTATCTTGCAGAATGTCCCAGATAAGAAAATGGTGTACTAGCCAAAAGAGGAACTCAATTAATCTGGAGTGGCTTGAAATGGAATTGGATTTAGCAAAGGACCTCTCATTAGAACTGGGATCCTTAATTTTCGCTAGGCCGGTAAGCCTCTATAAAGAATAACATTCTATTGGATAATGTAATTATTCTGAAAAGATAGTCCTCCTTGTTAAATTTAAACCTGTATAGATCTAAAATTCAGCACATCTTTCTTAATCCAAGCATAACAACTAATGGTCAAACGTTTGTGAAGGGTGGGTGGGAAATGAAGGGAATATCCCAAATCAAAGATCTTCCAGAGGACAGCGCATGTATGCATTTTGATACAATAGCAATTAAAAGTACAGTTATGG
The DNA here is from genome assembly GCA_016271365.2 of Neoceratodus forsteri. Lineage (NCBI taxonomy): Eukaryota > Metazoa > Chordata > Ceratodontiformes > Ceratodontidae > Neoceratodus > Neoceratodus forsteri. Next base: position 50,764,224 of record CM057458.1, read on the forward strand.
AAGAACTTATCATAACAGTAGATCTTCAAGAGGAGCTCTAGCAGCAGGCTATCACTGTTAGGACTATGCCACCAGGCACTAGTACCCCATGGAAACCGTCTAGCTAGCAGTCTCCAGAGGGACCTCCCCCTAATGCCAGCTTCACCCCGACGTCGGCTAGTTGTATGTCAAGGAGTGGTCCCCAGCCCCACGTCAGTTATTTTCCCACCAATGTTTTTTTGGTGTTTTATATGCAAGTTTTTGGTTGTTTCTCTAACTTTTTCAACGAAAAGTCTACTTTTCATCTGATTTGTCTTCATCTCTATCTCATCTTCACCATCATCTGTTTCTTCCACCGAGAAAAAGAGGTTGAAGTGGGCCTGCGGTCACCAGATTATGGCCAAGGACAGGTGCGAGGCCTGTGTCTTCTGCCTGGGGCCCGACCATGACACCAAGGCCTGCTCTATTTGCAATGGCTTTACCAGCCCGACTCAGATTCGCCGCCTTAAGGCACTAAAGGCCCACATTCTGAAACAGCAGGTGGCTGTTATGCAGAGCTCACCAGCAGAGAAGTAACATACTGACATACCAAAATGCCAGCAGAATAGGCCTAACAGTCTCTTGAGTCTGCTTTTCAGCACCCGCACTGAGGGCCAATTTTGGTGTCTCTCCTCCCTTGGGTTATACTGTCCCCAGTCCCAGATGTTCCACCTCTGTTGGGCCTGGTCAGATTTACCTCTGTACCTGTCCTATCCTCTCTAAACCCATCCACAGTCTCCACCTCTACCAGCTCCCTGGAAAGTGCATTCCATGGCTCCACTACCCTTTCAGTGAAATAACATCTCCTCCTCTCCCCTCTGAGCCTGCCCCTTCCAGCTTTCACTGGTGATCTCTTGTTGCCCCACCCTCCTTCCTTTGGAAAACCCTGACTGGGCCTCTTTATTGATCCCTTTCATGTACTTAAAGACCTCTCTCATGTCCCTCCTGTCCCTCCTCTCCTCTCCTCTCCTCCAGTGTGTACATGTCGAGCTCCTTGAGCCACTCCTCATAGGTCCTCTCCCCCAGGCCCCAGATCATTTTGGTTGACCTCCTTTGGACCCTCTCTTCCTCTTCTTTTCACTTCTTAAAGCATAAGGACAAGAAAAAGGATACGGACCAGCATAAGTCCTAAGAAAAGGACTGGGGTCAGTCCAAGTGCTGTTTGCACTCATGGTCCCCACACCATGAGAAGACCTACTTGGTTTCCAACTCGGGGAGGGGCTCTGCCCACTTCTCCCACCATTCACAGCACTCTAGTGGGCATCAGGATTCCTCCACTCCTGCCAAAACCTCGATGTTGGGGAGTGGAAAGCAGGGCTCAGGTTCTACACCAGCCTTGAACACCCTGAAGGTGAAGGCTACACCCTTGTGGTCACCCTCTGCCTCAGGGGTCAGGAGCTCCTCCTTGTCTTCCGCAGAGACCTCAGTCTTGTCACACAAGGTCCTGACGTTTGTCTCTCCTGGGGTTCCAGGTAAGACAACTAAGCACCTGGGATTGGGAGTCAGTTTATAAAACCAACCTCAGCACACTATACCTTGGTCTCTGAGGTGCCTACGGCCAAACCGAGGACAGTCTCGAAGCCTGACAGCTCCAGACGATCGACAGTACCAGACAAGGGTCAGACATCTGGAAAAGCCTTTGGACCTCGAACGTTTGTCGGTCTGTAGGGCTTCTACACCAACACCAATAGAATTGATCTTCTCTCTCCCAGTGACCCACCAGACCTCACCTCTTCCCCTATTGCTCCACATTCTCCAGAAACACTCCCTGGCAGGCCAGTGGCTCTTCAGTTCCCAAAAGAAGAGCTGATGGAACATTTTCAGTTTTGGTGGGGCCAAGTGAAGAAAGACGCCCTTCCACTGCAGCCAGATGCTAATCCAACTCTGGATACAGACAAGGGCGAAGGAGGAGGAGACAAATCTTCCTCTCCAATGCCTAGAGTGCCTAAATCTAAGTCTCACTCATGCACTCCTACCAACTCTTGTGGCCAGACTTTACATAAAGAATGGCATTACTGACATTGCTTCCGCTCGCCATGCACTACCTGCCGTCGCTCCTCTAGCCATAGGTGGTCAGTCAGCCAACATCGTTGATAGCCGTCTGCCATTGATGGTCCCACAGCTATCACTGGTCCTATAGTCATTACGGGTCTCTAGTGTGCAGCATTCATCTGAGAGGCACAGATCATCTTCAGGCTCTAGTTTGGCTTCCTCTCTTCTAGAGACCATGGTTTAGACTCCAACACATAGGGTTTTGACAGTTCACCTCTGAGAGAAGGCATGTGTCCCAGATGAAAAGGACACTCTAGATTTCCTCCTGATGATCCTACCTTTATGGACATCATGAGGCATATTGAGACCTTCAATGGATGGGAGATGGAGGATCTGTATCCAAAGCACTGAGGTTGACCAAGTACATGAGCCAGAAGGAGCCAAAGCCATTGATGGTTCCTTCTTTAGTGGATACGTTCCAGGATCTCACACTGATCACTTGGAAGCATCCCTGCACCACTCCAGCAATCTCTAAAAGCCAGATAGGTTGTACTGGGCACCAAGAGATGAGCCTTTTTGGTAGAACACTTCAAGCAGACTCAATGGTAATTACAGCTGCTCACAAGAAGTCAAAGAAGCTGAAACCCCATAGTTCACAGCCTCCGATGAAGAGTCCAGATTTTTCGACCAGGAGGGCAAGAAAGTGTATTCTGCCTCCACCTGCTCTATTCGATTGTTGAGCTTTCTCACACATATGGTGCAGTACCAGAATGCATCTGGGAGAAAGGCTTAGAGGTTGCTCAGGCCTTCCCAGACTTGGTTCAGAAGACCGAGCTTCTGGATACCCTGAAGTCGGGTTCAGATGAACGCACTCATGTCCTGAAAGCCTCATACACACTGCAGACACGGACTCTAGGCCAGCAGCATTCAGCGTTTGCCTTAGACGTCATGCCTGGCTTAGAGTCTCAGGATTCTCCCAGAATCTGCAGTCCAAGATCCTGGACCTTCCCTTCAAGGGTTCCATCTCTTTTGGGGAGGAGATGGAGAAATTGTTTTCTCATCTCCAAGAGTCCAGGAAATCTTTCTGGTCCATCTGAAAGATGTATAAGGGGGACCAGAAACCCTTTGGCAAACAGCCTTTTCGTAATCCCTTAAGGCAAAACACCTGCAACCAGTTCCAGCAGAGGGGAGGCTTCAAGAGGAAAGCACCAACCCAAACTCCTGGCATCAGAAAAATACCATTTGTCCATCCAGTCTGCCCTGTTTTGCCATATCCTGTCTCACAAACTAGTGTCTAATTGGATTTACTGCCCTTTTCCAAGCCCTTAACCATTTTGGTGCTTTTCCTTGTACTTTCTCAGTCCTGTCATATTTTTTAGATACGGTGACCAGAACTATACACTATGGAAGCTATGAGCCACACTCTTATAGGGAGAACAAAAACACAGAAAGACACCCCATAATGCAGCATGGACAGCTTGGGTGGGCCTCCCTGACTATTGTCTACATACAATCAGAATTACTGGTGAAAGAACTAAATTCCCCATTTGTGTGTTGGCTCCTTAAGGGCGGGGAGATGGTACAGGTTCTAATAAGCAGTAACCAGCAGGATGGAGTTAGTGCTGAATTACAAAGCTCTGTGCCCCCCTGCCAAAAGTAGCATGAGCAGCACTAAACACACTCCAATTAAAGTGCTTGGAAAAGGTGTGAACAGAGGCTCAAGTAGCTCTACAGACCTCCTCCAAGGAGGTAGATGCTCACTGTGCGCAGGAGGTGGCTACTGCTTGAGTGAAGTGCAGGAAATGGGAGACCCCTAGCAACATAGGAATGAGCTGTGAAAGAACGCAGTACATCCAGTAGGCCTAGGTTTGATTTTTCACAACCACTTGTATACCGTGTGACCCTGAACAAGTGACTTAACCTCCCCGTGCTCCTGGGACACATCTGGAACCAAGCTTTGCCTCAGTATGTCTTTCCTGACAGAGAACTATAATGATAAATGTAAGCACCCCCTACTTCCCTGTCTAGAGTTATTTAAGGTGGTAAAGTTCTTGGGGAAGGGGGAGCACTGTACAGCCAAGAAAACACAGTCCAGAGGTATGACAGGAAAACAGTACCTGACTGTCCACGGGTAATGATGGTGATGGATGGACTCCATCGGGGGTCCCGGACCCTCAGGGTGCTAAGCTGGAAAGCGGAAGGGGTGACTCAGATCTTCACCTGTCTGACCTTGCCCACTTCACTCAGTGGCCTTTGTAGATTGTGTTCACCAAGCAGGCCTCTCAACATCTTCCTCGGTGGTTCTCTTGTCCCTGACACTCTGGATTCCACCCTGCAACACACTGGATGGCAGGCTGTACAGGCAAACGCAAAGCTGCAAAAACAGGGGATCCCATTTAATAACCTGCAAGCTTCAAATATATGTGACTGCCCTTGATACCTGATCTGCCAAAGGCTCCTTACAAACAATCTATTTAGCAGGTCAATATACAAAAAAAACAACAATGCATTTACAAAACATGACAGTCAGCCTCTGGCAGAATCTCTCTCTTTTTTCTTTCCTCCTGGCTGTGCTAAAGTACCTAAATCTCTGTTAAACCTCCATGAAACAACCGTGTAACCTGTTTTTTTTATTTTATTATTATTGTTACTTTGTTATGTACTGTATTTTTTCGTATCATAAGTCCCGTCCTTGTTCAATTTATGTATGACGTGAACCTTTGTAAATGAGTCCCTGACTCAAAGGTCTTTCTGAATATCACAATAAATAACTAACTAACTAAATGAACAGTCGGTAGAATAAACAGTCACTCCAAGGAGCAGTAAAACAGGACCAGGGGGTCACCTTATTAGCTGAACAATAGAAGGTAAACTGCACTTTGGATGCAGGGTTCCCAATTGTATAAGATATTTAAGGAGCCAGACAGTCCCAACACAGTCAGTAGTCCGAGGTCACAAAAAACACACACACACACACAGGCAGCATTAGGTGTATGACTCCCAGCTTCACACTCTCCTAACAGGAGTTCTGACCTGCAAGGGGTGCACCGAGCACTTATGACCCCCGTCACCCTCTACTCCTCCTGCATGAGCTTTTAGACTGGATACTGCATCTTTTAGATAATGGGGCTCCCTCCATAAACTGGAGCAGTCAAAGCCACAAATGACAAGGGCAGGAGCGAGACCCTTCAAACACAGTCCAGCACCTGATCACTGCTATGCCATTCTCCTAGCACTCCAGGGGTATTTCCCTGGTGACCCCACAGATTTTGGCCAATCCCTCATGCAGTGATCCCAGTCCAGAATGGCTTCTTTTGTGGGACTCAGATGAATTACCATGAGAATATAGCACACTGCCTGCTACTCCACCTTCTTCCCCAATGACCAGCCCCACAGCTGTCCTCCTGCCTCCTACAGACTCACACCTCCTGTATCTCCTCAGCATGCAGTGGCATTCACGTGCAGGCAATTTTGGGGCCAACTGCCACCTATGTCCCAACACCATTTGGTTCTGCCACCACCAGTGGGGCACACCTGGATCCCATCTGCCAAACCAGGCTCAGCCACAAGCCTCCATCTAGCTCCAAGCAGCATTCCTCCCAGGATAAGGCTTTACCCTTAGGATGCCCCTCACCTCAGGTATCTGCAATGGTAAGCAGCATCTTCCCTCTGTGGATTCTCTGGCCAAAGATACTAGGGTTCTCCCACACACTGCAACTACTGCTCCTCATTTTTCTTTACTGGTGGCCACACTTATTTAAAATAAAAACCCAGCAGCAGCAGCCGTACGGCTGCATGACCGAGAGGGTGAGTACTCCGCTCTGACCTCGCTGTCATTCTCCAATCTCTCTCTCTTTCTCTCTCTCTCTCCTATCTCAGCCCTCTCTTATATGGGCTCACTCATTTGGCACCTGAAAATGTTGGTCCAGTCATGGACCATACACACTCAGGCACCAAACACACTACCCCATCTGATGCCCTACGGGACTTGTAGTCCCAATCGAATTCTTCAAATTGTGCCCCCCTTGTTCCAGCCGACACCGAAAACTACTGCAGCAATAGGAGCTACTGCTCCTTTAAATTTCCTGCTCCCAGTGGCAGCCACATATGCTCATAGTGTGCAGACCCACGATTCTGAAAAAACAAAACAATTTATTTACAACAGAGCAGTCCTGAGCCCAGTCTGTCCAAAAACTGGACCTGGGACCACACTCCTCCAAACCTGGCGACACGGACTTCCACTCCAGTGCTCGGCCCAACCCCAAATGGGCCGAGACACTGGGAAAGAAACAGCCACATGCCACAAAGGGGGTCAGAAGGTGTGACTCCCACCACAGCCCCAGGGAAAAACAGCGCTGTTGTGGAGCTGGGGAGCACGGAGCTCCACAAACAGGTAAACCCGCTTTAGGGGGCTTACATACAGTAAATAAATACATACATCAAACCACTCCAATTTTTTTTTTTGCACACCAAAACTATTTGATTTTTAAATTCAAGTTTTGAAACAGAAGTTTTGGCATGATTTATGTTTACAACTACTGTCTCCAACAGGTCATACATCTTTGTATGCTTTTGAAACATAAACTCTGACAGCATAAAGAGATCGAAGGTCCATCGAGCTGCCCATACTATATTACCTCACTCCAATGACCTACTATGCTTGTGGTCTTGTACCCTCCCCTACTCCTGAAACACATGTTGCACACCACCACCACCCCAGACTGTGAGTCCCCTGCTCTGTCCAACCAGTTTAAACCCAGTAAGGGTAGCTGCTCCCACTACTTCCATTGGCAGTGTCATGGTTCTTCCACCCTCTCAGTGAAGTACAAACCACCTCACATTTTTCTTGACCTTGTCCCCCACCACCCTCCAGTCATGCCCCCTATTGACTCTGGTCCTTGTTATTCACTTTGTTTAACTTGTATGTTTCAGTCATGCCCCCCCGACCCTCCTGACTTCCAGCGAGTATATATTGAGGGCCTCTGGAAACACGCTGTTACCAGCACAGTATGTCATTCCTGGTGAAACTTTTGAAATGAATGAAATGTCTCTCCTCAGGTGAGGACTCCAGAACTGGATACAGTAATCCAGGTGAGGCCTCAGTAGGGATCCGTCCAGTAGCAGAATCACCTCGCTTCTTCTACCATCAAAACCCTTCTCTATACACCACAGCATCCTCAATGCCTTACTGTATGATTTGTTTGCTTGAGGGAGACCTTAAGACAGCCAGATTCCTTTCCTCTGTCTGTCTTTAGGGTGCCCTCAGCAAACAGCAAAGTTTATGACATCATCCCATGACATCACAGTACAGAATGCTCCAATTGCTTAAAGGTGCTGGAATTGTAGAACATTCCCCATTTATGTCACTGCTGTTTATTCCACATCCTAGCAACCAGCTTCCCCAGCACTCAAGAGGGAGTAGTATTCACATTAGTTTTGTGTTCTGGAGAAAATGTTCTCCCTACGCTTGCCTTTTGTGATCTGTATTTGGAGCGCACTTCTTTCAAAAGATGAAGAACCTTCTCAGCACCCAGACTGGTCCAGAGCCAGCACTGGATTCCTACCAGAAGATATTCCTGAGATAAATGTCTGGCCTCAGCCACAGTCCTGCCTCATGTACCCCCTGGACTCAGTGTGCTGGAGAATGGAGACGAAGGAGAAATTCCTACAATGGATCAGCAGTTACTACTTTCTTGCAATTCCAGTCATCAAGCTTTTGGCTCTGACTTTCTTCTGGAGGAAATCAAGGAAGAACTTGGAAAAGGTATGGATATTATCCCAAGTCTACCTTCCTCTTTTGGCCCTTATCATCAGATATGTTCTTCTTTCAGGATCAAGACTCATCTGTGCCCTCAACAGGCCAGCTAGAATTCACCTCTGTTTTAGTTTAGGTCCTCCAACAGGGATATCCAGGTACTGCTTAGGCCTGCCTCATGTCCCTTTCTGTCTTGGGTAACTGCCGTAAGTGAAGGACTAAGGACCTCTGGGTTGTATGTACCTGAATTCTTACCACCCTGCACACTACTGTGCCAGTTTCTTAGTGTACCTTTCCAAAAGAAGCTGTAAAACTATGGGTGGGTGAAACAAGAAAAAGTGGGTCCCCCTCCCTCCACCCCCCGGAAATAAAACCTAAATATCAACTTGTTTTGTTAACAATTGTGGGGGCTCCACCCTCACCCCCACATTTTTTTTTTGTTTAACATTAGAAAGTAAGTGTCTTGGCTTGTTTATGCTAGATCATTGCTACCTGCCCTATATAACTGCCAGATAGAAAGTAAGTGTCTTGGCTTATAGTGTATGGTGGAATGCGGTTGTGTACAGAAATCTATACATCGTAAAAAGTCGTTTGTTGCAGTAGAGGCGTCTCACTAATGCAGAATGACTTTTCATTCTGCGTTAGTGAGGACATCATAATACAAGGGACTCCAGCAGATGTTGTGATTTGTCATCCCTTGCTGTGTCAGAGTGGAACGCGCACGTGCTGGCCAACAGTTGTTAACCAAGGACAGTCGGATGAAATGTGGAAAAGTGAGTGTTTTTTATTTTGCAGTCACCATACACTATATAGAACACCGTATCGTTACCCATACACTACTCGGCTATTCTTTCACTTCATAGATACAATGCCGACTTGGGGACCTCTCACGTTTTGCTGTCGAGGTCATCAATCATCATTATATCCACTTGGTGGCAGAATAGCCTTGTAGTGTATGGTTACCCATACACTATCCTATATGTTTATGATAGATTCTAGATTGCTGACAGCAGAGTGGCTGTGTCTATGAGCAGCTCCCATAGCTAAGTGAAAATGTTCTATATCTTTTCTAGTTTTAAAATATTTTTTGTGTACAGTTTGTGGACTGGGAAGGAGGGTATTGTTGCCTACAGGAAGGTGTGGGTTGTGTGTGTTTCATGTTAGTTGGGAACAGAATAGTCAGCATGTTTGTTCTGTGGGTTTCATTTTGTTTATATACAGTAGATATGCAGTTTGTTTGAAATTTTTGTGGGGTTTCCTTGTCACCGGGATTAGCTGGCTTGTTGCTGCGTGGTGGCATGTTGTTTAGGTGGTACTGTGACTTTGTTTGTCACTGTTTCATAGGATTTCTGGGCTGATGATTTAAAAGGCATTTATTTATTTTTTTATTCCCCCCGGGGTCCCAGATGGCCTTAGTGTCCCCTCAACCTTCTGTTCTGGTTGCTGTCCGACCTGCCCCTTGCTCCTGCTGAGGGTAACCACCCGACTACCCCACGACTTGCCCCCCGTGGTGGGGCGGGAGTTGACCAACTCCCCCACCCAACTGTATCCACTCTCAGTGGTCCCCTCTGAGTAGTCGCAGGACATCCCGGATGGCCATCAAGCTGCAGTGACTGGGCACTCTGCCTTTTCCTTGTTCTGGAGGCAGGGCATGCAATGCAGACAAGGGGTGTACTGTGCACATGTCTGCACGCAGCACGCCTGTTGGGTGCCCCACCTACCACCCCGCTCTACCTGGCCAGATGTGCCTCTGCCAGGTGTCAGGCTACACTGGTCACTGTGCACCAACCCACCCTGGAAGAGGAGAGCAGTCCATCAGATGCTCTATCCACTCCCACCCCTACCAACTCCCATCAACCCAAGGTTGCTCCCAAATCCGGGTCACTGGTGTGGCACGATGTGCAGCGACCAGTGCCTCAGCCCTCACCACCACTGGGTCAACCTTAAAAGGCATTTATAAAAAATATTTTTTGGAGCTAGAATCAGGTGGTTGCTAAGAAACAGCTTCCTTGGCATACTGTTCTAGTTTTGCTAGAACACTGGAAGTTGCAGTTTACTGAGTTCTAGATTATTGAGATTGTTGTTACATTTTGATGGTAAAGTGAGATAGAAATGTATATGTTTTTGAATGTTCTAGTTATGTATAACTTGAGGCTAGGAAAAGCTGGGCTGGGAGGATGCGGGTGAATAGGTACATGTATGGGAAGCAGGAAAGTGGTAAACTGTGATAGCTGTGGGGCAGCAGTCTTTCTGGGGGTGTTGTGGAGTAAAGGGGGGTGTCCTGTGTGTAAGAGCCTAGAGCAGCTGAGGGCTGAAATATGGCTGCTGAGATGGGAGCTGGGAGGATGCTATGGGAAATCAGAGGAGCAGAGCAGTAGAGGGAAAGGCAGAGGGCTGATGCCTGGGGGGGTGAGGGCATCAGGCAGGGGATGGGAGTAGGGAGGAGCACCCAGTATACAGGAGTATCTCTTACTCAGAGGTCTAGGGAACCTAGGGTGGAGAAATGACAAGTGGTAAGGGTAAAGGGTAGGAATGTGGGAAAAGCGTCAGGGGAGGGAAATTCTAAAGTGGTGCCTTTACTGAATATTTTGCACCACTGTCTGGAAGGAGGGAGGGGCCAGCAGGAGGTAAGGGAAGGTAGGGGGTAAGGTTGAGCCAGGGCTGGGAGTAGGAGTGCAAGGGAAGAGAGAGGAAACTAATCAGGGTGCACAGGGAAGAGGAGGAGGGAGAGAAAAGAAAAGGAAGAAGTGAGTGAAATCTGAAAGCAGATACAGATATTCAGAAGGGGAGAGGGCATAGTGGGTTCTGTAAAAACAGTTAAGGAGATAAACTGTGAATGTGGAGATAAGTTCACCAGGGTGCAAATGGAGCAGTTAGGTGGGGAAGCAGCTAGTACCAAAGGAAAGGAAGGAAAGGAAAGGATGGGGAGCATGGGTACAGGGGATGGAAGGGTGGCAATCATAGAGAACTCCATTATGAAGGATATTCACTGAGGAAGGAAAGGGGACCCAAATACAAGAGGTCTTGAGCAAGGACCTGAAAGGGATGAGAACACAGTTAGCAAAGGGTGGAGGGGATGAGGAACACATAACAAGGGTATGTGGAGTGGTACACACAGAGGAATAAATGTGACAGAAGAATAAAGGGAAGAGAAGGAAGGTCAGATTCTAGGTGGGGGTGGTGTCTCTGAGTGCACAGAGTCTTGGAAATAAGATGGATGACCTGTAGGCATTATTAGTTGACAGGAGGGTGGACATAGCTGCAGTAACTGAGACTTGGGCAACATCACACCATGACTGGGACCTTGCAATTCCGGGATAGAAACTATGCAGGAGGGACACGGTAGTTGGGAAGGGGGAGGGGTGGTAGTTTATGTCAAGAAGGGATAAACTTGCATGAGGCAGGAGTCAGAGGATGGGGAAGTGGAGGCATCATAGGTTCAGTTATGGTTCAATTGAGGGAAAAAGGTGAGGTTAGAGTTGTTTACAGATCACCCAATCAGGAGGAGGAGTGGCACTGGGAACTGAACTACAAATATTGGAAGCTGTGGGGAAAGGTGAAGTGGCAATTGTGGGGGACTTCAACCTGCACAAGGTGGACTAGAGCATATCCTCCACAACATGTGTCAAGTGATCCTGGAAGGACTGCAGAGTGGATTCCTGACTCAGAGCGTCATGGAACCAACAAGTGCTGAGGCAATTCTTGATCTGGTGCTTCGCAAATGGGGAACATGTTCATGAAATAATGGCCAGGAGCCACTGGCTGTAAGGGGCCATTCCACAGTGTGGTTCCTGTTGGATATGGGCAGCACAGCATCCCGACTAAGACCAAAATCTTGGATTTCAGGAGGGTGGACTTCAGGAAAATGAGTGAAATGCTAAGGAGCCATCTGGCAGGCATCAGAGCAGATATGAAGGTGGACCAATGTGTCCATCATTAAGGAAGGAATACTGGCTGCACAGATGAGTGGTAGACTCATGGGGAAGAATACAAGGGCCAAAGCACCTTTAGAAGGGAAAAGAGGAGCAGGGGGGAGGGGAACACAGATGTAGTAATAGAGGAGGACAGGGTGAGGGAGGGGCTGCTGGTACCGAAGGTAGAAATATCACTAGGCCTGGAAAGAGGACATCCAAGGATACTAAAGAAACTGGCTGAGGAGCTGACAGGGCCACTGGTAGACCTGTTTAATAGATTACTAGACTCAGGTGTGATACCACAGGACTGGAGAACAACACATGTAGTGCTCCTCCACAAAAGTGGTCCCAAGGATGACCCAGGGAATTACAGACCAGTCATTGTGACCTCCATTGTGAGCAAGCTCATGGAGACCATACTAAAGGAAAGGTTGGTGGAATATCTAGAGGAGCATGGTCTCCAGGACGCAAAGCAGCATGGGCTTATGGGGTGAGATCATGTCAAACAAATATAATTGACTTCTTTGACTGTGTCACTAAGACAGTAGACAGGGGCCAAGTGGAACACATCCTCTATTTTGAGTTCAGCAAAGCCTTTGACTCTGTTCCCACAAAAGGCTGATCAGGAAGTTAGTGGATCTCGAGGTTGGGGAAAGATGGCAAGATGAGTGGCAGAGGCTATCACCCATCCTATGGGTTCTCAATCCTCCTATCAAGCTGCTGCAAGTGAGCAGGGAGTCCAGGGTGCTGGCATAGGCGTCTCCACCTGGCAACTGCATTATCAGACCACTCCTTGTTCTATGTAATAACGTCAAAGAATATCCGGCCCAGCTGAAACCAGGTTCGTTCAGAGAGTAATCGTGGGTCTCTTGCTGCGTGGGCCTGTGGACGGTGGGCAAACAGCAGAGCTAAAGCACATCATACTATAGGTAGGGCAAGGCAGATTAGATGGGCCAGTCGGCCTTTTTCTGCTGTCAGTGTCTATTCTTCTATGGTCAGCCAGGAAGGCTAGAGTGTATCACTCTGCAGGGCCCCCACCCCTACAGCTGACTTACAAGCAGAACCTGGTGGGGTCTACTCTCAGGGCATCAGGGAGGGTGAAAATAGGGGACAATTACACATCCGTTCGGGGGGCTGGGTCTGAGTGAAAAAACTCTTTTCAGTACTGTATACTTTACACTGACTGTTTTCCTCTTGGTGTTGTACTGTCTTTCTAATTAACTGTTCACATTAAAAAGTGGCTGTCCTCAATACTAGGTGACACACAAACCCTGCTGTCAAGGAGCACCATGAGAATGTAATGATCTTATTCCAGGCTACATCACAATTCAACATTTTCAAACACATGAAGGACCACAAATCTACTACCCACTAATCTTGTGGTTCCTGCAGATAGTGCCATGCAGACCTTCTGGAGACTGCAATGCTGCTCCATACGCACGCCCCTCTTGGAGATGATAGAGGAGGTTGCTGGACTCCAGGCCAAGTTGGCTAGGATGTGGGCAATCTCTTTCCTCACCCAGGAGCCACTAAGTCTGACACAGTTGCATCAGAGAGTGCTTAGGAGGAGGAGCGGCCGTATTGAGGTGGGCTCTGGTAGGGTGACAGGTCAGAACTGGTACCACTACAGAATTCCTACACCACTCTGGTTGGGTGAGACTACCCAGAAGGGGGTCCCTGAAGTAGGGACTGAGGAGGATGCGAGGGTTCACAGTAGCGGAGACCCCAAGAAGGGTAGTAGAGTACCCCAGAGGAGGAGGAGGAGGAGGAGGATGCAGTTTCTAGTGGGGAACTCAACTATGAGGGGGGCAGATCTGGGAATAGGAAAGGTGGTGGTGGGGAGGCTGATTAGATGCCTACTTGGCAACATGTCCCGAAGGGATAGGAAGTGGATCCTGAGGATCACTAGGGCAGGAGGGAGAGAGGCTGAGCTGGATGTCATTTGATGTCTGGGGACTAATGACCTGGCTAGGAATGGGACTTATACAGTGCAGGGGGAGTTCAGGAAGCAGGGCAGAGGCCTTATGCAGGCAGCAGATTCAGTGACTTTCTCAGAAGTAATGCCTGTCTACAATGGGGCGGGGGAGAGTGATCCCCACACCAGGACCTTCAACTCATGGTTTAAGGAATGATGCAGAGAGGAGGGGTTCAGCTACACTGGGGACAGGGTCCAACCTAGAGCGAAAAGAGCTGTTACAAGGGTAATAACCTGCATCGATCTGGGAGGGGAGCTGCAGTTCTTAGTGGACAGTTTAAATGTTTCTTCAAACTAGCCAAGAGAAGCAGTAGAATAAATCATTGGAGGCAATAACTATCCTCCTGCCAAGGTTACAATAGGAAGTAGGGAGAACCTGAGGGAACAGAGGTACCTCAAGAAACAAAATAATGAAGGTAGGAGGGTGGTAGAAATTGAGAGGAATGGAAATGAAGGCATTAAAAACACAGGGGATGGAGGTAGGCAAAAAGGAAAAAACAAGAGGGGTAATAATCAGAGTGGTAACAAAATCTAGAAGACCATGAGTGCAAATACTAGAAGTGTAGAAAATAAGACCCAGATCTAGAAGCCAGCATGGCAGAGGCCGACCTGGATACTGTGACCATTACCAAGTGATGGTGCAATGAAAATTACAACTGAGACATGGCTATACCAGGCTATGCTCTGTTCAGGAAGAATAGCATGGGAAGAAAAGATTTTTGTGTGTGTGCGTGTGTGTGGTGCTTTGTGTGAAGGAAAGCATAAAAGTGAAAAAGATATAGGGAATACAGGGGAAGGGGGAGGAAGGTACTGTGAGTTACTCTGGAGAAAGGGGATGGAGCCACTGTTCACATTTGTCTGATCTACAGACCTCCAGCACAGGGGAGGAGTTAAATAAGGTATTGGTGAAAGCCACTGGTAAAATGGCAGAAAAGGTGGAGGTGCCATTGGTGGGGGCACTTCAATCTGCCAGATGTAGACTGGAACTTCCCAACTGTGGCTTCAACTGGAATGAGGAACAAATGGACTCCCTGCAGGCAGTACTGCTCAGGCAATTAGTCAGCAAACCCACTCCTGGTGGTGCAATGCTGGACCTAATGCTCACTAACTGGGACGGTGTTGCAGACATCAAGATGGGACGCAAACTGCGGACCAGTGATCATCGTACAGTGTAGTTCAACATAAGGATGTCTGTGGAATTGAACCACGCAAGGGTGAGGGTCTTGGACTTCAAGAAGACAGATTTTGTAAATATAGGTTAATGCTTCACAGATAACCGTGTGGGGGGGGTTGAGGTACAGTGACAGAAGATAAAACGGAGCACAGTGAAGGGAACAAATCTCTGTGTCAAGCAAGTGAGTAAAAGTAAAAGGGGAAAACCACTATGGTTCTCAAAAGATGTGGTTGGAAAAGGCTAAAAGAACAATATTCAGAAGATACGAGGAGATGCAGAGCGAGGAGGCCAGGGAAGTGTGAACAGAGAGAAGCAGGAAAGCAGTAGGGTGCAAAGGCACAAACTGAGGAGAAAACAGCCCAAGTAGTAATGAAAAGGGACTTTTTAAGTATTTCAGGGAGGGACTGTAAGGTTAAAAGGGAAGGGGACTGGCAGAGGGAGACCAGGAAAAGGCAGACATCCTGAACAAATACCTTCTTTGGTGTTCACAATGAAAGGAGAATGGGAGGGATTGCAAACAGTAACAGGAGTTCTGAAGGGAGAGAAGTGAACACTGGTCCTTATTCAGTAGAGAAAATCCAAGGACTCACTAATCTGAAAGTGGGCAAAACAACAGGACCAGTTGGAGTACATTCTGGGACACCGAGAAAGCTCATGGTGGTACTGGTTGCACCTCTAACAGTCCTATTTAATGGCCCACTGCAAAAGAAGTGCTTCCAGAGAACTGGAGGAAGGCAGGTGAAGTCCCACTTCACAAAAGTGGTAGCAGGGAAGAGGTTGCCACTTTTGGGCCCGTCAGCCTGATATCGGTGGTGAAAGTTAATGGAGTCACTGCTGATGGAGAGGACAATGGAATATCTTGAATCAAATGGGTTACAAGACCCGAGACAGCACTGACTCATGGTGGGAGGTCATGTCAAACCTAATCTGACATAGGAGACCATTACAAGCTGGGTGACTTAGGAGTAGGTCCTAATGTGGTAAAGTGGGTATGAAACTGTTTAAGTAGTAGGTGACACAGGCGGTAGTAAATGGAGGAATTCCAAGGAAGGGAGGGTGACCAGTGGAGTGTCTCAGTGATCAGTGCTGGGACTGGTCCTCTTTATGTCATTACAGGTGACACTGCAGATAACCTAAATGGAAAGGTCTGTCTCTTTGCAGATGAGTCCAAAATCTGCAACAGGATGGATACTCAAGGGGGGCAGAAAGGATGAGCAGAGACCTGGGAACACTTGAGGAGAGGTCAAGGATATGGCAGCTGGGTTTCAATATAAAAACAAGTGCAAAATGATGCTCTATCACTGAAACACTGGGGCAGAGTACAAAATGAGGAGGAGAAGTGTTACTTGACAACCACCAAGCAGGAGACAGACCTGGAGGTAATCATCTCTGATGACCTAACAGTGGCAGTTGGGAGGGCTAGTTGGATGCTGAGGTGCATAGGGAGAAATATCACCAGCAGAAAGAATGAGGTGGGGTTTCCTCCATATAGATTTATTTATTTTAAATATGTTCTACCAGGTAAGCACCCAGAGCCTAGGGCTCATTTCCAGTTGCAACCCAGGAGGAACAGGACAGTGAGGAATCTTACAATGTTCATACATTACACACTCCAAAAACAAATGAAACAAGTACATGGTAAGCAGCATGTCCCAGTGCAGTAAACTATACCAACGTGACAGAGTAACCCCAGGGAAAGAAAATAAAGGGTAGAACCATGACTGTCCTGCACAGGATCACAGCAGTTAGCACAGTGTACATCACTGGGTTAATATGATATGTCATAGCTAGATGAGTTAGATAGACCGGGAGGGGTGCTTCGCACTGGGGACCTGAAGTTGGGGACATTTAGTGGTATTTGATCAGAGCAATACTTCATGGGGAGGGCAATGACACTGACTGGGAGATTGTTCCAGGTGTTGAGGAGCCTCTAACTGATGGATGCTTGGCATAGGCTATGCTTGTACCAGGGGAAGTAGAAATTGCATCTTGCCTTGGAGCTGAGCAGATATGAATGGTTTGCTGCAGGAGAGAAGATGTCGGACAGATATCTGATCAGTTTGCCGGACCAGCACTTGGCACCCAGGAGGGAATAATGCATAATTTGTCTCTCTGGGGAGGGGACCACCCTATCCCATTGTACATACTGCATGAGTAAGGGGGTGGGAGTCCATGGCTAATCTACACAGTGCCTTGAACAAGGTGTTGATTTTATCAAGGGAGGTGGCTATAGTACCTAAGTAGACTACATTGCCATAGTATATAAGGGGAATGACTGATTGTCCCACAGTCTGTTTTCTCATGACATGATGGAGGCAACCTTTTACTCTTTCTGGCACCTAGCCTGAGTGATGACTTGGTTACTACCTGGGACATGTGCCCCAAGCAGTTAAGGTGCTGGTCGAGGTGGACACTGAGGTATTTGTAGGAGGAAACTGAGTCTAGAAAGGACCTGTCTGGGGTGTGTTTACAGAGTCAGAGTGGAGGTGAAAAGCTGAGCTTATGCCTGATGCCGAACAACAAGGACACAGTTTTTTGGTTCATGATGATACAGTTAGCCAGGAACCGATTTTGCACTACTGGTGAAGTCCTGTTGGGTGACCTCAATGGCCAAAGTAAATGTCCCAGATACATAGATAATGGTGTTGTCCGACATGTGCATGTTGCTGGCAGTAAGGGAGTTTGTTAGTTGTTACTGTAGGTAGTAAGAGCAGGGCCCCAGAATTGAGCCTTGTGGGATCCCAAGGTGACTGGTAGTGTGGGGAGAGCATGGGCCAAGCTTGACAGGTTGGGTCTGGCTGGTCAGGTATAACTGGAACAGTGCTAGGCTGGAGGGGGGACACCAGAGTTGGCTAGTCTGAAGTAGGAGCAGATGGTAATCCATGGTGTCAAAGGCCTTGCTAGGTCTATAAATATTGCCCCTGTATCCAGGTTCTTGTCCATGTTGCTGTGAATGTGGTTGGTGACTCTAAGAAGGAGAGGAGGAGGAGGAGGAGGAGGTTGAGTGGTTGGAGCAAAAAGCCAGCTTAGTTGAGTTATTTTTTTTTAGTTGTTTAACCAGGAGTCACTAAGCTGAAAGCTTTTTACAGGTGCGACCTGGGAGCACAGGGAAGTTAAGTGACTTGCTCAGGATCACACAGTATGCAAGTGGAAGCTGTGGGATTCAAACCATGTCTGGTCTGCTGGATGTCCCCAGATTTGCAGCTCAGAGCCTTAAACCACTGCACTATACTGCCTCTCGAGTTAGGAAGCCTGTTTGGAAAGCTACCTGCTGATAAACCTCCCAAGAGTCTGGGAAAGGATCTGGATCGGAGAGGTTGACTGGTAGTTGAAGGGTGAGTTAGTTGGGTCACATTTCGGTTTTAGGCACCAGTGAACCCTGCAGCTGCTGGGGCTCTCTGCTTATGGGAGCCCTCAACCAGAGTAGTTTTAGTTTTAAATGTTTTTCTTAATCTGCATAAAACAGCACTAAAAGGCTGTGCTGCTGTTTCTAATGTGGCATCATGATGTCATTAAATGTCTCACCAAGCCATGACTCAGCCAATAAGAGGCAGATGGGCAGCAACAGATTGGATGAGAAGAACAGCCCAATGAAGTAACGCTGCCCTCTCCCCCTATAAAATATAAATATTCCACTGGTTGTACTGAAACAAAACTAAAATGTCAGAGGGACTGAGACAAGTAGGGAGCCCAATGACTTCTTAGTTCTGCTAGGGCCCACAAAACCCAAAGCCAGTCCTGAAAATTTGTGATCGGAAATACTAGTGCATGTTTCCAGCAATGAGGGAAGGAGCTGGTACATAGTGATCTATTAGCATGTGGGCAACAGCGACAGCTACTGCTGGAGTGCTAATTTTGAGGAATTTGGAAGTGATGCCGCTTTCACAGCCTGCATTCAGTGCTGAAAGCTCTGCGATACTGACACTGAGACTGTCTGCAGGTGGAAGTTGCCACTGGTGGATGGACTGAGTAGTGGGAGGGGAGGTTAAGGATAAGAGCCCCAGGGCCTTCTGTGAAGTATTGTTCAGGGCGTTCAGGCCAAGGGGAACCAGGTAGGGTCTGTACCCACTGGGGAAGGATTTAATTAACAATAAGGCATGACAGGGTGTGTTATAGTGGATAACGGCCTCCTTGGGGTGGGTTGAAGCATGAGGCGTAGCCGAGGGCTTCCACCACCCGAGAAGGGTAATTAGCCCACCATAACACACTCCCTGGAGTGCCTTATTGCAATTATGAAATGGGTAATTTTTAGTAAATTTTATGCATTTTTCAACATAATACTTTCAGCTGGGCTGTTGTGCTAGGATAATGGCCCAGCTGAAAGCAGTTCTCGGCCAATCAGAATTCAGCATTCTTTCAACCCATTTCATAACAGGCTATTAACCATGTGTTCCGGAATGGGCATGGGCACTGCTAGACAGCTTGCTCTGGTATTTAGCTTTGGCTTGGCGTATGCTCCTGGTGCACTGATTCCGAAGTGCATTGAAGATCGTTGGTAAGATATCACCTAGAATATTGTGTCCAGTTCCAGAGGTCACATCTCCAAAAGGACACAGACAGAGTGACAGTGGTCTAGAAGAGGGCAACTAAAATGGTACGGGGTTTGAAACAAAAGCCCTGTGAGGAGACACTAAATGAGCTCAATATGTACACCCTGGAAGACAGGAGGAGAGGGGGGATATGATAAAGACCTTTAAATACATCATGGTGATAAATAAGCTACAGGAGGAAAATGTTTTTCAGAAACAGTGCACGAGAACAGAAGGATACACCATGAAGTTGGGGTTCAATTTAGAAGAGACTTGAGAAAGTACTTCACAGAAAGAGTGGTGGTTCTGGAACAGTCTACCAGCCAAGCTTGTGGGGCAAAAACAGTGGTGGGTTCAAGAATTCATGGGCTAGACTAACAGAATCTTAATGGGAAGGAATGGGGAGGAGGAAGAACCAGAGATCAAGTACAGTGCGTGGTACTGTAGGTAGGGAAAATGGGCAGGATTGGGTGGGCCAAGCGATCTTTATCTGCTGACAAATTCTGGTTCTGTGTTTCTCCTGGGGTCACTGCAGCATGCCACCGCTTATCTTGTGATAATCTCTGGCCCTAGAGTTGCCTGTGTATATTTGCAGGAAAGGTCTCCTTGAAATACGATGGAAAGTAGGTATAGCAGCCCCATGTACAACACTGGATGTCTTATTTTATTATAGAGGATAACGTATGGTCAGTGGTAGTAACAACACTAGGTTTGCCTTCGAGTGGTTCCCTTGGCGACGCTGTTAAACCTCGAGAGCGAAGCTTGAGAGGTTTTACCAGCATCTCCAAGGGAACAACGAGAAGACAAACCTAGTGTTGTTACACACCACTGACCATACGTTGTCTTTTATAGTGTATGGTCAGCGGGGAAGATGAGCCAGGACAATTTATCGTTTAAAAAGCATTTTTATTAATACTGTAACAGGAATACATTGCTAACTACCCCGGTGTAACCAAGTGTACTGTCTATGACAAAAAATAACATTAATGGCCTTTTGATCACGTGGTTGGTTGTGCCAATCAGGAGTGCCGTGAAGCGAGTGCTGTGTTGGCGTGTTACGCCAATGATCACGTAGAGCTGAAAAGAGAGATAAACACAACAGTTAGGATTTTGAGTGGTTGCAGAGGTATAGTGTTTTGGTGTTTCTTTACTTTAATGCAGTGAATGCTGATTTTTTTACTAACCTGCTACGAGTCGTCTTCTGAGGAGGAGTCCAAGATAACTGCAGCACGTTTCTTCTTCTGAGGGCAGTAATAGTTGTTGTTGGTCACGTTTCAGTTATTCCCTGTTGGAATATGCAATTGTCCCCACCCAGTCTAAAATTTGTTAGGTCTGATAATGGGTTCAGTGGACCCTTGCTGCTTGTGTTTGAACTGGTAAAAGATGAGCGTCTTCAGTATCCTAGCAACAACAAAGCTTTGAGTTCGATGTTGTTACACTACTGATGCACGTATGTCGATACTGTAACAGGAGCTGATGTCACATCGATAGTGTAACAACGCTGTAAAAGATGATTTTGCCACATTACAGCGTTCTACCATACATTATATACTTTTATTTTAATAATATATTTGAATTATTTGAATCGCTTTGGTATCTATGATTATGCTCCTCTGGTATACTATATAACTGTGACTTCTGTTTTTAATGTAAAAAGCTGTTACCATCTCACTATGTCTTTCCTGGTGAACCTTTTAAATAGATAAATAAAATACAGTTTTAATTATGATACAAACAACTATTTCCAACACTTCCCAACTCTAATGTCACTTTTTCTACCCTTCCCAGGACAAATCAGCAGAGGACACCTCTGGGCTCATTTCTGAGGCTTCAAGTTCTATCGATGAAACCAGTCAGCAGAAACCGGAGTTATCTCGGTTGGACTGGCTTTAATGAGGATGGAAGTGATCGTAGATAAAGATGCAAGCCCTGAAGGACCGAATGGAAACTGCTCAGAAGCAGTACAGACGCCTGCCACCAAGAAACGTAATGGCCGAAGGCGGCAGAATCTACACCCTTTCACGCCCCTTAACTCAAAGATTTACTGAGACTGTGGACAAGGGCTATTTCACAACCACATCTGATGCATGATTCTCTACCCCCCACCCTGGACCTCCGATGGCCCTGCTCAGTCCCAAACCCAGCCCATCAGCATCATGAGCGGTAGCCCTATCGCTTTGCTGGCGGGGTAATCAGTCTCTATAGTAGGTTTGAATTTAGCTTTGTGTGCGAAAGTGCAGTATAACTGTATATAGCCTGAGCTGATACACCAGGATTAAGGACAGAATGCCAGCATCACAAATTTGGTACTCTGTCTGAAACACAAAATTGTAAACTAAATTTCTAGCCCTTCTGGAGGTAGTTCTGGAAGATGCTTTGGTGGTACATAAGGGATGGGGATGAGGAGTGAATGCTAGAGTGTATTTAAGCTGTGCACCCAACAGTTGTAGTATATACATGTTATTTAGTGAAACCATCATTTTCTTTACTGGAGGTGCATGTAATGGAATGATGGCTCCTTATGGGACTCAGGCTTGCAGGGGTAAAGAAGGCCAATGAACTCTAATCTCCAGATTTTACAGAGGTGAAAATCAGCAGTAGCCCTGGAGTCCAGTGATCCCAGGATTTCCCTTGGGTAAATTAAAACAGAGAGGGATGTCACGGTATCATGGTTTTACAGAATACCACTGTATCATGAGTCACAGTATTGATACCATGGGCAATTTCCAATACCGTAACAGTATTAGTTCATGGTACACAGCCCTTTCAACTACATATTTTCAGGGACAACTGTCCTTCCACACCAACTCTCCTGCCATAAAAGTTGAGTAGGCTTCCTTTTGTACAAAATTACTTTTTCTGTAATACAAATAATGATAACTGCTGTATTACATGTGATGATTATCATACCGCTACAACTTCATACCGTGATATCCCTAAGACAGAAAGTACAGTTACATAAGAACTTTCTGTAACAGCAGATCTTCAATGCAGCTCTTGCAACAGAATTATTACCATTAGGACTATGCTGCCAGGCTCTGAGGACCCACGGAAACCTTCTAGCTAGCGGTCTCCAGTGGGGACCACCCCGATGCCGACTCTGCGCCAGCGTCAGCCAGTGGTATATCTGGATGTGGTCCCAGCCCACTTCAGTTCACCTGCAGTAGACCCATTGGTAAGGCCAACATGCGGATCAGGTGGAAGCTTGCCAAAAATAAAGATATGCAGAAAACTCACCAGGGGAAAGTATGGGAAAAGCAGTGCCTGCTGCAAGAGCTCCTTTCGAAGATCTACTGTTATGGTAACTTCTTACGTAACTGTACTAACTTACTTTGAGTGGGAGCTCTTGCAGCATGCTATAACCATTAGGACTGAATCCCAAGCAGTCCTGAAAGAGGAGAAAAGTAAATCCGGGAGAAGGATGAAGTGCAATAGCCCTAAGCTATTGCACTTCAGCCCTAAGCTAGCCCTAATAGCACTAAGACAGGAGGCCTTGAAGGACCACCAGCTGAAACCTTCCCTTCTCCTAGAGGCAATGTCCAGGCTGTAGTACTTAATGAAAGAATGCACTGAGCTCCAGGTAGCCTCTGCACAGATGTTGGCAATGAAGACATTACACATGGATGTAAAGGAAGTAGCCACTTCCATGGTAGAATGACCCCTAACCAAGCTTGGTAGGGGTTTGTTGTATTTGTTGTAACAGAAGACGATGCAATTTACCAGCCACTTCGATAATGTCTGCTTAGACACCAGAGTGCCTTAACAGTGGGGTGCAAAGCCCACAAACAACTGCTCCATTATACGTTGTGGAGTGGTGCGATTAAGGTAATACCTTAGTGCCCTGTGGACATCCAAAGTATGCAGGAGCATTTCTCCTCTGTTCGAGTGATTAGGATAGAACACTGGTAAGTTAATGTCCTGATTCAGTGTGGTCTCAGATACTATCTTGGGCAAAACCATAGGATTAGTTTGTAAGGACACCTTGTCATTATGGAAAACTAAATAAGGCCAGGCAGAAGTAACAGCAACTAAAAATAACACTCTCCAAGAAAGGAAGCAAGTCGATTTCGGCAGGCTCAAACAGGGAAAGGGTACATTTTTCAGCATAAAAGGAGATCCCAGAGCAGTACCAGATCTCTGATGTGAGGCTTACTGCAGTATGCCCCGCAAAACGTACGGGACAAGTCTAGTTGGGAGGGGTTTTCCTTCATAGGTACGTGGTAAGCAGAGATTGGAAAGATGCACCTTTAAGGAGGAGTAGGCTGAAACCTTAATTTAAAGGAGAAGAGATACTCTAAATCAAGTTCACTGGGCAGGTAAGCGGGTCCAAGTGATGGGGAGAAGCCCATAAGCAAAATATTTTGCACTTCATGGGATAAGTGGATCTAGTTGAGGGCTTTCTCGCTGATACAAAAGTACGCCACCTATGAAGTCCCCATACCTAGATTTGACTAAGTCTGCAGGAGTCAGGCATGAAGATGCAGGATCTGAGAGCTGGGTGCACTGCGGTTCCCGATCTTGTGACAGCAAGTGTGAGCTGAGCAGCAGCTGTATTGGAGACCCCACTGCCAGCTGCTGAATAGTGGGAACCAAATCTGCCATGGCCAATAGAGAGCGATGAGGATCATCTCTGCTCCTTCGTCCCAGTCATGCAGTCCTACTGACTCCTGTGGCTGGACTTTACATAAAGAACAGTGTCACCGATGTCACACCTGCTTTCCCAGCGCTACCCGCCATTGCTCCTCTAGCCGTAGGAGATCAGTCAGCCAATGTTGGTGTGATAGCCGTCGTCGGCATTCTACCAGCCATTGCCAGACCCACAGCCGTTGCTGGTCTTCTAGTGGGCGCCATTCATCTAAGAGGCACAGATCTTCCTCAGGCTCTAGATCAACTTCCCTCTCTTCTAGAGGCCATGGTTCAGACTCCAGTACATCAGGTTCTAACTGTTCTCCTTCGAGAGAAAGGCCTGTGTCTCTAGACGAAAAGGACACTCCTAGATCTCCTGCTCCTGAAGATCCTACCTTTATGGACATCATGGGCCACATGCAGACCTCCACCTGGATGGGAGATGGAGGATCTGGATCCAGAGTGCCAAAGCTTGACCAAGTACCTGAGGCAGAAGGAGCCAAAGTCCTTGGTCATTCTTCCTTTAGTGAATACGTTGCAGGATCTCACCCAGATCACTTGGAAGCATCCTCCCACTCTGGCAATCTCTAAAATGTTGGATGGGCTGTACCAGGCACAGAGGGATGAGCTTTTTTGGTGGAACACCCTCAGGCAGACTCAATGGTTATTACAGCTGCTCATGACAAGTCGAAGAAACCAAAACACCTTAGTTCACAGCCTCCAAATGTAGAGTCCAGATTGTTAGACCAGATGGATAGTATAGATAGTTTTCCTATGCACGTTTCATTGGAATCTGATGTTTAGAAGGTTGTTTACCAGAGACAGTAGTTTAAAAACAGAGCTTGAGCCTAGCATTCTTTCATTTGCATAGGTTCTATTAACCTCTTCAGCTCCGGGGTAGTACAATGGTAGGACCACACTGCATATGTCAGAATATGTAAAAATACAATAAGATTTCCTAGGATAAAAAGGAAGGGAAGATTAGAAATGGAGGAAGGTACAGAATCCTCCCTGTCTAACAGAAGGACAAAGGGTCTGGCAGAAAACACCAGATGGGCTCTTGCAAGCAGAAACTGGGCAGTCTGTCATTGAGTGAGATGCAAAGAGGTCCAACTCTGGATGGCCCCACCTGTTGAATTGTTGATCTGCTACTGACTGAAGGAGCACCCACTCATGGGTCTTGGACTGAGACCAGCTTAGGATGTTGGCCAAGATGTTTAGGATGCCTGGAACATGAACAGCGGTGAGGTCTAGGCGATGTTCCAGTGCCCAATACCAGACCCTCATTGCCTCCTGGGAAAGGGGGGTAAGAATGTGTGCCCCCTTGCCTGCTGATGTAAAACACTACTGACATTTTGTCCATCTGGTTGAGAAAAGGGCATGGAGAATGGTCCATCTGAAACACCAGCAAGGCATTCAGGACCGCTTGCATGTCTAGGACACTGATGTGGAGCATTTGCTCAACTGGTGATCAGGTCCCTTGGGTCTGTCTGTTTTCCAGATGAGCACCCCAACCGAGGCTGGATGCATCTGTTGTTAAAATCTGCCTCAGAGGCTCCTGGCAAAATGGAACCCCTTGTAGCAGGTTGGAGGGTCCAACCACCAGGGAATGAGTCATTTGGACTGGGTAAGATACCCTGACTGGCTGGTTGAGGTCATCTGACCTCTGGTCCCACTGCTCCTGAGCATCCATTGTGGGACTCTTAAGTGGAGGCAGGCCAAGGGAAGTCTAGGGATGGCCACTGCCATGTGCCCCAGAAGTCTGTCAGAGGTCCTGGCTGGGACCTGTGGAGCCATGGATACCATCCAGGCTATGCCCCTTAGATGATCCCCACTGTCATCTGGGAGGATGGCCATGCCCTGAACTGTGTCCAGGACTGCTCTGATGAAAATGAGTCACTGGCTGCACCATGGGGATGACTTTGGAAGGTTCAGGGTTATCCCCAGCTCTTGGAAGAAAGTAAAGGTGTCTCCAAGAGTGCAAAGCAGCTCAGCTCTGGAAGGAGCTGTCAAGAGCCAGTCGTCTATGTAGGGGAAGATGTAATGGCCCTGGCTGAGGCACAGCCACCATGCTAGGCACTTGGTGAAGACTCAAGGAGTGGAGGAGAGGCCAAACAGCAAGGCTCGAAGCTGGTAATGTCTCCCTGGAAGTGGAACTATCAGGAACCTCCAATGGGAGAAAGACCCTTATGTGCAGGTAGGCATCCTGCATGTCCAAGGAGCACAGACAGTCCATGTGGTGCAAGAGGGAATGAGGCCTGGCAAAGTGAGCATTCTGAACCACTTCTACTTTATAAAGAGATTTAGAGAGCTGAGGTACAGAATGGGCTGAAGGTCTCTGGTCTTTGGGACCAGGAAAAATGAGAATAGTGTGCCCTGCCTCTGTTGATCCAGGGGGCTGGCTCTTTCACCCGCTTCTGCAGAAGACTTGGATTTCTTTTCTATCAGAGTGAATGTGAATTATGATAATGGAAGGACCTAGTGGCTTGTCTGGAGGGATCTGAAGGAACTCGAGTATGTCCTCTCCTGATAAGAGTTCTGTGGTGATGCTGAGCAATTCCTCTAGATAGAGGGGAAATAACCCCTACTGCCTCTCTCTTTGCCTTCGCTGGAGCAGAGGGCAGGTAGGAGTCACTGGGCAGATCCGGAACAGGCAGAGATGGCTGGGACATCTGGAGCTCTCTAGAGGCAGAGCTTAGAGGTGTTTTTTTTATTTATTCATTTGTAAAATCAGTTTACAACCTTTGAGCCAGAGGCTCGTTTCCAAAGGTACTTCGTCACATAAAGACATACATAGTGTTTTTTGGTTACATAGCATAGTTTTGCAAAACAAAATGCATTCAATAGAGGCACCACATCACATTGTGGACAGACAAATACATTTAGGTTACAGGGTACATGTAATTGAGAACAGGTGTTACACAAGTTGGTATCAATAGTGAGCAATCTAATAGGTAAACACTGAAACAACTGGCACTGGCCGGTTCTAGAGAGAGCAGCCCGCCGATGATGTCATAGTAGAGAGGTGGAGGCTATTTAGAGACAGGAGCAATTCATGAGTGTTGATGATGTGGTTTCAACGTGGTTTGAACTTGGAGATGGTGGTGGCATTGGTGATGGGGCAGGAGAGAGTTAAACCAGGTCGGGCTCTATAGCAGAAGGACCTCTGGCCATGGCTGGTTCTTGATCTGGGGACCATTAGAGTGGTCTTGTTGGATGACCGTGTTGCAGTTAGTGGGAGGCTCTGGTGGATGGATGCTGTTACCCTGGGGAGGCCAAGTGGGGTTTTTGTGAGGAGACAGGTTTGGTATCAGAGACCGTTCATCCAGGGTAAGCAGTTTAGCCTCAACATACAGCTGACAGGTGTGTGTGAGCCTGGGGCACCAGTAATCAATCTGCATGCTTTATTCAGGGTTGAGGAATTTTTGAGTGCAGTGGTGTCGGCAGCACCATAGACTGGTGAACCATAGTCTACAAGGGACAGAACGGATGATGTTACAGCGAGCAGGAGGCATTTGGGGCAAGGCAGGTTCTATGAGAAGAGGATGCCAAGCCGTGTGTTAGTGGCAGATGTTAGGGCATCGATGTGGTTGTGAAATGTGAGGCTGAGTCGAAGGTAACCTCAAGGTATTTGTAGGAGCAGACTTGTTCCAGTGGCTGATTGGTACTTGGAAGGATATAGAGAGTTGGTTGCTAGCTTTGTTTTGGGGGTGTGAAAGAGCATAGCTTTGGTCTTTTAAGATTGATGATGGTCTGCGCTTAAACCAAGCTTGGCACTGTTGAAAGACTGCTGTAGGGTGTCCTGGAGGAGATGGGATTGCGGTGGGTGGCAAAGGACAGCATATCTGCATACAGTAGAATTTGCCAGGGCATGCACTGGGCAGGGTGTTCAGATAGAGTGAGAAGAGAGGGGCCCAGGATGGAGCCTTGAGGGTACCCCAAAGTGAATGGGACGGGTATCCCGGAGAGTGTGCTGTGTTTTCACACTGTGATCGGAGTCAAGATAGCTTGTGCACCATGCTAGGGGGCAGCCGAGACCAGTGTGGCAGAGTGCATTCAGCAGAAGTGGATGGGAGATGGTGTCGAAAGCCTTTGAGAGGTCGATGAACACTGCACCAGCTAGGGAGCTGGTATCCAGGAGGAGTGTGGGAGGTTGGAGGAATTCAGTTAGGGCAGTGCTGGTGCTGTGACTGGCAGGAGCTATGTTGCTCTGGGCATAAGATGTTATGTAGCCAGATAATCAGTGATTTGAATGGTTCACCACTTTCTCCAGGGCTTTAGAGATGGGGGAGGATGGAGATTGGCGGTGGTTGTTGTGACGACCTGTCGCCCCCTTTATGAATGGGTGTGATTATGGCTGTTTTCCAAGCCATGGGAAATTGTCCCAGGCAGAGTGACTGGTTAATTAGGCTGGTGAGTGGGGCAAGGACTTCATCTAGCACCAGTCTGAGGATACTGGGGTCCAGTGAGTCACTGCCGGGACTGTTGCCATTCAAAGCTTTTATTAGGATGGGTCTGGCTTCCTGGGTGGAAATCTTGTGCAGGTGGAAGCTGGGGTGCTGGAGGACAGGGAGAGGTTGGATGGGGGGAGGGTCAAAGAAATTACTAGGGAGGACTGAGCTAGGTCAGTGGCGGTGTTGAGCCAGTTGGCTATGGTGGCAGGCTCGGGGTGGTGGTAGTGCCATTTTTAGTGAGCTGGGATGGGGCGGGGGGGTGAGCTTTTCCGTGGAAGTTGTATTGTTATCCCAGAAGTCTGGGCTGAGGCCCAGGAGGAGGTGAAGGGTGGCCTGGTAGTGGGCCTTGTCAGGCTTTCCTGATGGCCCGAGCATATTCCGGGCTGCATTGTCAGCCTGCCTATCAGACAGACGACCCGTTTCAGTGGCAAGGTGCCAGAGGTTATCGATTTCTTAGTAATTGTAGAGAGGGCAGGGCTAACCCAGGGTGCATTCTGTTTTGGACCGGATTTTGGTGAAGGGCACAAGAGATCTGAGGCCATGTTGAAGGTGTGAGTGAAGGCGAGGGCAGTGTCAATGTCGGTTGCTAGCAGAAGGGGGACCAGTTTATCTGGGTGAGGGAATACTTTAAGTTTTCAGCCCACCAGGGCAGAGGCACCTGCCCAGGAGGGTGAGGTCTGGGCTTTGGGTTTGGGATTGGGGACTGCCCAATGAAATAGAATAGAGAGTGGTCACTTAGGGTCTGGGAGGACCTGGATGTTTTGGATTTTGTCATGTCGGTTAGTTATAATAACATCCAGAAGGGTGCTGGTACCTCTCTTAGGGTTTATTCTCGTGGGCTGGGTGATGAGTTGTGTCAGGTCTTGGGCGGCAAATGAGTCTCTGATCATGGATGAGGGAGGTGCTGAGCCAATTTGCATTGAGGTCCCTACTGAGGATTTGTTCTGACTTATGGTGGAAGGGTGGCGAGGTAGTCAGTTAAAAGATACCAGGCGGGTGCTGGTTCTTTGGGGAATGTATGCTGTGGTGAGATAGAGGGCTCCTAGAGGGTCTGGGGTGAGTTTGAGGTAAGAGCCTGGGCCCCATTTACAGGGCAGGGGTGGGGAGTACGTGTCCAAGATTGTGTCCCTAGTGTGGAGATTGCTGAGCCTCCCCTCGTTTGCCTACTCAGTCCTCCCGGTATAAGGTATAGCCTGGGAGGAAACAAATGAGATGGGGTGGATTTGGACAGCCAGATTTCAACCAGGGCTATGATGTCTGGTTGATGAGCAAGCTGCTCAGCACATTGTAGGGCGTCAAATTTTTCAGCAGGCTGCATATGTTCATGGAGCTACTTGAAAACCAGTGGGCTGGGAGGGTGGGTTGGAGGGCAGGGCCTGGGTTGGGATGTATGTTCCCTGTTGGGAGTAGAAGGAGGAGAACTGCTCTGGTCAGAGGGTGGCAGATGGAGATTTCCCGGGGGCGATGAGGATGAGGAAGGGGTTTTGTAGCACAGGGGTGGTAGGGCAGCACAGGCAGAGAAGGCTTGTGATCAGAGCGCAAGGGAGGCGAGGAGGTAATGTCTGGATGGGGGTGAGGGTGGAGAAGGCAATGGGTGTGGAGGAGGAGGAGGGAGGAGGAGTGGTAAGGAGGAAGGGAAGACAGGAGGTGGGTAGAACACTGGAGTAGTGAGGCCGAGGTTAATAGGGGCAATAGGGTTGGTGGAAGGCAAAGAAGGAGGAGGAGAAGAGGCTGGTGACAGGGTGCACATGCATAGTTGGTAAGGGTGGGTGAGCTGAAGTGAAGAAAGTGGGGTACTAGGATGATGGGGGAGATAGTAGTGAGAGGCCACCTCTAAGCCTGAGTTGCCGCTATGGTATAGTGGTAGGGCTGGTAACTGAGGTGCACAGGGTACTAGATTCAAGTCTTGCCCAGGGTAGTAAGAAGGAGCCCAGCCAGTGGCTGTAGCAGCAGGGGTTGGGTTCAGGGTCTGCCAAACACTCAGATAACACTTTAGCAGTGTCAGAGGGTTAGAGTGTTTTTAGCGTTTTAAATCCTGCAGAATAATGAACAGGTGTGCTAGCTGAGTGGTGGAACTGTTGACTTTTACGGTGAGGGTGCAGGGTGCAAAGGCTGCAAGACAGAAGTGGTAAACTTATATTTTGGCATGTGGGGGGGGGTAAGAGACTAAAAGGCATAGAAAGTAGAAATAAAATAGGTAGACAATGTGGTCCAGAGGTAGGGCTGCTGACTCTGACTGCAAGGGTACTGGGTTTGAGCACAGCATAGGGACAGAGTGCAGAAAGTTTTTTTAAATTCAGAAAAGGAGGGAGGAAGGGTTAAGAGTTTGAAAGTAGAGGAAATTGTTGACCTGGTTCATTGGCTTAGTGGTTAGTCAGTAGACTTTGGACCAAAGGGTATCAGGTTTGATGCAGGTAGGTGCTT
This sequence comes from Neoceratodus forsteri, assembly GCA_016271365.2. Classification (NCBI taxonomy): domain Eukaryota; kingdom Metazoa; phylum Chordata; order Ceratodontiformes; family Ceratodontidae; genus Neoceratodus; species Neoceratodus forsteri. The sequence continues at coordinate 50,795,085 of CM057458.1, forward strand.
AGTGGTAGGCTGATGGGAGGAGAGAGGAAAGTAGGTGGTAGAAATGATTTAAAGAGAACTGCAGTGACCTCTAGTGGGTGGATTTTCAACAGTAGCTAGGAGGTAGAGAGTTGAAAGTGAGCTAGAGTGGAGGTGCAGCAACCCCAGTGGTTGGTGTCTATAAGCTGCAAATGGAAAAGTGGACACTAAAAGAAGGGTAGGACATGTGACCTGCCAGCAGCAATAAATGAATGCTGACTTGGGGAAGTGCCTCACAACAGTCAGGCTGTAGTGCAGGACACTTTACCTCTACCAGGCTCTGGCAATCCCCGAATTCAGTCTCCGCTGCTGGGCTGAGTTCTAAAGCTGGTGCTTCCTCTGAAGCTCTCCTGCTAAAATTGGCTGTAGGTGTTTTGCCCTGAGGGCTTATGAAAAGGCCATTTGCAAAAGGTTTCTGGTTCCCTTATACATCTTTCAGATGGACCAGATAGATTTCCTAGACTTTGGAGGTAGAGATCAGTTTCTCTATCTTCTCCCAAAAAGAACGGAACCCTGGAAGGAAAGGTCCAGGATCCCAGATGGCAGATCCTGGGAGAAACCTGAGACTCTGAGCCAGCCATGATGTCTAAGTCAAACACCGGACCCTGCTGCACTAGAGCCATACTAACACAGGCACACCTAATGCATAGGCTCCACCTCCTCTGGATATAATGGACAAAAACTGTGCTCAGATGTGTCCGTTATAACAGGCTTGCATTGTATATCCAGAATCTATATACATTCAAACATACTCAGCACTTAAAATTAACGTAGGATCTTGTAGTCTGAATGTGTGGCGGTAAGGAGTTCCAGTTTTTTGAGACCCTGCGACCAAAGGCTTTTGGACCCATAGCTACCTTAACCTTTAAAGGAGAACTATTGGCAATGGAAAGGCCCCGACTGCTGCACAGATGGGGCTTCACGCTCTGTCCCCCACCCGCGGTCACCATAATAAACATGTGGTTTATTTACAGTAATGCTCATAAAATCCTTAGACTCCCTGGTGGCCCCATTTTTTTTTTTTTGCTTGTTTGTTTTTAGCTCCTGTTGCCCCTATCTGCCACTCCGGGCTAATTGCCAGGGCGCTGTCTCCCCAGCTCCGATGCCAATCCCTGACCCCACATCACAGCCACCTTAGGGTAACCCGACATAACCCTTTGTCGGGTGGGTCCTCCTTTTCCGAGGAGGAAGGTCCTGGCGGCCAGCGGCATTGGCCCTGGTTGCTGCTGTGGTCATGTCAGCTTCTCAGAGGTCTGGGAAGGCACTGGTCCAGGCGGCCGTCATCTGGCAGTGTGGAGGCGCCATTTTTCTGTGTTTTTCCTCCTGTGGTTCCCTGTGCGTTGCATCTGTACTTCTCCTGGCTTCCACCAGAGGTCGCTACAGAGTGATGAGTCTCCCTAGCCCGTCCCAGGAGAGGAGAGCAAGATGCTTGATTCTTCTCCTGCCAGCGCCAGAGTCCGTTCCCAAACCCAGGTCGCTGGTGTGGTTCGAGGTAAGGCACCAGCACCTCAACCCTCTCTGCCACCGGACTGTCCGGCTCCGACATTTTTAAATATGGCGCCTCGGAACCACCTCAGTCTCGCTGGAACTGTCACGAGATTGTGACGTTTCATTACCCTACCATTAATACAGTCCCTGTGTTCGGAAAAATACCCGGGTCTGTATCTTCACTACCTGGTGCTATTTTCACAGAATTTGACTAAATCTCCATGGGTATGGCAGGCATACCCATGGGATTAAGTCAGATTCCGTGAAAATAGCACCGGGTATTGAAGTTACAGACCTGCTTATTTTTCCGTACATAAGGACTGTATTAATGCTAGGGTAATGAAACATCACAATCTCACAATGTTTCCAGCGAGATCGCAGTGATTCCGAGGCACCATATTTAACAATGTCTGGGCCACCAGGGGATTCTCAGGATTTTAATTGCGATACGGTAAATAAACCAGATGTCTATTATGGTGACCGCAGGGGGGACAGGAGCAGTGAAGCCCCTATCTATTCAGCGGTTGGGGCTTCTCTGTTGCCGTAGAACTCTTTAAAACATTAAGCGGGTCAGTGTCCGTGGAGCGAAGAATTTGGATTCTAGAGTGCCTTCATGGTGATTTGCATATGTCACCCATGATACCATGCAGTAGAAGAGATGTGCAATGTGGTGTTTTTAAATATTTTAAGCGTGAAGTAGATAATCAAAGACATGTCCATTTTGCATTATAAGGAAACGGGATCTGAAAGGTGACTTGAAACCTGACCCTTGAGGTCCACGTTGTCAGCGTGCTTGTTGCTTAAAGGAAAACTACACCCAAAACTTGAAAAATATATGTTGTGCAGAGTGTTTTAATTTGTATGTGAAGTTCTAGTGTTTCCTTCCTCCGACTGGTATTAGGAGTTTTTCCAAATTAGCCTGCTAGCTTTATGCTAGTTTTGACCCTGGGATCTTCATCCCTGATAGCTTAATTGTATTTCTTGTTCCCACAGTGCATCTTGTCTCATGTGACTGTGATGTAAAGAGACCCAACATTCAGCACACACATGCCAAACAAACTAAATATCTTGGAAGCTTTACAAGCTGCACAAAATTACCAGCAGCAAAGTTTTCAGGACAGTAAACCTTTAGGAGGAGGGTGGTCACCAAACTGAATTCTACAGATTTTAAAATATAGCCATCTCTGTTGTTGTGAACTGATTGTAATGCAGTGCTTTCTGCTGGATTTATAGGCTCTGCTACATCACCATCACATGAAACAAGGTGCATTGTAGGACAAAGAAATACAATAAAGCTATTTGATATGGAGATCTCCAGGGGTCGTAAAACTATCCTAAAGCTAGCAGGCTAATTTAGGAAAAACTTCTAATACCAGTCAGAGGGAAGGAAACACTAGAACTTCACATACAAATTAAAACACTGCACAACATATATTTTTCAAGTTTTGGGTGTAGTTTTCCTTTAACCTTGAATCCCTCCATGGTGATTTGTAAGCAGGACTTGCATTACCACTACAGAAGTGGGTATCAGTTGGACACATGCTGAATGCATCTAAAGTTGGGGTTCAGTCTGGAAATTCTGGGGGTCAGAAATCTGCTGGGATCTGCACATCACCATGCACTTTTGTTGCTCATTGTGGCAGGGTGCGTCCCTGCCACTGTAGTAGGACCCCTTGAGTATATTAGGTTGCAACCTCTCTATATATATATATTCTTATCTAATAAAGCTATCCCTTTCTTTCCGTCTGGAGGCAGGCCACCTCCAGACAACCCTCTGTGCTGCTCTTCAAACTTTCTTTTCTCTTCCTTCCAAGGATCCGTATGTATGGCAGTCAACTTCCAATGACCTCGAGCTCCCAGACAGAATGGGACCATAAAATACAATGGTTATAGCTTTAGGTCTATAGAATGGCTGGCTGCTTTAGCTAGAATGAAAGATATGTACTGTATACAGTAAAGCACCCTAATCAAAAGGGATATAGTGGCTGTTTAGTGTGTAGGCAGAGAAAGACCTACATGACTAGGCTGTACAATAACATTTATTGCAAAGCGGCAAACCTCTTTCATTTTCTGTAACCCTGTTGCTGCTATGGAAATGTTAGAACCTGTACTGAATGCTGCAGTTTATCTATTGAATACATTAAACTGTCAAACTGTAGTTGCATAGGTAGAAATTAGAAGGAACCCTGTTGAAAGTCATGCCATATACCTCATATTAAGAAGCTAGTGAAAACCTAGAGACTAGACTACTGAAGGGGGTAAAGAAAACACAAACCTCTGGGCCACATAAAATGCTTTGTAACATGGCACAAAAAAGACAACCCAAATGAAGCAGTCAGATAGGTGGAAAGACGACAGGTGGTACAACAGAAACCATGGATTAATACCATGGTAGATCACGGTTGGGAGCGGGGGCGCGCAAAAAGAATTAAACCACGGTTGGAAAGCTGGAGGAGCCGAACAGCGGTGGTGCAGATTAGAACAGTGAGCACGAAACGCTGAGCTGGGTCGCCCTCTAGTGGCAAGCGGCAATGAGTTGCAGAGAAGGGACAGGCTGGGACACACAGAGCAATTAAAGAGCAGCACAGCAAGTGGCTGCAGTGAGACAAATACATGTAGGACATATGAGAGAGAGAGCAGTGTGTCTTACTGCAGCAGTCGGCAGAACCGCAGACAATGACAGCGGAAGTGCGCAGACCGGCAGCACCAGGTCCGTGCAGTTGCCAAACCACTGTGACTTGCATCGCAACTGTGTCCATGTGGTAACTCCTCCGTGTCGATCGGAACATGGAAATGGACAGCAATACCCAGAGTGCAGCAGCAAACACCAGTGAACTGTGCGAGTATCAGGCTGAAACGAACACGGAGAGACACACAGAAAGGTAAGTGGGAACACTGACGAATGTGACAGTCCGGGCTGCATATCTACCGCGGGTGTATTGTAGGAGCTGAGAACCACATCAGTACATTAATAGATAGGAAATTGTGAACGTGCACGCGCCCTTTGTCAACTGAGCAGAACATCATAGAGAGAGTAGTGAGACAGTAAACTGCTATTTTGAGATGTCTATCTCAGTCATAACAGTACTATGTAATAGTAATCATAAACAGTAACCTAGCACAGTTCTAGCCCATAGTACAAAGGATTAACCCACTCGAAAGCATGGGTCTACTGTGGAGATTAATCCATGGTTGGTTGGTTGGACCCACTGGGCCTTGACCTTGCTCCAGCCCCTACCATGGATTAATCCACAGTAGACCCATGCTGCGTGTTAATCTTACTAACAAAATGTACTTCTTGAAGGAGAAGAAATTAATTATCTGTTCTTACCTGAAATGGGAAATAATGAAATACAGTCTATAGGAAACAGTGGCCCTTGTGGCCCCTTTTATTCTAAGTTGTCTGTCATTCAAGCCTCAGTGGAAAATTTTCCACCATTAAAAAGGGAAAATCTGTCTGGGAAAGTACCTTATATTATTTAAAGCTACTCATTATAAAGGGTAACTAAGTCCTTTTAGTCTGTTTGTTTAAAGGAAGGGCCATGCTGATGCTTGGTCACCTGACCCATGTAGTCAGGTATAAATAGTACTGCCTGATCAAACAGATACCAACATAACATACTAAAAGCCAGCAGAATAGGCCTCTTGGTCTGTCATGTCTGCTCAGTTGCCAGCCTTCTACTGGGTGCTCACTTCTTGCCCCCCCCGGCCAGATGGTCTTCCTTGGCTTCAGTTTCTTCCTGTGCCTGTCCCACCCCTTTTTGAATGCCTCCGCTGTGTCATCCTCCACCAGACTCCTGGGCAGTGCATTCCATTGCTCCACCACCCTGTCAGTGAAGTAGTGTCTCTTACGCTCCCCGATGTATTTTCCCCCCTCCAATTTCCATTTATGCCCCCAGTTGTCCCCCCTTCTTTAGCTTGAACCCCTCCTTGACTCTGCCCTTATTTATTTATTTATTTTACATATTTGAAGACCTCTGTCATCCCCGTCTCTCTTCCAGTGTGTACAGCCTGAGCTCTTCCAGCCTCTCCTCATAGGTCCTCTCCCCCAAATTCCCTGAATCATTCTGGTCCTCCTCCTCTGGACCCTGTCCAGCAGCGCTATTCCTTCTTAAGGTGGGGCCTCCAGAATTGCACATAGTACTCGAGATGCTGCCTGACCAAGGCATTATACAGAGGGAGGATCACCTCCTCCTCCTGGAGGTAATCCCACTGGCTATGCAGTCCAGTATCCTGTTTGCTTTTACTGCGATTCTTCAACAGTTTTCAGTGTTATTCATTTTGGCGCCCACCACCCCAAGATCCCTCTTGCCTAGTGTGGCTTGCAGTGTGACCCCCTCCCCCCAGGTGTATACATGGCCTGGATTTCTGACCCCCAGATGCAGCACCCTACATTTCCTGGCATTAAATTTCAGACGCCATCTTCTTGACCACCTCTCCAGGGTATCCAGGTCCCCCTGGATTGCCTCTCTTCCTTCCTCTCCGTCCGCCAGAGCTCCCAGTTTTGAGTTGTCCGCAAAGAGACTCGGCCTACTCCTAACCTTGTGTCCGAGACATAGGCATTGAACAGGAGTGGCCCCAGTACCAAACCCTGGGGGGAACCCCGCTGATGACCCTTCTGGGGGAGGATACTATCCCACCAACCACCACCTCTATATCGCCCTGTAAGCTAATTTTCCACCCACCTGAGTAACTGCCCCCACCCTCATCCCTCAACTTTGTTAGCAGGCCATTGTAGTAATCAATCGAACGCCTTGCTATAATCCAGGTATAGAACATCTACCGGCCTGTGTCTGTTCAGGGCCCCCGTCATCCAGTCCTAAAACTCCACAAGGTTGGTCTGGCACGATCTCCCCGGGACAAAACCATACTGCTTGTCATCCAGGTGCCCTAACCTTTCCAGCTGCCTCCAAAGCCTCTCCTTGATAATGCCCTCCCATTACTCTACATACCACAGACGTTAAGCTGACAGGCCTATAATTCCCCATCTCATCCCTAGACCTCCCCTTTGTGGATGGGCACCACATGAGCCACCCTCCAGTTTTGAGGCACCCATCCTGCCTGCAGCGAGATGTTTAAAGAGTGCAGCCAGTGGAGCTGCCAGCACATCCGCCAGTTCCTTCATAACCCTCGGATGCAGCCCATCTGGCCCCAGTGCCTTATCAGTCTTCAGTGTCTGAAGGGCCTCCCTCACCCTATCCACTGGGATTTCTCCTTCCTCTCCCACCCCCACGTGCAACCACCCCCCCTCCTTCTAGGTTTGGACCAGCCTCTACCCTAGCCTCTTTCAGTCCTCCAGACTCCATCTGGCCTCCCGATTTTTGTGGGCTTCCCTTCCCTCCCGTCAGGATAGAAGGGTCTCCTGCCTCCCTCAGTAAAGATTGAGGCAAAGTACTCATTAGCACCTCTGCTTGCTCCCCTGTTTCCTGAGCCCATTCCTCCTCAGTCTTAATTTTACTGTTCTGTGCCTCTCTTTTCTCCTCTCTTATGTAGCTATAGAACCCTTTCTCTCTCTCTCCGGATATCTCTAGCCAGGTATTGCTCCATCCTCGCCTTGGCTTCCCTCACCACTCTGGTGACCCTCCTAGCCATTTGGTCCTAGTCCACCTGCCCGTATCCCCAGGGTATACCCGTTTGACCTCTTCTAACATCTTATGGTTCCTGCCCCACCTTACCTCCCCAACCCTCCCCCACACACACACCTTCCAGCTGCCTTCTGATCCCCTCGGCCTCCTTCCTAAGACCTGCCAGCTGGAAGCACACTGGGCATTCTCCCAACCTCCATGCCCACTCCAGTATTATAGCCGCCCACCTAGTACACCCAATCACCCTACCAAAGATGCCTGCTCTTGTGAGATGTTAGATAGGGTCAGTGCCTTCTGACTGAGGTGTAGGTAAAGGATTAGGAGAGTCCTGTGCTGCACTAAGGAGAAAACTGTCAGAAGTATTTTCTTTTCTGAATTGTTCTGATTGTTCCGTTTTTACTTTCTATGGTGCAAAATAAACATCACACTTCGAAAAAGTGGGTTGCACCAAAAATCTTGTTTGTGTCCATCTGTATTTCCCACACCTTTACGCTCATGCTGTAGCTAATGGGCTTTCAATATACGGGGTCAGAGCTGAAGCATAGTTTTTACTTTGTACTTCAGAATCCGATTAGTGAACTTCAGTATAGATCATGGGACTGTTGTGATTCTCCCAACCAAAGTCCAGAGAAAAGAGGTAACTACTGTCTGTAATTTTATGGGGACACTAGAAGGGCCCCTTTATGGATATGAGTGATGCCTGTTAGGGCACCAGAATTGATCACTTTCAGTTCGCAGTTTTCTTGTCCTAAGAACAGGCTAGGCTACACTCATGTTCATAAGAGGCCTTCCTTGCATCCCTGTGAAGTTACAGTAGAGAGTTAACTCAGGCTGTATGCATGGTTTCCCCTGGGATTCCTTGCATTAGGAGTGTATGTGCAGTATTTTACTTTTAATCCCAGTGTGTTTTTGACGAACCCTTGCTCAGCGGTTTTGAGATTCATAGCATGGTCAGGGATGTCACAGAAAAGCTGGGTTGTATTTTCTACGATGGTTTCTTGTACTGATCCGATGTTTGCGAATCTGGACCATATTCGTTTAACCTTGATCACAAAAGGCTCTCTTGGTTGCTTTGCCCATTAGGTGGTTGAAGAATATACTGGAAGATATCAAGTCCCCCTGCCGCAGCTTCAGGTGCTCCAGACTGCCCTCTGCTGTTTTACCGAGGCCTGTACTTCTTACCCTGCAGAATATGAGCCTGTGCAGTATGTTTTGAGTAGCCTAGCTTTGAGTATGTTTTCCCCTTGTATTGATTAAATATGGTTGCCATCTGGATGCATGGCCAGGGGCTTGCATGTTGTTATCAATTCTTCTCCATGTTGGAAAGCATTTCAGCCAATGGGATTTACTGTTTACTTAGTCACGAAGACATCCTTATTTCGTGATGTGTATCTCACGTACTAAGTGTTGAGTAACCATGAAAATGTTCAAAATGTATGACTAAAAACATTATGAAAGTGCATTGGAAAATCCATTACCATGATTGGTCAAAACACATCACATCACATGACCATACATTGAAGCATGGTCCGTGTTGGAACTTGTTTCTATAGTGGGGAGGAGCCTTTAATACAATTTATATGCACAATAAGACAGTCTGGGTGTGTATTAACAGTATTCGATGCACTTCCCAGGGCATACAGAGTGTGGATTGAATAGAGAATAATGCCTGTGCAGGTGTGTGTTATGAGGATTTATGCAATGTGTCAGCATAAACTGAGTGTGATAAATCTGTTAATCTGAGTCGCTGTGTACATGAATTTATATACATAGTTACTGCGTCACACTCCATTTATATACAGAGTTTCTGTGTCATTAGTAAGCCCCCACACCAGCTGGTCGGCACTACATTCCACAACTTTCACTTTTGAGAAACAAACATTACTCCTCCAGCTGCCTTGATTCTTGAGAACAAACCATGCTTCCCAACAAATGAGTAAAGGTTTTTTTTTTTTTTTTTAAATCAATACTAGATTAGTACTAGTATACAATTCAACAGTGTTCGGATCCACTTTTTCTCAGGTCCACTGCCCCACACCCTTCCGTCGCTCACCCGCTTGCTCCTCTCTTCCTCTGCCATGCGCTCTCTTTCTGACCGAGAAGCTCTGCCCACAGCTGCTGATAGCATTGGCTCCACTTGCGATATCCAGCACTCCACCAAATCACTTGTAGCTACAACACCAGCAAAGAAATTTAAGGGGGCAAAACCCAGAAGAGCAAATGCACTTGGGCCCTCAGCAGAAAAGCCGACCTCCGTTTTCCGTGGTAAACTTGGCTGCCATGTTGGCCGAGATTTTTCAAAATGGCCATTGCAATCAATAAGTGCTCACATTGCAGCATAAGCGCAATGTCATCACGCTGCCTCCATGGTAATAGCGCTTGCAAGAAGTCCAGCTTCTTGTTAAAAAATAAACCTTAGCACTTACAAAAAGGAACAAAAATGGAACGCAAAAAAAAAAAAAATACAGTATCACACATGATCATCCCCTAATGCGCAAATTAGATATGTGGGGGGTGACACTGTGGTAACTCGTTTTATCTGGCATGGCTTCACCAAGGGAAGGTCCTGTCAAACTAACCTGATAGTTTTTCGATGGGGTGGCACAGATAGTGGATCAGGGAGGAGCAGTGGACGTGGCCTATCTGGATTTCAATAAGGCCTTCGGCACCGTTCCGCATGGTAGAATGGTACATAAGCTGGACAGACTAGGGTGGACAACAGGATCACCAGGTGGGTGGAAAACTGGTTGAAGGGAAGGAGTCAGATGGTGGTAAATGGGACACATTCCAGGGAATGGGTGGTGACCAGTGGGGTGCCACAGGAGTCAGTACTAGGACCAATACTCTTTAACATCTATGTTAGTGACCTAGCGGAGGGTCTGGAGGGATGGGTGTGCCTGCTAGCAGACGATACAAAGGTCTGCAGTAGGGTAGATTCACCTAGTGGGGTGCAAGCTATGAGGCGGGACCTGGAGAGGCTGGAGAGGTGGTCTGACACCTGGAAATTGAAGTTTAATACACAAAAGTGCTTGCTGATGCACCTGGGGAGGAAGAATAGGAGAGAAACTTACTCCCTTGGGGGGTTGGTGATTAAGGAGAAAGAAACAGAAAGGGACCTGGGGATTATGGTATCGCGTGACCTCAAGGTGGGCAGCCAGTGTAGCAGGGCGGTGGGAAAGGCAAATGGAATGTTGGCCTGCATTGTGAGGGGTTTTAATAACAGGAAGAGGGAGGTTCTAATGCCATTATACAGAACCATGGTTAGGCTGCATCTGGAGTATGGGGTGCAGTTCTGGAGGCCTCACCTATGAAGAGATATTGAGCTGATGGAGAGGGTGCAGAGAAGGCCAACCTCACTTATGGGGAAGTGGGAAAAGGCAAACATGCCACCAAGAGAACTGTTGCTAGATGGATTGTGTCTTGTATACAATTCTGCTATGAGAAACTAGGAAAGATCCCACCCTCAGGCCTGAGGGCTCACTCTACAAGAGGTACAGCTGCTTCCCTGGCTGCTGCCAGGGATATCCCTCTCTTAGAAATTTGTCAAGCAGTCACCTAGAAAACAGTCCTTACCTTTACCAAGCATTACTCTCTGGATATCCAGGTTAGGAGTGATGCTCGGTTTGGCACAGCAGTACTTCAGAGCCTATTCCCAAAGTAGGTTCTGTCCCTCCTCCATGGAGGTACTGCGTGGTAGTCTGCAATAGTCAGAATACAGCAAGACTTCATGTTGTTTGAAGAAAAAATTACTCACCTCAGTAATTATGTTTCTTCTAATGGAGTCTTGCTGTATTCTGACCTCCTCCTGCCTCCCCTCTCAGAACCTGTTTTTGGGAAGTGGGTGGGCAGGTGCAGTGTTGCACCCTAGAGGTGCCTATTACACACCTTCCCTTTATTTGTTGGGGTGCTTTTTGTTATTGTTGTTGCCCCTTTATGGGGTTGGTTTTGGGTTTTCCTACTTGAATCTTTTTCGGGAATCCAAAACTCCTTGTTGCCAATTGGCTAGTAAAATTTTTTTTACAATTTTCAAATAGGAGGGTTAGTGAGTTGTTGCTAGTAAGAATCTGATGGTTTAGATTCAAAGGGAAACAGACAGAGACCTCAACCGAGCTCGAGCTCAGCATTCTATGCCATGCATAGAAAAGTTAACCCTTTGTTCTCTGGGGCAGTTCAAAGGCTGGAGCTAACTGCAATAGTCAGAATACAGCAAGATCCCATTAGAAGAAACATAATTACTGAGGTGAGTATTTATTTTCATTTTGTGTGCTGATTTGATTCACCAGGAAAGTAGACTGGATCAGAGACCAGTTTTCAACCACGCCTGGAGGGGGGAGGGTAACAGTAGGTATACAATTCAAGGTTACAAATTAAATAACATCAAAGCAAAATAAAACAAAAGTATATATAAAGAAATACCAATATTTACATAATCACAACTGTAAACAGATGAGCAGATGAACGTGGATCTTGGTACAGTGCTATGGTATTTGCCATCAGAAACTTGTGACAGTACCATCCTAATGTATCCAGAGTATGAATCTAATATTTACATTCAACAGGTAACCTCAGTGGAAGAGATCTATAAAAATTATGAGTGGTGGCCATCTTTCTTGACGCAAGTCTTCAATTAAAAATCAGCAGTAAAAACTGTTAATAGCTGAGAACTAAAAATACACAGAGCATGAATCTTAGGGTGTCAGAAATACATTTTTGCAAACTACATGATGACATTGTTTGCTAGCAAACACTTCTCTAAGTCTGGTGTGAAAACCTGCTTGACTCTATTGCAGACTTCATTACTTGACTCATGTAAGGCATCCTGGAGTTCTGTGATGTTTTGGTGCTAAAGACTGCAGTGGTTATACTGTATTAGTAAGTGCTGTGGCTGTCCTCTGCAGTCCCTATGTTCTTATTTTATTATGCCGGCCATGGAACTTTCAAGGCATAGCAAGTGCTGTGCTGTTTTTAGTAGTTTAAACTGTATCTGAGATAGAAAAAAAGTGCTTTTAGAGATTACAGGGACTTTACATGACACGTAACAGAACTGAATGAGAGTATAGCTTCCGTTGGCTTGTGCAGGTATGCATCAACTCCCATGATGCCTTGCATGAGTGAGGTCATGATCGTTGCAGGAGAAACAAACCTGTTTTCACACCAAGGCAAAACAGAATGAAACGACCCATTTACATTTAAATTGGGATGAAATTAGGGATGTAAAGAAGGACTCATTGTTCATGCCTACAAACTACACAGGTATACAGAAAATAAGTTGAGACTTTGAGAACAGTCTGAACTTAGACCCGTGACCCAAGTGTAGAGCTGGTCCCAGTTTGCACTTTATGTACAAAAACATTTTTTTCTTACTGTTTACTACAGAGTATTAGACTGATCCTGCTGATTCCGAAGCTGACACTTGTTGTAACTAGAAATCCCAGAATCCTCTGCAACTGACATCAGAGCTGGCCCGCAGCAGTTGGACACTCAGTAGCTTGCAGGGCACATTAAAGAGTTTTGATAAGCTCTGCTCTTTTGTTTCCATGTCTGGACGATTGACTCATAGTAGGTCAGTCTCCAGACCAAGTCAAGTCAGACCTGCACGCGACTCAGCAAGTGCTCACTTCTCTGGGTTTCCTTCTCAACCTCCCCAAATCCGTTCACGAACCAGTTCAGCTCCTTACCTTTATATGGGCAGAGCTGGATACTGTCAAAGCAAGAGCCTTTCTTCCCCTGGAAAGGGCAAGGGTCCTCTCAATGCTAAGCAAGGCAATGAGCAGGGCCATCCTTGACTCCCACAAGGGGCTGACCTGGGCAGCTAGTCAGAGTACCTGCTAGGGACAGGGCAGTGCTGGATCTGGTGCTTGCAAACAGGGACAGCAGTGCAGACGTTAAGTGGGCAGTCTCCTTGGTACCAGTGATCACCACACAGTGTGGTTTTGACATAAAGCTGGGAAGCTGGCCCGTGGGGGAAGACTGTAGCACTGTGCCTGACCTGCTGCCACACTGGCTACTCTGGTTTGGGAAGGACTCTTATTGCTAGGTGTTGGCCAGGGAGAAGAGGATTGAGCATCTGACAGATGTATGGTGCACTTGTGCCTCTGTTTGCATGCACATCTACGTCATCGCATACTGCTAGTGTGGGGGGTGCCACTGGACCAGAAAATAGAAAAGCCTGGCAAGCCAGAGTATGATACGCAACCCATCGCCCGACCCTTGCTGTTGCCTGGGATGCCTCCTGTCTGGATTGTGCTCTGGGAAGGATGTATCTCCCCTTCCTGACCGTGACATTTGGCGGGGGGGGGCAGATCTGTAGGGGAACCTAGAGGTAGGCCCCGGAGGAGGCAGACATTAGTCAGGTGTTGGTAGGAGCAGATGGACGCCAACAACAGAGCAGTTAAAAACGGCTTGGTAGAGGGGGAAGAAAAAGGAACAGATGCAAACTTCATGAGGAGCAGGGTCCTGGACTTTAGGAGGATGCATTTTAAAGAAATGGGATAATGCCTCAGAAACTGGGTGGATTGATAGAGGTGGACAGAGGCACAATGGAGCAAAATAAGGAGGACATAATTAAAGCAACCAACCTTTACATGAAGGAAGTGAGTAAAAGCAGAAGGAAAAAGTGACCACCATGGAAACGTGAATTTGTCGGCAGAAAAGGACCTCTTGACCTACTCTTCACATATCTTAACTGCTGTCCAGCAACCGACCCTCCTTCCTGCCTATCTACTAATATTCCCATTTGTCTGCTGGCTTCTTGTATGTCTGTCCCATGCATGCTTGAAGCTATGGTTCTCTAAGAAAGTGGCCATGGTGGTGAGGGGGGAAAAAAGGGTGGCATTCAGGAGATATAGGGAGGAGGACAGGGAGGTATACCACGTAAAACAGAGGGAAGCAGGAAAGTTAGTGAGGGGAGCAAAGGTTCTGACAGAGGATAAGATGACCGAAGGGGTTGCTGAAGGGGATATAACTTTCTTCAGATACGTTGGGGAAAGCAAGAGTTGGTGAGGATTAGAAGGGTAGAAGTTAGAGATTAAAATAATCTGGCCCTCCTCCTCTAAACAACTACCAGATGACTTCGTGGCCAAACCTGGACAGTCAGGGAATTAAAAAACAAAAAAAAAAAAAAAAAACTTCCCTTTAACAACTTGACAAATCCCAAGCCCTACCTGGCTTGTTCGGGAAGTAAAAAAAAAACCAAAAAAACTGTCTCCCTCCCTAAAAATACCTGACCAGTTCGATGCCAACTTTGCCTATGTGGGAATAAAAAACAAAATCTGTCCCTCTCCAAACTACATATGAACATACAAAGAAACCAGCAGAAGGCCATTTGGTCTATCTAGTCTGCTCATATTGCAGGGTCCACAGCTTGAGCTACTGTCCCTGCCCATCCTCCCTACCCATGATCCTTACCTTCCCCCTATGCCTATCCCAGGCTCTCATGAAACTGCCCTCTGTCTTCCAGACTACTTCTTCTGGCAGCGCATTGCAAGTGTCCACCACACACTCTGTGAAGAAGTGCTTCAAACAACATGAAGTCTTGCTGTATTCTGACAATCTGCAGTTAGCTCCAGCCTTTGAACGGCCCCGGAGTGTAGAGGGTTAATTTTCTATGCAGTGCATAGAATGTTGAGCTTGAGCTCGGTTGAGGTCTCTATCTGCAGCACTTTGAAACCCAACCGTCAGATTCTTTATTCAGCCTCTCTGAACAGTTGCTCCAGAGATTTCTCCTTCTGCTCTGTTCAAAGTCTGTTAAAGTGTCAGTTTTTCCGCTCAACTTCTGTAGTATTATGGTTCAGGGCTCTGTCTGTGGTACAATAAGTACTTTAGGTAGTAGTTCTGGGTTATTTGTTTCAATTGTAAAACTTTTCTCAATTGGTTCGACTGAACCGATCCAACATATTTGAACTCTGTGTGTTTTCCTTTAGTGTGTGGTTACTGCTCTTATCGGTTTTAAAAAAATGTGTTATAACGTTTTTTCCAAATACCTGTAACACTGTTAGAAACCGATAAAGGAGTCTTGCCTGGTGGTTGCTGAAAAAAGGGTAAGTTTGGTTAGGTTGGCTATGTCTGAGAAACCCAAGAAAAAAAACCGGGCCCACTGGGTTTCAACACTGCAGTGAGTGTGGGGAGGTCTTTTCTAAGGCCGATCATCACACCTCCTGTGTTTATTTTCTGGGGTTTGACCACCTCAATACAGACTGCCAAATATGTAAAAACTTTCCTAAGTCTACCCTGGAAAAAAGATTAGATAGACTTAGGGAAAAGGAGGCCGAGAAGTCCGCTGACCCGGATGGCCAGCCCGGTTCGGTTCCGACCGAACCGAAGGGGTGCCCTCTGACCAGGGTGATACTTCTTCGGGCAAGAGGAGAGACGATCCTGAGGGATTGGTTCCTATAAAAAGGAAGCGTAAAGAAAATTCAGCCAGTTCGGATCCGAAGGTTCATGTTCCGACCGCTGATGAGATTGCATGAGCGATTCGGATTGTTGAATCGCTTTGCCCAGTTCCTTCCGTCCGACTTGTTAGCTAGGCGCTTTGGTTCGGTAGGTTACTCGGTTCAGGATTACGCCCCTGAAGATTTTTATGAACGGAATTTGAGGAGGAGGGAGATTATGAGCAAGATGATGATTATGATGGAGCAGAAAGTCTGAATGTGCCCATTGAACCAGACATCTCCCAGACAGACCTTCTGGTGTTTTCCTCCTAGGCTCTGAGTCCCTTCCCCAGTATCTGTTCTACAGAAAAGTGGCTGAACCCCTCCAGCTCCCTATGGAGGAGGCTACAGAGGATCAAGAGGAGCCCAAGTTTGTTGAAATGGTGGACATCCCAGAGTCCAGGAGGCTGTCTGTTCCCCTACACAAATCGGTTGGGAAACAGACAAAAAATTTTAAGTCTCCAAATTCTGTACCTCCTGTTGATAGAAGAATGGACAAGAGGTATACCTTATCAGGCTCGGACACAGAGTTTTTCTGTCAGCAGTGCAGCCATATTGGGGTCGTGCAGGCTGCAGCCTGTGACAAGGCTAATGTTCCATTGGCTTCATAACCCCCAGATAAAGACTCCAGGAGGATGGATGCCTCGGCAAAGAAACAGTACATGGCATCCTCTTTGGGACTCAGGCAGGCTAATTTTATGGCTTATGCAGCCAGGTACCAGAAGTCCAGGTGGGACACTGTACTGGCACTGACTAACCAGGCCTCCCCCAAGCTGGCCAAGGAGCTGGAGGAGGTGGCTGCTGATGGGATTGAGGCATCTAAGGTACAGTTTCATGCTGCTGTGGACTCCAGTGATGTCATCAAGAGTCATGGCTACATCTATGGCTCTTGGAGAATGGCTTGGCTCAGATGTACTAGCCTCTCACAGGACACCCAGGCTAAGGCCATGGATTTCCCTAGGAAGGTAATTCTCTGTTTGGGGAGCAGACAGAGAATTACATGAAAAGATGGATGAGTACAGGACCACTTATAGGAGTGCACAGGCCAAGGAAAGGCCTGCAACTCCTCAAAGGCAGCAGTCTAGGGACAGGCCTTTTCATAGGCCTCTACTAAGCACAGGCCTCTTATCCCTTTCACAGAGGGGTTCTTCAGAGGAGAGGCAGAAGGGGATGAGCAAGACTACATCCACTCCTCAGCCTAGGCTCCTGCCATGCAGACACCCTGTTGGGTCTGCCGGGTCGACTCTCCTATCCCTAGGGGCAGGCTGGCTTACTTTGTCCAGGACTGGATGTCTGTTACTTCAGACAAGTGGGTCCTGGAAGTAGTAAGCCAGGACTGGTTCTCAGCTTCAGAAAATTTCTGAAGATGAGCCAGATCCTTTCCACCTGCAAGTCTCTCAGAAACCCTTGCCCTAGAGGCAGAGGTTTAATCTCTTCTGGCCTTAAGAGCCATAGAGAGAGTTCCTACCCTACACGAGGCAAAGGTCTGTACTCCAGGTACTTCCTTACCCCAAAAAGACAGGGAGTGGCGACCCATCCTAGATCTAAGATACCTAAACAAACATCTTTTAAAACCAAGGTTCAAGATGGTGACTTTGGGAATAATTCTCCCTCCCTAAGGCCAGGGACTGGCTAGCTTCCCTGGACCTCAAAGATGCCTACTTTCACATCCCCATCAGGTGCTCCCACAGAAGGTACCTCAGGTTCAAATTGCCCTCAAGCCATTATCAGTTCAAAGCAATGCCCTTGGTCTAACATCAGCTCCAAGGGTTTTCACAAAGTGCCTGGCAGTGGTAGTTGCCTTTCTAAGAAGGCAAAAGATTTCCATTTTTCCATATCTGGACGACTTGCTCATAGTGGATCAGTCTCCAGACCAAGTCAAGTCAGACCTGCAAGTGACTCAGCAAGTGCTCACTTCCCTGGGATTTCTTCTCAGCCTTCCCAAGTCAGTTCTCAAACCAGTGTAGCTTCTTACCGTTATAGGGGCAGAGCTAGATACTGTCAAAGCAAGAGCCTTTCTTCCCCTAGAAAGAGCAAGAGTTCTTATAGAGCTGGCTTCTTCCTTCAGCCTTCAGGTGTTCCGACCAGCAAGGCACTTTCTTCAGCTCCTGGGCCACATGGCAGCTTCTACAGCCATGGTCCAAGGGACAAGATTCCAGATGAGGGACATTCAGTTCCATCTGAGGGCCTTTTGGTCCCAAAGGAAAGGCCCTCTTACCAAACTGATTCCAGTGACTCAGACACTGATCCAAGCTCTTCTATGGTGGCAGGATCAGGACAGTTTAAGACAAGGGGTCCCATTTGTCACTCAGTCTCATTCGGTGGTCCTTACCACGGATGCTTCCCTTTTGGGTTGGGGAGCCCATCTGGGGGCTCTCACAGCCCAGGGACAGTGGTCCCCTCAGGAATCCCTTCTTCATATCAATCTCCTGGAACTCAGGGCAGTTTTTCTGGCCCTGCAAGCTTTCTCTGTCAGTGCAGAACAAGGTGGTTCAGGTCAGAACAGACACCACCACCACCATGTGGTACATCAACAAGCAGGGAGGCACTCTGTCCACAGCCTTGTGCATGGAAGCCATGAAATTGTGGTCCCTGGCTTATTCTCTGCAGACCTCTCTGATAGCAGTCCCACCTTCCAGGGAAAGAACAATGTGCTAGCAGATGCACTGAGCAGGATCTCCCAGGGCCATCATGAATGGTCCCTGGACCCTCAGGTGTTGAAAGTGATTTTTTTCAAGATGGAGCACTCCAGAGATAGATTTCTTTGCAGCCCCAGACAATAACCAACTTCCTCTGTTTTGTTGCAGACCCTCAGTCTTGGACTCAGTCCCTCTGGATGTTCTGATGTTGAACTGTTGAGGGAAATTCTCTATGCCTTCCTCCCTTCCTCTACTGTTCAAGGTTCTGGTCAAGGTAAGGTCACAACCCTGCAAAGTGATTCTGATTGCTCCAGATTGGGCCAGGCAGCCCTGGTACCTCTCTTACTGTCCCTAGCAGTCCATCTTCCCTGTCTCTTCCCAGGAATTACAACCTGTTAACCTCCTCTCAGGGAGGATTTGGTACCCAATCTTCAGTCTCTCAATCTCAAGACATGGCTCTTGAAGAGTTAGAGTATGCAGATTTGCATCTGCCCCAAGGGTTCTGGATATTCTCAAAGCCTCTCGAAGCCTGCCACCAGAAAGACTTATGACTCCAAATGGAAAAGATTCGACATTTGGTGTTCCAAGAAGCATACATCTCCAGACTGCTGAATTGCCTACAGTTCTGGATTATATGGTCCATCTTAATGGCCTAGGCCTCAGACCAGCTACTCTCAAGGTACACTTGTCAGCTGTTTCTGCTTTTCTGTCAGTGGGAAAGCCTTCCTCACTGTCATCTCACCCTGTTTTCTTGTAAATTTTCAAGGATTACTTCATACCAATATTCTCTTAAGGATCCTGCCCCAGCCTGGTACTTAAATGTTTGCATTGCTCAACTTATGCAACCCCATTTGAACCTATGTCCTCAGAAGAGCTTAAGTACTTGACTTGGAAAACTGTGTTTTGGTAGCCATTACCTCTGCCAGCGTGACGGTGAATTGCAAGCCCTGTCAGTGGAACCTGATTTTATCTCCTTTCATAGAGATAAAGTGGTCCTTAGAACCAATAGGTTCTTACCCAAAGTGGTTTCAGGCTTTCATTTGAATCATTCTAAGTCTCTCCCTGTTTTCTTCACTGATCATTCTTCCTCAGGGGAGAGGAGGCTGCACAGTTTAGATGTTAAAAGAGCCCTTAGCTACTACATAGAAGCGTACCAAGGGTCACAGGTTTGATTCCCTCAGTTGTTCCTCACTTATGGGGAAGTGGAGGAAAACCTGCCACCAGAGAAGTATTGCCAGGTGGATTGTTTCTTGTATACAATTCTGCTATGAGAAACTGGGAAAACTTCCACCCTCAGGCCTGAGGGCTCATTCCACAAGAGGTACAGCTGCTTCCCTGGCTGCTGCGAGGGATATCCCTCTGTTAGAAGTTTGTCAAGCAGCTACCTAGAAAACAGTCCATACCTTTACCAAGCATTACTCTCTGGATATCCAGGCTAGGAGTGATGCTCGGTTTGGCGCAGCAGTACTTCAGAGCCTATTCTCAAAGTAGGTTCTGTCCCCCCTCCATGGAGTTACTGCTTGATAGTCTGCAGATTGTCAGAATACAGCAAGACTTCATGTTGAGGAAAAAAATGACTCACCTTAGTAATTATATTTCTTCTAATGGAGTCTTGCTGTATTCTGACCACCCTCCCTGCCTTCCTTCTCAGAACCTGGATTTGGGAAGTGGGTGGGCAGGCGCAGTGTTGCACCCCAGGGGCGCTTCACACACACCCTCCATTTTATCTGGGTACTTTTGTATTATAATCTTTAATTTTTGGATAGGTTTCGGGTTTCCTGACTTGAATCTTCTTTTGGGAATCCAAAACTTTCTGTTGCCAGTTGGCTAGTTAAAAAAATTTACAATTTCCACATAGTTAGTCAGTGAGTGTTTGCGCGTAAGAATCTGACGGTTGGGTTTCAAAGTGCTGCAGACGGAGACCTCAACTGAGCTCGAGCGCAACGTTCTATGCACTGCATTGAAAATTAACCCTCTACACTCCGGGGCAGTTCAAAGGCTGGAGCTAATTGCAGATTGTCAGAATACAGCAAGACTCCATTAGAAGAAATATAGTTACTAAGGTGAGTAATTTGTTCTTCCTGACCTCCCTCCAGCTTAAGACTGTGCCCCCTCATGTTACAGTTGCCATTCAGCTTAAAGAGACCCTCCTTATCCACATTATTTATCCCTTTCAAGTACCTGAAGGTCCCAGTCATGTCTCATCTCCCTCCTTTCTTCCAGGGAGTACATGTTCAGTGCCCTCAACCTCTACTCGTATGCCTTACCCTGCTGACCCACTGTCATCTTTGTAGCCCTCCTCTGGACCTTATCCAGCAGGTTAATGTCCTTTTTGAGGTGTAGGCACCAGTACTGAACTCTCCATACTCTAGATGTGGCCTCACCAGTGACCTGTACAAGGTTGTATAACTTCCTCTCTCCTATTACTGATCTCCCTATCTATGCATCCCAGCATTTTGTTTGCCCTTGCTCTTCCTCCTTTGATGCAGATACCTGGACTTCACCCAGGTAGCACTCCATCCTGAGATTCTTGACTCCATTTTGCATAACTTTGCATTTCTTGGCATTGAAGCCAAGCTGCCAGATCCTGGACCACCTCCCAGCTTTTCCAGATCATCCTGTAGGTTCTGTATCCCTTCCGCTTTGTCCAGTCTCCCACAGAGCTTGGTGTCATCCGTGAATAGGCACATTTTGCCCTGAATGCCATCCCCAGTGTCCTTGATGAAGACAATTGAACAGCAGCAGCCCCAGTACCGTGCCATGTGGGACCCCACTGGTGACCTCTCTGGTGCCAGATAAGTCTCCCCCCCACAACCACCCTCTGGGTTCTGTCCCTCAGCCAGTTTTCCACCCATCTGGACATTTTATCCCCAACCCCAAGATCCGCCAACTTCCTGATCAACCTTTTGTGGGGCACAGAGTCAAAGGCCTTGCTAAAATCCAGATAGAGGATCTGTACTGCTTGGCCCTGTCTGCTGTCTTAGTGACCCAGTCAAAGAAGTCACTCGGTTTGTTTGACACAGTCTCCCCATGAACTTGTGCTGCTCACATCCTGGAGACCATACTCCTAAGTATGGTCTTCATGAGCTTGTGCACCATTGACAGCCCAAGACTGATGAGTGCCCAGCCTGGCCGATTGGGGAATAAAAAATATGCCCTCCCCAAAACAACTGATGGGTCCGACATCTATTCCAGACCATTGGGGAAAAAAAAAAAAAAAAAAATAGGTGGGGGTGGGGTGCTAAGTGAATTTGCATCCTTAATGACAGACTCACTACAATAATAAATAAGCATGCCCCTTTCATCAAAGTAAGGGTACAGAACAATTCCAACCCCTGGTTCACCTCGGATCTCAAGGCAGCCCTTATAGCTCGAGATAAACTCTGGGCTAAAGCTAGACATTCCAAAGAATCTTGGATTGGCAGGCCTTTAGAACAGCCAGGAATAACTGTGTGAAACAACTTTTGCTCTGCTAAAGCTAACTATTATATTTCTACTCTAACAAGCTAAAGGTAACCTCATAAAATATGGAAGACTATCAAAGCTATAGAAGGACAGCCCATGGCTCCCTCTGTCCCAACAAAGATAGTTGCAAGTGGCAAGATTGTGGAAAAAGTCCCTAATCCTGGAGGAACTTAACTCCCACTTTGCCACAGCTGGATTAGCTTTGACTCATCACCTTATGCTGGTGCTGCGGTGAGCCAGCATACCCCACCCGCCACATCTAGTCCTGCACCCCCCTTCCAACTGCAGCGAGATAACTATAAAGAAGTAGAAGATTCTCTTAACTTAGACACCAAAAAGCGAGGGGGACGATGACTTGGAACCCTTTTTCCTAAGGTCAGGCTACTACCATCTCACTGTCCCAATTCTCCACATCTTCAGTCTTTCCATTACATCTGCTACTGTGCTGTCCTGCTGGAAATCAGCACATATCCTCTCTCTATTTAAATCTGGTGACCCATGCGATGTAAACAACTATAGGCCTATCTCCATATTGCCTATCCTTTCTAAAGTTCTCGAAAAACTGATCCATATTCAGTTAAAATCTCACTTTGAAACCTTCTCTCTCATTAACCCAGCTCAATCTGGCTTCCGGGCTAATCATAGCACAATCACTGCACTAGCAAAAGTAACCAATGATTGGATCTCTGCTATAGATGCTAAGAAGGTAACTGGTGCAGTCTTTTGGACCTCAGCAAAGCTTTTGATACTGTTGATCACAAACTATTAGTCAATTGCCTTGCAAAGTTGGGTGCCACATACCATACCACCCAGTGGTTCTCTAGCTACCTAACTGGAAGATTCCAAAAAGTAAAGGCGGAAGGCTTTTTTTCTGCTGCCTTGCCAGTTGCAAGAGGAGTCCCCAAAGGATCCATCTTAGGCCCTATCTTGTTTTCTCTGTACATTAATGACTTAGATGCTAACATATCTACGTCCAATCTGCACTTTTTTGCAGATGATACTGTGTTGTATACTTCTGGCTCATCGTTATCTGAAGTCAAGGAAGTGCTTCAAGCGGACTTCGCACAACTGGAGCATAATCTAATAAAGGCAAAGCTTCTGCTCAATGCTAAGAAGACTAAAGCGATGATATTCTCTTGCAGTGCTGTCACAGGCCCTTCCAATACCCTTGCCCAAGACTTCATTGTCACCACGCTAAACGAGCCTCTGGAAGTTGTAACCAAATTTAAAATCTGACTTTATTATGCTTGCCTTACCAAGGACGCGGACTTCCTTTGGTAAACGTACTATTGCATATGCCCTTCCCTCCATTTGGAACCAATTACAAACCATACTGAAACTAACTAGCACAGTTTCAATAAACTTCTACAAATCGCTAAGTTCAGCCAAAATAAGACACCTGTAACTGTCATTAAGTCTCTTCCTTCCCCATGTGTGCCATATTTATCCACTGGTAAGGTATAATTGATTTGTCATATTAACTGCTTTCCTTCCCTTCTACTCCTGGTTTTATCTTTTGCTTACGCCCACTGCTACTCTATCAAATCACTCCTCCCCCATATCAGTTGTAGTCTGTTGTTTGTTCTAGCTGCCAAAATACTGTATATGTATTGCACACACCAGTCATCACGTTTCATTTATCAGTATACAACCTGTAAGTCACTTCCCTGTCTCATATCCATGTTTACCACCTGCGGTCACCCTATGTGGTACCCTTGTATGTATATCCAGCCTGTGTCATGTAACGTGCATTTCATGTATATACTGTTATTACCTATCTGTGTTTGTACTTTAAGTGTTTATGTCACAGGACCTCCTTGTGAATGAGCTTTGTCAATGGAGTTTTCCTGCAAGAAACGTGAACTTGAATTTGGTGATTGAGAGATGAAACTTACAGTGCTCTCCTGATTATTTGCCACTCTTGTCATCTGCCAGCTTTTTCCCCTGTACCAATCATCCTGCATGTTAATTTTCTCTATCTGCCACCCTCAGCCGCCATATGCCAGAGTCAAACCTGGCTCACTACGGTTTCCCTTCATGTTAATTACCCTCCATTATCCGCCAGGCCAGTTGTGAATAGCCTGTTAGTCCGCAAGCACTTAACATTCTGAGGCAGTCTGTCCGAAAACTTCTTGTTGCCACAAAGGTTGATATAATAGGTGTGAGCAAAGGTGTAGACTGCCCTTTTCACCTTAGCAGAGTACAATCTAAGCCTTTTTTTTTTTTGTGAGTGACAGGGTTGGTTTTTCCATGTACACAAGCTTTTCAGTTCTGAAATAGATTTTGATTCAAATATGAGGATATTGGGCAGCCCAGCTGATTATAAACTTGGAATGTGCTTCTGAGGGAGGTGGTCACTGTGATTCCTCACTTGACAGTCCGTCACCTAGATGTTCAAAGATTCCTGCTGGAAACGAGCTGATAAGCAGGTAAAATGCTGTGCGTCTGAACAATTATCTTCAGCTGAACAAAATCAGTACAGCCAAAGAGAACCTGAGGTGCCTCATCACAGCATATTGCATGATGCAGTGACCTGCTCTTAGTGACATTTCACATTTTATTATGTAATTTTAAAGATAATATACCTGCAGTACAGATCAAGAACCGCAAATTTTTTTAAATTTTTTTTTTTAGTGTACTTTTCCTGTTGGCGCTCTTGTCATCGGCCCCTACTCCAACCGCCTGCCTTGCTCCCCGATAGCCACCTTCCACTGATGCTCCCTGGCTTACCCCCCAGGGTGAGGCCACGGCACCACGACCTGCCTGTCTACTGTGGGAGAAGGAGTCTGCATAACAGACTTTGCCTTTCTGGGTTTCCCCCTAGGGTGGGATTCGGGGCTTGCAGTGGAGTGGCACTGTGGAGCCAGAATTGAGTTGGTGGTGCGGCGGAGAGCCATGGAGGCCAGGCGCTGGGGCGGCGCTACGTCACAAGAACCGCATTGTTTTTGTTGGTTTTCCGAGGCGGGACGCAGTGACATCCAGCCTGCCCCGCCCCTAGAACACTCCAGACGCTGGTTGCTGCGGAACTCCTGCCTCCGCCAGGGTCCATCAAGCAATCGGACATACCCCATCCCTCCTCAGAGAAGGGGAGATGTCCTCGGGATGCTCCACCCTTCTCCCCCTGGCTGGCCCTCCCGACGATCCAGGTCCATTCCTGAACCCGGATCGCCGGCGTCGCAAGCGGAAATCCAACCGCTGTGCCGACAGGCTGGCAAACCACAAACATTTTAATAAAAAAATAGCCACTGTGTTTTTCACTCGGCCTTTATTTTCTGCCACCCTCAGTTATCCGTGAGCTTTGTAGTTTTCTTGCATCAAAGTGGGTGTATAATCGGGGAGCACTATAATTGCCTGGTGCTGGATGGCTTGAACCACTGTGTACAGTGCAGGGAACTTTACTGAAAAGCAGTGATGCTGTGTCCCAGCCCACTCTGTAGGCACTGTATACAAAAAATCTGTAAAACTGACATTGGACGTGGTCCTCCTATAACTGCAAATATAATAGTGATATTGGTGAGACAGCATGGCCTGCTACAAAAATAAACAAAGATAACATAAAAAAGCAAGGCCAGCCTTGTTAGCACTAGCCAACTCTTGCTCTGTTTGCTTGCGTTCACGTGCAAGGCAAACATATTGGGGCTGCTCGGGAGGTGTGTGCTGCAGCAGCCAGTGCAGTGGAGCCTGCAGGAGGTGTGCATGTGTACACGGAGTCCAGACAAGCTGACGCTGCTGAACTGGCTGATGGGTGGGAACTTCTCACATACGAAAAGATGCAGCCACACTAATCACAGTGTGACTGCATCCTTTAATGTGCCCGTAGCCAGCTCAACAGCATCACTACTTCCGTCTACCTTCCCTTTCACTCCCGCTACGTGCTGTCCTACCGTCTGTTCCCGAATCCTGCCCTGGGTGTAGTTCACAAATCCCTCAAGCTCACATTCTCTGTGTGTTATGTCACCCCCACCCTGCGTTCTGGCCCTCTGTCATATTCACATAAACCTCCTGCTCCCTCCTTCCGTATGCTGTGCCATCCAACCTTCATTCCAGCTTCCAGTGTAAGTAAAAAAACAAACACATTCTGAAAATTCCTGCTTCCTCCGCAACCCCTACTTTCCTTTCCAACCCCTGGTGTAAGTTGAAAGGAAGGGAGAGAGAAAACATACTCCCTCTGCCACCCCCATCTTCCATGCTAGCCCCTGGTGTAAGTTTAAAAAAAAAAAAAAATACGCTCCTTCACATTGTGTGCTCTGCCACCCTCACCCTCACCCTCTGATCCGAGTGCCAGCGTAACAGACCGACAGCAGGTTGCCCAGTTTTCAGTGTTGGAACCCACAGTAAAAAAAAAAGGTCATTCGTAGATGAAACCTGTAAAAATTTATACTGCCCCTCTGCATGTTATACTCCCACCTGACCCCTCAGCACCCCTCACTTACCTGTTGGGTCTTCCTCTCCCAACCACTGACTGTCCTGCTGCTTTTAACACTGACCACAAACTGGCTGAAAACAAGGTAAGTTCAATTAATGGCTTTTTAACGGAGAACTGTTGGCAGAGGTGAAGCCCCGATCGCTGCACAGATCAGGGCTTCACCTCCCCGATCACTCCTGTAAGCACCAGATTAAATTAGTATTTTATTTACCTCTGTACTCGTAAAACTGGATAAATCCCCCAGTGCACCAGGCATTTTAACTATGGTGGCAATGAATATCGCACGATCTCCCTTATAATATCAGGCTCTGATGACATTGTCTTGATCATTCCCCTCCTACGCACTTAGATTTTACAAAGTTCATATCTCTGATGCCCAGTGATATTTTAACATGGTTTGCCTAACTGTCCCATGTGTTGTATGGTAGGCATACACATGGGATTTATGCAAATCATGTAAAAATGTCATTGGGCATCAGAGATATGAACTTTGTAAAATATCAGTACATAGGGGCACTATTGAGGAACGGCACAGGCAATCTCATCAGAGCCCGACATCGGAGATCATGCAATATTCATGGCCGCAGTTACAATGCCAGACAACGTAGGATTTATCCAATTTTATGAGTGCAGAGGTAAACAAAATACTAATTTAATCTGGTGCTTGCAGGAGGGAATCGGGAGGTGAACTTGATCTGTGCAGCGATCAGGCTTCACCTCTGCTGCTGGTAGAACTCCTTAAAGAGCACCTTTGTTGGTACACTAAAGAAGACACAGGAGGCTCCCTTACCTGAACGGGGGTCCCTCCTTAGTGTTTTTCAATTACATTTAGTCCCCTAAGGAAGGAAGAGATGGTAGCTTGCCCTGGAGGGGCTAGCTGCTTGATCCTTTTCAGTTCCTGATCTGTGACTCTGCACCAGTGCTCTGTTTTTTTCATGTAAATATATGGAGAGCATGGGGGTGCTCGCCATTCAGTTCTACGGGATGTTATTTTACAAGTTAATTTTACGATTTTCACGCGACTTCTGGTAAAAAGAATCAAAGCCAGGGTTCGACTAACAAGGCTTTTGGTTTGTCATAGGAAGTATGGTAAGGAACTTCCTGTTCTAGGGACATGGATATGTTGTTCATCCACACTCATTGGCAGTATCCTTGCCGCTTTAAATCTTGCCGGAAGGTCTTCAAGCTTGCTCCTCCAACCCACCGGGTGTATAACTCGGCTCCGCCCCATGGCCTTGAATCTTCCTTACGGCAGAGCTCAGGTTCCTCCATAACGCTCTGCGTTTGTGACTGGTTCCTATTTCTCCGTTTGCGGATTTAAAAATAATATTTTGCAAAAAGACTTCAGTCTTCGATCCCTCGCGGCTGCGATGGATAAATCGACTCCCGGATTTCGGAGATGCCCATGCGGGCAGAAGATGTCTCGGACGGATCCACACTCCACGTGTGTCTACTGCTTAGGCCTTGAGCACGAACCGCAGGCTTGCGACCTGTGCTCATCTTTCTCGGCCTACGTCCTCGAAGACCGTGCTGCCCGATTGCAACTGGGCCGTCCCGAGAAGCGTTTCCCTCCGGTGAAGTCCAAGGAGGCCGGTTGGCGGTGTCCTGGCGGCGACTCGGCGGATCGCTCGAGCGGATGGTCGCCCTCAAGAGGAGGCGTGAGCGTGATCTTCCTCGGCTGGCATTTATCCCGCCTCTCTGGGTTCTTCCTACCGGCTTCCTTTAAGGAGCTTTGTCTGTCCTCTCCACTAAAGGAGAAGGGCCTGCGTCTGCTGGACCTTTTCTCGGTCAAAAAGAGGGACAAGGGTGAATCCTCCGTCGGCGCTCTTGGGAGGCGGAAAGGTCCCTCTCCCGGGCCGTCGGCCCGTCGGCTTCGTTGAACCCGTCCCGGCCACTGGCCTCACGGTGTCCCCGTCAGGTCAGTTGACCGAGACTCCCACTGATGAAGTCGAGATTTTTCTCGACCCATTGGACGGGCTGTCGCCTTTAGCAGCCGAGATTCCCCTCTCCCCGGTTCCCCCGGGAGGAGTTGAGGATCCCGTGGGCTCGCCTGTGCCTCCGGTTCCGGAGCCCTCGGATGGACCTTCCGAGCCGAAGGGAGTGTCGGTTCCGGCCGACACCTCCTGCACCGACCCCGGAAATTCCGGGACTCTCGGTCTCGGTCTCGGACCTCTTCGCGGTCCAGCCGTTCCCACCGTCATAGGCGGTCGGTCTCGGCACGCGGTAAGCGGCGTCGCCGCTCGTCCTCGTCCTCCTCCTCGGATGAGGGAGGCTTCGCGTAAGTTCGTCGACGGCACGAGGACCTTATGTTGTTAACAGCTCCTCTGCCGGGAATAAGCCGACTCCGGCGCCTTTCCCGCCATTAAGTGGCTGTCACGGAACGCCGACACAACCCTCGACTTGCCGAGGAGCCTATACCCAGGCCGGTTGTTCGGCCAAAACCAGCTGCTCCACCGATTGCGGTGGAACCTCCGCCTCCACAGCCACCAATTGGGGCTCCGACCAAGGATTCTCGGTCGGCTAAGGGTTTACCCCATCGGCTGTCAGTTACCCTCACTCCCGACCGACCTCGGCAGGTGAAGGGTGGCTCAGGCCAGAGGCAGCTCTTCGAGGACTCTTCCGAGTCCGAAGATGATTCCTCCTTCTTCTCCAGCGACTGGACTTGGAGTCTTCAGGAGGTCAGCCAATGGACGATAGCCCGTCCGTCCCTTCCTAGGACTGCTTCGGCTCATCTCGAGTCTACCGGGATGGAGCTCGAACCCGCTTCCAAACGGGCCAGGTATCCTCACGGAGATTCTGGACCGAGGGATTCTCCGACGAGGCCTTTCCGTGGCCGAGGCCATAGTGGGTCCGCACTGGAACTTTGGCAGCGCCTGCTTCCTGCCCTGCGCCTGGCCAGGATGGCCAGGAAGTATCGCGGTCCCCACCGTTCCTTGTCCGTTTTTGAACACCCTCTGCTGAGGGTTGGTTACGACAGCGTTTTCCGGAGCGCCCGGCAACGCCAGGGATGTGGACAAACCTCCTGACAAGGAGTCCAAGAATTGGACTATGTCGGGCGAAAAGTCTACCTTTGCGTCCTCTCTCGGCCCTCGTCAGGCCAGTTGGCCGTCCTCATGGCACATTTTTCATGCCCTGTTGGGCTCCTGGATGAGTCATCCCTCATCTTCCCGCTCGATCTGCAGACTACGGTTAAGCAGGTGCGGGACCAGGGCAGGGCAGTGGCCAAACAGCAGCTCCAGACTGCTTTGGATGTAGGGACTCATGTGCCAGATCGGTGGCGGCCGCAGTGGCTATCGTCATGCGGGCTTGGCTGAGGATATCCACCTTTACTTGGATACCCAGCACAAGTTGGCGGATGTTCCCTTTTGGGGACTGACCTCTTGACCCTGGGGTGGAAGGTCACCTGCAGAGGATCGAGGAGTCCAATGCCACCTTGGACTCGGTCTCTTCCGCTCAGAAGGACAAAGGCAAACCACAGCCTAAGCCCTTTCGTCCTTCTGTGCCCCGGCGCGCCCGCCCAGCAACGCCAGGGCCAGCAGGCTCGCCTTGGCATCCCAAACCCAACCGCCGGCTTCCTCTAACAGGAGGCAGGGAGGAAGGGCCCAGGAGGTCCTCGGCGGTCCCTCCTCCAAGCCTGCCCAGTGGCGGGCTGAGGTGTCGCCCCATCCCGTCACCTCTGCCCTGGGTCCCCTGGGGACGGCTCCGCACTTCCGTTCCCGCCTGGTCCGCTGTTACCACGGACAGGTGGGTCTTGGAGGTGGTGGGGAAGAGGGCCTGCCTCTAAATTCGAGCAGGCACCACCTTTCAGAGCCGCCGCTCGGGGCTGGATCCCTAGCCTCACTGGCGGCTCGTCGAGCCGACATCGCTCTCTCCTCCAGAAGGAGGTGGTAAGAGAGGTGGTGGACCCTCCTTCAGACCCAGGGTTTGTGTCCAGGTACTTCCTGGTTCCGAAGCGGACGGGCTGGCGCCCATTCTCTACCTACGACCTAAACAAGTTCCTAAGGTCTCGAACCTTCAGGATGGTCACTCTGGCTCAGATAATACCATCCTTGGACGCGCGTGTGGTTCTGCTTCTGGACTTGCAGGGCGCGTTTTCACGTCCCTATCCGTCCGTCTCACCAGAGATTCCTTCGCTTCGAGCGGAAGGATCTCTCTTGAGTTCAAGCCATGCCCTTCGGCTTGTCTCCAGCTCCCAGGGTCTTCACCAAATGCATGGCAGTGGTGACAGCATTCCCTGCGGCGCCGAGGGTCGGGTGCCCTTACCTGGGCGACTGGCTGATAGCAGCTCCCTCCAGGAAGGGCGGAGTGGTCCAGAGTCTGGCCCTCCAGGTCTGTCTCAACTGGGCCTCCTTATCAAGCGAGGCCAAGTCGGACTCGAGCGAAGCAGGTGATTTTATTCATCGGGCGCAGCTGGACTCTCTTGAGCCAGGCCTTGCTCCCGGCCCGGACAGGGCGGGGTTCTTTCCTCCTTTGCCCGATCATTTCTGGTTGGAGCGATTACCGGGACTTCCTGCGCCTCCTGGGTCTCATGGCGGCCTGTGCCAGCGTGGTCCGTTGGGCCCGCTGGAACATCCGTCCCCTCCAGTGGGGACTGGCCAGCCAGTGGTCACAAGCTGCGATCCCTTGGACCAGCGTTGTGGCCGGTGACACAGGGGATGTGGATGCTCTCCAGTGGGTGGACCGTTCCAGATCATTTGCAGGAGGGCATCCCGTTAAATCCGCCCGAGCCAGTGGTCTCTCTATCGACCGATGCCTCTCTGATGGGTTGGGGTGCCCATCTGGGGGAACACCGGGCTCATGGCCTCTGGTCCCCGCGGGAGTCCCGATGCCACATCAACCTGCTGGAGCTCCGAGCGGTCCGCCTAGCTCTCACCGCCACTCCGTTCCTCCGGGGTCAAGTGGTCCGAGTCCAGGACGGACAATACCACG
Organism: Neoceratodus forsteri; assembly: GCA_016271365.2. NCBI lineage: Eukaryota > Metazoa > Chordata > Ceratodontiformes > Ceratodontidae > Neoceratodus > Neoceratodus forsteri. Next base: position 50,826,064 of record CM057458.1, read on the forward strand.
ACCATGTACTATCTAAACCGCCAGGGGCGGGGCCGCTCATGCTTCTATGCAAGGAAGCTCTCCGCATTTGGTCACTCGTCGCAGCCTGGAGGCGGATCTCCCTAGCCATTCACGTGGCAGGAGCCTCCAACACCCTGGCCGATGCCCTGAGCGGATAGGGGCTGCATCCCGCAGTGGTCTCTCCTGCGGAGGTAGTACAGCATCTGTTCTCCCTTTGGGGCACACCTCAGGTGGACCTGTTTGCCTCCATGGAGGCAGGCTGAGTCTGTTCCATGCCCCCTCAGCAGGGCTGCTGCAGGGGATGCCTTCTCGAGGCAATGGACCCCGGGCCTCTTTACGCCTTTTCCCCATTTCCCTTGATCCACAAGGTGCTTCTCAAAGCGAGGAGGGACAAGGCGCAGGTGATTCTGATAGCCCCAGACTGGCCTCGCCAGTTCTGGTACCAGATCTCCTCAGTCTCAGCTCCAGGACTCCGCGGCAGCTTCCAGCTCGCCGGACCTGCTCTCAGTCAATCAGGGAAGGTGTTCCATCCGGACCTTCAATCCCTGCACCCTGGCGGCCTGGTTCCTGGCGGCTAGAGTTCCAGGCTTTGGGTCTTTCGGCCAGAGGTCCTCAATGTAGTTGAGGCGTCCCGTGTAAGTCGACCAGAAAATGCTATGCCTTCAAATGGAAAAGGTTTTCCATTTGGTGTCAGGAACAGAGGCTTGGACCCTTCCTCCTGTTCCTTGGCAAGCATCTTGGACTATTTATGGTCCCTTTCTAGTCAAGGGCTTAGGTCGGCGACCCTAAGGGTGCACCTGGCAGCCATCTCTGCTTACAGGGCGCGGGCCGGAAGCAGTCGGTGGCGCAGGGAGAAGGTGGTCTGGCGCTTTTCCAAGGCCTTGATCACATTTCCCCTCAGTCTTGGGAACCCCCACCTCCGTGGGATCTACTGCTGGTACTGGCAAAGCTCATGGGCAAGCCATTCGAACCTATGCACAGGTGTGCTCTCTCTCACCTGTCGTTGAGGGCCGCCTTCTTGGTGGCTATCACGTCAGCCAGAAGGATGGGGAAGCTCCAGGCTTTCCATCAGTCTCCTTACCTGGTCTTCCACAGGGACAAGGTTGTCCTCTTGCCCCCACCAGAAATTCCTTCCGAGAAGGTGGTGTCGAGTTTCACCTTAACCAGGTGTTGACTCTGCAGTGTTCTACCCAATCACACCTCGGAGGCCGATATGGGCTCCCATACTCTGGATCCTAAGAAACTCGCTTAGTGATAAGGAAGCGCTGCGGCTGAAAGTCGAGGAGAGGTCGCCAGCTGTTTGTCACCTACGCTGAAGCCGCGATCTGGCAGACCTGCAGCCAAGCCGGACGATAAGCAGGTGGGTAACCTCCTGCATAGATCTCTGCTATAAGTTAGCGGGCATGGAGCCTCCCAGAGGATGAAAGCTCATTCTACCGCCATACTGCTGCAATGTGGCTGCTTCCAGGGCGTCCCTATCCAGGAAATCTGCAGGGCTGCTACCTGGAAGTCAGCAAACACCTTCATTACCCACTACCACATCGACCTTGAGTCACGCCGGGATGCTGGTTTTGGGGCCTCGGTTCTCCAGTCTCTTTCCCAAAGTAGAGTATGTGGGTGTGCGTCTTGCCTCCCTCCTCCCGGAGAACTGCTAGGAGTCTGCCAATGAGTGTGGATGAACAACATATCCATGTCCTAGAAATACAGGTTACTCACCTGTAACAGGAGTTCTAGGAATGGTATATGTTGTTCATCCTACGCGATCTCCATTACTCCCGGCTCGACGCGCAACCTGAGCTTCCGGCGGGCCAGATCTGGCGTCATGGGGCGGAGCCGAGAGTTATACCACCGGGTGGGTGGGAGGAGCAAGCTTGAAGACCTTCCGGCAAGATTTAAAGCGGCAAGGATACTGCCAATGAGTGTGGATGAACAACATATACCATTCCTAGAACTCCTGTTACAGGTGAGTAACCTGTATTTTCTGTGCGTTGCCACGCAATATATTATACGGAAACTTATGTTGCTTATTTTTGGAATGTTTCTGCAGCTGATGTGTGCTGCTGCCACCACATGGAGTACTGTACATACCTTCACTAAACACTGCCGTCTAAACATTGCCGCTCGTAGATGTGCTGATGTCATACCAGACTGTGCCATCCTCCGAGGGTGCCTGAGGTACTGCATGTGAATCGTTCCAGAGCTGTGGCCCAATGAAGGAGATATCCTGGAAGAAAACAGTTTTATTTATTTATTTATCTATTGGAATTTCGGAAACAACCTTTGAGTAAGAACTTTTTTTTTTTTTTTTTACACAAAGGGTCCACATCCGTTAAACAGTACAAATACAGGCATAAATTAATTCACAGTACAAATACAGACAGTTAAAATATCTGTACATAATTGAATTCACAGTACAAGACGTAGCAAAAACATAGAAAACAGCAAAGTGTTTTATTAAGGGTTTAATACTAAGTGCTGTATGGCATAAGGAAGTATATGAGGGAGAGGAAAATGTAGGATAGGGAGAGAGTGGTTAGTGAATGGAGCGTGGGAATAGAGCAGCCCAGGAAGAGCATTGTCACATTGCATTACGGCTTTGGAGCTGGGGATGGTGCATGTGAGAGTATGTGGTAAGGTGGTTTGGGGGAAGGGGAAGGAGGGAGAGACCAAGCAGGGAAGGGGAGGTATCATGAGAGTGGAGATTGATGGAGAAAAGGGGGAGAGAGAGAGAGAGGGCGATGAGGCATGAGACAGTTACTCACCATAGCAGTAGATCTTTGAGAGAGAGAGTCTTCTCCATTGGGCGAGGGTGCACCTACCCTCTTTCTCCCTTTTGTGAGGTATAAGCTGGCAGGTTTGTCCACTGCCTTTTCTAGTTCCGTACCTCTCCTTGTGTACCTGGTGCTGGTTTGGTCTACTGGTTTTCACAGTAATGGGCCCTCTGGTTTATCTCCAGTGGGGAACCAGGAGCAATGGGTCACCACCGATTTGAACCAGCGATTTTGACGCCCCCCATGTTGAGCAAAAGTTTCTAGAGCAGTCAGGACGCCAGCAGCTTACAGTTCGGAAGTGTGGCCCAATGGAAGAGATTCTCACGAAGATCTACTGTTATGGTCAGTAAGTGCTCTTTGTCTCTTAGAGACAGCATGCTATGCTCTCTGCTTGTGCTACAGACCATCTTCTCTGCACCCCTAACCATTGAATTCCCCCACTGTGAGCACCTTCTTTTAGCTGTTCCATTCTGCTGGCCCCTCTTCACAGCGGGCTTGGCCACTGCTGGGGCCCAGGGGCAGTAGTGTGCAATCCCTTAACAGGGAGGGGGACTAGCGTGCACACACCCTCAAAGGGAGAAACTGGTTGCTAGCTGTTCTCCCAGAACGCCTTGTCCGTTATACAGTTAGGTAGGAAATCTTCTGACAGGCACAAGAAAAGTACTGGCTTTTAACACCCTTTCACAGGAGCATCCCATGGCAGATAAAAATAAATAAATACTAGTGTGTGAGTTGAAATATTGCCATTGTTGCCATTACTTTAAGTAACTCACAAGTACTGAGCTTTGGTCCCTTTGTTTTCCAGGAGTTTTTTTGAGTTGCTGCTGTTTTTTGCCAAGGAGGAGTTCTCCGAAGACCCTTTGAGTGACATCCTTAATACAATGCAGGTACTGTGTGTGTAACCTTAACTGTGGCGAATGAGAAGTGTGACTGCTGCAGCACTAGATGCTTTCCAGGTGGAGCTAGGGCTGCCTATATTAAACATTTTTGATTGCTGGATTGATTTAGCTTTTGTTGACGTGTTAAGTAAATCACCTATTTTCAGACATGACCAGGGAGGTTACAGTAATATCATGAAGTAGGCTGAGACATTAGCACAGTACAGTGGTATCTGACATGTTACAAAATTGGTATAAATAATATGTAAGCTATAAGACCTGAATGGGTTGTGTGATGTTGGGATACCCACACGTGTGTGATATTGTGAGGCCCAACACCACAGATGCAGGGCCTAATAACCCTGGAAGTGTGGGTATCCCTCAACACCACTCAGCCTGAAGAGGCTTCTCACGCTTAGAAAATGGCTTGACACAACCCATTTTCTAACCGAGGTAAGATTGGGTTTTATAGCGCTGCAAGCAGCGGGGAGTGGACAGATTTCAGTGGCAACATAAGCTGCACTGTAGAAATGTGAGTCACATATCCGTTCTCTCCCACTTCCCCAGGCTGGGTTGACTGATACCAGCGCCCCTGTTGACTGCTGTAAGCCAATCATGTTACAGGATTTTCATAACTAATTTTCTAAGATGGTGTAAAGTACTTTCTAAACGTTCACAATTAGGTATACGCAGCAAGTAAAACATAATATTGGCAGCTGTATTATTTATAGTGTGATAGCAACATATAGGTAGCATATGAGGGTGAACAGTTCCTGGGTAAAACTAGATACTGGAGCACAAACAGTCCAGTAGTAGATAGTTAATAAATGCAGTTTCTGAATCCCTGATCCATGGAGCAGCAGCAGATGTTCAGAGGAAGAGAGGGACAGGCAAGTTCTCTCATTTCTGTGTGGCATTTAGTCGTAGGTAACACTGCCTGATCATTTGATTAATTTAAGGAAAGGTGGGCAAAGAACTGGGATTTGTGCAGTGCCTTTATTTACATACTGCGTCCCAATGGCGCTTTAGAAACGCTGAAACGTAAAATTTAATGTGTGAAGATGGGAGCGTTATAAACAGCTCGTGGCCAATTAGAAATAATTTCCAGTTCTCTCATCCTACTGTTGTCCAACCTGCCTGTCCGGTATGGTGCCTTCTTTAAGTGTACTAATTGCCTGAAATGCTGTGATCTACAAATATAGAAACACAATTTGTTGGCAGAAAAGGAATGCTAGATCCATTCAGTCTTCCCAGTTGTTTTCTGCCTCATCTGTCTCCACAGACCCAAACTGGTCTTCAGTAACCCTCCCTCTTCCGTGCCTATTTAGTAATATTTAATGCCTAGTCTGTTACTCCAGTAGATGTATCTTGTAATCCACCAGTTCTCATGTTCCTGCTATGTACATATTGTGTAATATTCGTGTTCTTTTTAACTATGTTATGTACAATGCCTGATCCGTTTTAAGTCAGAAGAAAGGGTTCTGAAAGAACTCTTAAAACTGAAGGTGGACAAAGCAGTGGGGCCTGATGGGATTCATCCCAGAATTCTAAAAGAACTAAGGGTAGAATTAGAGACACCACTGACTACCCTGTTTAACAAATCATGGGAGGATGGGTGGTACCCGAGGACTGGAGGAGGGCAGATGTGATTCCCTTCTCAAAAGTAGGAGCAAGGCAGAAGCAGGAAACTACAGACCTGTTAGTTTAACCTCAGTGGTAGGAAAATGATGGAATCACTTCTGAAGGAAAGAATTTTCAAGTATCTAGAGGCCAGAGGGGCACAGGACCCAAGGCAGCATGGATTCACAGCAGGAAGGTCATGCCAGACAAATCTGATAGATTTCTTTGACTGGGTGACCAAAGTAGTAGATCAGGGAGGGGTTGTGGACATGGCCTACCTAGACTTTAGCAAGGCATTTGACAGTCCCACACAAAAGATTAATATACAAGTTAGCTAGCCTGTGAGTGGGTCCCAAGATGACAGCCTGGGTGAAAATTGGCTGGAGAATAGGACACAGAAGGTAATAGTAAATAGGTCCACTCTGAAGAAAGGGGGTTACTAGTGGGGTACCTCAGGGGTTCAGTATTAGGACCAGTCCTCTTCAATGTCTTTATAAGCGACATTGCAGAGGGACTGGAAGGAAAAGTATGTCTCTTTGCAGATGACACAAAGATCTGCAACAGAGTTGATGCACAAGGTGGGGTGGAAAGGATGAAAAGGGACTTGGCAAGGTTAGAGGAATGGTCAAATGTATGGCAGCTTGGATTCAGTGCTAAGAAGTGCAAGGTAATGCACCTGGGAAACAAAAACCCAGGGGAAGAGTACACAATGGGGGGTGAGATACTAACAACAACAAAAATAGAAAGGGACCTGGGGGTAGTCATATCAGATGACCTAAAGGTGGGCAAGCAATGTGAGAGGGCAGCAAGGAGGGCTGGGGGGATACTGGGATGCATAGGGAGAGGCATCACCAGTAGAAAACAGGAAGTTGTTATCCCTCTGTACAGACAGCTGGTCAGACCCCATCTGGAGTACTGCGTGCAGTTCTGGAGACCCAGTCTTCGCAAAGACATAGACAGGAGACAGGATGGAAGCTGTCCAGAGGAGGGCAACTAAAATGGTGCAGGGTCTGCACCGGAAGACATATGAAGAGAGACTTAAGGAGCTTAATATGTATAGCCTCGAGGAAAGGAGGGAGAAGTGGGACATGATAGAAACTTTCAAGTACCTCAAGGGAATCAACAAAGTCCAAGAGGGTAGCATCTTTCAAAAAAAGAGGTGTGCAAGAACAAGGAGGCACAATTTGAAGATAGAGGGGGGCAGCTCAGAGGTAATTTAAGGAAGTATTTTTTCACAGAGAGGGTTGTGGATGCATGGAATGGCCTTCCGGAGGAGGTTGTGGAGTCAAAACAGTGGTGGAATTCAAGCATGCATGGGACAGTCATAAGGCAATTCTGGGGGTGGGGGTAGGAAGAAGTAGGCTGCTGGTTAACTGGGATCTGCAGCTTATCCAGTAGGCAGGGAAATGGGCAGACTGGGTGGGCCAAGCGGTCCTTATTTGCCGTCAAATTCTATGTTTCCACTGTAATTACTTGAAACATTGTTAAATTTCGCTATATCCAGTATATTATTATTGTATTTATCAATTGTACTGTGTTCACCATTGTCTCCTGGGTTGTCACTGAAAAAAGGACTGCATGGTCTGTGGACTTACCCGGTTACCAAAATTCTAGAAAAATAAATATTCCCCTTTGTCTGTCCCACGCATGCTTGAAGCCCCCTACTGTTTTTGCCTCCACCACTTCCGCTGACTGTTTCATGCGTTTACCACCCTTTCAGTGAAGTAGATCTTCCAGGAATCGGTCTTCACCATTGATTCACGCTAGAAGGTCTGAGACAGAGGCTCTAATACCCTGTGGGAGCCAGAGCTTTTCATGAAGGCTGGCGCCAAGGTAAGCTTCACTCCTGCATGACTGAGACTAGGCTCCCAGGTGAAGGTTTACCTCGGCATCAGCCCTCAACCACATCAGTTCCTTGTTTCCCGCCATCTAATGTGCATCAATGATGCTGTCACCTGTCTGCCAGGAGTCAGAACTTCATGTCTATAGGACAACAGCATTCATTTCTCTCAATTTTAGTGTGTAAAACTAGAGTTTATTTATGTCAGTTTAGTGATTTAAAAAAAAAAAAAAGTCTGTCTGTCCTCTGCCATACTGAGCACCAATGGTTAAAGGCCATGGAGGACGGTAGGGAACCTGCTCAGGCAAGCTGCTGTTGCAGCGGGGCAATTTCCAGTCCACTTTCTCTGTCTGGGAAGAGGTCTGACCATGGACGGTCCAATGTCCAGAAGGAAGAACAGTCCCCTTTGGAAGCACAAAAAGATGCAGGACCAGTCTCGATCGGGGTCCCAGCACTGCTTGGCTTCAACTTATTCCTCTTTCCACTGGAAGGGGAAGAAACAGCACTGGTCAAGGTCACCCTCTGTGAAATCTGCTGGAAGATCTCCTGATCCTCAGAGCTGAGGACCTTCGCCATCACCTTCGGTGTCATCGAGGGAATCCAGGTCCTGGGGTCAGAGTCTCTGGCCTGGAGTCCCCCTCTTTATGTAAGAGAGGACGTTGGTGGGCAGTTCCACTACTGGACAGCTGTTACGTAGCAGTGGGTGCAGCGTCTGGCCCATTTGCTTCCAGAACGGGTCCCCGTTCCCCCAGGACTAGTGGAACTGGAACCATTGGTGGGGTCCTCAGGCCGGGTTGAGCGTTTGGCTCTGGCAACAGCCCTTGGGTTCTTACTAGTGACTGCACAGCTAACTCCTGTCCCACTGACCACTCCCCTGTCCTGGGTTGGGAAGAGGCCCGGTCCTGCATCCTGCCCCTGGGGGGCAAGCCAGGAACGCTTCCCAATGGTGCTCCAGTAGCTCTTGTATAGTCGTCTGTATGGGCCTTGCCTGACTGACGGCTGTGTCCAGAGGGGGTAAGCCTGGATGGTTTCTCTGCTGCAGGTAAGTCCTCATGGTGGACGGTGGTCTCAGAGGACATGGGCTAAGCTGTCCGGCAGCAGGCTCCACATAAAGCATACCAAAAAAATAAAAGGAATTGGCAGCAAAACTAACTTGAACCCCCTGGTGGGGTTGTTCAGCGGCTCAATTCATATAGAGATAGTTACAGAAAAGGGGAGGGTGGCAGACATAGTCCTGCTCTGTAATGGGGAAGGGGTTTGTGTGCAGGGTGCAACTGGGTAACCACAGATCCATCAGTCTTAGCTCTGTGGTGGGTAAACTGATGAAGACGCAAGTCAGAGGACCTTGTTAACTACCTGGAGAGCACTGGACTCCAAGATAGTAAATGACATGGGTTCATGGCAGTAAGGTCTTGTGAGACCAACCTGGTAGTATTCTTTGGCTGGGTAATGAGGGTAGTGGATAAGGGCTGTGCTGTGGATTTACTCTGCTTTGTTTTCAGAAAGGCTTTCAACTCGGTGCCTCACAGAAAGTTGCTGAAGAAGCTGGAGGATCTGGGTACAGCGAAAGACGCAGATGGGCGAGAAACTAGTTGGAAGGGAAACAGTAGAGGGTTTCGGTTAACTGGAGTCTTCTCCCCTGCTCCGTTATGTGTTTCTGGTGCTGACGGGGTCCCGATCCCTGTTACTGACAACTTTAAATACCCGGGGGTGACGCTGGACCTGCAGCTTGACCTTGGCCACCATATTCATAATACATGCAAGACTGTCAGCTGCAAACTGGGTCTGGCCTACAGAGCCAAAAGCAACCTCACTCCTGCAGCTCGTATTGCTCTTGCCGGAGGGGTGCTCCTCCCTTCGCTCTGCTATGGGCTCCTCTTGTTTGCCAGCTCCCCCAAAGTCCACCTTTCTAGGTGGTCTACTGCCTACAGCAATGTCTGCCGCTTCGCTCTGGCTGCCCCCCATCTCGTCCACCATTGTGACCTTTATGGCAGTCTAAACTGGCTCTCACCCTCAAATCACACAAACTTTGTCCTAGGGTGCTTCACGGAAAGGTCCTTGGCACTGGCACCCTCCAGGGCTGGCGAAATTCCTCGTTCGCTGCCTCCTCATCCTACTCCCTCAGGTCTCAGGGGCAAGCCATCCTTAAGATACCGGCTACCGGACTCAAATGGGAGGTCAGGATTTTGCTGCGTGTGCGCCCAGACTGTGGAACGCTTCCCTGCCCAGGTCCGCCTCTCCCAATCACAGGTGTGCCTTCGCCCACCCTATGGAACCACCTTAACTTTCTTCGCCTGTGGTTGCCCCAAACCCCAGTGATCTATCACAGCACTCCTCTCCCCTGGAGGTATTCCTGGACAAAAGACTCGACTCCCTGAGGTCTTTAAGTTGTAAATAGTGTTGTATCTGCTGCATCCCTAACTGTACTTCTGGTACTGCTCTTAGTTGCTACATGTGTTATTCTGTTGTGTACATACTGTATAAAACTATGCATTACTAAAATTGGTAAGCTGTTTTAATCTGTATCATGTTGTCCTCACATGACTTGTAACCTGTTTCTAATCTGTACCATGTCGTCTTATGTATTTATATTTGTAATTCCTGTACACTTCCGGGTCGTACCTGAAAATAGGCAATTGTCTAGTGTACTTACCTGGTTAACAAAAGCTAAATAAATAAAATAAATAAAATGGAGGGAGGTCACCCATGTGGTACCACAAGGATCAGTCCTGGGTCCATTTCTTTTCAATATGTTCATTAGTGACATGGGAGAAGGAATCCAGGGCAAGATGTGTCTCTTTACAGACAAGCTGTGTGGCAGGGTAGGGAGGTGCAGAGAGACTTGGAAAAAGTTAGAGAGGTGGTCAAAGATTTGGCACTTGAAATTCAGTGCCAAAAAGTGCAAGGTGATGCACATAGGGAAAAAGAACCTGAGGACGGAGTGCTGGGGGGGGGGTTTGAAGCTGGGCACAGTCTCTGAGGAGAGAGACTGGGGGTCATCATCAGTGACTCCCTAAAACATTCAAGCCAGTGTAACAAGGCCCACAGTAAGGCAGACAGGATGCTGGGGTGTGATGTCATAGAGGAACAAGCGGTACCTAGTTATATGTAGTCAAACACAGTTTGTACCTCCGGGATAGCACATGGTTCCATTAAATGGTGGCAGTGTAGTAGGAATACTTATTAGACTTTAGTCATGTCTATCTCAGGATTGCTGTTAGCAACAGGCAAGCCCAGTACCTCATTTAAAAGAAATGTTCATGCTTTCACGGAATGACAGCCACTGTGCATGAATATTCTTCTGTAAATGTGTGCTCTCTCTCTTCAACTAAAATATTGATTTAACACTTCAGAGCTATTCTCTGACAGATGGTTCATTAGTATTTCTTGGATGCGGAAACAAATGGTTCGATACCTTTTATTGGACCAACATAGATGTAACAAAAGAAAATCGTGCTTAAGCTTTCAGACCAACCAAGTCCTTCCTCGGAGGCTTATGACTTGGTTGGTCCGAAAGCTTACGCACCGTTTTCTTTTGTTACCCATAGATGTATCTAACCATTTGTTTCTGGATCAGTTCTTACAAGGACCAATACAGCAACTAATTCTTAGTATTATTTATTACGTTATGCTGTGCAGTGTTTGCTGAGTGCTTCTGATAAAATGTAATGGTAATTCCAGTGTCTCCTCTTGTTGCTGTTCTCTGTAGGACCTGCTTGAAAATGAGATGCTGCATCTCATGGGGAGATATTGGTTGGCGCAATTTTAAAACAATTTTAGAAGCTCCCCACAGTTTGGCAGCTGGGCCAGTGAGGCCCTTTCTTCTCCGCAGGTATTATTTTATAGCTCCACAGCAGGACTGCCAGGAGAGGCATTGTCTGGCAGTGGGATCACATGCACTGCATCATTGGATTAGAACAGGGGTTCTCAAATGGTGAGGCCAGCCTCCTTGGGGAGGCCCCAACCTGTTCCAGGGGAGGCTCAAGCAAGTCTTGAAAAAGTATTATATTTCAATTTAGAACTTTATAGATTTTGTGTGAAGGGATAAGGCAAACTGAAAGAGGATAATAGGTGAATTTATGTATTCATTCACAAGGATAATAGTAGGTGAATTTATGTATTTATTCACAAGTATGTGACCAGAGAAGGTGCTGTACACTGAGCCATGGTTTATTTCAGGTGTACCCAGGGAAGGGTGGTGAGAGAACACAATTCAAAATGTAACTGCAAAACACTCAGAGCAATACAAAATGAACAAAAGTGCAAACAAATTAAAAACAATAAACTAACAATGCGAGGAACAACTGATCAATTAGACTGGCAGCAGAACTATCCAAATACAAGAGTTAACCATACAGGTACTAGGATAAGAGCAGGAAGGAGCAAATGATCCCTGAGAAGTTGTTTAAGAGCAGGGTGAGAGGCAGAGGTCGGCAGGAAGGTTATTCCAGATATAGGGAAACAGAAAAAGCAGTCTGACCCATGAAGGTATGGCAGTAAGGCAACAATGGTTCAAGAGTCAAAATATTGGGGCAAGTAGGTTGTCCTGTTGGGGGCCGGGGGTTACAATACGCTTAATAACATGAGAGCCAGCTATGCAAACAGGTTTAAATTTATTCCTGATGTACTATGAAAAGTAAGCTATTTTTCTATGGGGAGGCCCAAAAATATTTTAGTATTTTGGGGGAGGCTTAAGATCTTTTCCATGACTTAAGGGAGGCTCACTATGACAAAGTTTGAGAACTGTTGGATTAGAACGATGGATTTAGTTGCTGCTAATAGCCTCATGCTGGGTGTCCAGAAGCTGGCAGGCCTCTTGTGAGGAACAGAGAGCAACACTTGGCAGCATGACATAACCCCTGAAGTTGTCTAGACTGTAGATCACTCTTGAGAAACTTTTTTATTCCAGTCTGGTCAGGAGCTCACATTGTGAACTCTGCATGATGTCTTGTTCTTGATGGGGCTGCAGTGACTGGGTCAGAATGGAGCTGTACAGTAGAGAGGGAGGAAAAATAGAGAATAAAAGACAAGTTTATAAGTAACTTTCTTCAAAACCTGAGTGCAGCTTGTGGGCTATCTGAAAGCCATTATGGTTAGCATTGGTACATAATCGTAGGTAAAAATGAACATGGCTGTTTACTGCTTATTCCTTTTTGGCATTGAGCTGCGAGTAAGTAAAAGTGCTTTCCTCGGCTGTTCAGTACCGGCAGTAAAATGCATTAATGTGCTTTATACGTATTTTGTTTATTTTTATTTATTGAAGAGAATCGGATTTACACTCCTTTGAGTCATAGGCTCCATGTCAAAGAAAAAAAAAAACACATGCATAACATACAGTACAATACATAACATATACAGTACAATACATAACATATACAGTGCACAAGTAATACAGTACAATACACAAGTAATACAGTACAAGGGTATATACAGTTGGCAGATTACAAGCTTTGGGGTCTTAAAGAATGGACCCTGTGTCATACTTTATATACAGAGAAGGAAAAGAAACAGGGAATTAAACATGAGATACAGATTACAGTATGGTAGGGACAATGTGTTAGTAGTCCCTATAGCACAGTATATTAATCGAGATAGAAACATGAATCCATGAGCGATTGTGTGAAGGGGAGGAGGAGCAGGAGAGAAGGGCAAAACTGGGGAAAGGGGGGGCACCCAGCAGATGTTGATTAATGGCAATCACAACTACTGGTAGATGTTTTAACATTTACTGTGTGCCAACTGGCATATAGGAGTCCTCCCACAACCTAGCCAGTCGGGCGCATCATCAGGGCATTGGCTACGGGAGACACTGGGAGCAGTAGTTGCCAGTAATGGCTAGCAGGGGTGGGGGGGGTCGCAAAATAAACCAGATAAATGTTAACTATTTCATTCAAGTAAGTTGCTTAAAAATTCAACTTTAGTTGTAATTTTGTTAACTGGGACCTATACGTCCCACTGCTTTTCTTCTGGGGAGCTGAGCGTTCCTGTTTAAGTATTTATTTTATTTGTTTTTGTTAACCAGGTAAGCACACTAGACAACGAGTGCCTATTTTCAGGTGCGACCCGGGAGGTTACAGTACAAAGAACAATAGTACATATACAGGTGACATATAGGCCCCAACTACAAGTGGGCCAGAATGGAGTACAGTACACAGCACATTGTATAGACAAAGAACGATCTCACCCACACACAGGTGGGGCCAGGGAAACAGCATAAGGACAATAATACATGTACAGATCAACAAACTAGAGTGCAACTACAGGCTCAAAGTGAAAGTTCATATTAGCGGTAGTGGGAGGGTCGAAGCAAGAATTAGCAGGGCAATATAGGGCTAGAACCAGGGGAACCACTAAGGCAGGGGCGAGCACGGCAGCAAGGGGGGACTGACCAGTCCAGGGACCGGCCCCAGTAGGCGGGTCTGGAGATGCAGGACCTCCTCGGAGCCACGAGGGTGGGGATCCGAGACAGCATAGTGGGGAGGGCGATATGACTGCTGCCCCCAGACAAACGTAGCACACCATCACTTTTCATGTGGCTAAGGTGAAATAGCATTCAGCAGACACTGCTCTCTGATCAGGTTGGACACTAGGGGCATCCAGGCTGACTCCAGGCCACAAAACTTGGATCAACATCAAGGGTTGCTAAGCAGTGTGTAATTTGAAGTGTGTGTACATACAAAAAAAAAAAAAGTTTATATGAGCTGCTGTCCTAAATGGGCGCTCTCACCGCCTCCTCTAGAGCCTGTTTTAGCCCTGTTTATATACAAGTACAGTAGATTCTTGAATTAAAAAGAGAACTAATTTCTGTGTTTGAAATTCCTTCAGCACCTCATTTTAGTTTAGTCAAAATTAGCCGGGGGTGTGTGTGTGTGTGTGTGAGGAAGAGTCGTTTTCTTGAAGAATATGTTACGTTAGCCGGTCTGTTGGCACTGAGGGTTGAGGCGCTGGACACCACACCTCGTGCCATGCCAGCGAACCGGATTCAGGAACAAGCTTGGGTCATTGGGGGTCGGCTGGGGCAGGAGAGGATTGAGCATCTGGAGGACCTGCTGTTCTGGGGTGGGTGAGTTGTGTCTCCTGCTGTCACGATGACCTCCAGTGGAGACTGGGGACATCGTGACCTGCAGGAGCACCGCTGCAGGGTGGAGGCTGCGCGGATGTCCTGCAAGTGGCTGCGGGAGCACCTGGGTTGGCAAAGGCAGGGCTCATGGACGCCATGCCATGCTCACCGTCTCACCACCAGACCCGGCCATATCCTACCTCTGGCTCCTCTCTCACTCTGGCTGCCCACTAGATTTCCAGATAGAGTGCCGGAGGAGTTAGCGCCCTACCTGGAAGGGGGGTTTTGGAGCTGGGGGTCTGCTCAGCTGGGTCAGGTTGTAGGAGGTTCCTGGAACAGAGGTACGGCTGGTTGAGTCTCAGGCTGAGCAGGATAACATGCTGGTCCCGAGCCCTAGCTGGAGAGAGACCTATGGGGCCAGAGAGGAGAGGGCATAAAGGAAGTTGAAAAAAAAAAAATATGTTGCGTTTGTTCTAGCATACCATGTCATTTCCAGGTATATAGTGCCTTTCATCTGATCGCCTGAAAGGGCTCTATAATACACACAACTAAAGGCAGTGCAGGCACCTGTGGGTTGGAACAGGGTAGCCATTCTGCCAAGTGTTTGTGACCCAGTGGAGGGGTTTCTTGCTATCACTGACCACAAGATAAGCAATTTGTCTTTTATTTAAATTCATTACAGTAATTTACATTGTAAGATAGCAGTGGAAAACAGAATTTGACGACAGATCAGAAGCGCTTGGCCCACCTAGTCTGCCCTACCTACAGTATCACTGCAGACTGTAATTGATCTCCAGCTCTTTCTCCCCTCTCTCTCCTTCCTTTCCACTAAGATTCCTCTATGCCTATAATCATGCATTCTTGAACCCCACCATTATTTTCTCCTCACTACTTCTGCAAGAAGGCTGTTCCAGGAATCTGCCACTCTTTCTGTGAAGAAGTACATCTTCATTGAGGATGCTTCCTTGCATCTCTCCTGAATCTGCCCCTCTCCAGCTTCATAGCTTGTCCCCTTGTTCGAGCTTCTTCTTTTTCTGAAAAACATGCCCCTCTTGTACCTTATTTACCCCATAAGGTATTTAAAGGTCTCTGTAATATCCCTCCTCTCCCTCTTTTCTTCCAGGGTGTATATATTGAGGTCCTTTAGTCTCTTTGTAGGGCTTTTGATGCAGACCCTGCACCATTTTAGTTGCGTCCTTCCTCTGGACCACTTCCACTCTGTTTCCTTCCAGAGATGTAGTTTCTAGATCAGCGCGGAGGCGGTCCAGAGGAGGGCAACTAAAGGAGTGGTGGATTGCTGGAACTGCTTTCCAGTGGAGGTGGTGGTGGGTGAAGGCGGAAACAGTGGTCATCTTCGAGAATGCATGGGATAGGCACAAGGGAATCGTAGTGGAGAGGAACGGGGTGCAGAAGAAGCTGTTGATCAAGTAGGGTCTGTGGTTATAATGTAGGTAGGAAAAAATGCACGGACTGGTGGGCCAAGCGGTCCTCATCTGCCCTCAAGTTCTGCGTTTCCTGTAGACTAGCATTTTCTGGTGAAATTCAGAAGTTCCCCTGAGATTTTAAAATGTTTCTTGTGGGTGTCAGTGAGTGCATGGTTTGGAAAGTCCACAGGTGATCAGACAGAAAAAAAGAAACGCCGCTAACCAAATGCTTACTTTTGTTTGTGTGCCTTCTGTTTTCCCAGGATTGCTGCCACCGATTGCAGAGATATGGCTGTCTGACTTTGGAAAAGGTGACCAAAATAATGGCGGATGGGGGTCCTTGGGACAGTCCAGTGTTACAAATGGTTCTAGCTGGGAAATTGCAGCGCCAGGATTTAGGTACTGAAGCCATCCTGTGACTATTAAATGCTAGTTTGCATTGCTGTGTTGTGTCTGGAGCCATCCGATCAGTGGGGTGAGATCCTACGGTGGGACTCCTCTGACCCACCAACCAAGGGTACCTCCTGTTTGATGATACACAGAGTGTGTGTACTCTCGGACAAAAATGAAGATAAATAATATATTTATCACATAATTTTATGTGAATTCAAAATACAGGCCTATATAAACAGTCATTACCATGAATGTCACTACCCTGTGGTCATTCAGCATGTCTGCAGCTTCATCCGGGGTGAGGGTGGGCCCTAATGAAGGCGTATACATGCCAAATGCTCATGCGGTAGTGGCGTTTAGGCTGGAGCCTTTGAATGCTTGCAGTTTTTCGGGTATCAGTTTGTTCCTTCTGGAGCAGTGCACCTTAGCAGCAAGCTCAGGAGGTGATGTCATTGTCTTGTTCAGTTGGAAAGTTCAGAAAACAAGGATTTAGCAAAATGTTGCAGCAGGAACAAAGGCAGTGAAAAATACTCCCAGACGTCACCCTTCAGGCTTTGACAGCCCCGATCTGTACCAGTGATTGCGAGTCTAAATTCCAGGTTTTCCTGGGATTCTGCTGTCAGTCTTGTGTGGTATGTACATGTATATGTGTGTGTGTGTGTGTGTATATATATATATATATATATATATATATATGGAATAAAAGGATTGATGTACAGCAAATTTAATAATGCAAAATGAAAATAATACTGGTAGCAGTTTAAGGGAAAAAACAGGTTCTGTAGCTTTAGTGATATATGAAATGCCAAATTCCATGAAATTCTTTGTTTTTACCAACATGCAGACAGTCCCGTTTCTGGAATTGTACTAGGTTTTCCAGTAAAAACTGGAATTAGTAGCCTTAATCATCTGTACTACCTGGTGTTGAGTGCGAAGTTGTTTGTTCTGTAATAGATATGGACATAGGGTTCTGAGTGCCCCCAAAAATGTGTAACTGTTGATGTAAAAGTAAGTAAAGTAAATGTATTTGTTTAGCGCCCCATCCCGGAGGCTCTAGGCGCTGCACAGGTAGGTAGGAAAACAACATATGTCAATAAATCAGCATAAAATGAACAGCAGTGATAAAACACTGCAAAATAGAGCCTGACTTGAATAGAATAATGCAGTAGTTTACCAATTATAAGCTATCAACAGTCTAAAAATGCTTTTTTTATTTTTTTTTTAAAGTGCACCTTCAAACCCTGCTTAAAAACTTCCACCAATGGGGCCTTCCTCAAAGGTCATGGTAGTGGGTTCCACCAGTAGATGGGTATGGACATACATTTTCTGAGTGGTGAAATCAGAGAACCCCCCCCCCGGGGAATGCTCACAGTGGAGTTGAGGATTGCACTTTAATGTGGAACAGTTGTTGGGTATGGACATGGGGTTCTGCGTGATAAAATGTGGTATGTCCTTCCTTATCTTCCCTTGTCAGTCTTCACCATTCAGTACTGCTGGGTGTAAGCTGGAAGCATGTACCTGCTACTGGAGTGTTTTGTTATTTTTTGGGGGGGGAGGAGTCTGTGCCTACGGCGCCGCCTAAAAGCGGCGATACGTGGTGCGCGGGCGGCAGTTGAGCGCTTGTGACTCCTCCATCCCAGTTCTGTCTCTCCGCCTCGAGGCTACACCTGCTATGCGAGTGAAAATGTCTGTTGCTACGCCATTAGGCTTGCCATTTTCGCCGGCCTGTTTCGAGCTCCTTCATCCTGGTTCAAATTCCTGATGCCGTTGAAACTGGTAAGACCATTTCCTTTTTTATTTTTGACGGCGCCGGAAGCTTTTCTGTCTATTAAATTTTCTCATCATGTCCGGTTTGGGAGCCAAGCGAAAGTTGAAAGCAGGCCGTGCCCCCATGCGTCGGTGCTCCTGTGGCTGGCATTTCTCCGTGTCGGACCGACATGATGTTTGCTTTCGGAGCCTGGGACCTAGCCATGATATGGATAGATGCGGCACCTGCTTTTCCGTGGATCGCTGCATTCTCGAAATCCATGCATTCAAAGTCAGCAAGGCCCCACAGACTTTTGGTGGACAGCGTTTTTCTCGACTTCCCAGACCAGGTCTTTAGGCCCTTCGTCTGGGTCCCCTCCCAGGCCTATACGGTCTGGGGGAGGAGAAAGCCTCCTCATCTTCAGGCCCTGCCGAGGAGGAGGCCTCTCTTGAGGTGTTGGAGGAACCAGGTCTTCCTGGGGTCACGCTCACTGACACCGCCTCCGCACCTCTCCTGAGGTGCAGGCCCTCAGTGTCGCTGCCCACGGTTGCTGGGCCCGCACTGGCAGACCTCGACTCTGCCTTCTGGCACCATCTCAGATCCTGGTGCTGTTCGTGGTGCCAGTGATCGGGTGGTGCCGCATGCGGCGCTGGTTTGGTTGTCAGCGCCGCTTGCAGTGCCGTTGACCTGGTTAGTTCCATTGGCGGTGTCGTGTTGGGTTCTGGTGCTGCACGCGGCGCCAGGGATTTGACCAGGGCCAGGTTCTGGAGCCACGGGCGGTGCACTGGGAACGGCCGGTGTTACGGGCAACACCGCAGCCGTTCGCGGTGCCGTTTCTCGGGATATTCGGGGTGGCCAGCATAGAGGTCCTCCTAGTCGACTCCTGTTTGGAGGGAGACTACTCGGATGTGAACCCAGCCTTGCTCCATGATTTTTCGGAATCAGAATCCTCTGTGGGATGTTGTCAGGTGGCCCAGCGCCCCCATCCCTGAATCTCCATAGCGGTCTTCCTCTGAGGACTCCCAGGTTGGGGTGGCCTGGGGTCCATGGGGGAGGGCGGGTTGGGAGGGATTGTCCCCCAGAGGGGCCGCGGTAGCCGCCAGCCTTGGTGCTGCTGCACCTTTCGGGATTCGAGTCCTGTCTTTGGATGGAGGGACCCTTCACTGGGGTCGAGGAAGAGGCGCCTCGGAATCTGAGGGGTTGGGGGGTCGGGATGAGGGGCGAGTCACTCCTGTGCCACCCCTAAGGGTGCAGGTGAAGGAGCCGTAGCGCCGAGCCCTGCCTCTCCTTCTTAGGTTCAAGGGTCCCTTCCGGTGGCGCTGCTATGGGTTGCCCTTCTGGACTCTTGCAACCCCAAGTGCATCACAGGGGAGAGCCCCCGTTTGGGCTGTTCTGGAGTTCACATTCCCAGGGTTCCGTCATACGACCCAGTTTAATTTCAGGGATCGCTTCAGCTGGGACTCCGTTCCCTGGATTTGAGTCCTGGCAGAGGACAGTGGCCTCCTTGTAGGTGTCCCTCTCCCATTCCTCTGCAGCCACTCCCTCTCTTCCAGGCCACGGGTCCCAGCGGGACCGCTATCCTGGGAGACGCTCAGAGGCACGCGGCGCCTTCCGCCATGTTAGGTACATGCACGTAACAGGTCTTTCGCCTGTCCCCACTGCTGCAGGATTCTTCTGGACATTCGAGTTCCCCATCCTTCTTGGAAGGAGGAGGAACCTACTGCTCACCTTTCTTCCGACGCTGATTTCACTGAATATCAGCTCTTCCTTTCGAGGTTGGTTGGGGATCTCCGTATTTCCTATATTGGACAAGAAAATACCGAGCGAGAGACGTGCAGATTCCTCAGTGAAATCAGTACCCAGCACTTGGTGGTGCCATCCTGGCCTATTCCCTTCCAGGAGGCATCTATCCGCACCTGGCAGCCTCCAGCCAACCCTCTCCCAGCCCCGGCAGACTGCAGGAGGAGGTACTGTTCTCCATCTGAGTCCCTAGGTTCTCTCCCTAACAGGCCCTCAGGCTTGGTGTTCCTAGAGACCTCTTCCGGGCACTGGCGCCTGCCGCACGACCGACCACTGGACTCTTGATTCCCTACAGTTCGACCAGTGGGGGATGAAGAGTGTTCTCTTATTCTCGTGCGATGTTGTGCATTGCGTCACATCAGGCACACCATGCTGCCTATAACAGGCACTGGTGGTCGATGCTGACTCTGGTGCTAGCATCGATGCCTGATACAGAGCAATCTTGACAGGCCATTTCCCTCTCTGCTATAGGCCTGAAACTGGCAAGGCGCCAAGCAAAGGCATCTTAAGACACCAGTGAGGTGGCTTCCAGGCTTGTGGGGACAGCGATCTGCATTAGGTGGACGGCATGGCTTCGTCTATCAAGGTTGTCACTCCTGACCCGGTGTAGGGTGATTCGCTCTGCCTACTGAGGGACATGCCTCTTTTCTACCACGGCTAGGCGGCTTCTGCAGGGGGCTTCCTCCGTCCCCGCGTCTTCAGGGGACACCTTCTAGCTCTCCTCAGCCTTGGGCTCTCAGTCTAGTACGGCCAGAGTCTCTTCTTCCTGTTTCTCACCAGTAAGAGGCTGAAGGTCTTGTTCCCTCAGGGTTATGTTAGTCCCCCTTTGGGGGGTCTTGGTACTCACCCAGCAGTAGTGAATGGTGAAGGTTGACAAGGGAAAGTATGAAAAGTACGTACCTACCATAATTCCTGATCTTCTCTTGTATCTTCACCATTCATTACTGAATCCTGCCCACCTTCCCCTCATGGGCTTCCTTCTTGGGCGTCCTCTCTGCCCTGCTTGCTCTCCCTCACCTTCCTCCTTTCGTGGCCTTTAGAGCCTAAATCCCCTAACCTTAGGGTCTTCCGTTCTTCTCTCAGAAGAGGTAACATAAGTCTGGAGAGGGAGGAGAGCAAGTAGAGCTTCATCTTTCTCCTGAGAACTCTTTCTGATTACCCTTGAAGGTGTCCCTACTGACACCTTTTTTCTTAGGCCAAGTTAGTTCAGTCACCAGTTTACAGGAATAGTTCTTGAACGGTCCTGTTCCTTAGTTCTTGGACTTCGCTGGTATCTCTGGATCTTGTCCTGTGTATGCCAGTTTGGTGCTAGTCGAAGTCTAGTGCATTTTCAAAATTGCCTTCAGGAACTGGTGGTCTAATTCTTTGGCCTCTGCCTCCCAGGGAGTCGGAACGAGTTTCCTTCCCCATCTCTGTCCACTTTCTCAAGGGGACGCCCCCTTTAGGGCTTCAATCCCCCCTCCCTCCACCACCTGTATTATCACATGGCAATGTGCTGGTGGGGTCCCTTTTTTCCCTTTCTTAATTTGGGCGCTCTTCCTCTGGAACAGATTGTGTGCCTTGGCAATCTGTGAGCTCTCAGCTTGAGCGATGGGTTTCGGGATAACGGGAGGTGTAGGAAATCTGCCTTTTGTGTATCAAGCTGTGCAAACGGTTCAGTCAAACCTTTAGGCCAGTCTTGTTGAAGGGATCCTTGCTTCCTTGCCCTTTGGTTCCAAGCTGATAACCCTTAAGCCCATTTAACTTAAAACTTGGCAGTATTTTTCCTTCCTTCCAGCTTCTCCCCCCCTTCTTCTTTGTTCTTTCTTCCTCTCCCTTATCTGTTCTCTCTCTCCCCCCCGGAGCCGCCCCAGGAGTGAGGCCTTGCAGTCCCTTTAGGGTAGGGTTCTCCTCTTTCCTGTCCTCCATCGGCTTATTTCTTTTTCAGTTTGTTTCCTTTCCTCTTACTATCCCTCGGCTCTCTTGCCTCGCTCTTATTCTTCTGTTTGCCTCTCCGCTTACAGAACTGGGATGGGAGGAGTCTGCAGCCTCTAAAGGCTGCCCCTCGCGCACTATGTAGTGCATTGGTCTTGCGGGTGGCGGCGACTCCTCCCTCCAAGAAAAAAAAAAGAAAAAACCTCCCGTAGCCAGTGCACGCCTACGGCTTACACCCAGCAGTAATGAATGGTGAAGATACAAGAGAAGATCAGGAATAACGGTAGGTACGTAATTTTTATTTGCTTAAACAGTTAAGAGGTATGTAACGCCTTTCGTTGTGATGTACATGGGGAATGTCCTTCCTAATGTGGGGCAGTTGAGAGGAATGTGAGGGAGAGGCATGCTTCCTACTGTAGTTGGTAGTTGTGTAAGGGTGTCCCTCCTAATGCGGGTCAGTTGAGCGGTATATGAGGAACCTATTTTAATGTGGTACAGTTGGGGGAAGTATGTGAGCAACCCATTCTACTAATTTGGGACTATTGAAAGGTTTGTTATGAAGGCCCTTCATAATTTGGTTTGGTGCCATAGTGGGTGGTCTGTTGTATTCTGTATGTGTCTATTGTATTGTGTATATTTAAAACAAAACCTCAGTTGCTCTATATTGTGTATTTTAATCCTATTTTTAATGCAAGGGTTGAAAATGTGTAACTAGTTATTTAAAGGAGATCTGCAAGGAAACTGAAGTGAGCCACCATAGCATATATTGTGGCTGGAGCCCCCCGATCACCGCTGTAATCGCAAAATATATTAAGTAGTTAAATTACCTTTACTCTTGTAAAATTCCACTTTTCCCCTTGGTGCAGCCGGCATTTTGGTAAACTGGGTCCAGTCCCCTGGGGATCGCGCTGGCAAAAAAACACGATACGCTGACATGGTTTTGCCCCTTCCTGTCTATTGCTCTCATGTATGGAGATACAAAAATCTCTGTATTTTCCATGCTACGTGTTGTTTTTACAAAGTTGCCTATATGCCATGTGTGCTGACTTCCAGCCACTGTATATGCTAGGGTGGCTCACTTTAGTTTCCTGGTAGATCTTCTTTAAATCCTAGTTGTTCACAATTTCTTTTTATGCAGCTGACTGCTAGTTCCTGTTGGGGAGGTGGAAGTTAAGTTCTATAGTTTAGTTTATTTGTTTTGATTACTGGAGGCGCTAGACATAGAAAATGCCCATTTCGGCACGACCAGAGAGTACAAAACAGTAATGTCCGCATTGAGGAGCAGAAGTACATTTAAATACAAAATACATGATCAGTTCAAAGTGACATAAACATTGGTAAGGTACAAATGTATTACGGATGAGAATTAAAAACGCAGTACAGTAAACAACGGTAGTAATATTTGTATCTAAATAAATAACAGGTCAATGGGAAGAACTTTAGTATCAACTTAATGAGATCAAGTGCTCAGCAGTTGGCTTATATGCCCCAAAGTGGGGGAGGAAGAGAGGATAGGTAAAACAAAGGGATACTGGTGAGAATCAGATTTAGGACAGTAAACAGTGAGTGCGAAGGAGTGTGACTAGGCCTTGAGCAGGTCCAGCAGAGCTGGAGAGGTCTAAGAGCGAGTTCAGGTGGGAAGGAAGCAGGAGCAGGGGTCAGACTGCAGTAGGTGACTTTTTAACTGGCGCTTAAAGCTGGCATGAGTAGTGGTGAGGTGGATATTAGTAGGGCGCTCCAGTATACTGGTGCAAAGCGGGGAAAAGGCCTGAGCACCCATGGCTGTTTTACAGATAGGTACTAGAAAAAGCATCTGATCTCCGGAGCGGAGACCATAGTAGGGGCTTTGAGGAATCTGCATCTGAGCCAGAGTAGGAGGTACACCTGAGCAAGAGATGCTATCAGTCAGGTGCCAAGAGAGTAGAGGCAGCTAGCCGTGGGTGAGCAATTTAGGCTGCTGTAGTTGAGTGAAAAGGACCACTGTTAAGGGAATATGATAATCTGGGAGACTGTCTGGGGGTTTTCTGAGGCAGCTATATGAAAAGTAACCAAACAAAAGTCTTCTGAAAAGTCTTTAGCCTAGCTCCTGGTTTGAGGTTTAAATAAAAAAATTGGGCCTTAAAACTTCTCAGCCAGGAATCTGGGCATGTAAAGTTTGCTACTGAATCATTCTCCAGGTACTGAGTATGGTGAATGTGAATTTTGCAGGTGGAAGGAGTGGTTCATTAGCAGCGGTGTGTTACTGCATTAAGAGGGATCTAAGTAAGGGTGATTTCTGCAGGAGTTGCATTGCTTCTCTGGCAGAAAGAAGGCGACTGCTCATGGAAAATTGTAAAGTTTCCATCAAAGATAAACTTATAGCAGCGTGCTTGTTACCAGTGGAAGTTAGGACCTATACTTTTCGTCTATTTCATATTGCCTCTAACTTCATGTCTTGTATGATACCCTTTTGAATCAGTTTTGAGTCTGTTTTAGCACTTTGTTTTTTTTTTTCTCTATTTTTGTGATATTTTAAATAATAATAGTAGCACTCCTTTTAACATGGCTCAGACCAGGTATGTGTTGGTATTCTGTGTTTGACCACCTATTCCTTAAGATCACTTTTCCCGTGACTGTAACAAACTAGTACGCATCCGATAATGCTCCCTGACCTTAAAGAATAATAGGTGTACAGCAACAGCTGAGAGTACTGATGAAAATCTGGTCTAAGGCATATTAAAAAGAGCGCTCTTGTTATTCCAAATGTAAAAAAAATGCTAAATCAGATTAAAAATAGGAAAAAGGGTATTAAACAATAAAAGAGGAGGGCCGCAGCGGTCCCTCTCTGCACAAGAGTGGCAGCAGGCTAGCAATTACAGGCCGGTCAATCTCATGCTACTGGCGAGGAAATTAATGGAGACTGTGCTGAAGGAGAGGCTGATGGAGTACCTGCAGGCAAATGGGCTGCAGGACCACCACAGTACAGTTTCACCGGGGGGGCATGTAAAATCTCATAGATTTCTTTGAGTGGGTGACTAGGGAGGTGGATCGGGGAAGGTAGTGGATGTGGCCTATCCGAACGTCAGTAGTGTCTTTCACACTGTGCCACACAAGAGGCTAAAAAAAAACAACTTAGCAGCGTGGGGGTTTGGAGAGAAGATGGTAAGCTGCATATCAAATGGGTTGAAGGATTGGAGACGGAGGTAGTAGTAAACAGAAGTCACTCAGGGAGTGGAGAGAGTCAGTAGGATCGGCACTGGGTCCCTCTCTTCAGTGTCTTTATAATTGACATTTCTGTGTAACTGGAGGGTAAGGTGTCTCTTTGTAGATGACACAAAAATCTGCAGCAAGGTGGACGCCAGGAAGGGGTGGAGAGAATGCAAAGGGATCTGGGGCATGGCAGCTGATTTCTGTCAAAAAGTGCAGAGCCATGCACCTGGAGTGGGGAAACCCAGGGGCTGTGTATACGAAGGGGAAGGGGTACTTAGTCACCAAGCAAGAGAAGGACCTTGGTGTGATCATATCTAATGATGCCAAGGTGGTAGGACAGTGCAACAAAGCAGTTGGCAGGGCTAGTGGGGTACTAGGGTGCATAGAGGGATTTCTTGCAGGAAAAGGGAAGTGATATTGCCTTTGTATCGCTCACTTGAGACCCCACGTAGAGTACTGTTTGCAGTTCTATAGGCCACACCTCTGCAAGGACATTGACAGGGTGAAAGCGATCCAGAGGAGGGCTGCCAAAATGTTGCGTGGCTGCACAAAAAACCATATGAGGAGAGGCTGCTGAAACTCAACATGTACCCCTAGGAGGAGAGGAGAGTGAGAGGGGACATGATTGAAACCTTATATGTACCTTACAGGGGTGAATAAGGTGTAGGAGGGAAGTCTCTTTCAGAGGAGGAGCACCAGAACACAGGGGCATGCAGTGAATCTTGAGGTGGGGGAGTTTAAAAGAGATGTGAAGAAATAATTCACAGAAAGGGTGGTGGATATCTGGAACATCCTGCCAGAAGAGGTGGCAGGGAGCGAAGACAGTGGGGGGCTTCAAGCATACATAGACAGTGTCGGCAGATAAGGGCCTATGGCCCACCCAGTCTGCCCATTTGAGCTTGTAAGTTGTTTGTTTTCCTAGAAGTCTGTTGCCCCTTACCCCTGACCTCTAGAATTCCTTTATGTCTATCCCATGCATTCTTAAATCCCGTGATTGTTTCAGCCCCCACCACTTCCTTTGGCAGGGTGTTCCACTTGTCCACCACCTCGTTCTGTGAAGAAATTCTTTCTCATGTTTCCTCTGAATCGTCCCTCCTCCAACTTCATCCCATGCCCTCTAGTCCTGGAACATCTTTTTCACTTAAAATAGTGTTTTCCTGCACCCTGTTCCTCCCTGTAAGATACCTGTATGTCTCTATCATATCCCCTCTCTCCCTCCTCTCCTCCAGGGAGTACATGTTCAGTTCCTTCAACCTGTCTTCATAGGACTTGTGATGCAATCCATGCACCATCTTTGTTGCCTTCCTCTGAACCTTCTCTACCCTGTCTATGTCCTTACGTAGGTATGATCTCCAGAACTGTACACTGTACTCCAGGTGGGGCCTCACTAGTGTCTTGTATAGCGGAATTATGACCTCCCTTTTCCTGCTGGTGATGCCCCTGCCTATACATCCCAGCATCCTATTTGCTTTACCTGCTGCCTTGTCACACTGTTTCCCTACCTTGAGGGCATCAGAGATAATGCTTAGATCCCTTTCCTGCTTGGTGCATGCTATATCCTCACCCCCCAACTGATATATTGTACCAGGGTTTTGTGCCCCATATGCATTATCTTGCACTTCTTTGCATTGAATTTCAACTGCCAAACCCCTGACCATTCTTCAAGTTTCTGCAGGTCGTGTCTCATTCTGTCTACACCCTCTGGTGTGTCTACTCTGTTACAGAGCTTTGTGTCATCAGCGAACAGTGAAATTCTGCCTTCTAGGTCCTGCGCAATGTCACTGATGAAGATGTTGAATAGGACCGGTCCCAGCACTGATCCCTGTGGTACCCCACTGGTCACTCTTCCCTCGTGGAGTGACAGCCATTTACCACCACCCTCTGTGTCCTGCCACCCAGCCAGTTACCTACCCACCACACTACTGTCCTGCCCACACCCATATTCCCCAGTTTGTGTATGTGGCACAGTGTCAAAGGCCTTGCTGAAGTCCAGATAGGCCATGTCCACTGCCCTCCCTGATCCACCTCCTAGTCACCCAGTCAAAAATTCAACGAGGTTGGTCTGACATGACCTCCCCTGGTGAAACCATGCTGCCTTGGGTCCTGTAGTCCATTGACAACTAGATGTTCCACCAATCTCTCCTTCAGTAGTGCTTCCATGATCTTCCCCACTACCGAGGTGAGGCTGACTGGTCTGTAGTTCCCTGCTTCCTCTTTGTTCCCACTTTTGTATAAGGGGACTACATCTGCTGTCCTCCAGTCTTTGGGTACCTCCCCTGTTTCCAGTGATCGGCTAAACAGGATAGCCAGAGGTTCCGCCACCACCTCTCTCAGTTCTTTAAGGACGCTGGGGTGCACCCCATCTGGCCCCATTGCTTTATCAACTCTTATTACTTCCAGTTTCTTCAGGACTCTTTCTCGTGTAAAGGGACTTGTGTCCATTTCTGCACCATTCTCACCCCTTGTACTCCCTTCAGACCCATTACCCTCCGCTTCCTCAGTAAGACTGATCAGAATACCTGTTCAATATGTCAGCTTTACTGTTGTCATCCTCCACGCCCATCCTCCTCCCCTTCAGTCTCACTATCCCTCCCTTTGTCTTTCTTTTTCACTTATGTACCTGTAAAGGTTTTGTCCTCTACCCACTGATTTTGCAATGTGTTCTTCTGTCTGAACTTTGGCTTCCCTACTGACCTCCTGCCTCCCTTTGCTTCTCCTGGTACTTCTCCCTATCCCTTCTGCCTGTGTCTTTTGTATTGCCTGAATGCAATCTTTTTGGCTTTCACTTTCTTTGCTACCTCTTTGGAAACCATAATGGTCTCCTCTTCCTTTTCCTCTTGCTAACCTGCTTAATGCATAATTCTGTTGTTCTTGTAATCCCCATTTTAAATACTGCCCACTGTTCCTCAACCCTGATTCCTGTCCCATTCCCTTAATGCCTCTTTCAAGTATCTCCCATTTTCCCAAAGTCTACCCCTAAAATCCAGGATACGTGTTTTTGTGTGGTTTGGTTCTGCTCTTTCTGTGATTTCAAACCACAATGACTGGTGGTCACTGTTTCCAGGTGCTCCCCACTGTTACCCCCATCACACTGTCCCTGTTTGTGAGCACAAGGTCCAGTATTGCCTTCTGCTGAGTTGGTTCCATGACCAGTTGCTTGAGGAAGGCACCCTGAAGGAGTCCAGGATAAATCTGCTCCTAGTTGATGCTGCTGCTGGGATGCTCCAGTCCACGTCTGGAATATTGAAGTCTCCAACCAGTACTACCTCACCCTTGTCTGCCATCAGCTCCCTATCTGTTTCTTCCTTCTGGGCTGGTGGTCTATAGACCACACCTGTGCGGATGGCTGTCCCCATTTTCCTTTCCAGCTTAACCCACAGTATCTCTCCCCCCATTTTGTTCCTCCTGGATCTCTGTGGCCCTTATGTCATTTTTCACATACAGTGCCACTCCTCCTCCCCTTGCTGCCTGCTCTGTCTCTTCTGAATATGTTGTAGCCAGGTATGGCCATCTCCCAGTCGTGGTTATCATTACACCAGCTTTCAGTGATGGCCACAATGTCCAGGTCTGACTGTACCATGACAGCCTCCAGATCTTCCATCTTGTTGCTAAGGCTCCTGGCATTTGCACACATGGCTTTCCATGATTTGACCTCCCTAGACTGTTTCACTCTTCTACTCCAGTCCCTTCCTTGGTTGTCATTTATCCCTGGTTCTCCTTGCTGTCTGCCCTTCTGCTGAATTTTGCCCCTTTTCTGCTTATCCACCTCTTGGGCACTAATCTCCATCTTTTGCACACTGCTTTGCAGAGATAGCTACGCCTCTGGTTCACTGGTTCCACTGCTAGCTGTGGGGAGTGAGCAAGTAGGTACCCTCCTTGCTGGCCTGCCACCCCCCTTTGCTAGTTTAAATGCTTGTCAGTGTAGCATTTAAACTTATCATTGAGTGCTTGGATTCCCATCCAGGATGGATGGAGGCCGTCAGGCTTGAACAAACCTCCATCCCTCCAGGTGGGTCCCCAGTCACCAATGAATCCAAACCCTTCCTCACAGCACCAGTTCTTCAACCATGAGTTAAAGTTCCTGGTGCATGCACTCCTATGCTCTCCCTTGCCTCTCACAGGTAGTACTTCTGAGAAAGTGACAGAAGTAGCTACTTGCCTGAGACCCTTCCCCAGTTTCCTAAACTCTTCCTGAACTTCCTTTGGCTCCCCATTTGCCAGGTCATTAGTACCTAGGTGGATAATGACATCCAGCTCACCCTCCCATCTTGCCTTCCCAGTGATCCCCAGGATCTTCCTTCCATCCTCCATGCTGTGGCACCTGGTAGGCACCTCACCTCCTGTCCTCCCCTCCTGTGTTCCTAGCTGGATCCCTCTTATGATGGGAGTCCCCACCAGGATTCGCTTCCTCCTCCTCCTCTGGGGTCCACTGCTTTCCCGCTGAGGTCACCTCCTTGGCTAACCTCCACATCCTTTCCTTCCACTTCCCTGGGTACCTCTGTTTGGTTGTCCTCATTTGCCAGTGTGGCATATGAGTTCTTGAGTGGAATAGGATCTGGGATGTGCCTCTGCCTGACTGCTCTAACCTCCCTGAGCCCACTGTCATCCAGTGCTCCTCGTTCTCGGCATCCTTTGAGGCAGTTGCATTGGACTGGGTGGTCCCTGGATAGGGGTGATGGTACTCCTGACCCAGTTTACTTCCGTTCTGAGTCTGGCTACCTCATCCCGCAGTCCAGAGATGCATGCAGATAGGGCAGCACCTCAGTGTCCAGAAGGTCTGCCTGAATATGGCTGCCCCACAGCCACTGCATTGCACCACTCCCCACGTTATACTGCAGTTCCACTACTTGTCTGCTACTGAAGCTCTCCTAGTTCCCTTTTTATTAATTTACTGTACTAAAAATCCTGCCACTGATCCTCAGATATTTTTTTTTTTTTTTTAAGAAAGAAGCCAATAAATAAATGAGTCAAAACACTTGTCGTGCTGAGGGTGGGCTTCTTCCCCTTATGCCCCTCCTACTTCACCCCTTACTATACCCTGTGTTTAGCTCCTGTCAATCCAGAATTAACAGGGCATATAATTAACAGTTTGGGGAAGGGTGGGGGGGGCGAAAATTTGCAGCAATTAGACAGCACAGAATTACACCACCACTATGTTTTAAATTTTCAACAGCCCAAAACAATTATAAGTAAAGACAACAAAGAAAGTATAGTGTCACTAAAGCCCACAATCTAAGTTTAAAGAAAATAGCAATTCTAGGGACATGGATATGTTGTTCATCCACACTTATTGGCAAGTATCCTTGCGGCTTTAAATCTTGGGAAGGTCTTCAAGCTGGCTCCTCCCACCCCACCGGGTGGTATAACCTCGGCTCCGCCCCATGGCCGTCAGATCTTCCTTACTGCTTGAGCTCAGGTTCCTCCTTAGCAGCTGCGGCGTTTGAGACTGTTTCTATTTCTTCGTTTTGCGAATTGAAGTTTTTGCTAAAGACTTCAGTCTTGATCCCTGTGACTGCGATGGACAATCGACTCCGTTTTTGGAGATGCCCCGCAGCAGAAGATGTCTCGGACGGATCCACACTCCAGTGTGTTACTGTTTAGGCCTTGAGCACGACCCGCGGGACTCGACTTATGCTCTCGTTTTCGGCCTGTGTCCTCGAACCGTGCTGCCCGATTGCAACTGGGCCGTCCCGAAGCGTTCCCTCGGTGAAGTCTAAGGAGGCCCGGTCGGCCGGTGTCAGCGGTGACAGGCTTGGCGGATCAGCTCGAGCGATGATAAGCCCTCGAGAAAGAGGCGGCGGGCGTATCTTCCTCGGCCGCGGCATTTATCCCCTTGGGTTCTTCCTACACAGCTTCCTTTAAGGAGTTTTGTCTGTCCCTCTCCACTAGGGAGAAGGGCCAACGTCTGCTGGACCTTTTTCTCGGTCCAAAAGAGGACAAAGGTAATCCCTCCGCGTCGCTCTTGGAGGCGGGAAAGGTCCCTCTCCCAGTCGTCGACAGTGGACCGCTCGGCTTGGCCACTGGTCTCACAGTGTCCCCGTCAGGTCAGTTGACTGAGACTCCCGTCGGCGAAGTCGAGATTTTCTCGATCCGTTGGACGGGTTGTCGCTATAGAAGCCGAGACTCCCTCTCCCGGTTCCCCGGGAGTTGAGGATCCGTGGCTTGCCTGTGCCTCCGGTTCCGGAGCCCTCGGATGAACCCTCCGAGCCGAAGGGAGTGCCGGTTCCTGCCGACACTTCCCCGCACCGACCTCGGAAAAGCCGAGGCTCTCGGTCTCGGACCTCTTCGCGGTCCAGCCGATCCCGCCGCCATAGGCAGTCTCGGTCTCGGCACCGCGGTAAGCGGCGTCGCTGCTCGTCCTCGTCCTCCTCCTCGGACGAGGGGAGGCTTCGGCATAAGTTACATCGACGGTACGAGGACCTCATGTGGCAACAGCTCCTCCTGACCGGGAATAAGCCGACGCAGTTGCCTTCCCCGGCCATTAAGTGGCTGTCACCGGAGCGGCCGACACAACCCCTCGACTTACCCGAGGAGCCTGTACCCAGGCCGGTTGTTCGGCCAAAACCAGCTGCTCCACCGATTCCGGTGGAACCTCCGCCTCCACAGCCACTATTTGGGGCTCCACCAAGGATTCTCGGTCGGCTAAGGGTCTACCCATAGGCTGTCTGTTACCCTCACTCCCGACCGACCTCGGCAGGTAGGGTGGCTCAGGCCAGAGGCAGCTCTTCGAGGACCTCGTCCGAGTCCGAGATAATTCTCCTTTTCTCCAAGCGACTGGACTTGGAGTCCTCAGGAGGACAGTCAATGGACGATAGCCCGTCGTCGTGCCTAGGATCGTTTCGCTCATCTCGAGTCCACCGGATGAAGCTCAACCGCTTTCCAAGCGGGCTTGGTATCTCCTCAATGGAGATTCTGGACCGAGGATTCCTCCAACGGAGGCCTTTCTGGTGGCCGAGGCCATAGTGGGTCCGGCCTTGGAGCTTTGGCAGTGCCCTGCTTCCTGTCCTGCGCCTTCGGCCAGGATGGCCAGGAAGTATGCGGTCCCTACCGGTTCCCTGTCCGGTTTTTCGGAGCACCCCTCGGCTGAGGGGTTGGTTACCGACAGCGTTTTCCGGCGCGCCGGCAACTCCAGGGATGTGGACAAACCTCCCGACAAGGAATCCAAGAAATTGGATTATGTCGGGCGAAAAGTCTATGCTGCGTCCTCTCTCGGCCATCGTCAGGCCAGTTCGGCCGTCCTCATGGCACATTTTTCTCATGCCCTGTTGGGCTCCCTGGATGAGGTCATCCCTCATCTTCCCGCGGATCTGCAGACTACGGTCAAGCAGGTGCGGGACCAGGGCAGGGCAGTGGCCAAACAGCAGCTCCAGACTGCTTTAGATATTGGGGACTCATGTGCCAGGTCGGTGGTGGCCGCAGTGGCTATGCGTCGGCGGGCTTGGCTGAGGATATCCACCTTTACTTCGGATACCCAGCACAAGTTGACGGATGTTCCCTTTTTGGGGACTGACCTCTTCGGCCCTGGGGTGGAAGGTCACCTGCAGAGGATCGAGAAGTCCAATGCTACCTTGGACTCGGTCTCTTCCGCTCAGAAGGACAAAGGCTGCAAACCACAGCCTAAGCCTTTCGTCCTTCTGCGCCCACGGCGCGCCCGGCCCAGCAACGTCAGGGCCAGCAGGCTCGACCTTGGCATCCCAAACCCAAGCCGCCGCTTCCTCTAACAGGAGGCAGGGAGGAAGGCCCAGGAGGTCCTCGGCCGGTCCCTCCTCCAAGCCTGCCCAGTGACGTGGCTGAGGTGTCGCCTCATCCCGTGCCACTCACCCCTGGTTCCCTCCGTGGGGCGGCTCCGACACTTCCTTTCCGTCTGGTCCGCTGTTACCATGGACAGGTGGGTACTGGAGGTGGTGGAAAAGGCCTGCCTCTGGAATTGAGCAGGCCCCACCCTTCAGAGCCGTCGCACCTCGAGACCTCGGAGTCGTGGCCTCACTGTGGACACGTCAGGCCAACATCGCTCTCCTCCTCCGAAGGAGTGATCAGAGTGGTAAGCGGACCCCCCTCAGACCCAGGGGTTTGTGTCCAGGTACTTCCTGGTTCCGAAGCGGACGGGGGGCTGGCGCCCCATTCTCGACCTACACGACCTAAACAAGTTCCTAAGGTCTCGAACCTTCAGGATGGTCACTCTGGCTCAGATAATACCATCCTTAGAACGCGGCGTGTGGTTCTGCTCTCTGGACTTGCAGGACGCGTTTTTTCACGTCCCTATCCGTCCGTCTCACCAGAGATTCCTTCGCTTCCGAGCGGAAGGATCCCTCTTCGAGTTCGAGCCATGCCCTTGACTTGTCTCCAGCTCCCAGGGTCTTCTGCCAAATGCATGGTGGTGACAGCATTCCTCTGGCCGAGGGGTCGGGTGTACCCTTACCTGGACGACTGGCTGATAGCAGCTCCCTCAGGCAGGAGGTGGGCGGTCCAGAGATCTGGCCCTCAGAGGTCTGCTCTCAACTGGGCCTCCTTATCAAGCGAGGCCAAGTTGGAACTTGAGCGAAGCAGGTGATTCTATTCATCGGGCGCAGCTCGACTCTCTTGAGCCAGAGCGCGGCTCCAGCGGACAGGGCGAGGTTCTTTCCTCCTTTGCCCAATCATTTCTGGTTGGGCAGTGCGCCTGCCGGGACTTCCTGTGCCTCCTGGGTCTCATGGCGGCCTGCACCAGGCGTGGTCCAGCTGGGCCCGCTGGAACATGTCGTCCCCTTCAGTGGGGACTGGCCAGTCAGTGGTCTGGCGCTGTGATCCTTTGGACCAGCTTGTGTCGGTGACACAGGGGATGTGGGCGGCTCTCAGTGGTGGATCGTTCAGGTCATTTGCAGGAGGGCATCCGTTCGTCACGCTGAGCCAGCGGTCTCTCTATCGACCGATGCCTCTCTGATGGGTTGGGGTGCCCATCTGGGGGAACACGGGCTCACGGCCTCTGGTCCCAGCGGGGTCCGATGCCACATCAACCTGCTGGAGCTCCGGCGGATCCGCCTAGCTCTCACCGCCTTTGCTCCGTTCCTCCGGTCAAGTGGTCCGGTCAGGCGGACAACACCACGCCATGTACTATCTCAACTGCCAGGCGGGGCCGCGCTCCATGCTTCTATGCAAGGAAGCTCTCGCATTTGGTCACTCGTGCGCAGCCTGGAGCGGATCTCCTAGCCATTCATGTGGCAGGAGCCTCCAACACCCTGGCCGATGCCCTAAGCGGATAGGGGCTGCATCCCACGAGTGGTCTCTCCTACGGAGGTAGTACAGCATCTGTTCTCCCATTGGGGGCACCTCAGGTGGACCTGTTTGCCTCAGGAGAGCAGAAGCTGAGGCTGTTCCATGCCACCCCCCACGCAGGGCTCGCTGCAGGGGATGTCTTCTCGAGGCAGTGGACCCCGGGCCTCTTCTACACCTTTCCCCAATTCCCTTGATCCACAAGGTGCTTCTCAAGGCGAGGAGGGACAAGGCGCAGGTGATTCTGATAGCCCCAGACTGGCCTCGCCAGTTCTGGTACCCAGATCTCCTCAGTCTCAGCTCCAGGACTCCGCGGCAGCTTCCAGCTCGCCGGACCTGCTATCAGTCAATCAGGGAAGGTGTTCCATCCGGACCTTCAATCCCCTGCACTGGCGGCCTGGTTCCTGGCGGCTAGAGTTCCAGGCCTTAGGTCTTTCCGGCGAGGTCCTCAATGTAGTTGAGGCGTCCCGTGAGTCGACCAGAAAATGCTATGCCTTCAGATGGAAAAGGTTTTCCATTTGGTGTCCAGAACAAGGCTTGGACCCTTCCTCCTGTTCCTTGGCAAGCATCTTGGACTATTTATGGTCCCTTTCTAATCAAGGGCTTAGGTCGGCGACCCTAAGGGTGCCTGGCAGCCATCTCTGCTTACCGGGCGCAGGCCGGAGCTAGTCGATGGCGAAGGAGAAGGTGGTCTGGCGCTTTTTCAAAGGCCTTGATCACATTTCTCCAGAGCAGAACCTCCACCTCCATGGGATCTACTGCTGGTACTGGCAAAGCTCATGGGCAAGCCATTCAAACCTATGCACAGGTGTGTCTCTCTCACCTGTCATGGAAGACCGCCTTCTTGGTGGCTATCACGTCAGCCAGAAGGATGGGGAGAGCTCAAGGCGCTTTCCATCGAGTCTCCTTACCTGGTCTTCCACAGGACAAGGTTGTCCTGCGCCCACCGAAATTCCTTCCGAAGGTGGTGTTGAGTTTCACCTTAACCAGGTGTTGACTCTGCCGGTGTTCTGCTCAATCACACCTCGAGGCCGAATAGGCTCCATACTTTGGACCCTAGAAGGCACTATTACAAAGACGCACTGGCTGAAATTGGGAGAGGTTCGCCAGCTGTTTGTCACCTACGCTGAAGTCGCATCTGGCAGACCTGCAGCCAGCGGACGATAAGCAGGTGGGTCACCTCCTGCATAGATCTCTATTATAAGTTGGCGGGCATGGAGCTTCCCAGAGGATAAGAGCTCATTCTACCCGCCATACTGCTGCATCGGTGGCTGCTTCCAGGGACGCCCCTATCCAGGAAATCTGCAGGCTGCTACCTGAAGTCAGCAAACACCTTCATTACCCACTACCACATCGACCTTGAGTCACGCCGGGATGCTGGTTTTGGGGCCTCGGTTCTCAGTCTCCTTTCCCAAGTAAGTATTGGGGTGTGCGCCTTGCCTCCTCCTCCCAGAGAACTGCTAGAGTTCTGCCAATAAGTGTGGATGAACAACATATCCATGTCCCTAGAAATACAGGTTACTCACCTTAACGGGAGTTCTAGGAATGGTATGTTGTTCATCCTATTCTCGACCTCGGCTTGACGCTAGCAACCTGAGCTTCCAGCGGGCTACAGATCTGGCGCTGCTGGGGCGGAGCGAGAGTTATACCACCTGGGTGGGTGGAGGAGCCAGCTTGAAGACCTTCCGGCAAGATTTAAAGCGGCAAGGATACTTGCCAATAAGTGTGGATGAACAACATATACCATTCCTAGAACTCCTGTTACAGGTGAGTAACCTGTATTTACCAGTTACTCTAAAGCACTGAATTGAATATGTTTCCTTCCTTCCCCTTCTGTCTTCTTCTGGGATAGGCAGATGGGCATAATAAGTAAAGAAAAGGGAGGATGGAGGGACACCTGACACCCAGTAGGGTCCAGGGAGTAGTACTAGGCAGGGAAATGGGGCAGACTAGATGGGCCTACTGGTCGTTTTCTGCCAACAGATTCTATGTTTCTGTAAGGGGTGTCAAAATTTTCACCATAACATGCTTTAAGATGTCTTGCAAAAACCTGCAGAGTTGATGCACGTAATCTAAATGCCTAGGGACATAGATTAGTACACCCCAGACACAGTAGAAATTCAGAAAACTTTGAGTTACAGGTTGCTGAACCTCAGAGTGAGGGGGATGCTTATGAAATTTAGGTGCCAAGTCCAAAGAACGCAAAAGAGAGAGTGGAGGCAGTTTCTTCATAGAAACACAGACTTTGATGGTAGGAGGAGACCAAAGGCCCATTGCGTCTAACCCTTACTGTATTACCTCACCATTCATCTGGGATGAGGTGGTCAAGTTGCAGGTTCCCAGAAAGTATCTTCCCAATCAGAGTTCTGCCAAGCCCCTACAGCTGTGGAAGCAGGTGAGTGGAGCCTGACAGTACTGTATCTTGGAGACGATACTGCAGTGATTACCCTCAAACCCAGAGGAAATAAGGAAAAAAAGAGTTTGATGTCTTCAGGATTGTTTGGTACAGTTAAGCCTGCCAGCCTACAGAAATTCCCGTGGTCTGGGTTGGATTGAGGAGTATTGTTGGGGTGGGGGAGGGAGGTAGTTACAGATGAGTGATTGAGAACTGAACTTCTTTCCTGATTCTCTTGTAAGTACTTTTAATTTGAATACTTACTGAAGGTGAGGCAGAGTGAGTCCAAAATATTATTTCTGTTACGTGAAATAAGGGAGAATAATCTATTACTGTCAGAGGTTTTCCTTTTGTGAAGTGGCAAGA
Source organism: Neoceratodus forsteri (assembly GCA_016271365.2). Classification (NCBI taxonomy): domain Eukaryota; kingdom Metazoa; phylum Chordata; order Ceratodontiformes; family Ceratodontidae; genus Neoceratodus; species Neoceratodus forsteri. The sequence continues at coordinate 50,862,710 of CM057458.1, forward strand.
GACATAATTGCTGGAAAACAGATAACTGGGTTGTAATAAGGTAACGATTCCAGCATTTTACTAGTTATTGCAATTATTTTTCATGTTTGTGTTGAACCTGATTTTCATATATGACTAGCTTGTAGTTTTCCTTCTGTACAAGTGGAATAGACCAGAACTCAAGACTAGTTTACAGTCAGTTGTAACTCTTGCCGTCATTCACTGACCGCTGTAAAGACATTAGCAAGGATTTTTTTTTTTGCATTATTTCTTTATCCTCCTATGTGCCCCATATCTGCCACTTCTTTCAGGCAGCCATACCAGCTTCACCCACCTACTGTCCTCCCCATGGAACCCACCTCAGATCGCAGCCAACCCTGAGGTGCTCGTCAACCGCTTTGCCGAGGTGGGTCCCTCTCCTCCGAGGAAGACACTGGTAGGGCAGTCAGCACACTCTTTGTCTTGGCCCCAGGGCGCTGCTGAGGAAGTCAGGCTCCACAAGAGTCCTTCGTGTGGTGTCGGCAGATCGCCTGCCGTCATCCTGGCCAATCCGGGACGCTTTTTCCGCTTTTCTGGTTCCCTGACGTGCGCTCTTCTTGTAGTGCACCTGGTCTCACCGGGGCGCTGCAAGCCAGGCATCACCCTGACCCACCCCCGGGGAGGAGACCAGTCCTTCGGATGCTTAATCCTCTCCTGTCCTCGCCGACCCCCAGCGACCCGAGTCCATTCCCGAACCCGGATCGCCGGCGTGGTTTGATGTAAGGTGCCAGCGCCTCAGCCCTCTATGCCACCGGGACCGGCCCTTGCAAGGATTTTAATTAACCTGAAGGAACCATTGGTGTACTGCGTGCATTAGGGCTAGTGTGCTGCCTAAAATTAATATTCGCTTTTTAAAAGCAGTCTACTATTACCCTTTATATCTGCGGTGCTTTTTATTTTCCTTTAGGTAATTAGAAGATTTTTACGCTATGTTAGCAGGGTGATCTGTGGAACAGCACTTTGCCTGGCTGCTGACATATCTAGCACCCCCCAAATTACATCATCAACACTGCGACCTCACTGACTGATGTCACAGCTACTCAGGAATAGCCACTCAGTAGCTGCTAGGTCAGTCACAATGAGTTGTCACAGTCAGTGAGGTCACAGTGCTGATGATGTAGTGGGGAGTCAAGAACTCATATCAGATGGCAGGCAGAGTGTTGTTCCACACATATCCAGCATAATACTGTCACATAATAAACTTTCTAGTGAGCAAACGGAAAAAGAAAAATACTTAATAAAAAGTTACAACTGACTTTCTTTAAATTCTTAACATGTTCCTGCCTGCTATTTTTGTTCTACTAGCACTTCAATGTCTTTTCCTGTGGAATTAAGGTAAATCACACCTATCAATCTAAGAAGTACCTATCCTACTAATTGTTACAAGTCTAATTATTCATGAGCCTAGCGAGGCTCTGGATTGGCTACTGGATCAGTCATTAACGTCTTGGAAATGACCGATCCGGCTGCAGACTGACGCTGTGTGGCATGTACGACTCGCGCCACACAGTTAAACCTAAATAAAACTGGCAAAAACTGAAGTTGTAATTGTGATTAGACTTATACTAGCATTAACAACCTTGAAGCTGGGCATTTCCCTGGATTCACGACTGGCTTCTCTATCATTATTGCTTAATTATTTAGTGCCTAACTGCACAGACTTCTGTATGTCACTGGTTGAACCCCTGAAGCTCAGTGTTTTTCAGAGGATCTCAGGGGAGTGGGATATAAAAAGCCTGAAGCAGAGTTATTCTGAATGGGAGATGAATGTAAATTAGCCATCCTGGTAGTATGTTAGAGGTTGGTGGTAGGGTAGCCCTGTCAAAACATAAAAATTGACTGGCACCTGAAGGTTATAAAATAGTGGATCACCTCACCCAACCGCTACTGTGGGACAGTTGCGCGGTATGTGAGGAAGAATTTCTTCACAGAACGGGTGGTGGACAAGTGGAACACCCTGGCAGAGGAAGTGGTGGGGGCTGAAACAATCACGAGATTTAAGAATGCATGGGATAGACATGAAGGAATTCTGGAGGTCAGGGGTAAGGGGCAACAGACTTCTTGGAAAACATAAACTGAACTTACAAGCTCAAATGGGCAGACTGGGTGGGCCATAGGCCCTTATCTGCCGACACTGTCTGTTTATCTATGTATGTATGTATTGTAACATGGTTGAGAGGTATGTGAGGGACATCCTTTGTAACGTGGTACTGTGGAGAGGTATACGAGGAAGATCTAATGTGGGATAGCTGAGTGGTAAGAGAGGAACATTCTTCTTACTGTAGAACAGTAGAATTTGCGAGAAGTACTTCCTTATATTCCTCCTAAATTTCCACCCTTCCAGCTTTGTGTGCCCCTTTTTTCTCATGCACCTCTTTCAAAAAATAACCCCCCCCTTCTGCTCCTTGTTCACCCCCATGAGATGCTTACAGATCTTTATTATGTCTTTCACACCTTCCAGGGTGTACATATTGAGATCCTCAGTCTCCTCATAGGACTTATGAGGTAGCCTCTGGCCTGTACTATTTTAGTTGCCCTCCTTTGAACAGGCTGTACCATGTCTGTCACCTTCTTGAGAGGTGGTCTTCAGAGCCGGATACACTACTCAGGTGGGGTCTCACCAGTGATCGATATAGTGGTAACATCACCACTCACCTTCTGCTGGTGATTCCCTCCTATACACCCCACTCCTGCTGGCCCTGCCTGCTGCCTTGTCGCACTGTGCATCGCCATCTTGAGGTCATCCGATAACCCCAAGGTCCTTCCCTATTAGACACCATAAATAACTTTTCTCCCATATTATATACCACCCTGTGATTTTGTTTCCTAGGTGCATGATTTTGCACTTTTTCGCATTGAAACCCAGCTGCCATACCTCAACCTCTCCTCAAGCTTTCTCTGGTTTCTACTCACTTTCCAGCCCCTGCGGAGTATCTGCCCTGTTGCAGATTTGGTGTATCTGCAGAGAGACCTTCTCTTTAGATCTTGTGCAGTGTCTCTTATAAAGACATTGAAGAGGACTAGTCCCAATGCTGAGCCCTGAGGCACCCTGCTGGTCACTCTCCCCTCATTAGAGTGAATGCTGTTTACCACCCCTCTCTGTCACCTATCCATCAACTAGTTATGTACTCCATTTACCACCTTGGGTCCTACTCCCAAATTGTCCAGTTTCCAAATGAGCCTTCTTTGTGGTACAGTGTTGAAAGTCTTGTTTAAGTCCGAGTATGCCAAGTCCACTGCTCCACCTGAATCTATTTCCCTGATCAACCAGTCAAAGAAATCAATAAGGTTTGTTTGAGATGCGCCCCAAAAAAAAAAAATGTGTGCTGCATCCGGTCTTGTAACCATCTGGATTCAGGATACTCCACTAGCCTTTCTTTTAAAAGTGTTTCCATTAACGTCCCCACCAATTGACGTTAGACTGACTGACCTGTAGTTGTCAGCGCCTCCCCTGCTTTATTTTATTTTATTTATTCACAATTTGGATTTACAACCTTTGAGTCAGACTCATTTACAAAGGCACTTTGTCACAGGAGGGTAGACAACAGTTGGTGGAGTTCAACGATGGAGAACATTACAGGTGAGATAGAATAAAAAGAACATACAAAGCAAAAGGATACACAAAGCACTTCCAGTGATACAGCGGTGTACAGAGTGGAGTACACAGCTTACTCGGGTGGTGTACAGAGGCTTCAATTAAACTAATCTAGTTAAACTAAGATACGTGTAATACTATGGTATCCCTAGGGTACTGAGTAGCGATACCTGGGGTGGAGGCCTCCTGCTGCCGCTTTATGAAGCAGGGCTACATCTGCCCTCCTCCAGTCCTCTGCAGCCACTCCTGTTTCCAGTGAGCTGTTGAATAGGGCTGTCAGAGGTGCATCCAGTGCCGCCCTGAGCTCCCTTAGCACCCTTGGATGTACTTCCGGCCCCATAGCCTTATACACTTTCAGATTCGCAGATCCCCTCATGACACTTTCCTTTTGTGATTGGACTTTCATCTGCCTCCTGCCCCTCAGTGTTCCTGATGCTTCTGTGTGGTCCACGCCTCTCTCCCTCCACTGTGAAGACTGAGCAATAGTATCTGTTCAGGATATCTGCTTTTTCCTGATACTTCTCTATAGTGTCTCCCTCTGCCCTTCTTAACCTCAAAATCCTTCTAGTTGTCTTCCTCTTTTTCACTTGTGTATCTGAAAAAGGTCTTGTTCCCTTTAGTTGTCCCTTTGACTGTCCTTTACTCTGTAGTACCTTTGTGCCACTCACTGCTTTCCCTGTTTCTCTGTGCTTCTCCTGGTACACCTCCCAATCCGCTTTCCTCTCTGTCTTCTTGTACTTCTTGAATGCCACCTTTTTATCCCCTCCCTTCGCCGCCACTTCCCTCCGGAACCATAGTGGTCTCCTTCCTTCTGTTTTTGTTCACTTCTTTCGCACAATTTTTTTTTTTTTTGTCTTCATGATGCATACTAACATACTAATTGCCAGCAGATTAGGTCTTACGGTCTATCGAGTCTGCTCGAACCTCGGATCCCTAGTTGGGTGCCGAGGACCCCCCCATTGTGTTCCAGAAACCCCTATCGTCCATCCTCCCCCGGCCAGGCCATCATCTGATACATCTGCTTTCTGTGTCTGTCATACCTCTCTTGAAGCCTTCCACTGTGGAACTCTGAACCAGCTCACCAGGCAGCGATTCTAAGGGTCCACCACCTCTCAGTGGAAAACCTCTCTCCCCCCACCACCCTTCCACTTTCCAACTTCAAACCATGCCCTCTGGTGATACCTCCCTGCTTTAGTCCTAAGATCCCCTCCATGTTTACCCTATTTATTCCCTTGAGGTACTTGAAGACCTCAATCATGTCCCGTCCCCCCCGTCTCTCCTCTCCTCCAATGAAAACAGGCAGAGCTCCTCAAGTCTGTCCTCATATGTCAGATGCCCTAGTCCTCATATCATCTTAGTTGCCCTCCTCTGTACCCTCTCCAGGAGCTGTATGTCCCTCAAGTGTGGTCTCCAGTACTGCACACAGTACTCGGAGGTGTGGTCTAACCAGTCCATTGTACAGCGGCAGAATCACTTCCTTGCTCCTAGAGGTGATCCCCTTCACGATGCATCCCATCATCCTGTTTGCCTCGCTAGCCACTCTCCTGCACTGCTCAGAGTTATTCATACATGCATCCACCATGACCCCTAGGTCTTTTTCCCCTGTTGAGGCCTTTAGTGCCTCCCCTCCCAGGGTATACCTGTGTTTAGGGTTTCCCATCCCAAGATGTAACACCTTGCACTTGGTGATATTGAAATTTAATTTCCATGTGTGAGTCCAGCTTTCCAGAGTGTCCAGGTCCCCTTGCGGGGCCAACCTCCCCTCTTCCCCCTCAACTACTGCTCCCACCTTGGAGTCATCAGCGAAGAGACTCATTTCACACCCTGTACCCTCCCTGATGTCCGATATGTATGCATTAAACAGGATCGTACCCAGGACCGAGCCCTGTGGTACCCCACTACCGACCTCTCTAGGGTTAGAGAGCTCCCCACCGACCACTACTCTCTTGGTACATCCAGCTAGCCAGTTTTTAATCCATCTGACCATCAGAGGGCCTACTCCCAACCCCATCAGTTTCTCCACCAGACCATTGTGGGGAACAGAGTCAAACTCCTTGCCAAAGTCCAAGAATAATACATCCACATGCTTCTGTCCAGTTCTGATGTTACCCATTCATAGAACTCCACAAGATTGGTTTGACATGATCTACCTGGCACAAACCTATGTTGCCGACTCATCCAGACCTCCCACCTCCTCCAAGTACACCCCCAATCGTTCCTTTAGTATACTCTCCTTTAATTTTCCCACCACTGAGGTCAAACTGATGGGTCTGTAGTTACCTGGTACTTCCCTCAACCCCCTTTTTGGATTGGCACCACATGTGCCTCTCGCCAATCCCTAGGTACCTCCCTGTCTCAAGCTTACCTGTTGAGCTGCCAGAGTGCAGCAGTATGTACGCCAATTCCCATAGTACTCTCGGATGAATGCCATCCGCCCAGGAGATTTTTCTTTCTTTAGGCCTTGAGGGCTAACCACACCCTTTTGGTAGAGATAGCATCATCAGTTCCCTCCACCTTACTGGCCTTTTATCCTTATCCTGATCCTGATGTGACACCCCTGGGTACCTCCCTCCCTCTTGCTCCATTTCTGTTGCTCCCCTGATCCCGCTCACTACAGCTTCTATCACCATCGTGCCTTGCTTTGTAGATACCCCATCCCCGCTCCCTGGTGGAACACAGAGGCGAAGTACTCATTTAATACCTCTGCCTGGTCCCTCGCTCTTCCACCCACCCTCCTTCTGATCTCAATCTGCGAGTTGGCACTTTGTTTTCTCTGCTCCCCAATGTACCGGAAGAACCCTTTTCCCTCCATGTATCCCCTGTGCCAGTCGCTGCTTTTTACCGGACTTTGCCCCCCTTACCATCCAGGTGACTTTTCTAGATGCAAGATGGTACATTTCCTTTTCCCTATCCCTTCTTGTTGTTTTATATTTTTTGTAGGCTGCCTTCTTTTCTCTGACCGCTACCTGAACCTCACTGGACCACCAGCATGGTTTGTGACCTTTGTCTCTTACGTTTCACCCGTGGCGCAGGTCCTGACTGCCTCATGAAGTCCCCGTTTTATGACCTCCCATCTCTTTTCCACATTTGTCATTGATGTAATCCCCTTCAAGTGATCCTTGAGAATGTTTCACATGCCCACAAAGTCTGCTCCCCTGAAGTCCACTGCCAGTGTCCTAGACCCCCCCTTCCCCCATGCTTATTTGAAACCAGACAGTATTGTGGTCGCTCCCAGTCAGGGGATCCTCTACAACCAGGTCCCTTACCAGATCCCCATCTGCCAGAACCACGTCCAGGACATGCCCCTCCCTTGTGGGCTCCATCACATTCTGTGTTAAGAACACATCCTGGCAGCCGTCCAGCAGCCTCTGCTCCTTGGCCACCTTAGAGGACATGGTTCCCCAGTTTGTACCTGCCATATTAAGGTCCCCCCTCAACACCACTCCTTCCCCTTTTGATCCACACTGGGCAATGATGTTGTCCAGCAAACCATCCTCCAGTACATCACCCATCCTGGGGGGCCTATATACTACACCCAGCTTGACCTTACCTCCTGCTGAGGTTCATAAGGTGACCTGTAAGGCCTACACGTTTCCCTCTGCCTCTTCTATCCTAGCAATTTCTATGTCATCTGTAATGAACATAGCCACTTCACCCCCTCTGCCTTCCTTTCTGTCC